>CM059611.1:5145000-5745000 GCA_030412105.1 Cyclura pinguis
GGTTTCCATGGCCAAGGGGGTCCAGTGTTCAAACCACTACACCACAATGACTCACTAAAATTTAACTAGCCAACCTGTAAGCCTAGGATAGCAGAGCCTGGAAACGTTACTAGACTTAGGGTCTGCCTGCCTTGGGAGATGGGGGAGTATCTTAAGGCCTCTGTGCTCTTGTACGGGTGTTGTCCATACCTCAAAGTCCTCTGAGGAAGTCTTTCTTCAGGTAACTCTCCACCACCAACTGTCCACCATGAATCAACAGGGAGAAGCTAAGCTACTACACTTGGGTAAAAAAATTAAATGCACAGATATAAGATGGGTGACACCTGGCTTGACTACATTGCATGGGAAAAAGATCTAAGAGTCTTAGTAAACCACAAGCTGAACATGAGCCAGCAGTGTGATGCAGCAGCTAAAAAAGCCAATGTGATTCTAAGCTGCATCAATAAGAGTATAGTGTCTAGGTCAAGAGAAGTGTTAGTACCACTCTATTCCACTTTGGTGAGACCCCACCTGAAATACTGTGTCCAGTTCTGGGCACCATAGTTCAGGAAGGATATTGAGAAGCTGGAATGTGTCCAGAGGAGGGCGACCAAAATGGTAAAAGGCCTGGAAACTATGCCCTATGAGGAGTGGCTTAGGGAGCTGGGTAGGTTTAGCCTGTAAGAGAAGGTTAAGAGGCAACAACATAGCTATGTTTAAATATTTGAAGGGATGTCACATGGAGGATGGAGCAAACTTGTTTTCTGCTGCTCCAGAAACTAGCACATGGAGCAATGGCTGCAAACTTCAGGAAAAGAGATTCCACCTAAACATTAGGAAGAATTTCTTGATTGTAAGAGCAGTTCAGCAGTGCAATGTGCTGCCTTTGAGTGTGGTGGAGTCTCCTTCTTTGGTGATTTTTAAACAGAGGCTGGACAGTCATCTGTCAGGAATGCTTTGATGGTATATTCCTGCATGGCAGAGTTTTGGACTCAATGGCCTTTGTGGTCTTCCAACTCTATGATTTTATGATTTTACCACCACCCATGCTGTCCTTGCTAGCAAGACAGACACAGAGGAAGCAGCAGGGTTTTTTGTAGCAACTTTCTAGAATGCCTCCATGGGACCTCGCATTTCCGAAGAACCTCAGAGATCTGGAGGAGGATGATTTCGTTTTCCCGAGTCAGGATATTGTGTCACTGTCATTTGCCTGCTGCTCTTTCAATCGTTTCTATCGATTGCTGGTCTTTTTTTACTCCCTCGCCGTTAAATGTTTTGATATTCTCGCAGCATATTTAATGTCTGATAGGTTTTGCTTTGCAATCTATTCGACGTAATCTCGAGGCATAAAAACCAGAAGGGAAAATTATACACAAACAAGTGGCAAAGACAGAACAGAATGTATTGCAAATAATGGTGGGAGAGATGCTGGAAACACCGTGAGATGGCAGGCTAATGGGGGGATATGGGTGGGATTTCAAGGGGTCAGGGTGTGGGGACCAGCTTAGTCCCTTGTCATCTTCACTGACAGAAACAGAACAAAGGGAGAGACATAAAATGAGAAATAAAACGCAAATACGCCCCCTTTGTATCACGTGTTGGTTCAAGGATTTGCTAACTCACCTTTCTGGTCTACTTGGTTCTTTCAACCCTTGGACCAGAGTTATTTTCCTTTCTAGTGCACTTACTAGATTAGTAAATCTAATGCACCCAAAGCCACCCAGTGTGTTTCCATGGCCGAACGGGGAATGAAACCCTGGTCTCCAGGGCCACAGTCTAACGGTCAAACCACAATGCCATGGTGGTTCTCCTGGTTTTGTTAGCAGGGGTGTAAAAGGTGGGGAGGAGAAGCACTCATACCCTTTTCTTGCCGAGGTTTTGATTCCTGTCTGCCACTCTGCGGCCCTGTGCTCTGGCCACTGGAGATGGCTGCTGTCCTGAGGGCTGGTCCAGCCCACCCTCTTGGCCACTTCCAGAAGTGTCTCTGCCTTCCCGGGTGATTCGGGAGGCCTCGATGTCCCAGCAAGAGCAGTTGGAGTTTTCTGCTCACAATCCCAGCCCAGCAAGTCACAGAGACTTGTGTTGTGTATAGTGGGGTAATGGTTGTAGTTGAAGAGCAGGTTTCTTTCCTCCTTGCATCTTTTTCTTAGCCATGATCCCAAGAGGAGCCCCAAAATGCAAGGTGGCTGTGCGTATCTGTACATTCAAAAAAAAAAACATTTCTAGGACTTTTAATCCCCATCGACAGTAAGCCTTGAGTAAATCAAATAGGGCTTGCCCATCAAGACCAAGCCAGTCCACTCTCTCTCTCTCTCTCTATCTCCCTATCTGGTGATTCAAGAATTTACTAAGTCACGCATGCAAAACCTACTGTTAAATTGCATTACCAAAAAGATCAATGTAAAAACTTCACCAACTTGCAAACCCCCCTTTTTTTGTTTTGTTTTAGTAGTTGAAAGGTTGCAGTTCAGTGTGTTCAAAATATTTTGTGTACAAAATATTTTGGATTGCAACAGGAACCCCTCGTAACCATACATTGTTGCTGGGGAAATACATTTCTTCTCCGGTTGATGAAGGGATTACAGCTAAACTCAAAGGGACGGGTTGTGACAGTGTGTGTGTGAGTGTGGGTGTAGCACATGATTTCATAGTGTCAGGCTTGTATCAGGGAGCCCAGGCTCCAAAACACCCTGGTGGTATGTCTGTTCCTTCTTGCCTTTTGTGTATGTTGCATTCACAGAACGGTGTTGTCATTGCGTGCCTTCAAGTCATTTTCCACTTATGATGACCCTAAAGTGAACCTATCGTGGTGTTTTCTGAGGCTGAGAGGGTGTGACACGCTCAAGGTCACCTAGTGGGTTTCCATGGCTGAATGGGGAAGGCTGAGGCTGAGAGGATGTGACTTGCTGAGGCTGAGAAGGTGTGACACGCCCAAGATCACCTAGCGGGTTTCTATGGCTGAGTGGGAGAATCGAATCCTGGTTTCTAGGGCCATAGTCCAATGCTCTGACAACTACACCACGCTCTCTGGCGATTCAAACCACCGGTCTGGGGCTAATGGTGGCCGAAGGGGAAGCGTTCTGCGGCACTCTTCTCGCACGTTGTATGCAGGGCTGCGTGCTTGGGGGAGCTCATTGCTGTGAGCTCGCCGGCTGCCTTTGTCCCTCTCGTGCTCTTTTCGTTTCGTGCTTGTGTGCCTCTTCTTCCGCCAGCCCCCTTTCCTTCCCAGCCTCAGAACATACGGAATATAATGGGTGCTCAACCACCCTCACGGCACTGATACGTAGCGTCAGCGGAATGCAAACACAGGACTGCTCTGCCCAGTAAGCCGTTTGATTTATCTTTTTCCCAGTGCAGAGTTTAGGCTGGCTAATTGATTCTCCATGCAGAATGTATATATTCAGCCCGAATTAGAGGAGCGCAAGCAGAAAAAGAGGGGAAATCAAAGGAAGGCAGCCTTTAGCTGGTGTAGGAGCAACAAAACTCACATTCCACTGACAACCTTAAGAAGGGTTTAAGCCTCACGGAGGTAGGAAGACCTGGAAGATCAGGTTGCGAGCAGAGATCTCGCACGCTACTTCATACAAACAATTGTCTCTGCTCCCAGAAAACGAGCATGTTAGGGAGAAGCATTCTGGGCCATTTCCGCACTAGACTGTTATAGCGCTATTATTCCACTTTCAACATCCTACAGAATCCCGGGGTTTGCAGTTTAGGGAGGGGCGTGTGTTGAACGAGGACACTGGGAGATCAGGGCTCGAATCCCCACTTGGCCACAGAAATCCACCGGGCGGCCTTGGGCAAGTCACACTCTCTCTGCCTCAGGGCAAACTACCTCAGAACACATTCTGCCAATACGCTTCATGTTAAATTGTCAAACAATACAGCAAATTACTACTCTATATAATAACATCTGCAAGGATTATTTATGCCCAAAATTGGAAAAATTAATATATTACCTACAGCAGATCAGCGGCTTTCAAAACTATACGACTTAATGGAAGTGGACAAACTGACAACATTGTTAAGCAAAAGAATGGATAAAACATTAAATAATTTGAAAAATCACTGGGAACATTTGATAAGTTATTTTTTAAAAAACATAGGGGAAAATAGCTGTGCTAAATACAGAAGCATTATAGCAACAATTAATGAAAGAGAACAATCTCCTTATAGACAGAAAGAGTTAAGTGAATAATTGGAAAATGTATGCAAGGGAACATATTCTTTATTACTGTATTTGCTGGCATATAAGACTCACTTTTTTTCCTGAAAAATACTGTTTGAAAATGGGGTGTGCCTTATATGCTGATGTATCTTATACACCGGCAAATAGTATTTACCAGTGTATAAATGGGGTGCGTCTTATATACGGGTGAGCCTTATATGCCAGCAAATCCAGTATTTTAAACTGTACCTATTTACCTACCTTGTTCAGATCACTCCGAATTGGTTGCTAAGGCAATAGGATGTATTGTAACGCCTTCTTTCTTATTTTTTCTTTATGCAGTTTTCTTTCGTTCCTTTTTTACCAAGATAAAGAATTTTGTACTATTTGCATTTTGAATTGTAATGTATTTATTATAACATATATATGGAGGTTTGGCCCTGTATTGCAATGAAAATAATAATAATAATAATAATAATAATAATAATAATAATAATAATAATATTGCTGCCAAGAAAACTCCCATGGTGGGGTTGCAATAGGGTCAGCATCCCTCAGAAAGGAATTGAAGGCACATAATGACAACGCTGCACCAAGAGTTAAAACCCATCCTCTCCCTTGCTTGCATTCACTCGGAGGCAGATGAAATTTATTCTGCAGCAGGGAAACAGTTGCCATATCGTTCAAAGGTGAATGCCAGGCCTGGGGTGTGTGTGTGGAGGGACGTCTGCCTGGGCAGCTGCTGGGGATGGGACCGAGAGAGAGAAACTGGGCTCCCCCTTTGTGCTGCTAGCCCCCGCAGCTGGGTGCGCCCCCGGCTCAGGAAAGAGAGCTTTGCAGCGAGGCCCAGACCGTGAGACGGCCGCTCATTAATGGGAGCATTTTCCCCAGGCCTCAAAGCCTCCATTGTGGGCAGGAATGGCAGGGCCCACCAGCCTCAGGCAGGGCGTCTGGGTGCACACGTGTGTGTGTATCTGTGGAGAAATGTACGGCGGGCTCGCTTCCGCTCCTGCATCCACGGCTCCCGCCATTGCTATTGCCCGGCTTTCGTTTCAAGAAAGGCACATCAGGGATGGAGCCCCCGGTTGGTTGGTTTGCGGGGACGTTTCCATCCTCAGCACAGGAAGCTGTGCCTTAAACGAGCTGTTCAGGAGCTTGCAAAAGTGCCCACGCTGGCTGGGGGACTCAGAGAGCTGTGCTCTGAAAAAGTAACTCTCCAAAGTTCTGGTCTCTTCATCTAGTTGGTCCAACCACCTCAGATCATTTGTTGCCCCTCAAGCTGCAACTCCCATCAGCTCCACCCAACAATTATACAAATACACAGGGTTAAAATCATAGAATCCTAGAGTTGGAAGAGATCTCAAGGGCCATCAAGTCCAACCCCCTTCTGCCATGCAGGAATACGCCACCAAAGCGTCCCCAACAGATGGCCCTCCTGCCTCTGTTTAAAAACCTCCAAAGGAGGAGACTCCACCACACTCTCAGGCAGCAGCATAGTCCACTGTTGAACTGCTCTTCCCGTCAGGAAATTCCTTCTGATGTTTAGATGGAATCTTCTTTCCTGAAGTTTGAAACCATTGTTCCATGTCCTAGTCTCTGGAGCAGCAGAAAACAGGCTTGCTCCATCCTCCATGTGACATCCCTTCAAACATAGCTCTTAACCTTTTCTCCAGGCTAAACATACCCAGGCTAAACATACCCATACTCCAGGCTTCCTAAACCACTAAAATAGACCTTCATGGTTTCCAGGCCTTCTACCATGAGGAGATGAGTGTGCCAGAAATGATGCCTCCCTCCATTTCCTGGGAAGCAAAACCTACCATTTCTTTACCAACAAAGATATAAAGACCTGATTTCCTACACGAGGCTTTTTTATCTTCCTAAGGAGGTGAGCCTGGGCATCCTAGTTCTCGGCCATTTCTGCACTAGGCTGTTATAGCGCAAGGATTCCACTTGCAACATCCTATGGAATCCTGGGGTTTGCAGTTTCGGGAGGGGCTGGCAAGCCCCTCCCGAAACTGCAGACCCCAGGATTCCATAGGATGTTGCAAGTGGAATCCTTGCGCTATAACAGCCTAGTGCGGAAACGGCCCTTGTCTCCATCCCCCTCTTTGTTTAGTATCTGTTCCTCATCACTTTTTTATTTGCCATTTTCTTTCCAGAGGTCCACATTTTCTCCTCCAGCCAGGTTTAGAACCCAGGATTGCTGGCTGCCTTCCCGCCTGGTTTGCTGGAATTGATCAGCCGTGCTGCCATGACCTGGGATCAGCGGGGTGGGGGAATGCTGAGTGACATTTTGCTGGATGGGCTGGGGAGAGGGGAAAAGAAAAGAAAATATTGCAAGGTTGCTAACGCTAACCTAGCTTTGGGGCAATTGCCTCATTTTGCAAGCAAACTGCAGAAATGTTTTGGGCTGCCTTGGTTGAAAAGAGGTGAGAAACCAACAGAGAGAGAGAGAGAGAGAGGGAGAGAGGAGAGAGAGACAGACAGAGAGGTCTTCTCAGTATTTGGATGACCCTTTACCAATTGTGGAGTGGTTTGCAAAGAACAGTTACCAGAGCCAAGATAGAGACTGTGTAGCCTTCTAAATGTTGACGGACTACAATTCCCATCTTGCCCAGTCCAACTACATGTGGAGACCCCACACATTTCCAGCCCCTGAACCTGAAGGAACTTCGGCCAGTGTTGTGCTCTTTGATCCCACTCCGCTTCTCAGCAGAATCTCCCTCTCCCTGTCTCTTTTTCTCTGTCTCTGGCCATTTCCGCACTACACTGTTATAGTGCTCTTATTTCACTTTCAACCTCCTTTGGGCTTTGTAGTTTACCGAGGCCGAAGAGTCCTCTGGCTGAGAATGTCCCTCCCTAAACTGCAAAGCCCAGGATTCCAGAGGATGCTGAAAGTGGAGTAATAGCACTATAACAGTGTGGTGCGGAAATGGCCTCTCTCTCTCTCTGTGACACCCATACACACCTGTCTCCCGCCAGACACCGTGTGAGATGAACCAGCAGCGCCACCTTCTGGCCAGGGCAAAGCAGTGTAGCCACCCGTTATGGGAGATAAGAGAAATGTCCCTACTGCACATGCTGGTCATGATTTTCCCTAGTTTCCAAAGAGCACATTTCTTACACATTCAAGCCATTTCACATGCATTCTTTCCATCATGATTGCAACATCTGTGAAAGATGGGTCAGTGTTTTCTGCTGTCAAAAAACCCCAACAACATCCTATTAGAAGAGGGCAGAGTAGGTTTGCCAACCCTTCAGCCAGTCACTGTAGATATGTCCAGTGGTAGCTTGCTGGGGGAGTGACTATGATGATGATGATGACAATGATGATGATGATGATGATTAGCCCATCTTTCTCCTGACAATGGGACTCAAGCTAGCAACATTCAAAGAGTACAAATTAAATGTAAAAGCACACATATAAAATTTTAAAAACAATTAAATGATTTATAGAATTGAAAACATTGCACATATTAAGTACCTCATGATACAGTAAAAACTGCAGCAACCTTAAAAACAAAACCCAAACCTATCAAGTTTAAAAAAGCCTGCTGTCAGGAGGAGAGCAAGGACAGGGCCACCCCGGCCTCTTGAGGGAGGGAGTCCCTAAGCCTGGGAGCAGCCACCGAGAAGGTCCTCGCCCTTGGTACCACCAAGTGGATCTCGTAGGGTGATGAGACAGACAGAAGGGCCTTTCCAAATGATCTCAGGGCTCTGATGTGCCTTTAAGTGGATATAGGGCATTTCCGCACTGAACTGTTATAGCGCTATTATTCCACTTGCAACATCCTATGGAATCCTGGGGTTTGCAGTTTCGGGAGGGGCCAGTGCGGAATGGGTCATACAGTCCTTCAGTTAACCTGGGCCCAAACTGTATAGGGCTTTATAAGTCAAAGCCAGCGCTTTGAATTGTGCCCAGAAACGAACTGGCAGCCAGCGGAGCTGTTGCAAGGAGGAGATTGTGTGCTCCCTTGTAGCCAGTCCCAGTTAGCAACCTGCTGCAGCTCTTTGGGCCAGCTAAAGTTTCTGAGCACTTTTCAAAAGCAGCCCCAAATAGAGAGCATTACAGGGCACTTTTGTTGCCCCACTGTGAAAAAACCTGTCATGCTGATTTCTGCAGATGGCGAAGAATAAACCTATCAAAATCAAGTTTTTATCACTTCAGATGATTTTCACAAATACCAAGGGAGGGACGGGGAACCTGTTAGCCTTCCAGCCATTGTTAAACTTAGGAACTCCCATCATCCTGCCTTTATTGGTAGGGATGGATGGGAGTTAGAATCCAACAATACCTGGAGTGCCAGAAGTTCTCCAGTCTTAAGTTGTAGTAGATTGCATTATGTGCCACACGAGATTAAATGTACGTACAAAAGTTAACAGTTACTGTTGGCTGTGTAGTCCTGTGGGAGCTACTGCAACACAGATATGGTTGAGACTAAGGGGAAAAAAAGACAGGTATTGGGAATCAATATTGGGAATTATTACTATGACAGTAGGACACCCTCCACCACAATCACCAATGTATTGTTCACTGGCATTGTTAAAAGGCGATGTGTTCACAAGGCAAGTTCGTTGTACTGGGAACCGAAGAACAAGTGCTGGTATATATGAGTGTGTATTCATGTTTCGGAAACTATGTATTGTACATATTATAGTTTGGGAAACTGCATATTGTACATATTAAAGTTTGGGAAACTATGTATGAGCATGTATTATGTATTATGTTTGTATTATGTATTATGAGCAAGTTTTAAAAAAGGGAAGCCTTCAGGAAGATAAGATGTACAAGGATCGCAGGACCTTTCACGAACAGACTTATTAAAACAAGTAAGGGAAACTTGACTCTTTGGGAAAAGAAGAACATAGAAGCCTTTCATGTATAATTGGAATTTATTTATATTGGGAATCAGAGCTGGAAGTGATGTGACCTTCATTAGTTCACCCACGCGTAACAATCCGGGGCTGTTGTGTCTTTTGTAAAAATTTCTTATTGTGACTTTAGTAATAGAAAGTTGAGTAACAACAAACCTTGAGTGACAAATGCCATGTATTGTTGATGTTATAATTATTTATTAGTCAGAGAGGACTTTCGCAATCAGGCTGGCTGGCAGTAGGGGCGGCTTTTTAACCAGATGGTGGTCTTTAATCCATCTTGTTTTTTAATTGTATTTGCTTTAGTCAGATCATATTTGACTGTGACTCTTTGGGGGAATGGCAGGTATACATCCGATCGCTTTTTTAGAAGAAGTTAAATTTAGAAGTACGATGTTGCTATGGTCTTCAGGAAGGGCTCCTGTAAAGCATATACAGGGGTTGGTACCCTCTATATGTGGGCGAGCTGTACTGCCTCATGGACACACACACACACACACACACACACACACACACAGCCCTATGGCCGTATCCTTCACCACTGCCGTTCCATGCCGCAGCAAAAGTGACATATTGCCTTTAACACAAGCTGTAAGGCAACCAAACACACATTTGTTGTTGTGTGCCTTCAAGTCACTTCCGACTTACAGTGACCCTGAGGAGAACCTATCACGGGGTTTTCTGGGGCTGAGAGTGTGTGACACGCCCAAGGTCACCCAGTGGGTTTCCACGGCTGAGCGAAGAATCAAACCCTGCTCTCCATGGCCGTAGTCCAGCACTCAAACCACTACAACATTCTGATTCTCACCGAACACACTTTCTTGTACATATTTCTGGGATCGTGGATAAAATGAAAATAAAGGTACACACTGCTCATATGCTTTGCTTTAAAGGAAGACCTTGGCCTTGGGAATTTGGCAGCACGGGCATCAGAGAGGTGCCAAAAACAGACACTGCTGGGCATGGCACTGGCAGCCTTGCATTGCCACCCTTGCTTTTATAGATGCCCTTCAGGCAGACATTCAAGAGAGGAATCTCTCTGTGGTGTGCCTGGAGAGAGGAAATATTCTGTGTTGCACCACTGGTAAGAAGTGGAGTGCTCCACTCTTTTTCGTGTGTTCTTGTTCCCATACGGCAGACCTCGTGCTCCCCTCTTGGGCTTTCCTAAATCCCATGGAATGGCACAAACTCCCCGTGCCCCAGAAGGCGGATGCCCCACAGAAGACAAGGGATGCGCTCTCTAATGCAACTTATGATACAGATGGACATCTAGCTTTGGTGGCTTTAAATTAATGGGGGAAGAGAGAAATAAGGGAGGTCTCTTGGCAGGTGCTACCCATGATAGCTAAATAGAACGTGAACTGCAGAAGCCGATACTTGGTACCAGTTGCCGATATTTGGTACCAGCTGCTGGCAGGTCAAGCAGCACTGGACAAACTTCCACTGCTGTTTCATATCCACACTTTTGCAGAGGAAAGAGGAGCACACTGATTTTGAAGGCAAAACAGGGGCACATTCATTCCACAGAACGCTGATCCTCATGCT
Organism: Cyclura pinguis; assembly: GCA_030412105.1. NCBI lineage: Eukaryota > Metazoa > Chordata > Lepidosauria > Squamata > Iguanidae > Cyclura > Cyclura pinguis. Next base: position 5,155,571 of record CM059611.1, read on the forward strand.
AAACATTGTTTCTTCAGTTTCTCCACCTCCCCTTGGCTCGATTCTAAGCACTGCAGGAGACATTTCCATGTCCACTGAAGGTATTTATACTTTAGTTTGACATCTCCAACACCGATATGCAAGTTGGCATTGTCAAACTAGTTTTTTTTTCCCCCAGATACTTGCTGGTTTCATTTCGCATCGACTTGCTGTGAAGCAAATTTTGAGCCCGATCAGATCTACTACTCAATTTTTTTTTTCATTTCATTCAAAATCATGTGACATCGCTAACACCACCCCAGGCCGTGCTAGCAATTTCTAATGCGCACATACACATATCAGTTATGCAAATCTTATGCAAATGTGCCCACTTTTAGCAATGGTTTCCCACTTTTCAGTCTTGGAATTAGGAAGCCACTATGGCTGGAGCATTACATATGGCCTCTTCCAGCAGTTAGAAAACTGACCTGAGCGGCTTTGCTTCCTGTGATTCTGCTTCTTCAAGGTCCAGGAGTCCTGCCTGAAAATGAATGGCCACTTGAGCTGATATTTAAGACGTCACTGTGCTAAAAGGGAGCCTGCTACCTATTCCTTGTTTGTTCCTGGTTCTAATTAAGTGGCTCGGCTCTTCCCCAATTAAAGGCTTGTTTCACTCCCACCCTCTCGTCCCCCCTCCCAACGTGTCAATTTTTGCAAGAAATTGCAAAAAAAAAAAAGAGCTCATTAGCAGCCTTACTCTGCCTGATTTATCCCGGCAGCAGCACAGGGAAGATGTGACGTATTTCAAATGGCAAGAATCGCAGGCGCCGTTCCCAGCAGGTGAGAAACTACGCATCTCACAAATGGCAAAGAATGGCAAAGGGTGAAACAGTTTTAAGATTTTCCATATCTTGCCTCAGTTGTTAAAATGGAGACTGCAGTCAAGAAAGAAGACGAGGACTTGGGAGGGCAGCCGTAAAGGAACAGCAATAGCAATAGCAGTTACATTTCTATACCACTCATCAGTGCAAAGCACTCCCTAAACGGTTTGCAGTGTGTTTAGCTAATTGCTCCCACAAAGCTGGGTACTCATTTTACCAACCTACAGATGGATGGAAGGATGAATTGACCTGGAGCCCAGCGGGATCGAACTCACAACATTGTGGCTGCAGTACTGGCATTTAACCACTGCGCCACCAGGAACTAGACAAGATCCTGAAGTGTAAAGGTATATAGTTGAATACCAAAGTTGGGATGGTCCATGCCATCATATTTCCATGTTCTATGTATGATTGTGAACGCTGGACCGTGAAGAAAGCTGACAGGAAGAAAATCAGCTCCTTTGAAATGTGGTGCTGGAGAAGAGTTCCATGGATACCGTGGAATGCTAAAAAGACAAAGGAATGGGTCCTCGAGCAAATCAAGCCTGAACTCTCCCCAGAAGCCAAGATGACTAAACTGAGGCTGTTGTGCTTTGGCCATGCCATGAGAAGACATGCTTGCTAGAAAAGACAATAGTGCTTGGGAAGGTAGAAGGCGACAGGAGAAAAGGAAGGCTGCATTACAGATGGACAGACTCAATCAAAGAGGACACGTCCCTGAATCTGCAAGACCTGAGCAGGGTGGTTGTGGATAGGGTGATAGGGAGGTTTCTCACCCATACGGTTGCCCTAAGTCGAAGCTGGCTTCACAGCAGTTAACAACAAACTTTTCACGAACTACGTGATAATAAAGCAAATAAATATTGGAAGACTATACATACAGAAATAACAAAAATTATAAGGAAGAATTTTCCAGTGAAACCTGAATTGCATTTGTTAAATATGTTTAATGTAATTGAGAACTATGTTGAGAATGGTACAAGAAATTAATACCCAATCTGACAACCAAAGCTAGAATTCTTTATGCGAAAGCATGGAAAAAGGAAGAACCTCCCACTATAGACTCGTGGCTTATAGATATTTATGAAGTATTAGAAATGGATAAAATGACAATACTGGTGAATGATAAATCACTAGACAATTTTAAGAATCAATGGGAAGACCTAATCGCATATTTTGGTGAGAAATGGGGGGAAACTTTTGTTATAGCTTTTAGAGAATAACTTAGATAACATGTTACATATTTATATTTGATTCTGACCTCCCTTATTTTCCTTTATTTTGGCTATTTCATGTAAGGAGAATATTTAGTCTGTGATTTGTACGTGATGCTCTATGTTGATGTTAATCTTTGTAAATAAGTAGTATATGTAAATAAACTCATTTGGATTTTTTGGGGTGAAAAAAAAAACCAGATTTCTGCTCTGTGAGGCTATTAGTGAAAATGAGCGCATACATTTTGGTTTTCTATCATGAAGAAGAAACCACATGTGGCAGATGTTCTGGGTTTTTTTTTCCTTTCTGAACTATACATAAATAAATGCACATAATTCAAAATGCATATCTTTATGCATTAGAGTGGCTTGGAAATCTCTCATCCAGAGGGTCACCATAAGTCAAAGTTGACTTGACAACAACAGCAACAAAGCTGAGGAGCAGGCCTGGAGCATTGCAGCCTAGTTGTGGGTCAAACAGTGCATCACCTGCCACAACTGGCCAGCCATGATGCCGTTGCCCGAAATCCATTCTTTGGATTTCCCAGGGGGCCTTCCCTCCTGCTTGTTCAAACATCCGTGCATCTCCTCCTGTTTGAAAATAAGTCTGCCAGTGGCTGTTTCTTCCTGACAGCCTTTAAAAAAAAAATTACTGTATTTATACACCGCTTTTCTGCCAAAGCACTCCCAGGCAATTTGCAATTTCAGCTAATGGCTCCGGGCCTGTTACAAAAGAAGCCTTAGAGAGAGGATTACAGGGAGAAAAGGGAGGAAATTAGCAAGTTCAAAGGAACTGACTCTTTCATGATGTGACAGACATAATGAAGTCGCATTATGGAACTGCAACATCAGGAGACAGGTTAGGGGAGGGTGGTTGGGACAAGAGAGCCCGTAGCTGCTAGTCTTGGTCCACCTTCAGAGGGAGCTGGGGAAAATGGCTGCTGATGGAGCAGAAGAGGAGAAGAAGGGTCGGTTCCACCATTAGGTAAAGTGAAGCAGTTGCCCTAGGTGGCAGATACAGGGAAGTAGCAGGAAGGTGTTGGAGGTGTGATAAAGGACACTGTCCCATTGCCAGTGTTTTAACATTCCACTACCAGTTGAGCTGGTGCCTGCACGTGGAAGGAGAGAGGGCACTATCTCATTCTCCACTGAAAGCAGCAAAATGCTAGAGTAGAGGGCATACTGGTCAAATTTGCAGATGACACCAAATTGGGAGAGGTTGCTAATACGCCAGAGGACAGGATCAAAATTCAAAATGACCTTGACAGATGGGAGAACTGGGTCAAAGCTAACAAAATGAATTTTAACAGAGAGAAATGTAAGGTCCTACACTTAGGCAGAAAAAATGGAATGCACAAAAATTAGATGGGGGAAACGTGGCTGGATAGCAGTACATGTGAAAGGGATCTAGAAGTCTTGATGGATCACAAGCTGAACATAGAATCATAGAATCATAGAAATGTAGAGTTGGAAGAGACCACACGGGCCATCCAGTCCAACCCCCTACCATGCAGGAATACCCTCAAAGCACTCCCGACAGATGGCCATCCAGCCTCTGCTTAAAAACCTCCAAGGAAGGAGACTCCACCACACTCCGAGGCAGCCTATTCCACTGCCAGACAGCCCTGACCGTCAGGAAGTTCTTCCTGAGGTTCAGGTGGAATCTCCTTTCCTGCAGCTTGAATCCATTGCTCCTTGTCCCGGTCTCTGGAGTGGCAGAAAACAAGCCCTCTCCTTCCTCTACATGGCATCCCTTCAAATATTTAAACATGGCTATCCTGTCCCCTCTTAACCTTCTCTTTTGCAGACTGAACATACCCAGCTCTCTAAGTCTATCCTCATAGGGCATGGCTTCCAGGCCTCTCACCATTTTGGTCACCCTCCTCTGGACCTGCTCCAGCCTGACCATGTCCTTCTTGAATTGGGGTGCCCAGAACTGGACGCAGTATTCCAGATGAGGTCTAACCAAAGCAGAGTAGAGTGGTACCAGTACCTCCCTCGATCTAGACACCATACTCCTATTGATGCAGCCGAGAATTGCGTTGGCTTTCTTGGCTGCCGCATCACACTGCTGACTCATATTCAGCTTGTGGTCCATTAAGACTCCTAGATCCCTTTCACACGTACTGCCATCCAGCCACACGAGTCAGCAGTGCGATGCGGCAGCCAAGAAAGCCAACGCGATTCTTGGTTGCATCAGTAGGAGTGTTGTGTCTAGATCAAGGGAGGTAACAATATCACTCTATTCTGCTTTGGTTAGACCTCATCTGGAATACTATATCCAGTTCGTGGCACCTCATTTCAAGAAGGATATCGACAAGCTGGAATGTGTCCAGAGGAGGGTGATCAAAATGGTGAAGGGTCTGGAAGCCATGAAGCCCTATGAGGAGTGGCTCAGGGAGCTGGGGATGTTTAGTCTCCAGAACAGAAGGTTATGAAGAGACATGATAGCCATGTTTAAATATTTGAAGGGATGTCATGGTGAGGAGAGAGTAGGCTAATTTTCCGCTGCTCCAGAGACTAGGACAAGGAGCAATGGATTCAAACTGCAGGAAAACAGATTCCATTTAAACTTCAAGAAGAACTTCCTGGCTGTCAGAGCTATCCAGCAGTGGAATATGCTGCCTCCATGGAGTGTGGTGGAGTCTCCTTCTTTGGAGGTTTCTAAGAAGAGGCTGGATGACCATCTGTCAGGAGTGCTCTGATGTGGGTTCCTGCATAGCAGGAGGTTGGACTGGATGACCCCTGGGGCCTCTTCCAACTCTATGATTCTATGATTCTATGTGTCAGGCTCACCCTGGAAGGAAGCAGAACATCAGTTCCTTCTATCGCTTGGCTGCGGCCACCATGGACTTTGGACTCTTCTAGTATTCTTCTAGACTTTGGATTCTTCTAGACACAGGCCATCTTGTGCCCTCCAGATGTTTTGGACTGCAGCTACAACACTCCCTGGGTGGGCGCTAGTGGTCCGCCACACTAAAAGTTGCCTCTCCCATTTTGATGTGCTGAGAATCCTTCCCGTTTTGCGTGTTTTGCTCAGCTGCAATAGCTTCTCAACTGCAGGGAGGGCGCTAAACAACAAAATAAAAAGCAACCCTCTCTACCCTCGGTTTCCTTTTCATCATTAGCTGGAGATGAGGACAGTAACTCGCTTGCTTGCTGGGCTCTTGGGAAGTTCCGTTGGGAGACTTCTGTCTATGCAGTAGCTCTGCGCAGCCTTTGGGGAACGCTAGAAAAATAACAACCCTTTCAGCAATCATACAATATTATTGCTAAGAGGTTTGGGACTCTGAGCAAACAGTAGTTAAAAAAAAATATGTTAAACTACCCAGCAATCTGACAGAAAACATGCAAAGTGGGATGCTGACAATCACAGTTTTCACCAAACACTCCGAGGTGAGCCTAGCATTTCCCAAACACAACACATTTTACGCACGTCCAGCTTTCTGAGAGAAGTGGCCTGCCCTTAGGGGACTTGTGATTGCCAACACATGGGAAGCCGAAACCATTACGCTGCCTAGGGTGGAGCAACCCAAGTCAAGGGACATATACCCCAAACCAGCCAGGTTATCTCAGCACACACGGCAGATGAACCAACAAGCACCCTTCCCATCCCTGGCAGTCAAAACACAATAATGGCAAAATACTTAGCAGTTTGCCTCTGTTTCCTGACACCTAAAATCCACTGCCTGAAGTAATTGCCTCATTTCTCCAAATCTTAGGGCCATTATTTTGGGACCTGAGGCAGCAGAAAATTCCACAAGCATCACCCTTCATGCCTAACAGTTAAAAATACAGAATAATAACCACTTAAATAACCAGCAAGTTGCTGGTTGTGACTTCCCAACGTGACTTCCCAACATCCTGCCTTCAGCAGCTGCCTCAGTCTACCTAATGATAGGGCCAGGCCCAGCAGGAGAAACAAGCAACCTACTGGAAATCCCAGAATATGGAAGAAATAAGTTGTAAATAATTGGTTAATTAAAATGTATTTACTCTTCCCCATACCCAAGACATAGGCCATTTCCGCACTAGCCTGTTATAGCGCGATGATTCCACTTTCAACATCCTCTGGAATCCTGGGGTTTGCAGTTTAGGGAGGGGCCGGCCGGCTCCTCCTGAAACTGCAAACCCAGGATTCCAGAAGATGTTGAAAGTGGAATCATCGCGCTATAACAGGCTAGTGCGGAAATGGCCATAAATAAGCCCATTTCCGCACAACACTGTTATAGAGCTATTATTCTACTTTCAACATCCTATGGAATCCTGAGGTTTGCAGTTTAAAGAAGGGCACTGAAAATTCTCAGCCAGAGAGCTCTTGGGCCCCGGGAAACTACAAACCCCAGAATTCCACAGCGTGTTGGAAGTGGAATAATAGCACTGTAACAGTGCTAATGGCCTAAGTTACATCACAGTTGAGACCTAATGAGGTATAAGTGTCTTCTTTGTGTCGTGTGACTCTAACTAGGGTTTTTTTCCCCAGTTATGGGATGTGGCCTCAGTACATGATGGAGGAGGAAGATCACATGGTTCTAGTACCGGCTTTTGCTGTCAGCTTGCATTCTGTTGTGGGTTTTGAGGTGTTGCTAATGAAGTGGAGAGCAGGAGCATGCATTTTGAACCGGAGGCCAGTGACTTGTTTTGGACCTCTAAAAGTAACCGTGTTACTTCTAGCACACAGTAAAGCAAAAGAAAAAAAGGAAAAAAAAGTTGCTGTTTTAATGGGTAACTGTGAGGACAACTAGCTACTTTCAGGGCTTGGGACCATGACAGTAACAAATCCCCTTTTAAAAGTAATTTTCTAAGTACTGGGAAATGGCACAGCTTCCATCTCCAAAGCTGCTACCTCCCCTGGCTGGAAAAAACACATGGTCAGGCACCCAACAACCTGGGACAATGTGTGTGAGAGGCAAAGGGCCTAGCTCTCATGCGCCATGCCCCTCGTTCTGCTCTGTGTAAAAGAGAAAGCCTTCTATCTAGCTAAGTTCTGTTATGGCACTGGATTTGAAGCGATTGCCAATTGCTATTAGCAACAATTGGAGAGGGGGGCATTGGCTTAATGTGGTACATTTCTATGATCATGCCTTTTAATACACTTCAAGCTGCCTCGAGCCACACAAAGGCAAGGTTTTTTAAAAAGTTGTACTTGTTTGTTTGTTTGTTCAAAGCAGAACCACACAATAGATTAAGTATGGTGGAAAATGAAGGCCATTCTGGAAGAGAGAAAAGAGAAAAGAAGAAAATTGTGTAGGGGTGGCTGGCTGGGTGTCTCAGTGCCCCATGTTTTAACTTCTTTTGATTTGTTTTATTCTGCATTTCTGGCATAAGCTGCGTGAAACACTCTAAAACACTTCTGCGAAACAAATAGCAGCGCAATCTGCTCCAAAGGCACATTTTGTTTAACGCAAGGGCCATAGCAGGGATCACTTGTTTAAGCAAGGATTGATTAATTAATCTGGAATTTGAAACAAAAGAAAACACACCCAAAGGGCCAACTTTAGACTTCCGGCTGCCTGAGGCAGTTCTCTAGGAAGCATGCTTTTCTCCCCACTCCCTCCCCGCTGCAACATGTGCCTGCTTGCGCATGCTGTGCGTTGTCTGTCGGTGTTTTGTGGAGTGTGCCGCAAAAGCACAAAGGGGAGCAGAAAACCAGAGCCAGCTCACCTGGTTTGGCTTCCTGTTCAATTTGCAAAGGCAAAGGGAGAGCCAAACAAACCACAGCATGGAGACCTTGGAGCAGGAATTGCCAACAAGTCACTTGGCTGAGGGAAAGGGGTCTTTGTCCTCTCATGCTAAAGCCCCTTAATCAACAAGCCCATCGCTTAAAAGTTGTTCTTAGCCAAGGCTCTGGAGGTTTGCTTCAAGGGTAGAAGAGCGGCGATGATTCTTCTTTTAACCACAAATTACTGACAAAGATGGGGGCTTCTGCAAGGAATCGTAACTTCTGGTGAACTGTTTGCTGGGCTGTGTTAAACAAAAGCTGAGCTTTATCAGGAGAGCGAACAGTACAAACAACTCCACACTCTAAGCATGCACGCAAATACCGTCGGCCCTCCACGTTTGCTAGGGTTAGGGGCACAGGGCCCTTGCAGAAGTGGAAAAATTGCAAATATCAAACTGTGTGTGTGTCTGTGGGAAGTGGCCTGGTGGGGAGAATGGCACCAAGGGTCCACACCAAGTCAGGGAAAGGAGAGAGAAGAGCAGTGGCTTGGCACGGTGGCCCTGTATTTCCCCTCTCTTGCCTATCTCCTTCCTTGGGTGTGTGAGGGGCATCGGGAGAGGGTTTGTGGAGCTGAGAAAGGGAGCTTCAAGCCATCCCAGGCAGTGGCTGGTGGAGGAGAAGGAGGACCAGAGGAAGGTTTTTAAAGGTCTGTGTGGCCCGATTGGAGATGCTGAAGGTTCCCCCAGAAAAGAAGCACCTGAATTGTGGGGGACAGGGGTTGGAGAAACTTGCAAATAACCAAATCCCGGAAAAGTCAGATCTGCAAATGTGGAGGGCTGACTGTACAAGCTTCTCGAGATCAGAACCTAGAAGAATTATTATTTCACCTTTGACATTTAATGCTCTGGCTGGGGGATTCTGGGAGTCGTAGTCCAAAAAGAAAGAAAAAACGCCCAGTTTATGCTCCTGGAATCTCATTGTCTTGTTTTCTAAGTGACTGCTTTTAGTTATTGTGGATCTAAATATACGGTGTCTTTTTAAACATACGGATGGGGAAGGCAGGATGAAGATACAAAAGAGGGGACTGACAGCTGTTTGCTGTGCCTAAATTTGCACTTCCCACGACAGCCGAGACCCGTTCGTAGCAAGAAGACAGCAATTTGGGTGTCAGGAGCAAAGCTGATAACTGGCAGCAGCGTTGTCGTGATACCTATCCGTGTTTTTCTGCTCCTGCTCATAGGATGTACAATGTGGAAAACCAATCCCCCCCGACTTTTTTTTTAACTTACTGACTTATTTACACACACACACACACACACACACACACACAGAGGCTTCTTCTCTTCTACTTTGGTTTATGTAAACCTGGAGAAAGGCCAAGCCTTGAATCATTGTAATGTGAGGTCCCTGGATTCACTTTCCCTAGCAAATCACTTCTAGGGAATCCCTGCCACTGGGGATCCTCAAGGGATGCTCCTGTTACACCCGCATTGTCCCCGCAAAGGTTAGACGGCTTGGCTGGGGCCAGGTTGGTTTGTCACTTAAGAGTGGCAAAAATGCAGCATTAAGGCCAGACTTATGCACCAGCTAAGTAGTCGCTGGAGCAGCAGCCACTAAGTAAAGGCCAGCTGAGGGCTCAGATTGTGGGTGGCTCCTAAATAAAAATACATTTTTTGGGAGGAGGAAATCCTGCAGGGAGAGAGCCAGTGTGGTGTAGTAGTTTGAAAACTGGACTACAACCAGGGTTCAAACCCTTGCTCAGCCATGGAAACCTACTAGGTGACCTTGGACAGGTCATACGCTCTCAGCCTCAGAAAATCTCATGATAGGTTCGCCATAGGGTTGCTGTAAGTTGAAGGCACACAACAAATCTTGGGGTTTAAAATGTGACATAACTTAGGACTCAACATGTCTTGGGTCCTTTCCGCACTACACTGTTATAGTGCTATTACTCCACTTTCGTCATCCTGTGGAATCCTGGGGTTTGCAATTTTAGGGAAGGGCATTGAGAATTCTCAGCCAGAGAGCTCTTGGGTCTCAGGAAGCTACAAACCCCAGGATTCCACAGGAGGTTGAAAGTGAAGGAATAGCACCGTAACAGTATAGTGCAGAAATGGCCTTAGTTTGGTCCAGATTGCACTACTGAAAGCAGTGGTTCCATTTGTCACAAATCACCACCATGCTACATGGAAAATGAATAAACTGGACTGTAACCAAACCATGAAGCTTCACATCTTCAGTATTCCCAGAAGGTCCTGAGTCCAATCCCCAGCTTCTCTCTGCAGGGCTGAGAAAGACAGTGCTTTGCCTGAGAGCCTGCGGGGGCTGCTTCTCAAACAGAGTAGTGGATACTGGGCTCAATGGCCAAACAGCCTAGCCAGTTATGCATGTCCCAAGTACAGCTCAATGAGTCTGTCTTTTTCCCTTGCTATAGTGATAAGATGATTTGCCCAACCTTAAAGCAGGCAATGAAGACACTGAGATAGTTCCAAATTGTCCATACCTTGCCTCAGCTATTAAGTAGAATGGAGACCGCAGTCAAGAAATCAAAAAAAGACCAGGACTTGGAAGGGCATTTATGAAGGAACTAGACAAGATCCTGAAGTTTAAAGATTTATATCACTGAATACTAAAGTTAGGATTGTCCATGTCATTGTATTTCCAGTCTTTGTGTATGGTTGTGAAAGCTGGACAGTAAAGAAAGCAGATAGGAAGAAAATAAATTCATTTGAAATGTGGTGCTGGAGACGAGTTCTAAGGATACCCTGGGCTGTTAAAAAGACAAATGAATGGGTCCAAGAGCAAATCAAGCCTGAACTCTCTCTGGAAGCCAAAATGATTAAACTGAGGCTGTCATACTTTGGCCATATCATGAGAAGACATGATTCACTAGAAAAGACAACAATGTTTGGTAAGGTAAAAAGCAGCAGGAGAAAAGGAAAACTGGATTACAGATGGATAGACTTAATCAAGGAAGACACGTCCTTGAATCTGCAAGACCTGAGCAAGGCAGTTGATGATAGGCTGATATCCATAGGGTCTCCATAAGTTGAAGTCAACTTGAGAACAGTTAGGAACAAATGGTAAATTGAAGGTGTGTGTATGTGCGTGCGCGCACACACACACACACACACAGAGTGCAAACTGTAGCCCAGTGGTTAAGCACATACAGAAGATCCCAAGTTTGCATCATGAACCTGGCTCCAAGGGAGGACTGGAGAGACTCCTGTGCAACAGAAGAGATGCTGGTCACACTTTGTGGGTTCCAAAATACCAGCGATGCTGCATTGTTGAACAGGATACAGAACGTGGCTGGCCGCTGTTCTCACTCTGTTTGCTTTCTACTGATTTAGGATCCAAAAGGGTTTTTGTTTGTTTGTTTTGTTTTGTTCTTTGGGTCAAAGACAGAGTTGTGGAAAATGTAGTTGCCCCACAACATGTAATGCTATCAGCACCTTGAACAATTTATCCTCCGCTGCTTTGTATATGAAATGACAGGCAAGCATTGTGCCCAATGCATTTATAGGCACGCGTGCTAGAGACAAGATGCCGCCATTCCACACTCAAGAGATCTAACTTCTGGCAACTCTGGGAGGGAGCTGGACCCTGAAGGAGAATAATCCCAGCAACTGAGGGCTAACATATTTTTAAGAAGGTATTCTCTCCGATCCTGCACAGCAAGCGCAAAAATAGGGATAAATTAGGGGATTACCTCCACCCACTCTAACGTCTGCACAAATAAAAGCTCTGCTTTGGAAAAGGGATCTCAATGGGTACGTTGCTTAGATATATTAGATCCTACCCCATAGCAAGAGGCATGCATAAGAAGGAGAAGCAGCCTCGCAGGGAACTGGAACAGACAAAGGAAGGGTCAAAGGACAAAAAAGGAGGAGGAGGAGGGGGGCAAGAGGCTCACAGAGGGTCACAGTGGTTGTGGGGCCAACAAGGTCAACAGCAAACCAAAGAAAAGAGCCCAGATGCTAAAGAGCAGCGCCTGGCCTCTAGCCCATGATCAGTCCTTGTATGTTTTCCCTAACAGATCTTCCAGAGCTGAGTAAGGCTGAACCAGACAACAGTTACCTAAAGATGGGGAAGAGACTGGAACCAGTGTCTGAAAACCACTGTTGTGCACTACTGTTTCTACACACCAGTCTTAGGGCGGTGTTGTTTTTCAAGGCTCCAGAAATCTGCAAAATCTTTCCTTAGAAATGACAACACAGGGGTAGAAAAGAAAGAAGCACACAAGACACCACAATGCTCTGTCCTTCCATCCTCAACTTCTCTGGGGAGAAAAAGAGAGTATTTCCTGCCTCCTCTAGCCATTGATGCTCTACCCAAGGGTTGCAGGGAGCAGCTCAAGAGAGAAATTCTTGCACCCAAACGTCTCTGCTTGCAAACGCAAATGAGCCCTTGTTGAATTGTCGCAGGGCCGACACCGAGCTCTCGAGAGGTTTGCATTGCTGCCTGCTGCAATGCAACCACAAAGCCCACATTGGGGAGCGTGCGCCATGGGACTGCTCCTTCCCACATTCTCTCCCGCATGAACAAATACTGTGCCGAGAGGCTGGAAAGTAGTTTAAAAGTCTCATGCATGAAAACACATCTAACAGCTCACAAAGAGTGTGAGCCAGTGTGGCTTGTTTCTGGGGGCGAGTGAGTGTGTGTGCATGCGAGTCTAGCGCCATCCAGCTGCCAGACTCCGGGAGCCTGCCTACCCACGTGTGTGTGTGAGGAGGGAAGGCTTCAATTTCTGGGACATAAGTTTTGGTTATTGCCTTTAAAGCCCACATGCTTTGGGTCCAAGTTACCTGCGGGATCGCCTCCTCCCGTACAATCTGCCCTGTACACTCAGGTCCTCGGGGGCCATCTCCTTAAACCGGCCAGGACTAGACTGGCAATGGTCACCCAGATGACCTTCCCCAGGCACCCCTAGACTGTGGTTTTAATCTTTTTATTCAAAAATATATAATCATCAAAGTAGTAAACAGAGTAACATATATTGAGGATTACAACAAATTCTTCTTCGTAAATATAACTTCAAAACCAACCCCCCCCAAAAAAAGAAAAAAAGAGAAAAAAAGAGTAAATAAGAGAAAGAAAAAAATCTTCCCTTATTTTCCTTTCCTGTTTTATAGTCAGTAATTACCCACATAGTATTTACCAAGAATAAATTATCCAAAAGGGTATAAATCGTTAGAACTCTACCTGTAATTGTTATTCTTAAAGCTAAACTTGTAAAATAAATCTTATCACTCAAAGCTTTTAAATTCTTTCTTTTTGATCCTCTTCTTCTTAGACTGTGGAATGGCCTGCAGGAAGAGATTCGACAGCAAAATGCACTGTCCAAATTTTAAAAAGTACTAAAGACCTATATCTTCTGGCAGGCCTACCCAGTCAACTTTTAATCATGAATTTTAAACTAATGTATTTTGAGTGGTTTGATGTGTTTTTAGTGTATTTTAATCTACAATGTGTTTTTAATTGGATCTTAATTTATGTTGTACCCCGCCTCAACCTTAGGGAGAGATAGGTAAGAAATACAAATGTATTATTAGTAGTAGTATTAGTAGCAGTAGTAGTAATAATAATAATCTAATATATAAAAGTCAAAGTTTGTTTGTGTCAGGCAAGAAGACCTCATATGATTGGCTGTGTCAGGCGAAGACCTCATATGATTGGCTGCCTGAGAAGATTCTACGGAATCCTGGGCTTTGCAGTTTAGGGAAGGGCCTTTAGAATTCTCAGCCAGAGAGCTCTTGGGCCTCAGACAACTGTGTATGTCTTTAATGGGCCGGTTGCCACGGAGACGAGGCTTAGCAGCAAGGAGGAGGGCAGTGTATTCCCTCAGGAACCCGACCTCTCTATGTTAATAACTCTGAAAACCGACTGGATTGGGGAATATGGGGAAAAGTTAGAGGTACTGGACAAGACAGTCTGGAGAATTAAGAGATGCAGGATCTCAAATCTTTCTAACAAGTATTACCTATGAGAAAATAAAATCCTGGGCAACACTTGGTAGACACCCTAGTACAGAATAAAAGAGGGAAATTTTTGCCTTCAGAACCAATGTGGCAAAATTTGAGGAGAGAAGAGATAAACGAAAAGCAAAGTTCACGTGAACCCCTCCGTCTCATAGTTCCCGTGCTAGTCAAGCCGCCTGCTGACCGGCCACCTTCCTTGGTGCTCTGCCCTTGCCACTCAGCCTGGCATCCAACCCACGCAACACCTGACCTAACCGGGCGACCTCATGCCAGCAGGGACCCGCTGATGTTAATTATGTGCTCTGTAAATCTCACTCCAGCTCCAGCAGCGGTTGGGAGGTGGCTGGGTGGGCGGGAGAAGTACATAAATTAAATGCTTGAGCTCCTGTAAAGGCGCTGCCTGTCTTTAAAAAAAGGGAGACGCAGCAAAGGGAAAGGGCAAAGGGGCAGGAGCATAAACTCTAGCCGTGTAGAACGACTGCAGCAGCGTGGGGAGGGAGGGTAGAAGAGAGAGGTGCCTTTTGGAAGAAGCAGAAGTTTGGAGAGCAGTTAGTTGGAACAACTTCTTGACTTCTTTAGATTCATAAATAAATAGGGCGGTCATCTGACCAAAAAAACAGCCCACTGATTAATCATATGTAGTTGATTCATTAATTGCACAAGTTTGCATGTGAAAAAACAGTCTCTTCAAGGCCAAAAGAGCATGCTGCCTTTGCTTGCAGGCAATACATGGACCAGGGGCAGGCCAAGTGTGTCCCATGGAGCTCCCAGGGCCACAAGGGAAGTTTTGCAACATTGCAACAAAAAGTTTTGTTTCAAAATGCTCCAAAATGTCCTCTGGGGCCTACGAAGGCACAAAAACATGTCCCCCATGAGCATTTGGGGGATATGCATCCATCCATCCACCTACCTACCTACCTACCTACCTATTTTATGGTGTGAGGTGTGGTGGGTTGTGGCCCCTGGTCTTCCATGGTTGCCCACCCTTGGCATAGACCATCTCAGACAAGACTCGTGGGTAGGACAGGGTGGGTGGGAGCAAATTGCCTCTTCTTCTTTTTCAAGCATTTAAACAAATGCAAAATTTAAAACTCAGCTGCCCAGTTAATTAAAGGTGCCTTTTAATAAAATGAAAACTGAGCTCCAAAAAGTTACCTTTCTTTAGAGCTACCACTGTCAGAATGGCAGGGGGGTTCTGGGAACCATATTTCAAGAATGGAACTTTCCCAGGCCATGGGAGGGAGAAATGGGATGAGAGTTATAGCAAGGCACAGCCAGGCTGCGTTGCCTGCATCCTGGCATCCCATAAACTCTGAATGCCACTCAAGGCTCCTGTGTCCACTTCTCCCTCAGGCCTCTCCTCCAGTCCTCTGTTGTTGAGACAAAAGTTTTCATCTCTCCCTCCGTTGTTTTTTTTTTATCTGATGGAGAGAAGGATTTAGTAGTGTAATCCTCTTATCCCTGTGCCTCTCTCTTCCCTAGCAGCTCATCCCTGATATGCTTAATTACTGGTGGGGAGTGACCAGGCCAGAGGCTTGCCCAGGTGGTGCTGGAAATATTGGCCAGAACAACGCAACACTCGACACAAGCAAAGGGAATCCACCCCCCTTACCTCCCAACCCTAACCGTTCCACAGCAGGGAGTTTCTGCTTCCCTCTCTGCACCCTCAGCTGAGAAAATGACAACTCTGGAAGGGCAGGAGAAGAGCCTCAGAACAGCTCTACAGAGAAAATGGGGCAAGAGGGATTTTTTCATCTTTTCCCATAATACTAGAATGGAGGATGACCCAAAGGAAGCAACTAGTAATTATACTGGGGTCCTATTTTTACCTGCTATGTTTTTACGTGCTAGAATTTGCTGCCACAACCTTGTAGGGGAACATCTAGTCTTCCAGATGTTGTGTTGGACTGCAATGTCCATAAGCCCTTAGTCAGGAAAGCCAGAGTTACGGGAAAGTGGGAACTGCAATCTAAACAACCTCAGGAGGGGCACATGTTCCCCAGCACACGTTCTCCAGCACAAAGTGTAGTGACGGCCACAAGATTGCAAGGACTAAAAAGGGAGTTAAAAGCATATATGGAGGAGGGTGTCTTTCAACCACTCTTGGTCATTCTAGGTAAATGAAAACGTCCACTGAATATCATAGAATGATAGAGTTGGAAGAGACCACACGGGCCATTGAGTCCAACCCCATTCTGCCATACAGGAACACACATTCAAAGCACCTCAGCCTCTGTTTAAAAACTTCCAAGAAGGAGACTCCACCACACTCCCAGGTAGCGGCACATTCCATGGCTGAACTGCTGTTTCCATCAGGTTCCCTGAGATTCTGGTGGAATCTCTTTTGCTGTAGTTTGTATCTATTCCTCCATGTCCCAGTCTCTGGAGCAACAGAAACACGCTCCAGCTTCTCAATATCCTTCTTGAATTGTGGTGCCCAGAACTGGACACACTATTCCAGGTCAGGTCTAACCAAAGCAGAATAGAGTGGTACTGTTACTTCCCTTGATCTCGACACCATACTCCCATTGATACAGCCTAGAATTGCATTGGCTTTTTTAGCTGCTACATCACACTGTTAACTCACTTGCTGGCACACTGCAGCAGAGGAAAGCTCTTGCTCCACGCCCTGCTTGTGGGCTTCCCGTGAGAGCATCCAGTTGGCCACCATGTCAAATAGAATGTGGACTAGATGGAAATCTGCTTTGGTCCAGCATGGCTCCTCTTGAGTTCTTCATAGGCATGATAGTTAAGAATGGAGCCTCCATGTTCAGGGGGATTCGACTGCTGAATATCAGTGGCTTGGGTAAAACATTAGGGAAGTCTGTTGCCTTCACATCCTGTTTGTGGAGCAATGGCTACTGGCCTGGCTGCTCCCATAAAGAGCAGAGCTTTGAAGCCCTGAGTTACAAATCTGAGTTACTGGGGATGGAGATTAGAATAAAAGTGTAACAGATGACCTGTATAAATACTCTAAAAGCACCAAATCCCACCTGATCATGGAAGCTAAGCAGGGTCAGCCCCGGTTAGTACTTGAATGGGAGACCACCAACGAATACCAGGCAGTGTAGGGTTTATTTCAGAGAAAGGAAGTGGCAAAACCACCTCTGAGTATTCCTGGCCTAAGAAAACCCCTAAGAAATTCAAGGAGTTGCCATAAGTTGACAAGAGACTTGGAGGCACAGACACACAAAACAAATGTTACATTCCTAACATAAACGTTTCCCTTCCTAGTCCCAGTACAGTGTTACTTTTCAAGGGAACTTTAAAACACATGCTGAGACAGTTTGAGCAGAGTTTCTACAGATGTATCTGATTCTCTAACCAATTTTTAGGTGTTCTTCTTTCCCAAATAGGAACAAGTAATGCAAACAAGCAACATGCGTTTTGAGATTTCTCGGTAATGGTAATGAACTACCTGTGCAAGTTCAAAAAGTGGCATAACAAATTACTGTTAAAAGCAACATCCCAGGTCTTGGGGAAAGAGTCTTGGACTGGGCGCCTGATCGAAAATGGTGCTTCTCATATTCACTGCAAATCCCTTCCTGTTTTCTGCTTGAGGTCTGGGGTTGACCCCTGCCACACTTTTAATGGCTCAAGTTGGCCTTAAGGCACATAGCCCTCTGCCCTGGAAGTTCCTAATCTCAGGCCATTTCTGCACTAGACTGTTATAGTGCTATGATTCCACTTCCAACATCCTATGGAATCCTGGGGTTTGCAGTTGAGGGAGGGGCCTTTGGTACAGGCTGAATTCCACTCAATCAGTTGGCAAAGAAAGATTAGCAAAGAAGAAGAGTGTCTCTAAACATAGACCAGATACACTTTGCATAAGCTCAGGGGTACTCTTTTCATACCCATATGCACACCACTAATCCCTCCTACACTATTACACACTTCCAACCATCCAGTGTCATAGTGGAGCCAGGAGGTCAAGTAGGGACAACACAGTAGAAAGTTTTGATCAGCAGGGATAATATGTGATTTGAAAGTTCCACCTTTCCTTCTTCCCTTGGCTCCTTTCAAGCGAAACAGGAGAGATGGGATGGATTGTCCCAGCAGCCATTTATTACCGCAAGCTATTCCTTTTTTGTAATGTGAAGTATTTTGGGGTGGCTTAGTCCTGAGGAGGCAGTTAAGACCCATTAGCTTTACGGAAAGACCTAAAAAGACAGATATAATACACATACAGAAAAAGATGGATTTGACACAGGCGCCTCTATTTCTGAACTCTCCTTGGAAACACAGCTATGGGAACTGGCTTTATGGGTGGCCGTGATTTATAGCTTACTACTACTGCACTTTATTCAAGAAACGGTGATAACCACCGTGAACCAGTAACTGAACTGTAGCAAAATGGTTATGGAGTGGCACACGGAGAAGAGCCTGGGGTGGAAGCAGTGTAGTGCTATACCCTTTTAGACATAAAGAAGGAAAAGGACTGGAGTCACATACAGCCAGGAGGAGTCCAAGATGCGCTTGGAAATTTTTGGCCATTGGTACTGGGCAGCTCATTGACGGCCTCTTCTTCTGCAAGAACCCATCCTTCTCTGTCCCTCAGATCACCTGTGGAGATTCTGCTCCTTTTCTGAGGTCTGGAGGGAGAATGCAAGTCGCAGCCTCTTCTCCGTGACTGTATCAAAGCGGAGGAACTTACTCCCCATGTATGACTCACACAGTTATTTCTCTATAAATTCTCAGACGCTGAGCACAACCAATTTTATTCCAGAGCATGTTTGAGTCCACAGAGCATGTCTCCGCTTCCCTTTAACTGCTGTTATCTTTTTGTTTTTCTCCTTGTTTCTGTACACTTAGGGAATATAGGAAAGTGCTTTCTTCCAGCTTCAACAATCCTGACGTAGTCCCAACTAGAGCAGTTGTTGTTATGTGCCTCCAAGCTGTTTCCAACTTAGAGCAACCCTAAGGTGAACCTATCACAGGGTTTTCTGAGGCTGAGAGTGTGTGATACACCCAAGGTCACCCACTGGGTTTCCATGGTGGATTGGGGAATTGAAACCTGGGACCTTTCCGCACGCAGTTATTAAGGTGGGCCAATGCGTCTTGCCACGGAGGTCTTCTGCACCTTGGAGCGGACTAGGTTCGGTTTATTTACCTTTGTTCCGCACATAGTTCTGACTAAACGCGCCTCCATGTGGTGGTAAAGCGCGCTATTTGAAAACTGGAAGAAATCGGTTTTCCAATTTTCCAGATCGATACGATTCGTACTTTCACAGTGGTGCAGACACGTAAATTCGTGCCAATGCAAATTGGTGGTCAGGGGAGGGCTCATGAGAGGGGCCAGGGGGTAGTATGGACTTACACACATACGCACGTACACACGTATGCAATGACGTACTAAACCATGCAAAAAAGGGGGGGCAATCACAGCTGACGGGGCGGGGTGAGGGGAGTAGCGGGAGTGGCCACGGCGGAGGCAGTGTGGATTCATGAACTCGCACTCCTCCGAATCAGAATGGAACATATGCAGTAGCTGTGGGGACGGAAATGAGGGAAAGTCCACCTTGTTTCGAGCCCAGAAAATCCAGTGAGAAACGGCACAAATTGATTCATCAGTCTCGTGTGGAAAGGGTCCTGGTCTCCAGGATCAATAGTCCAGTGCTCAAACCACTATGGCCATTTTCACACTACACTGTTATGGTGCTATTACTCCACTTTCAACCTCCTATGGAATCCTGGGGTTTGCAGTTTGGGAAGGGGTATTTAGACTTCTCAGCCAGAGAGCTCTTTGGCCTCAGCGAACTACAAACCTCAGAATTCCACAGGAAGTTGAAAGTGGCCTACACCATGCTGGCTCCCATTGAATAAAGGGGATTAACATAGGTGTTGACTCACCATTCAGCAAACTGGTTCAATTGGTTTAATCTAGCTAAGGGTAGCAACTCGCTTCAGGCCTATTTGTCCATCTGAGTCAATATTTCCTTCTCTGACCACCAGTGGCTTTCCAAAGTCTCCACTGGCTGATGGTGAAATGTCTTTCTCCATCAGCTTCTACTTGGCCCCTTTTCCAAGGGAGACACAAGAGGTGTAACATGGGACCTTCTGCATGCAAAGGCAAGCCACTGCCTCTGAGCTACAATTCTTCTTTTGGCTTTCTTAGTTTGCTTGTCTTACTATTGTTGCCTCGTTTGTGAACCATTTCATTATTCCACCGGGGCTAAAAAAAGGTGAAATAGAAATATTTAACAGTCAAAACATTTTACTTTTGATTTAAGATTTAAAAGTCAAACCATTTTTCATGAATGCTTTTGTATGGGTCCAAAGTCTGTAATCTTTGGCATCTCTAGGGCCACTTCCACACTAGACTGTCACAGTGCTATTCCACCTTCAACATCCTATGGAGTCCTGGAGGATTCCATAGGATGTTGAAAGTGGAACAATAGCGCTATAACAGCCTTGTGCAGCAATGGTCTAGGTTCAAAAGTTCTATATGGACTTCAGCCGGAAATAGGAAAAAAAAACATTTAAGACCAGAAGTACCATAAGCATTCCATTGGGAAATTACTCCACTTGGTTTTACTGTTGGAAGACTGCATGTGAGAGAGTGGTAGACAGAATGGGGGGAATAGTCACAGCATCAGCTTTAAACAGACAGCTAGGGTGGTATGGCAGAGACGTGTTGCAACCCAACGCTGAGCTGACTGCTTGGCCTCTCGGCTGCTCAGCGAAGGCAACTGCAGCTCTCTGTCATTGCATCATTGCAACAAGTGGCTGAACTGTGTGTACGCGTTAACTGGGTACTGTGTAATGACCTTCCATTTGCTGACATTGCTGTGTGCCTTCAAGTCATTTTTGACCTATGGCGACCCTAAGGTGAACCTATCAGGGGACTTTCTGGGGCTGAGACTGCATGATGCACCCAAGGTCACCTGGAGGGTCTCCTGGTCTCCAGCATCATAGTCCAATGCTCAAACAATGCTCTCATGACTAAGCCCATTTCCGCACTAGGCTGTTAGAGCGCTATGATTCCACTTTCAACATCCTATGGAATCCTGGGGTTTGCAGTTTCGGGAGGGGCCGGCCGGCCCCTCCCGAAACTGCAAACCCCAGGATTCCATAGGATGTTGAAAGTGGAATCATAGCGCTCTAACAGCCTAGTGCGGATATGGCCTAAGTAACATCATTGTTAGTTCCGTTTCAAAGGCTAGAAGCAAAGCCATGGTTAGGACAGGCAGGAGGTTGCTGACTACCAGTCCGCAGTAAAAGTTTCCGTGGGTTTCCGTGGCTGAGTGGGGAACTGAACCCTGGTCTTCAGGCTTGTAGTCCAATGCTCAAACCATGCTGGCTCTCATGACTGACTAACATCAGTATTTGGTTTCGAAGGCTAGAAATAGAACCATGGTTACCATAGGCGGGAGGTTGTTGACTCCCGGTCCATAGTAAACTGCCAGGGCAGCACTGTTGTGGCCATTGCAGCCAAGGAAGGACAGAGGACACTGGATGACGATAATAAAAGTGTATCAGAATCCAGAACAAGGATTTAAGAGGCCCTCTTGCAGCCTTCTCAGGTTCAGTGTGTTGCTGGAAAGACAGACAGAGAGAAAGGGGGCACATGAGCGTGCACGCATGCATGCACACACATGCGCATTCCCATGCAGGTCTCCCCCCCCCCCCCCAAAATGAATGTCATGGAGAGCCTCCATGCGAGAAGACACGGCAGAGTCACAAAGGACATTTCACCGTGACTGATCCATGAACGTGTGCACGGGGTGGGGAAAAAAGGGAGGGGGCAGTGGTTCCTCATGGCTCCCTGTGGGGTGACTAACAGACCAATTAAACTGCCAATAAAAAATTTAATCAAGTAATAATGCACCTTACTTTGTTTAATTAGTGTTCTGTCAAGTGAATGAATATTTAAGACGAGCGCCGCGGAGCCCTGTGCCAGGCCCGGCCCCCAGCAGGCAGGCGAAGGCAATAAGCGAGCTTGGCAGGCCTGCGGCCACATTTCAATTAAACTGACAGCTTCCCCTCGATGAGGCAGTATTGATCGCGGGCAATTAGGCCGTCAGAGGGGCCAGGCCACAATGGCAGGAGCAGAAAAGGGGGCAGAGATGAGCGCCAGGCCTGGCGGAGGGCATGCTGAACTGGGCATCATGCCATTTTTATTATTTCCCCCCCCATCCTATATCAAGGTACTGTACAATATTTCTGTGACGTATGCAGAGATGGGGAAAATATGATTGAGTTTCCAGTTTCCCTTCAAAAATGTCCACTTCTCATCTGATGAGACTCACAAAACAAGACAAGAGGGTATCTTGCCTCAGAAATCCATAGAACGTTTCTAAGTTTTTTGGTATTTTTTTGGTGAAGGAAAGTACGTACAAAACTGTGTGCTTAAATGTACGTCATTTAAATGTACACAACACAAAAATGAACATACTTTCCAACGTGCCCAAACAGGTTTTATTCAATGGAGAAAAGGAAGAGTGAAAATGTATCCAAAATATGCATGTATTTCCATGCGGAATGGGGGGGGGGAAAGAGTCTCGCAACAACCTGGAGTGGAATGGAGATGAAAGAAGAAAGTACTTGGGATTTTTAGAAAGAGAAATGAAACTGAAAGATGTTCATATCCCTGAATGTCAGTTTGTCATTGCCCTCCCTACCATGCAAGAAGATGTCATGTAATACCATGCAATTTGATGCCATGTAATGCTCTGATGTTTGAAACATAAGCTGGGATGGGATAATGGAACTGAGTGAAAAACAGGATGCTGGGAATGAGGGAACGTCATTTTTAACCAAACTTTGATCACAGGGAACCCAAGAAGCTTCAAGATTATGCAGTTGGCAGGTGGGACAAAAGCCTGGGAAAGGAGTTGTTTTAATTAGCTTTCAACTAGGATCCTCGCCAGTGCAAATCTGAAATGTTACAGCTTATAAGGCACTGAAAATCCAGCAGTTTTCTAGTCTTGGCAATTGCCAGAATGTGCTGTTGTTACTCTAATGGCTCCTGAATAAAGCATTTGCAGCCTTCTAGGCTGCATTTCTGGGACTGGAGTTATTCTGTGCATGGCACTAGACCAGCTGAATCTGAGAGTGACTTTTTAGCTTAATGGAGTATTTTACAACATAGCCTACTTTTACAAATTTTGGAAAGACACTGTTTCAGCCAGTTATTTGAGGGCTCCACCATGCATACATACTCACGCATACATGCACACAGAAGAGCCAACACATAGAGTCATAGAATCATAAAGTTGGGAGAGACCTCAGGGCCCACCGAGTCCAGCCCCCTGCTATGCAGGAACACCCATCAAAGCATTCCCAACAGATGGCCATCCAGCCTCTACTTAAAAACCTGCACGCACGTCACCACCATTTGACATTATGGGATGTGAGTACTTTTCCTATTCACAGGGGTTCGTGGAACAGAACTCCTGCAGATGCAGAGAGTCCACTGTTCGTGCATGAAGTTATTCCCCTGAGGCCCAGCTTTCCTCAACCTCACACTTTCCCCAAGTATCCGACTGCAGTTCCCATCATCTTCCAGCTAGAATGGCTTCTGGGAGTTGCAGCATGCCACACCTGAAGCATGCCAGGTTGGCAAAAGATGCTCTAGCTATTCCCTGTCAGAATTACTTTAACAGACCAGGTAGACAGGTAGATAAACAGACACTGGATAGATCGATGGATAGGCAGACTATTGAAGAACAACAAGAAGAGGACAGGCCAACAACTGTGCCCTGCCTCTTCTCACCCCCTACCCCCCGCCCTTGCCACGCCGCCCAGCCCTCTCAGCCCTGAGAAATGGTGCAGTCCCAGAAGGCCCTCGATAATTGTTTGTTTCACTTGAGCTGTTTTGTGGCCAGGGTAGGGTGAGTCTTGTAATGAGTATGGATTTGCCGGTAAATAAGTCCCCCTGCTCCTCAGCCCTGTAATAAATGCATTTGCAGTAATCTGGCTATCGTGCGGTGTAATTGCTAGCTGTCAGCCCAAATTGATGTGGCGGGCCCTGACTTTGCTGCCGCCATGCCCTTCCTTCACGCTGCGATTCCTTCTCTGCCCCATCTCCAACCGCCCGCGCGCGCGCGCACACACACACACACTCACACACCCTGTCTCTGGAGGGCCTTCTGTTTGGTGCAGTCAGTGGAGTGTGACAGTTGCTCCCGTGTCCCTCCAGAACACATCTGACGCGCCTGCCGATCTTGGATCCATGGTAAAGGAAGGAATCTGGGCGTCCGGGACAGGCAAGGTATTACCAGAAGACAAAATACAGCTGTAAGATGTGGGGGAGCCATTAAAGACAGCACAGAAGAGGATGGGAGAGCACTCCCTGTGGGAATAACTCTCCTGGGAAATCCTCCTGCACAAATTCTCACCAATGAAGCAAATAGAAATGGCTCGGGATCATGGCTTTCAGTCTCGATGGAACTTGTGCACATTTTGAAATACAGGTCCTTGGTTGGCAATCCCCACAGCCCCAGCCCCATAGAAAAGCCATTTTTCAATAAAGAGGGTGTCATTCAACAAACAAACAAAAAAGAAAAAGCCATATCAGCAAACGAGTTCTGGCAGTTTTTAATCTTCACCAGGAACAGGTCTTTTGTAAAGCTAATGGGTCTTAATTGGCTACTAGAGACCATCCCAGTCTTCCTCCTCCTCTACCAACCTCTGCCTGGCCCTCTAAGAAATAAGAAAAGCCTGATTTCTCAGCATTATAAACCCTCTCGCAATGCCCCCCTCACACACCCAAGGAAGGATTTGGGCAAGAGAGAGGAAATACAGGGCCACTATGCCAACCCACCCCTTTCCTTCTCTTTTCTCTGACCCGTTTGGATCTTAGGTGCCCGCTCTCTCCACCATGCCTCAGCCCCACTACCACAGACAAACACACGCATTTGGATATTTGCAATTTCTCCACTTTTGCTCCACTAATGAATAGGCAGGGCTGACTGTACTGCTAACTGCAGATGGACGACATCAAGGCCCACACTGCTTTCCCATTTTAGGGTCCTCCCATTTTTAAAATAGACTTGGCGAGGGCCGAATCCTTCAGACAGCATATGCCTTCAGAAAGTGGACTGTCACACTCTGACACAGGAGCAGCCTATACCCTTTGGCTATTTTGGTGTAACAACCCTTATGCCACCAAATCCCTGCCTTTACTCTGCGAGCATTGGACTGGCCCTAGAGATCTAGGCTCAGTTCCCCCCAGAGCTACGAAGACTCTCTCAGTGACCTGGGACCGTTTACCCCCTCTTGGCCTCTCAGAGTTGTTGTGAGGATTAGATAAGGAGAAGAGGTGTGCCATCTTGTACTCATTAGAGGAGGGAGGACAGGCATGTAACTCACACATAAATAATGAACGCACATTGAATTTTTGACAGCAAACTCCTCAGGGCTGAAATTTGTCTTCCAGGACCATATGAAGCGCCCTGCTCCCCATAAGCAAGGAGACACACACTTCCTTGGAGCCTTCTCTTTAGCCTTGGCTGCTCCTTCTCCACCCACCTGGCCAGCTGTGCCGCTCAGCAGAAGCTGGGTTTCAAATTAGGCATGCAAATGGGACACATCGCGCAGAACCCAGGTGATTTGCATAGCAATGCCCTGATGGCGTCATTTGTTTTGCGTGCCAAACATTTAGGAGTCTTCTGCGGTGGAGAGTTACGAACAAGCCCACGTGACAAATAAATAGGTGGATGGCGAGCGGGAGCGCTCAGCGCAAAAAATCAGGGAGGTTTATGCAAAACCAGCGCTATTTGCATAATGTATTCCGAAGGCAGAATTTGGCAGTTTTTCTCAGCAGCAATGGGACAGTCCTGCTTGGTCAGAGCTATAAGCAAAGCAGCAGATTAATCAACAGCCGGCACTGAGCTCACAAATTGAGAGAAACACAGAAGTCGGCAGATTCACCTATCTTGTGCCAAATGGAATATCAAGTATGGAACGGACAGGACTACGGAACACCAGGGACAAAATTCACCTTCAGAAAAGTCTTCGGAGCTGCCCTTCTTTTAAAAACAAGCATCTAGTCCTCATTTGCTGTGGAGCAATTGAGCAATTTTAGACTCTGGATGGTAATGCATGTTATTTTGCTTCCTTCAAATGATCTTACGTCCTTCCTTCCTCCTCCTTTAGTCTGCAATATGTGTTCGTTCACTTACTTCAAAATGTGGCAAGCCAACCTTGTTGCTGGCCCCTCTGCATTCTGCTGAGTGAGACCTTGGGCTTTTTCTTCAAAGTCCTGCCCTGAAAGCACTCAAAGATCCACTTTTAAACTTTTAAATGTGAGCTCTGTGCCTGGTGAAATCTCAGGGAACTCAGGAGGAGTTGCCCAGTGTTCTCTCCAGTGATCAGAAGTTCAACGAAGAGTTCCAACCTTCCTGTTCCTCAAGAACAGCAAAAAGAAGAATAAACTCTCCAGAATTATGTTTTCAACACTGCAGAATTAGTTACACAAAACCAGAGAAGCTAGGCACATTTCTCCTGAGGATGTTCTCTGAGGATTGCAGAATTCCGCTGTCCTGATCATAGAATACTACTTTGGCACAATACGGGGGCCCATTAGGCCATGTTTCTAAAGACCGGGCTTGACTAGGGGGGTTGGAGAAGGGAGACGGAGAAGGGCCAAATCTTGTGCCACTTCTGGATTCCAGCTATTTTCCCAGAGAAGCTGGAGGGCTCTCTTTCTCTCTTGTTCTCTGTATCCCCACCTCCCGGTGCAATAAGGTTTTCCTGTCACGCGCAACAATTTGTAAAGCGCCGGGCTCTCCCGCTGACATGCCGCTACGCTGTTCGTTTCCCCGCAGCTGTCAAGCCAGCAATCACGTTTAATAAAGGCACAGAAATTAGATAGCAGAACAAGGAATCTCTTTGGCTTAACAATGCAATTATTATAGACAATCGTTCCATGCTTCCCCCCGCCAGCTTGCCACTCCCCACAAGTCCTCTCTAGCTCCTGTGCAAAAAATGCAGGAGCCTCGTTTCAGGGGGGAAAAAGGGTGGGGAGGAGGTAGGAGGACGGCAGGGCCCATGTGCACATGAGAATAAGCCCAATGGGGACAACAGACCACTATCACAGCCTGGCTTGTTGCAAATGATGAGGAGACCAGCGGGGAGAGGGGTATTGCAGTCTTCTGCAAAGCTTTTGTGCTGATTATGGGTGAGCTTCTCCCGCAAGAGAAAAGACAAAAGGTGTGCGTCTTGGCATGCTCATGAACCTACAGGTGATGCTGTGTCTCTGCAAGTGTGAGCTTCATTAGCCAATTTTAAACTTGTAAACATAAGGTGGTGGTGGTGGGATCTTTACATCAGAGAGGGGCAACTGCGTCCCTTCAGGTGTTTTCCAGCTAGAGCTCCTATCAACCTAAGCCAAACTAGCCAGTGGTTAGGGAAGCAGCATTTTAAAAAAAAAAATCTAGAGTGCCACAAATGATGCATGATGATGAGTATTGCTTCACCATCTTTAAATATATTAAGCCAGCCCTACAGAGAGCTTTGGAAGGGAAGCTTCTGCCCATTCTGCTGAGCTGGGCCCCAGAAATCTGCCCCAAATACTCCCTCGACGATTACTGGCATGTGACAGTTTTCACAACTTGAGCATCAGTGATTATGCTGGCTCGGAGATTGTGGGAGATGCAAATCCAAAAAGCCAAATTTCCACGCTCTGGTTTCTTCCCACTAAGTCACCACGAGCCATCCTTTCCCTTGTACAAAGCCCAGAATTCCACAGAACGTTTCCATTGCAGTTATAATGGAATAATAACGTTATGACAGTGTAGTCTATGGGCCTTTCTGCCCTACCCTGTTACAGTGCTATTATTCTACTTTCAACCACTTGTGGAATTCTGGGGTTTGTAGTTTCCTGAGGCCAAAGAGCTCTCTGGCTGAGAATTCTCCCTAAAATGCAAACCCCAGAATTCCATGGGAGGTTGAAAGTGGAATAATAGTGTTATAACAGTGTAGTGATTTGTGTCCATCTTTTTTCCCAAAACCGGAACTCAAAGCAGCTCACAGTTTAGAACATTACAATTCTACTTCTCCTGAGCTGCATCACTCGCTATGGGAGGACAGAGCTGTGCCTCCCCACACAGGCCCCAGTGTGGTCCCTCCAGACCTACAAGAGCAGGCTGTGACCATCCGGTGCGGTGAAGGATGCTGTCTCATTGCCAGCAATGAAACAAGATCAGCAGTCACTCAGCTTTTGTAGGTAGAATAGAGGTGGAAATTCAAGGGGACTTTAAAAAAAAAAAAAACTCCAATGGACTGGAAGGAAATAAAACCAAGTTTACAGTGTATTTAGTCTCTCATCGTTTCTGAATATGATTTATTAATGTGATTTCATCCTTCTCCCTCCCTCTCTCTTCACGCTTTTTCTCATGATTTCCAAGGCTGAGATGCCCGTTTTACAACATTTACGGTGGGAATGTTATAGCCCTGAAGAGCAGACTGCCTGCTCAACATGGATAATTTGTCACCTACGGAAAAACTCAGGAAAGCAATAAGCAACGTTATGCCAGATCGCGTCTCCTAACATGGCTTCTGCCTCCAGTGGTGCATCAAGGTTTGGACCTCGTGGTCAAAGGCTAGCACCCCACAGCTCAGAGAACGGAGAGATTTAAATCATCCAAAGAATGGAAGATGATGGGCAGGGCAAGAGAAAGAAGCCAGTTTTATTACTGGCAGGTCCCATGATTTATGTGAATCTAAAATACCAAACCTCATAGTTTGCAACCCAAGTATTTCAGGGCTGGCACACAGTTTTTGTTTTTGGCTACAGTATCGAGAATGTAGAAGCAGCTGTAAAGAGTGGAATGGCAGTTGTGATGGGAGGGAGAACAGAAATGTTGGTTGTCTGCTTGACAACTGAAGGAATGCACCTAGTTTTCTAAAGGACATTCCCCCTCCATATACTATTATGTCCCCAGTTGGACCCTGACTCCCTGTTCCTCGGGGCATCTCTCCATGAAATTGGCCACCATTTTGTGTTCTTTCCATTTTGATGATAAGCCCCACTTATAATCTGCCAGTATTCCCCAAGGATTCCCCTACCAGTACAGCTCACAGCACTTGGTGTTTTATTCTCCTGTCATTAGTGACTTTCTCACTTGAAAAAAAAAACTTATTGAGGTTACAATTCTTGTACATTTTCATCCTGAGAAAGACCTTAAGAGTCTTTCTTTATTTCATTATTATTTCATCCTGTTTAATTTATAGATTTATGTATGGAATGTACCACTAATTGATGACTGTCTAGAATCTCAGTTCAATTCATATACAAATATTTATACCAATCTCATCTGTAGAGATATCGATATAGTCCCCCCCCCCAACTTCCTTTGTTTCCTTATTTTTTTCTTGCCAAGATGCAAATATCCAGGCTTTCTCTGCTGATTGCTGAGGAGGCAGCCTGCAGTCGTAATATTTTTTTTGTGCATATGAGTAACTTTTGTTTGTTTAGGTACACTGCTGCTGTGCCCGCACACACACACGTGCACGCGCGCGCACACACACACACATACAGGCCTCATATTTACTAATTGCCAGAAGCAGGCCTCCCCTACTCCTGTGCCTGTAACAGCCACTTGCCTTGCAGAAATGTTGAAGTGAACTTTCCTTGGCACTGGGATCAAGATGTCCCCACTGCTCACATGCACAGAACAAGCTGTTTTTTCAAGGTGCAGGAGCAAATACTGGAGCAAATATTGGCCACCCCACTCCCAGACTAAGGATGCCGGTATACTTTAAGTCACAAGTTAGCAATGCCCCTGCACCCTGATGGTCTCTCTTCCAAACCTACACAATTTCCTTGTGTGCTTCTATATGGTAAAAAGGCTGGCCCACTAACTGTTATCCGACGTTGCTCACGCATGGTAGAGACACTGAGCCTCCACCCACCATTCTGCATGGCCCTGCCAGCCTGCACATTAGCTCTGTCAACATCCCCTGTTGAACAAGGAGAAGGGAGAGGGCGGGTGTGCAGAGGAGACTCCTTTAACTCACTTTTATTTGTCCTCAAAATTGCTATTGATCACAGTGTGCTTGATCTCTGCTCAGTCATTTCTTTTCCCCCTCTCATGATAAGAAATGATGTCAGCTGGAACTGAAATGTTTTCCGGGACTGAGCGCTGGGTAATGTGATAAATGGATGCATGGATGGACGGACGGACGGACGGACGGACGGACGGATGGATGGATGGATGGATGGGTAGATAGATAGATAGATAGATAGATAGATAGATAGATAGATAGATAGATAGACAGACAGACAGACAGACAGACAGGTAGGTAGATAGATAGACAGACAGACTGCCTGACTCATACTGGGAAGACCTGGCTTCAAATTCTCGCTCAGCCATGAAACTCACTGGGCTGGCTTTGGGCCAGTCTTGGTCCCTGTCAGTCTGACCTACCTTGCAGGGTTGTGTTACAAGGATAAAATGTTGAGGGGAAAGAGAAAATAAAACACATGAAGGAAGATTAACGTAAATGTGTGATCTGTTTAAAATCCCTTTGCCTGCTTTAATTTTATTACTCTTTTCTACTCTAAACCAAGGAAGCTGTTTTGGCCCAAAACTGGTGCCTATCATCAGTAATGAACCAGATGAGGGTGAACAAATTGAAACTTGATGCAGATAAGATAGGGGTGCTCCTGGTCAGTTGAAAGGTAGATCAGGGAATAGAGATTCAGCCTGTGCTAGATGAGGTTACGCCTGAAAATGCAGGTTCGCAGCCTAGGTGTGCTCCTGGATTCAACTCTGAGCCTGGAAGCTCAACTTTCACAGCAGCGGCTAGGAGTGCATTTGCACAGTTGAAACTCGTGTGCCAGCTGTCCATGGTGGAACATGCCTTAGTTAGCTCCTGGCTGGATTGCTGTAATGTACTCTACATGGAGCTGCCTTTGAAGACTGTTCAGAAATGTCAATTGGTCCTCAATCAGATTTCTAATTGGAGCTGGCTGCAGGGATCACACAATTCCCTTGTTGCAATGGCTCCCTGCCAGTCCATTTCCAGGCACAATTCAATGTGCTGGTGATGACCTTTAAAGCCCTACATGGCTCAGGTCCAGGTTCTTTGAAGGACCCTACTCTCCCTTACCAACCAGCCTGTGTTTTCAGATCTTCTACAGAGGCTCTTCTCTCCATCCCACCACCTTCACAGGTACATCTGATGGGGAACACAGGACAGGGCCTTCGCAGTGGCTGCCCCTAGGCTCTGGAACTTCCTTCCTGGAGAAATTAGACTGGTACCCTCCCTGCTTTCTATTCACAGACAA
This sequence comes from Cyclura pinguis, assembly GCA_030412105.1. NCBI lineage: Eukaryota > Metazoa > Chordata > Lepidosauria > Squamata > Iguanidae > Cyclura > Cyclura pinguis. Next base: position 5,186,503 of record CM059611.1, read on the forward strand.
GTAAAGACTTTTCTATTCCGACAAGCATTTGATGAGGGACTGTATATGGCCTGTCTTACACAATGTGCTGGATATTGCTAATTGTTACACTGGTGTATGTATGTGTGTTTTACAGTTATGTATGTTTTAATCTAGTTTTAATTTTTTTGACTGTTTAATCTTGTTTTAACTTTTGTATCTCGTGGATTTTTAGTGACGCCTTTTTTAATTGTTGTAAGCAGCTTTGAGTTCTGGTCTGGGAAAAGGAAGGATAGAAATACTACTACTACTACTACTACTACCAGCAACAACCATCTTCATCATCATCATCATCATCATATCATCTTTATACCTCCTTCTGCATACCTTTCCATTTGCACACCTTATTTCAAGCACCACATCTGGTTCAACAAATAGGATCCCAGACTCCAGTCCCCTGCCCTCTAATCGGTGCTCCCCGTTCCTCTCCCAGAGCAAAAAGTCTGCCTGGCCTCCCCCCAACATACACACTAAGACAGCCCTCTTTCTCTCTCTCATGCCAAAGAAATCTACTCCTTTTTCCTGGCACATCGCAGAGAGACCCCAGCTGTTTATGTCCATAACTCATTTTCGCATCAATATCCTTGATAACAGGGTTTTTATTCTCCCGGGAAGCAGCCGGCTGTGAATTAGACGAAGCCTTTTTCCATCTAAACACACACACACACACACACACACACACGCACACACGCACACACACACGCACAGGGCAATCATCCCTGAGCCTCTGCTCTTTTGCACTCACAGCAAGCAGGGAAGGGAAGGGAAATTAAAGGCCCCAATTTTCCACCGTCCACTCCCCAGTGACATTTCATTCCAGCTGTTTTCCTGGACAGAGGGTTAAGAATTAGGCCTTCATCTACCTTCGATGAAAAGGTAATGCCTCTGTCTAATCCAACTCCACTTCAGCAATAAAAGTTCAATGCTCATCTGCTGCTGTCTAGCACCTGGACAGCAGACTGAGAGGGCAGGGCACTGCCTTTGCCGCCATGTTGCAATGGATGTTAGTTCTATTTAAATTATAGCAATTATTTCTAAATATGCATCTGTAAATTAGCATGTGCACTTTGATGTAATCTGTAGCCTCCTTTCCTGGTGATACGCTTGTTCTTTTTTGGGTAACACGTGAGCATTACTCACAGCCCTGCTGTCACGCGGCAGAAGAGCCATCCACTCTTCTCCTTACCCACAATGCCCGAGACACAGCAATTGTCTAGGGGATTGTGGGAAGACGGTAGGTGGCTTGCAGGTATGGACTCGTGGCAAGCCCGCAGCAGGTGCTGGCCACTGGAGCGCAGGCTGATTGAAAGAGCTGATTGAAAAAAGGTTGTTTCAGCTCTCCCCCATTTTCCCCATTGCTATCGATTGCTGCAGCCACAGCCCCACTTGCCGTTCCAACAACAGGAATGTGGAGAAATGGCTTGGTGTGACAGAGCAAGAAGAAGTAAGACACAGAAGGGGAAAGGTTTCTGTACCTCCCTCCCATGCATGCCTTTTCACTTTCAAAGTATGGCCATTTCCACACTGCACTGTTATAGTGCTATTATTCCACTTTCAACATCCTGTGGAATTCTGGGGATTGTAGTTTACTGAGGCCCAAGAGCTCTCCAGCTGAGAATCCTAAATGCCCCTCCCTAAACTGCAAACCCCAGGATTCCATAGGAGGTTTAAAGTGGAATAATAGCACTATAACAGTGGAGTACAGAAATGACCTATCTCTGCACTGTGTATAAGTGGAACAGACACAGAAAGAGACATTTTCTTCTGCTTGGCCCCAAAGGAGAGAATGTCTTCCCCATTTTGCTTCTGCTAAGATAGGTGTGGCAGACCCCTTGGCCTTCCAGATGGTTTTAGACTACAACTCCCATAATACTTTGGCACTGGCCATGTCAGCTGGAGTTTCTGGGAGTTCAAAACAGCTGCAGAACCTCAACCCTGTGCTAAGCTGTTGTGTGCTTTCAAGTCACCTCCAACTTACAGTGACCCTAATGTCCTATCCCTATCGTGGGGTTTTCTGGGGCTGAGAGTATGTGACACACCCAACTGAGTTTCCATGGCTGAACAGGGAATCGAACTCTGGTCTCCAGGGTTGTAGTTCAACACTCAAACTGTTGCAGAATGCTGACCCTAAGAGGAAGGCAGAAAAGCCATCCTTCCTTTGATGAGGCAGATGTCAGAGCCCCTCCGGATGCCCGGCCCAAATCCAGTGAGCTGACCAAAACGCTGTGCAAAAGAGCAGGATTAATGAGTGGCTAAGGTTCACCTTGTGCCGCCCGGGTGTCCCCTGTTAGATTTCATCTCTCGCAAAGCCCCCTGGGGCCCACGCTTCAGCCAGCCTGCCCTTGCTCTTCTCATTAGCAACTCTCATTGGAGCCTTTAAAAGGACTCTAAAAATAATTGCCATTGTGTTCTCTTTGTGGAAGGGGGATCGTGGAGTTTTGGTGGCAGCAGGGGAGATGGGTTTTGTGTTTCCAAACACGCCAGGTCTCCGCTGCTGCCTGTAGTCACCATCAATCTCCGGGAAGAAGCAATGGGTAGAATTAACTGCGTCTCCCGCCTGGGGCACAGGGATGGGGAGGGATATAGGTCGGCATGTACCAAGCAGTGAACTGCTTGGCAGTCCCCGGATTTTAATTATGAAAAGGACACCTGCTACATGCAAAGTCCAAGAGACAGGATGAGGACAGTCTAGTAGCTTTGAAAAGGTGAGAGGAAGAGGTGGGTGAGAAAAGAGAGAATAGCAATGATAGTTTGAGACCGACCTTCTCAGCAAAGTCTGACCTGCTCAACAAAGTCAACCCACCAGCCAGGAATGGTGCACCACCAAGGTCTCGGGGAGGGAACATAGCTTGCACCAGGTGCTTTATGATTCACGGCCTGTCCGGTCAAAATGATCTCAGAACTAATTAATGGAAAGAGTGGTTTTGTGGTAACTGTCCAAGGGCACGTGCTCATCATGAGAATATCCAGAGCCAAAAATCCCAAGAAGAGTTTTAAAACAAATACAAGCAGCTCGGTTGATCCACACCAACCAACCAATTCCAACAGTTTTCATTTTCACCAGGAACAGATCTTATTTAACCAAAAAATAGTGCTTCTTAATTACTTCTTCAAGGCTTGGCCTCAAAACACCTTGCATTGCAAAAGGGGTAGTTCCACAAGAATATATTACGGCTGGGACAAACCATCCTCTCTTGGCTGATCAGCTAATCTCAGAGGAAATGGGAAAGTTTGGGTGGGAGATCTTAGCAGTGTTACTGATAATCAAGAGGTCCTGGCCCCCTGCAGTGGAAACGAATCCACAGATGGGGTAGACAATGCCAGCCCTGGGTTAAGTGGGCAAGTACTTTAGCGATCATTCCGCGTTCTATGCTCTAAAAAGTTTCACTTGTCTCAATGCCTCTTTTTTTCCTCTTTTCATGGCTCCCTGAGAGTGCACAAACAGGGCAGGGGCAGATTAAAAAAGTACCTGGCAGGGCAGAATAGGGAGGAAGAAGCACTGCAATCTAGAAGGCCTAGCTCACATGGCTTATAATGCAAAAATATATATGCAGTCAAAAAATCAGAAGAAGACTAGGACTTGAAAGGGCAGCTGTGGACGAGAAACTACCACCAACTACTCTGCTCGGTCTTGCAGATTCAAGGACATGTTTTCCTTGACTGAGTCCATTTCCGCCCTACACTGTCATAGTGCTACGATTCCACTTTCAACATCCTATGGAATCCTGGGTTTTGTAGTTTAGGCAGGGGCACTTGAAAATTTCAGCCAGAGAGTTCTTTGGCCTCAGGAAACTACAAACCCCAGAATTCCTCAGGAGGTTGAAAGCGGAATAATAGCACTACAACAGTGTAGTGCAGAAAGGGCCTGAGTCCATCCATCTGTAATGTGATCTTCTCTTTTCCTACGGCCTTCCACATTCCCAGCCAACATTCTCTTTTCTAGCAAGTCACATCTTCTCATGATACAGCCAAAGTATGACAGCCTCAGCTTAGTCATCTTAGCTTCTAGGGAGAGCTCAGGCTTGATTTGCTTTAGGAGCCATCTAATTGTCTTTTTAGCAGTCCAGGGTATCTGCAGAACTCTCCTCCAGCACAACATTTCAAATGAATTGTTTTTTCTTCCTATCAGCTTTCTTCACTGTCTTGCTGTCACAACCACATGTACGGAAATACGATGGCATGGGCAATCCTAACTTTAGTATTCAATGATATATATTTACACTTGGTTAATGTTAATTTTGTTTCTACCTCCAGAATGTGCAGGGGGCTGGTAGAAATTTCACTGTCCATGGGCAGCAGGAATGAAGTCTGGATTCATAGTGCCCTCTGTGCCCGCAGTGAAACAGCGTCCCTCCTATCGCAGGAGTGTGGTGGGGTTGCCCTTGGCCATGTCGCTCTTAATAAGATTCCCGGCTGTGCAAGACTGAGGCAGGGTAGGGAGGCCTGGCGTAATTTAATGGGCTTTTCATCCATCTCCTTGCAAAAGCCAAACTACATTGCAAACAACCTCTATTTCACAATGGGATGCGGGGGGGGGGATCCATCGGCTGGTATATTACAGCCATCTGATGACGGGAAAATGCTGTAAACCATTCCAGACACTACTCAGAAGGAGACTTCGCTCCTGGTTTAGCAAGCGGGGACATGATAAGAATAAATAAAGCAGAGTGAAATTGCATACACACACGAACACCCAGACGCGCATTCACAACCCACACTTCCGAAGCTACAATAAAAATGGATTTATTTTCCTTCCCGGAAATTGAATAACTATTGTGGCGTACAAGCCTTGAAGGGCCCTGCTTGGTAATGTTATATACATAGATGGATGAGCTTGTTGGGTGGAAAAAGGAGGAAGGAAAGAAGGAAGGAAGGACAGAAGGAAGGAAGGTGGTGCACTGGAAAACAGCCATTGAACTGAAGCTGTGAACATTCCTGGGAATTATTCTCATTCAGTGATGTGTGAGGCCTGCCTCTGAACACAAGCATAGGGGTGAACTGAGCATTTGGTGCCACCCAGTTTTGTGCATATTGACCAAGAACAATTTATGGCATTTATCTCACATCTTCCCTCCAAGGAATTCAAGGCTAGATACTAGTTCTCCATCCTCCCCTCATTTTATTCTCACAACAACCTTGTGAAGCAGGTCTTGCTGGGAGCATGGCCATGGCTGCCCTAAAGTCATCCAGTTGGCTTATGGCACAGTGTAGAACCAAAACTGGATTTTCTATGTCTGTGTCCAACACTGTATACTGGTTCTCCTTAGCCAAAAACAGGAGAATTATAAAGGGACCTTAGGCTTCTGATAAGGACAGCCAGGGTGGAAGGAACCCTGTGAGATGCTCTCGTCCATGCTTTAGTTTACCGGGCTCTTGCAGCAGCTTCCACCATAGAACCACCATAGTTGCTGTTGGATTTTGACAGAGACCACTTGTTGGTGGCTGAAGCAGGTCATGATGGACCCCGGGATGTACAGTGCAAACCCTCAACCCAAACATCTTGTGCGCATTTTGGTGTACATTTTTTTCCAGCTGTAAACATGGGCCTCCACATTGTCCTAAGGGAGCATGAAAATGTTCTGTGGGAAGAGTAGCTGTTTGGAAATGCCAGGTTCTAGCTGGGATACTGAGAGCCAATATGGTGTGGTGATTTGAGCATTAAACTACCAACCTGAAGACCAGAGTTCGAATCCCCACTCAGCCATGGAAACCCACTGGGTGACCTTGGACACATCACACAGTCTCATCCTCAGAAAACCTCATGATAGGGTTGCCTTAGGGTCACCATAGGTCAGAAATGACTTGAACGCACACAACGACAAGAGCTGCGGGATGGCTGAGAAGCAAAGGTATGAAATTCAACCAACCAACCAATGAGAGGATGCTCAATTTAACAAAGAATCTATACATCTTAAAATGACCCATGCAACCATCTTAGATGTCATTCTTTTTCCCTTTCTGCTCTTCAAAGGTAAAATCCCAGACAAATGCCCCCCTCAAATATGGCGTCCCGTCCCCACTCTCAGCTTGACATCACCCTGTTATTTTTCAAAGGCAGCTCACGGTACACCACAGCGGCCAGGTGCAGGAATGCAACTCCCTTTGGAAAAGCTAACTCCACCTCCCAAGGCTTCTGCATAAATGCATGTTCCTCCAGCAAGAGGCCACTGTTTCCCCGCGACTCCTCCCATCCCCTTTCTGTTCCAGCCAGCGCTACTGACTATGTCTCTGAAATTTATGCTGCACCAGCAGGAAGCGTTCCTTAATAACACTCCTGATGGGGGGAAATGTATCCATTAGTAGTTCCAGTACTACTGCTAAGCTAATTCGCTCCTTTTTTTTTTTTTTTTGCAAACACGCGCATGAGAAATGTGCATATATATGTGTGCGTGCCTGTATCCATACAATCTGGTTGTTTGCTAATATTTCCTCAAGTGCTGCCAAATAACAAAATAATCCTAATATTAATGGTAATAATAGTGAAGCGAAAATGTATACTCCCCATTAACCTCAGGCTCGCGGAGTCAGCCACACAGCCACAGCTATTATTATTATGGCGTTTTGATCTGATTAAATTTGCCAGCCTGGCATGTCTGAGAACCTAATCAGGCAGTTAAGAGGCAAAGGTGGTGGGGGAGAGAACCTATACATCGCAATGTTAATAATAATGCAATCAGGTGATAAAGACATGCGCTGGTGGGTGAGAGAGCCTGGCAGAAAATATTACATTGTAAGAAGAACAAAAGGAAGGGCCCGCTGAATCAGATGAGACTGTATCCCACAGAGACAGAGCAGACCATGGTGTTTTCAGCTATTGTTCTCCAGAAGGTAGCATTCAGTGCCCCTGAGCTAATGGTGGCTGATAAACCTTTGGTCCTCCATGGAAGGAGCCACCTCTTTTGTTACTAAAGCAGAGGACTGGCTGCACCTTTACGAGCCTGCGCTAGGTCCCACGTTTGGTCATGGAGGTGCTACCCATGTGCCCACTGGTTTGGTAGGTGAGCACATCGACTTTTCTGTAGTGGTTGTATACTGAAGATGTGAAAAACTCTTAGGCCATTTATACAACATTGCTGGCCCACGATGGGGACACATTGCTGCTGGTCTGCAAGTCGTGCTTTCGCATTGATATTGTTGTAGTCCTGCTGCCAACGCGTCCCCACCCGTCGTGATTGCAGGATATTCCATTACCGGAAAAAATCCAGTAATGGCCTCTGATCATGTGATGCTTCCATCACTGGCAGCTGTGCGGTAAGGGAGGAAGCGCGATCTAGGTGCTTCCTTCCCCAGTGCAGCATGGGAAGTGGCCGGCTGCACTGCGGAAGGAAGGCGGGTATCTTTAACACTTGGACTTGTTAACAATTGCTGGTGTGTTTTAAATGGGATTCATGTTACTGTTTTAGTAAATGCCATTGTGCATTCCATTGTTTTAAAATGCTACCAGGTTTGGCTCAAGAGGCCGAATCAAAAACACTTTAAATTAACATATGATAAGAGAGTGGGTATCACAACATCTCGTGGCCATGAATTCCGTAAATGGCTTAGGGCCTTTCTGCACTAGACTGTTATAGTGCTATCATTCCACTTTCAATCTCCTATGGAACCCTGGGGTTTGTAGTTTAGGGAGGGGCATTTAGACTTCTCAGCCACAGAGCTCTTGGGCCTCAGTAGACTACAAACTCCAGATTTCCACAGGGTGTTGAAAGTGGAATAATAGCACTATAACAGTGTAGCGCGGAAAGGCTCAGTCACTGAAAGAAGTAGTACTTCCCTTTATCATTCCAAATCATCTACTTACTGCCCTACCCTCACATTTTGCTAGGCAATCCTTTGGTTCTGCTATACCTAGGTGTGTGTGTGGAGAGGCTCTCTCCCTACTTTTTTCTACAACGGGGAGTGAACAATCTCCCTTCTTTAATCTCTCTTCCCTCCCAGTCTAGAAAATCCCCAGACACTTTAGCTTTGCACCGTAAGGGCAATGCGATACAAGAAAGCAGAAACAGTTACAAGGGGAAAAAAAAGTACTAAACAGGTTTTATTGGTATTTTTACTGCCGGATTTGTTCTATTGTGTTGCTTGGAGTGGGAAGCTTTTAAGGTTACTTGGAGCTTTCAGAGGTCTCGTTTTTGCATTCATTTCAATTCTGTGTGCCACTTCAGGTGCGACTGTTCAAAAATTAAGAGTGGCTCAGCTTCAAGGTAGGTCCCAGCAATTCAGAAAATGCTGAAAATAGCCATGGAAGGGAGGCAAGGGGGGGATCCTTTTGCAAAGGACCTTCACTCTTTCTCAGCAGTGCGTGGGCAAGGGGTGGGACAGGGAAAACAAAATGTCCTTTGAGAGCTCAGGTCCTCTAGGCATTTCCCGGCCTGCTTCCATCTCTCTCTCTGCACTTTCTTTCCATCCTGCTCAAAGATGACATTGAGCTGGGGAGTGTATTAACACTCCATCTGAGCTGCTGCTCAGGGCAAACAAACAGAGGAGTAAATAAATCACAAGCCGCCGAGTCCCTTTCTCCTTCACAACAGACAGGCCAGCCCAGCAAGTGCCGGGGCCTGCGATGTGGAGATAACATGAGGACAAGAATAGCCCTGTCCGTGGACACAAATGGAAGCGGGTCTTTGTGTTGTGCTGTAATAGCTGCCTTTGCAACCCTGGAGAGATATTACAAGCTATTTCTTTTATTGAGAACAAGTGTTAACCACTTAGGGGTGGAGTGAAGGGGAGTGTGCAGAAGCAAGTGTGTGTGTGTGTGTGTGTGTGTGTGTGTGTGTAGAGAGAGGACACGGCATTCAAAAGATCTTTAAACCACACTGTTGTCGGGTCAGTGATGGCACATACAGTGGAGTTGCTCTGGGCAAAAGCTGTGGATCGGGAAGGACCAGCAATAGCAGCAGCTAGAAATGAGAAAATGGGGCCTTGGAGTCTTTATTTTCCATATGAGGAAGATGGAGAAGGTTTTACTCTAGCGAGGACGGATACCCAAGGGCTTCTTGCCAGAACTCCTGAGTCACTTCCAAACTCTACAAAGAACTCAGGAGTTCTAGCTAACAAGGCGATATGCAACTATTTGTGTAACATGTTACTTTGGGAGACAACAATGCCGCTTGCTAAAATAACATGCTGGCTGTTAATGTTGGTAGGCTTTGTGTATGTAATGAGTGCCATTTATTCTTTACTTCATTATTTTATTCATTTTTGGGGGGTGGTCATTTGGGGGCAATTAGGGAGCATTCTGGCTTTTTGTTGCATTTAAAATGGCTTTTTCAAAGCAAAAAGAGAGAGAAAGAACAAAGTAATAATGTTACTAATTAGTAACATTGCAACATTGCATGGTGCTTGGGATCAAAGAATGACTCTTCTGAAAAAGTAACACCAGCACAACAGCTTTTGCAAAGATATTTCCAAATTCCAGCATCGCCCTGATCCTTTTGGAGAGAAGTGGAGCTTGATGGTGTCAGCGAACTGGCAGCCAATACTACTGTGTTAATTTTGGGGAAGGCCTAGTGGTTAAGCCAGGTTGGTGACCCCCCCCCCCAAAAAAAAAACTCATGGCTTCTCTTCTCAGTTTTGGAAAAAAAGCTGAAGTTTTGGGAAGAAGCTAAAACGTAGGTCAAGGAGACAAGACTTTCATTTTGATTTGGCTTATTAACTATAACAAACTGTCTCACCAAGAATAACATCTCTATTCTGCACCATGATCAGCAAACAAACCTGTGTGCCACCATCAAGGGGATTAATTAGGCATTGTTTTTCAAACAAATGCTGCTATTAATTGCTGTTTACATTAAGGGTGCAAAATTTTCCACTTTGCTCCAAACCACTTTGCATGATTTCCCTCCCCCTTCCCCATGCTCAGGCGGTATGCCAGGTTCAGTCTGTATATTCTAGAGATGGTGAGATAGGTAGCTCATGCTCATCCATCCACCCCACTAATCTCTGTTCAGGAAAAAGGGGTCAGATCAAGCGAGCTATAACGGAGAGACAACTAAGGACATCTCTGAACATTTTCGAGACCTCACCCACAGGTTGTCTAATAGGAGGCATCATTCTTGGTGCAATGTGTGGTCCACAAGATACAGTTAGACATGTTTCCATCCCAGCCTTTCTAGCCTTACCCACATCTCCACACACGTAGTAGCAAACTTAAGCCATTTCCGCACTACACTATTTATGGTGCTATTATTCCACTTTCAATATCCCGTGGAATTCTGGGGTTTGCAGTTTAGCCAGAGAGCTCTTTGGCCTCAGGAAACTGCAAACCCCAGAATTCCACAGGATGTTGAAAGTGGAATAATAGCACTATAGCAGTGTAGTGCAGAAATGGAGTATGACCAGGTTCTGGGAGCTCTCTAGATGGCAACTGGGGGTTGTCACTCTAGAAGCACACCTCCATATATTCCAACATTCCTGGATTTGTAGGTTCCCTCTCACATTGCAACCCTTCTTTTTGCCTTCTGGGGGAGGCATATTAAAATCTAAATGGGAGTTGCCAACTTTCTGTCCTCCTTCTGGGTTCAGCTTCCTCCCCAGCAGGTAGCTGTCCAACCTCTTTTTGCGAACATCCAGAGAAGGAGGCTCCACTTGTGTCTTTCTCTGCACTGATCAGACCTCATCTGGGATATTTCATTCAGTTCTGGTGCCTCATTTTAAGAAGGATATACAGCTGGTCCTCCACATTTGCTAGAGTTAGGGGCTCAGGACCCTTGCAAAAGTGGAAAAACTGCAAATATCAAAATGGATGTGTATATCTGTGGGAAGGGGGCTGAGGCACGGTGGGAAGAACGGGTACTGAAGGTCAAGGGAAGGAGAGGGAAAGGGAGTGGGTTGGCATGGTGTCCCTGTATTTCTGCTCTGCCACTCATCTCCTTCCTTGAGTGTGAGGGGCATTGGGAGAGGTGCTCAGCATTGTGGTGCCAAGAAACTGGGCTGTGATCCACCCTTAGCCGGCCAGGCAGCAGCTGGTGGATGAGGAGGAGGACCAGAGGCAGTTTTTCAAAGGGCTGCATGACCTGTTTGGAGCTGCCAAGAGGGAAGGTCCCCCCCAGAAAAGCAGTGTCTAAGCAGCATGACGGGGTTGGAGAAACTCACAAATAATCATATCCATGAAAGGCAAATCTGCAGACGTGGAGGGACAATTGTAGATAACTTGGAGCAAGTTCAGAGATGGGCAGCAAGGATGAGAAGCAGTATAAAGAACGAAACATATGATGAGAGGTTGAAGAAGTTGGGCATGTTCAGCTTGGTGAACAGAAGACTGATGGATGCTGCGGTTATACTCTTTAAATATTTCAAGGGCTGTCACAGAGAGGAGGGAGCAGGTCTGTTCTCTGCTGCCCCAGAGGAAAGGACCAGGTCTAATGGTTGTAAGTTACAAGAGGGCAGATTTCAACTGAACATTAGAAGGAACTTCTTGACAGCAAGAGCAGTTTGGCAATGGAACCAACTGTCTAGAGAAGTAGTTGGGTCTCCTTCTCTGGCCATCTTCCTAAAGAGTCTGGACAGCTACCTGCTGGGAATGGTGTAGCTGGGGATGCTGCACTGAGCAGGGAGTTGGACTCAATGGCCCGTGAGGCCCCTTCCAGCTCTATGATTCTATGATTTTTTGCCATGGCATAAGGGTTAGTCTATGTTATATTTCTAAGGTGTCAGAAGAGAACTTTGGCTTTTTTTCCCTGCAGAAGACAAACACAAATCTCTAGAGAATTTCTTCTCCTTGAAATAGATGCCAGTTTGGCACCCAGAAATGGATGACTTGTTTCCCTCTCGGAGGCAGGCCTGGGGACACATTTGATCTGGGTTGGCAAGGTCACATCTGCCCGTCTCCCATTCTTGAGAAGTCTAAGAGCATCCCTCAGCCTCAGGTAGCCCGATCTTGCCTCACAATTATGGTTCCATCACGTTTGGGAAAGAGGATCTCTATCGCAGGAGCAGAGGAGGGGCCATTTTGAAGGCTGCCGTTCCGCCCGATGAGTCCCTCTCTTGTTGCTGCTGCCGTGGAGTCTCTTTCCGAGAGATGCTATCGGCTCCCCTGCCTTGATGTTTGCTGACGATGCTGTGGGAATGGTAACGAGGCAGCGCCGGAGGAGACGGCGACTTCAGCTGCTTTTTGTGTCCTACAAAGGGAGCAGCAGGGCCTGCAGGAAGGAAGCTGCCACAGTAGCAGCAGCGGTCTGCTCTGCCTCCGTTCAAGGAAAGGCGCCTGCCAGCCCTGCCTCTGGACCTCAGTGGTGGCTGGGGGACGGTTATCTATTCAGATTCTTCTTCCATCTTTTGCTTCCCCCATGTCAGGCTGGGAAGAGACAGATCAGGTGGCTGGGTGTTTGCAAAGCAATTTGAGCTCAGCAGCACTAAGTAATCCACCTTGAGCCGGAGAGCACACACAAGCTGAGTGCTCGGTTTCTAACACTTGAAGAGTGGAGGGCCCTTCTGCCAGCCTGGAAGCCCTGACTCAAGACCCCTGCAGGGCGGGCTCTGGCTACAATGCAATGGCACTCTGCGCATGCTCCTAAACACTATCTTGTGGCAAGAGTCTGGAAACAACTGATTACAGTTACTTGTAAGTAACTATACACACAATTACTTGTGAGTAACTATACAAATAGTTACTTGTAGTTACTGTGGATACGGTCTATTTACAGTAGAGGCTTAGGGAGCTAGGTATGTTTAGCCTGACGAAAGGAAAATTAAGAGGAGACATGATAGCCATGTTTAAATATGTGAAGGGATGTCATGTTGAAGATGGAGCAAGCTTGTTTTCTGTTGCTCCAGAAACTAGGACACGGAGCAACGGATTCAAACTACAGGAAAAGAAATTTCACCTAAACATCAGGAAGGACTTCCTGATGGTAAGAGCCATTCAGCCATGGAATATGCTGCCTGTGAGTGTGGTGGAGTCTCTTTCTTTAGAGGCTTTAAACAGAGGCTGGATGGCCATTTGGTGGGGTTGCTTTGAGTGTGCGTTTCTGCATGGCAGAATGGAGTTGGACTTGATGGCCATTGTGGTCTCTTCCAACTGTATGTATCTATGGTTCCATGATTCTGATTTCATTTTCTGAATAACTAAAGTATATTATGATTGAAATGTGACTCAGGATATCTTCACTCCTTTTATAGTTTTTAGGTGCTTTTATAGCTACAGATGGTATGTTGCTTCATTGTGTTTTTATGACATGCAATGTGTGTGTGCGTGTGTGCGCGCACGTGTGTGTTTGCAGTAACTAAAAGCAACCATTTTAGTTATGGTTGAATAATGAGAAAGTAAAAAAGTTACCTCTGAAAAATTGCAACAGTGATTGTAGCTAACTTAAGTTTGAGGCTCTGGAATTGCAACTGTAATTGGTAAATTTTAAAAACAAACTGTCCAAATTCTGCGTACAACTTTGCCAGAAGGAAAAATAAACCATGACCTGCCAACACACACAGAGGGCCCTGACACTAAAAACAGGTAATGAGGTATAAACTGTAGTGAGATCCTACTGGGATGAAACCAAACACGTTTTCTCACACAGTAATAAAATCATGAACATGTGTTACCTTCAGGGTGTGAGGATAAACAAACAAGGTGCTTTGCACTAGAAAGGAAACCAACATTAATCTACTCCAAGGTTCTGTAAAACAATTCATAGAACATAAAATTGGAAGGGACCCAGTTATCTATTGCTAAGGCATCTTGAAAGGTAGGCCCGTAATTTCTGTTTTGAAACTTCCAAAAAAAAAAAAAAAAAGGAGAAGCCACCATCTTCTGAGCCACCTGTTCTGGGCCAAACAGATCTTACAATCAGGACGTTCTTCCTAATGTTTTGTTGACATTGCCTTCCTTGTAATTGGTTTGGATCCTAAACTCTGGGGAAGCAGAAAACAAGTTGATCTTCTGCATGACAGCCCCTCAGATATTTAATTATGGCCAGCATATCACCCCTGCCATCTTCTGTTTTCCAAATTAAACACTTCTGTTGTGTGCCTTCAGGTAATTTCCAATTTGAGGTGACCCTAAGGCGAATCTATCATGAAGTTTTCTGGGGCTGAGAGTGTGTGATGCACCCCAGGTTGCCCAGTGGGTTTCCACGGATGAGCAGGGAATCGAACCCTGATCTCCAGCGTCGTAGTCCAATGCTCAAACCACTGCACCCTATATTTGTGCATCTGATTTTTTTTTCACTTTCCCAAATATAGTGCCTTACATTTATCTCTGTTGAAATTATTCTCTCTCTGCTTTCCTTAACCTTGATACCAGAGGTTGGAATCATGTGGCCCGTTGGAAGTTTTAACACAATAACTAAGGGGGGGGGGGAGGGGAATCAGAGAAAAGAAAAATTTGCCCTTCAAACCATCGGACCACCTCAGCAAACCGCATCCAGTCTTTTTTTAAGGGCATGGAGATGAAGGACATGGTGGTTTCCCTCCCCACACCCAGATCATTTTGATTTATTTTTGTTTGCTTGTGTGTTTTTCGTCTTGGTCCCATGCAGCTTTTGTAAGACATATTTATAGAACGACACACGCACCCAAGTTGTTGCAACTGCAGAGACAAATATATATAGGAAAAAAAAAACAACAACCTTCACACAGCATCAATCCAATCACATCATTAATCAAGACAAGCCATTTAGAGTAATTTGGTTATTCTGCATCCACCCCACAACCTCAAATGTGCAGCCCTGGTAGAATAAATGCTTATTAAAAACCCTTTAGTCTAGGCTTCGGGTGGAGAAAAGACGTAGGAGGGGAGAGAGAAGCACGCGGGGGGGGGGGCACAGAGGAAGAACAATGGAGAGCTTTGCTTCTGTTGTCAACAGGACAATGTATGAAACAGAGATCAGAAAGCTGATGCTTCCCAGCTACAGATGCTGTGAGGCAAAGTCAGCAAGCTGCGACAGCGTGGTTGGTCTGCCCGTGCGAAGAGAGATCACCAGGCTTACCTATTTGAACTCTTTACCCACATTCCATAATTAACACAGCCAACTTCAAATGGAAGAAAGACTTTACAGCTTTACAACTTCAAGCTACCAACTCTGCCATAGTTAGGATGCCCTAGGAATCAGGAATGTGCCCATGAAGCATCGCGTAGCCGTTTGAGCGTTGAACTATGACCCTGGGGGCCAGGGTTTGATAATCCACTTAGCCACGGAAACACACTGGGTGACATACTCTCAGCCCCAGAAAACCCCATGATAGGGTTGCTTTAGGGTCGCCATAAGTCTGAAATTACTTGAATTACAACAATTTACAATTTACAACAAATTACAACAACGACAACAGTGTTAGTGCACCGGAAGACCTCCCTCGTTACTTGCTTATTCAATTGATCAGAGTGGTTGGCTTAATGAACTTACGGGTATTTGATTCATTGCTTTTCACTGGGAAATGTCATTCCTTATATTCGTATTTCCAAAATGGTGGCTTCTTTTTGCTTTTAGAACTGACTTTTTTTAAAAGGACAAAACCATGTGCTATTACTCAGGAGAAATGTATGGAGGAGACGTATTTTTTAAATTTCATTTTGAATTCTTTTTTGTTGTTAGAAGATTTGCCTTGCTTACATTTAGTTATGCTGTGTTCATTTGCTGTTTTATCATGGCTAAGGTATATTTTCCAA
Organism: Cyclura pinguis; assembly: GCA_030412105.1. Classification (NCBI taxonomy): domain Eukaryota; kingdom Metazoa; phylum Chordata; class Lepidosauria; order Squamata; family Iguanidae; genus Cyclura; species Cyclura pinguis. The sequence goes on from CM059611.1 coordinate 5,202,116, forward strand.
CTGTCTTAATTTTGCAGGGACAATCCTGATTAATCCTCTGTCATCCCAGTTTTTTCAATTGCTTTTAAAATGTTCCAGTTTCTCTCTCCTCCTCCCATATTCCCCCTTTGTCCTCAGCTTTGTTCACTTGCTGCAAACTGAGTTCAAAGTACACTCAGTTAACTCTGTGGCAGGAATTGAATATAGAATATATATGCTTCACATGTACAAATCTGGCCATCTGCTTACATTCATCTACTCCAGCTGCCCTGACTTCCTAGGTACTAGGGAAAACAGGCAAAGCTTCAAAATGTTACTGAAAATGTGAGGGTTTTTTTTAAATGGAGGATGCTTTCTTCAGGACCAAAGCACCAACTAGGACATTTTATGGCCTGTGAAGCAAACAGCACCCCCTGACTATGGTGGTTCATAGTACCTAAAGCCAGCAGTGTTATTCCTAATGCCTGGGGTAGGAAATTCCACAAGTGTGTCTCCCCCTCCCTTGCAGTAAAAAGAACAACACAAACACAAATTACATAATTCATAATACCCAAAAGCTGCTGCACAAGGCAGCTACTGCCCTTTGCCTAATCGTAAGGCTGGCCATGTCCACCTCTTAGGGGCATTCAACCAAAGCCTGTCATCTCAAGCAGAAGACAGCATTGCACCAAAACAGCTGGGCATTTTCTCTTTTCCAATAAAAGTTCCTAGGATTTTAGCATCGTTCCAAGGCTTGGCCTCTTTCTCCGGCTTCCTGCCCTTTTGCCATTTCCTGTTGCTCTCTCATTATCTCTCCGCTCTGATTTAAAAGAAACAGCCTCAAGTAAAGTGACTTACCCCACTTTACCTTTTCAGGGAGAAGTCAGTCTGCTGAACATACGTGAGTTAATATGCACAGAATTACAGCCCTGATTACTTATCCTGGGACGAAAGAGTGGCTGGATAAGAAAGAAGGCCTCCAGCTTTAATAAAGGCCATGGATCCGCATATACGTTGGTATGCATAAAGCGGCAGGACCCTGTGTAGTAATGCCTGAGGATTCTGTTCAGGGCCCATTTTAAGCAAGCCACTTGACCAGCGCTTCTCAAAATAATCTGAGCATCAGAACACAGTCATCCATCACTTTTTGCACTTTGCCAAATTTTACGGTGTGCTTCTCAGCTCAAAAAGCTGGGCCACAATTGATGCAAAAACATACAGTTTAAGGCAAAATGTGTATAAAATGCATACTTCAAAGATATTTAAAATGTAAATTTTCATTCATGTGTCTTTTAAAATGTCAGCAGTTGATGCAGGAACAGGGCGAGAGTTTCTCAGCCATGAATATATGTAAAAATAGATGGATCCATCCAATCCTAGAGAGACAGGGTGGGATAGCAGTTTGAGAGGGAGACTAGGGAGATCGGGGTTCAAATTCAAATTCAAATTTTTAAAATCTGAGAGAAATACAAGAAAAGGTTTGGGATAAAAAATATCAAGGTGGTTGTCACTGCAAGAGGCTTTCTATAGAAGAGAAATGGGCAGCCTAGATCACTGGATGAGATATAGGGATATAATCGTAGAGGAAGAAAGCAAATGGAATATTAAGGAGAGATCAAACTTAGAACAGGAAGGATTTAAAATTCCATGGTTAGCATATTATCAATTAAAGGAAAGATTTAAAGAAGATAATAAAAAAATTGGTTTTGAGAATACTAAAAATGAATTTGAAAACCTTTTATGTACCAATGATTCTCATTTAGTTTCAAATTTTATTTTTCTTCTTTCTTTCCTTCCTTTTGTAATGTTTGTGTGTGTATATATACGTGTGTGTGTGTTAGTTATTGTATTATAAGTGTATGGTACACAAAATTTTAAATTAATAAAGATTTAAAAACAATTCAAATCCACTGGAGCAGTGGTGTCCAACCTTTGGTCCTCTAGATATTTGGGACTTCAACTCCCAGAAACCCTATCTACTTGATTAACAGTCAGGAATTCTGGGAGCTGAAGTCCAAAACAACTGGAGGACCAAAGGTTGGACACCACTGCACTGGATGACCTTGAGCAAGTTATACTCTTGTCAGCGCAGAGGAAGGCAACAGCAAGCTTTCTCTGAATTACTCTTGTCAAGAAAATCCTCAGATAGTGTCACTGTTATTCAAGAGTCAACACAGTTCCACCTAAGAGCAGTACCACTCATCTCTATTCCGATGAGACAGAGGTATCACTATTGCTATCAATGGTGGAAAATATTCTTTTTAAACTTTATACTCTAATTGTTTGGTAAATTCAAGTCCAGTCTGGGTGGGAGGCAGGACAGCCCCATCCCAAGTTAGAGTGATGACAGCTAGCCTTTCCTCACTACACTGTTATAGTGCTATTATTCTACTTTCAACCTTGTACGGAGTCCTGGGCTTTGCAGTTTAGGGAGGGGCATTCGGAATTCTCAGCCAGAGAGCTCTTTGGCCTTAGTAAACTACAACCCCCAGAATTACACAGGAGGTTGAAAGTGGAATAATAGCTCTGTATCAGTATAGTGCGGAAAGGCCCAGTGTCTCTGAGTTTTGCTCAAGAGTAAATGGCTCTGTCTGTTTCCTGTGAGAACTGGAGATTCCTTTTATGTATGGAATAGAGCTCCCCATCTCTGAAGTGGCCCAGCCCAGGTGCCGTGGGAACGAATTTACAGGCAAAACGAATCTTGATTTGCCCTTCTTTCATCTGTTGCTTTCCCATCCCCACCAAATGCACACCCCCAGGAGGGAAAAAGGCTGTATATATCCCTCTGGGATTTGGGTTTTTTTTTATAGGTTGCCAACTTTTCAACTATAGGTGTGACTTCAGAGTTTGATATTCAGGACGTTAGTGGGAAATGGTGTGTGCCTGCGTCTCAGTAGCACAAAACGTTTCCCCCTGCTGTTTTCCGTACATTGAGCTGCTCCCAAAGGTATGAGGGCAGCAAGCCGAGGTGGTTTTCTCCGGGTCAGCTGCCAGTTCTTGTTCTTTCTGTCTTAAAAACAACCAAAGCAAGCTAGCGCCTGGGAATCTCTTAAGAAGACGTGGCCCTTATCTAATCCATCTGCCTGACTCACGAGGTCCCTCGCTTCTTGTCTCTTTTGTGCTGGCCTTTTGCTTATCTTTCTGGCATACCCTAAATCTAATCTCGAGATAGCACAGGAAAGAATCTCGAGGCCTTGCACCGAATTTCAGGGTGATTCCTTTGCAGTTCCTGCAAAGAGCAGCTGGAGGAGGCTTGCCTGTTTTGCTGCCAGCCGTATCGTGCCGCTCATCACAGAAGTGCCGTGACTCATGCTGGCAGTGGGCAAGAGCAGTTTGAAGTCACCACTCTTCTGGCATGTCATTGCCTACATCTGGGTTGGCTGTTTTGTCTTCCTAGAATCATAGAGCTGGAAGAGACCACAAGAACCATCAAGTTCAACCCTGTTCCACCATGCATCAAAGCCTCTGTTTAAAAACCTCCAAAGAAGGAGACTCCACCACAATCTGAGGCAGCATATCCCACTGTTGAATTGCTGTTACCATCAGGAAGCCCTTCCTAAATGTTTAAATGGAATCCCTTTTCCCGAAGTGCGAAGCCATTGCTCTGTGTCTTAGTCTCTGGAGCAGCAGAAAACAGGCTTCCTCCATCCTCCCTTGTCAGTGGCAGAGCTTGGAGTGCGTGGGGGGGGCAGGCAGAGGGCGTGGCTATGGCATAGGGGGCGTGGCTATGGTGCATGGAAGTGTGGCCACAGTGTGAAGGTGGGGCTACAGTGCCCAGGGATGTGGCTATGAGCTGGGACGCCCCCCAAAATTGCCCCCTGGGGTGAACCACCCCCATCGCCCCCCATCCCTATGCAACTATCTCTTGTTGTATTGTGCCTTCAAGTTATTTCTGACTTATGGCAACCCTAAAGTGAACTTATCATGATTTTCTTGGCAAGATTTGTTCCGGGGGGGTGCCTTTACTTTCCTCTGAGGCTGAGAGAATGTGACTAGCCTGAGGTCACCCAGTGGGTTTCCATGGCCAAGTGGGGATTCAAACCCTGGTCTTCAGGGTTATAATCCAACGTTCAAACCAGTAGACCACACTGGTTCTTTTGCTTTCCTCAGGCTGGCGGCAGCTTGACAGCCACCTGGCAGCCATCTTGGAATGGCAGCCATCTTGGAAGAGTTGAGAAAGCAGACCCAACTGGATTAGATGCACCAATTAGTCTTATCAGCTCGAAGACTGCTTCTTGTGCTTCACGCTGACATGGCTCACGGGCAAAGCACCAACTGTGCTTGAAGAAGGTCTCAAGTTCAATAGATTTTTTTAGACTGCTTTGCAAGATGGAAAGTGAAGATTCAGTAGAGAAAGCTGTTACGGTATCGTGATTATGAGTCCTCAGATTTCTCTTAATCCCTTTTGGAAGCCGTCTAAGCTGGTGGACATCATCACATCTTTGACTCTGTCACTTTTGTTAAGGGGATAGAAAGACTACGTTGGATCAGACCAAAGGCCTATCTGGTCCGTTATCTGGTTTTCCACAGATCTGGCCAACCAGATTAAGCTCCTAGGCTGGACTCAAGGGCAACAGTACCTTCCCTTCCTGTGTTTCTGCAGCAACTGAGATTCAGAAGCAAATGTTTTCCCACCCCACAATTCCAACTTGATATATGTATATCAGCTCTTGAGACCCTTAAAAGCACCAAATTGCTGTTGGAGATATCGTTCAGCGGGGCAGAGCGGGCTGGTAGACTGTTCAAACTTCTGCCTAGTTGTGCTAGAGAGATGCACCAAACCTTTCACCCTTTCCCAGTAATTACTGCTGAGATGCTGCTGGTTTTCTTTCTCCATTGGCTGCATTTCTCCCATAAACTCTCTGGATATTGGCCCTTTCCTGGCCCAGGACAGCGACTGCGTGCAGGGCCTGTGCCTTTCGGCCAGTAGCTGAGATGAAGGCAAGCCAAGAGCTGTTCACCCACATTCTCTTCCACAGCAACATGAGGATGAATTTAGTGATGGTTGTTCATCTCTCCCTCCTACAATGCTCTCCTTCAGTTCAGGAGAGCGGCCAACAGGGAAGGGAGGGCGAAGCTGGGGAGCTCCATTAAATATTTAACCGGATGTAACCCTGCCGATGATTCACAGCCTCTTGTCCGCTTTCAGAAACCAGCAGCCGGGCTTCAAACACCAAGAAGATGTTCCATCTCAAGGGGGGGGGTGAGTGGGCAAAGTCACACCAGGTGGAAGACAGAATTTCCTAGCAGAGGAATGGGTGTACATTTCTGCAGTTGTTACGAGATAAAAAGAAGGCTTAGAGAGAAAAAAGCTCTTTTTTTCTCCACAAGGCTCCTGCAGCTGATCCTAGCTTATCCAGACCCAATTTGGTTTGCTTCAGTCCTGGCCTCAGAGCTTCCCTTTTATGTTGTGTGAATCTTTTAACAACTGCAAATGGCAGCCGTGGGACTGAAGGCCGGCTCGATCAAGACCGTGAGGTTAGGGAGAGAGTCTTACCCCTTGGTCTGAATAAAAATACCCTGTGTCTAGAAGTGGCCATTTTTGCACCCAGCAATAGCGGCTTCCATTTGCATTCCATTGGCATCAATTCAAATAGGTTCAGCAGAACCATTTTAATTCCAGCTGTGGATAAGAGGATAGGGACAAACTCCATTCTCCTCCTTCTCCTCCCCTGAATGCCCGTTGCTATATAAAGATCCTTCCAAAATGCTATATAAAGATCCATTGAATTTAAAATGCCATGTTTAGTATCACATATTGTTTGGCCCTTATCCCTGCAGGCCAGAGTTAGAAGCCTTTAAGTTCACCATATTCTGTATGGTGAGGCCTGCCAGATGCCAGGGGACCTGCTGTCTCACATGCCTCTGTCTACATTTAGATTGTAAGCTCTTTGGGGCATGGACCTGCCTTTGCAAAGTGCCACATATGGACTGAATACATCACTCCTCCACTAAGCATGGAAGTAGGACCACATAGAGGAACGTGAAAAGATCCCTAACATCAAGAATGGCTCTTATTCCCAAAAAGGAATGCAGCCAGTGCCACCAAAGGCATGCCAGAGAGAGCAGAAGTTACTCTTACAAATCTCAACCCAGGAAGCAGCCCTATACCAAGCGAGACTGTGGCCATTTCCACACTACACTGTTCTAGTGCTATTATTCCACTTTCAACATCCTATGGGATTCTGGGGTTTGTAGTTTACTGAGGCCCGAGAGCTCTCTGGCCGAGAATGCTAAATGCCCCTCCCTAAACTGCAGACCCCAGAATTCCACAGGATGTTGGAAGTGGAATAATAACACTAGAACAGTGTAGTGCAGCAATGGCCTATGTGTCAATCTAGCCTCAAACTGCTGATGTGCATTTATGTGAGTGAACAAGGGATGCATATGGACGGATGATTGTGAATGGGCCAAACTGTTCAAGGGTCAAACTGAAGATCCGCATTGCAATGTAAGCGCTTTGACAACCAGCCAGCCATTTCACGCCCGGTTCTCTGGGACCAGGTATGAGTTGGGAAAATTAAAAAATTTTGTGTTTGCTTTCTACACGTCACCAGTAACTGCTGAAAGCAATTTAGGAAAGGGCAGAGGCATCCTCCAGACCTTCTGTGAGGTCAGATTTGGACCTAATTAGGCCTGTGAGGCTAAGTTTCCCCTCTCCTGGTTTTGCTATATTGCTGCTATTTGGGGATCTTAAGCCTGGGTCACAGCTATCCTGTTTTGAAATAATACTGTACCCCAGAGACATGTCTTCCCTGTCTCCACCATCTTCCCTCCCAATGCCATGATATACATTACAATCATTTCAATATCCAAAGGCACTCTAATCCTAATCCTAGGATGTGTTGCTCCCTTTTTCTGGTCTAAAGTATCCTCAAATGTATGTTGGACCACAGGAAGCTCAGGGCAGAGAAGCTGCTTTCCTCGTAGAACATCCCAGGTTCTTTCTCCAGGTGTAGAAGTATCGGATAGTAGTGATGGGAAGGATTTTTCTTTGCCTGAAACCTGAAGGAGCTACTGCCAATTCTAGTAAACAATACTGAGCTATGTGAATAGATAATCTGACCTGGTGTTAAGGAGATCCTTTTGTCCCTGTGAATCCATCTTATCTTGCTGAGAAGAAGCCCAGGATATTTTGGTGTCTTAGGCACAAAATCATAACTGTCCCCCTTTCCACTGCACAGATACAGTTATGGTAGTAAAAACATAACAGACAAAATGATTAAAGAAAATATGTTTCCATATAGTGGCAACCTAGGATTTGCTCTATAAGTTGAAGCACCTCTCTCTGGCCATTTCTGCACTACACTGTTCTAGTGCTATTATTCCACTTCCAATCTCCTGTGGAATTCTGGGGTTGTAGTTTACTGAGGCCACAGTGGAAGTGGAATAATAGCACTATAACAGCATAGGGCGGAAATGGCCTCTGCTTCAGAAAACTTTCCTTGCTTACTCAGTCTTCCATGACAATCAAGTTCAGATAGCTAGACTGGCTTCTTTGGAATACAAGTGGTCATCTTGAATCTTCCATCCTAATCCAGTTTATATTTGTAATCTCAAAACTGTCTCAGAAATCTTCAGGGACAATACTGTCATTAGCCAGAGTCCGGCAGCTAAACTAAGGCCACGGAATTTGATTGTCATAAAAGGGCAGAAAACTATTAGGTTGGGTTTTTTTTTAATCATTATTGTATTTTCTGTAGGAATTTGTGGAGAGAGCTGCCTTTGGGATTTGTTCAGCCGAGCTTCCAAAATAATTTATTCCGTTCTGGATCACATTTCTTGTTCTGCCTCAGGCAGCAAAGTGTTTTGGGCAGGCCCTAGAAATTGTTTTGTGGCTCAGCGTTTGATATCAAAATATATATGCATAATTATTATCTTGGGAGCTGGATAGGAGGGGTAGATGCTGGTTGTGGGCGAAATAAAAAAATATTCTTGAACCATGGAAGGAGATGCTTACGAAGCACACACATTTCCACCAGCTGAACATCTGGGGTTCCCACACTGTTTGATGCTACCCAGATACTAAATGTTTTTAATCCTGCTAACAGGCGGGCATCTAATAAGGAGGGAGGCCAGGACGGTGTGCTAGATTAATGGGAGGGCACTCCCAGCCGGAGCGCTCCTGCCGTGAACAGTGTAAGCTGGCAACCTAAGTGAGATTGATAGCCCTGGAAGGAACCTGAGAGTGCATCTGGCTTTGTGATTCAGAACTGCTTGGACAGAGACCTATGGAGAATTAACAAACAAAAGAAGGAAGAGAGGAGAAATGGGGAGAGCGCGGAACATTGTCCCAGGCTGCAGTGCTGGCTGCAAGGCCAAGGCTGAAAGGTGGGAGGTGGAACAGTCTAGTGCTGGACATTTGTGGGCCAGGAACCAACAGGTATGCCGCAATAATGAAAGATGAGAAAAGGTTAAAGATGAGCCAAAGTCAGGGAGTTCATTAAGAGAATAAAAAATTGCAGTGAAATTGTTGTGTATCTTCAAGTCATTTCCAACTTACGGCACACCTCAGACAAACCTATTACTGGATTTTCTGGGGCTCAGAGTATGCGACATGCCCATTGTCACCCAATGAGTTTCCATGGCTGAGTGGGAATCGAACCCTGGTCTCCAGCACTTAAACCACTACACTACGCTGGCTCTCTGCAGTGAAATAGGAGGGAAGTTTTTAGTGAACATTCGGAGAAACCAATTAGACAAGAAAAGCAGCTCAGTAATGGAACCACTAACCCAGGGTGTGGGTGTTTGTGAGGGGCTGTTGGCTTTCCAAACATTTGGCCACCATGGAGATTGTGGGAAATGTAGTCCAAAAAGTATTTTCCCCAAGGTCTGTGATCTCAGGCTAAAATCAAGGCATGCTCTGATGCCCACCTCTCAGTCAACTAAGCAGAAGTCCTCTACACAGGAGCCCCAGAAGGGCCATGAAGTGGAAAAGGAGAATCATGGGACCAAGGTGGGTGGCTGAGGAGCACTAGAACTGGCAAACGTGTGTAAGGTGGGATCACTGAACCTAAGAAGAGATCTTCTGGAGAATGCTGCATCTTGGAAAAGATATTCTTTTGGGCTAAAACTAGTCAGTATGGCTGGTTGTCACGTCAGTAGGAGACTCTGGAAACCATCATCCAAAAAAGTAGACTTTTCCTGGCTCTCGGTCAGAGTGAGACTCATCTGGAATACTCTGTCCAATTCTGGGCACCACAATTTAAGTAAGATATTGAATGCATCCAGAGGAGGGCAACCAAAATGGTGAAGGGTCTGGAAACCATGAAGCCCTATGAGGAGCAACTTAGGGAGCTGGATAGGTTTAGCCTGATGAAAAGAAGGTTAAGAGGTGACATGATAGGTATGTTTAAATATTTGAAGGGATGTTATGTTGAAGATGAAGCAAGCTTGTTTTCTGCCGCTCCAGAGACTAGGACACAGAGCGATGGCTTCAAACTACAGGAAAAGAGATTTCTCCTAAACATCAGGAAGAAATTCCTGATGATTAAGAGCTGTTTGACAGTGGAATATGCTGCCTTGGAGTGTGACGCAGTCACCTTCTTTGGAGGTTTTTAAACAGAGGCTGGATGGCCATTTGCTGGGGGTGCTTTGAGTGTGTGTTCCTGCCTGACAGGATAGGGTTGGACTCAATGGCTGTTGTGGTCTCTTCCAACTCTAGGACATGATTCTATGAAGTTTCTAGCTCAGAAATTAGAGTAAGGCAGACCTCGAGGCACTGTCGTTCTGCAACTCCCAGCAGTCTGAGCCATCATCGCCAATGGTGAGAAATGCTGTAGTCTAACAACATCTGGAGGGCTACATGCTTCCTCCACCGGGTCCAGCTAGTCCAGCAGCCCATTGCACACAGAGGATAGTCACATACTTTTGGGAGATACTGCATGATAGCAGTAGCACTCCCATCATACCACTGACCTTCAAAGGGATCAGAGTACCTTTGAGTGTGCCTAGCTGGCCACTGGACCTCTGAACAAGAATGCCCCACTCTGCAACATTTTTTTCAGGTCCTGCTTGCCACCACTAATAGTCATTGACAGGCTCATCTATTCCCCCGCCCCATGAATTTGTCTAAGCCTTTTTTAAAACCACCTAAGCCTGTGGACATCACATCCAGCGGCAGTAAAATCGATAAAGTAATTAACTGTTGCATGAAAAAGAACTTGCTTACAACTGTCATAGAATTGCAAACAGTCACTTTTCGACTGGCCTACGGTGCTTAGAAAAGACCTTGGGCCGAGCCAGTTGGGAAGCGCTTGTGAACTGGATGAGGGTCAGTTCTTTTTCTTTTTGACTGTTTCAAATGGCATTCTAACATAGGGTAGGGGAGCTAGTGAAAAAAATGAGGACTAGAAACTTGGATAGAATTTTTGCACAGCTGGGACATCTTGAACCTCTGAAGGGCTGGATGCGATTGCAAGTTAATGTCATCTGAATCCTCAGTTCTTCTAAATGCTCCCATCTGACAATCTCAAAACCTGCTTGCTTGGTTCCACATACTATTATCCCCAGTCTGAATTTCCCCTTTGCCAAGTGGTTGCAAACGGTGAGGGGGGCATGCTGCGAGGCCAACATAAACTGCTCAGAGAAAGGGAGCAATTAATCTTATTCAGGAGCATCGGAGCCACATGAGCCCTGCCACCCAAATTAAATTTTAACTTGTCTCATAAATCTTCCCCTTAAACTCCCCTTCTCACAACCAGCTGCGTTGGCAGACGGGCTGGAAATGTCCTTGAAACTTGGGGGACCGGAGCTGAAGCTGAGCTCGCCTCCCCTGTTCTCCCCCTTCCATTGCCCTGGTTCAAGATAGCAGGTTGTGGGACTGGCAGAACAGCCCCGGTCGCTCCGGCAGCAAACTAGGAAGGCGGGGCACTGAGGAGAATCTGGGGACAGCAACCTTGCTGTAATCATTAAAAGAACCTCCAGCAATTTTTGGCAGAGTCTGGATTCCTGCTCCCAGTGCCCTGGATTTCGTCCAGCTCAGGTAATTAAAATCCTGGCCCTTTTCAGCTCTGCTGCTCATTGCAAAATCATGCATCTACTGCTGGCTCCCTTTGTGGCTCAAGTGTAAATACACATCAATGTATCTGGCCCCAGAGGCAGCCACATCTTAGGAAGCCAAGATCTCAAGCTTCCACTCCACCCTAGAGGCAGGTGTGTCTCGAAGAGGTGGGAGGGCAGGGTTAAAAAAAACTGGAACTCCTGTACAAAAGATGCCACTACCCTAGAAACGGTTTCGCCACCTGAAAGAGGAATTGTTTAGGGGGTCACTTTGGGGCTTATCTCACAACAAATTTGTATGCCAGGTTGGTACATGGAATCAGTAGGGTAGGCAGCTTCAGAGTAGGGAATCCAGTGGTCAGCTTTTGCTCTGCCAGTGCTGCATTTAGACAGTACACCTGGTGGACTAAATTCTGAGCTTTGAGGTCATCTCTTGGGCTGTTCTACCAGCCAGCGTTCCATCATGTGACCCATTCTGGCAGCCAATCACTGCTCACCGGGTCCTATAAAGCCCGCTCTCAGAACGTTGTCTTCTTCCGAGTAACTTTGCCCTTGGTGTGAAGCTCTTCCTTCCTTGGAGATTAATCCTGGCTAGCTTTGAACAAAGAGCCATTGTGGTGTGAGAGCTTATAAGATTAGCAAGGAGGACACCAAGCTAACATCTCTAGGCAGCAAGTTCCAGAACCTTGGAGCAGCCACCGAGAAGCCCGCTTCCCATGTTCCCACCAAATGCAAAACCAGTGAGAGGGAGGACAGCAAGAAGGACCTTCCAAGAAGATCTCAAGACACCCACAGGCTTGAATAGGGACCTGAACCATGTAAGGTTTTGTAGGAGAGCTTCGTAGTAGAGCATTGGACTACAACCCTTGAGACCAGGGTTCGATTCCACACTCAGCCACAAAAGCCCACTGGGTGACCTTGGGTGCATCACATACTCTCAGCCCCAGAAAACCCCAGTAGGTTTGCCGTAGAGTTGCCATAATAAGTCAGGAACAACTTGATGGCACACAACAACAACAGCAACATCTGATCACGTCTCTAGCCCACTTAGACTGCCAGCTTTCCCAGTGCTTGGAACCTAGGCATCTGGGCATCTGACCCTTGCTCATACTTGACAATACGGCTGAGGGACACAGAATGAAACTAGTCTCAGAATTACAGGCTGAGCAGAAATCTCAAGCCAGGTCTCCTGAGTCCAAGGCCATTTCCACACTAGCCTGTTATAGTGCTGTTATTCTACTTTCAACATCCTATGGAATCCTGGGGTTTGAAGTTTAGGGAGGGGCCTTGAACTGCAAACCCCAGGATTCCATAGGATGTTGAAAGTGGAATAGTAGCACTATAACAGGCTAGCGCGGAAATGGCCCAAGACAAACACAGGCGCATCAGGAGTGGGCATTGTGGGATTGCTTAGCTCACAGGAAAGCCATTGTGGGAGTGTATCACAGTCAAAGAGCCAGCATGGTGTAGTGGTTGGAATTGTACAGCTACGACCCTGGAGACCAGGGTTCGATTTCCTGCTTGGCCATGGAAACTCAATGGGCATGTCGCACACTCTCAGCCCCAGAAGATCCCATGATAGGTTTGCCTTAGGGTCACCACAAGTTGGAAACAACTTGAAGGCACACAACAACAACAACACAACCAACTCAAACCTTTGAAATCAAATGTCAGAAGATGCCCAGAAAGGAAGGCATAGAAGTACCCCCACCCTTTGATCTAGCATGTCAGGGCCCAAAAGGTGAAATGTATAGTCAAAAAATTGTGCAGCAAGTTGTAACAAAACTGACATGAGGGAGAGTCAAGGCTGGTACAGACCGGGCAAGCAAGGAGATCAGAGACAAGTTGCTCTGACTGGAGAGGCAGGTCAGATTCTGGGGATTAATAGGGGACAGTGAGACCCCAGTGGGTCTTTGTTGGTGCTCTTTGGGGTGGGATGTTGGAGAGTTTCATGTATTTCTTTCTAATAATAATGATGTGTTCCTTTAGCCAAGATGTGCTAGCGACCTTATGAAATGTATGAACATTTATTTAAATTATTTATACTTGGAGGCAAATTTACCTAATTTGCACTTCCCAGGTTGATATGTGAATCCCTTTGGATTCGGCACTTCTCTGGATTTTGTGATACCCCTCTTGGCTTGAAAATTGTGCACAAAATGTGTACACTGGGGAATGCTAAATGGAAAACACATTTTAGGGAAAGCTGACTACAAATACATGTATATTTTTGTAATATATATTTGTATGGGTGTATAAATATGTATATTGTTATTTTTGCATATACAAAATTGTACATGTTGAGGTCAGATGTGTTGAAAAGGCATATTTCAGAGACAATGCTATTTACGAAAAATAAATTTCAATATTCATAAGTTTTTTAAAGAACAACAACAAAGCAACGTGGAATGAGGCAGGAATTGGATAGAAGATATTTAAGATTGAGTTCTTACAAAATGAACACAGACTAGGAATAGACTGATTCACACATTTCTGCTCTCAGGTTCTGTGACCATACGTGACCCTGGCCATTTCCACATGAGACTGTTATAGTGCTATTATTCCACTTTCAACCTCCTGTGGAATTCTGGGGTTTGTAGTTTCCTGAGGCCAAAGAACTCCCTGGCTGGGAATTCTAAAGGTCCCTCTCTAAACTGCAAACCCCAGGATTCCAGGGGATGTTGCAAGTGGAATAATAGCGCTATAACAGAATAGTGTGGAAAGGTCCTAAGTAATGCCTCCATGAAGACACACCACCAGCAAGGACATACCCATCCCTTCTACAGAAATGTAACTTTCTGAGACTATAACTCTCAAAATCATCCCGCCATCATGGCGATTGATCATACTGGCTGAGGAATTACAGAATCCGTAGTCTAAAAAAGTATCAGATCCACGCTCTGTCCCCCATCTTCAGCTAATTGGCTCCATCATTAAACTGCTGTTACTGTCCAGTAATTTCTCCTCATCTCCAGCTGAAACATTAGCTATTGATGATCCTGTACATGATATATATTCCTTTAGCCAGAGCGTGTTGGTAACATTAGGAACATTTATTTGCATTGAATTTGTTTTCAATAGTGCCAGTTATGTTGAATTTACTATTATTTATTACAATTTTATTCTCCCAAGAGCTCTGTGCAAAGCAGATGGTCTTCCCCTTGCCTCATTTTAATCTTCAGACAAACTTTTGTGCCAGATGAAGAGGGAGTGATTCTCCCTCAGTCACCCAGGGAACTTCATGTCCATCACCCTTGCTACTTAACCATATCGATTCTTTTCAAAAGAGAAAAACAGAATGGAAAAGTTACTGCATTTAGCATAGCGACTGGCAATGTTATTGCTTTAACACTCCTCGGCATGACTTCTCTTGTGTTTTTAAAGTATCCCTAAAATACCAAAAGCAACCACTGAAATGATTAAATGTTCTCCAAGTCAGATTTAAATGCTGGCACCTCACTGAATTTGAATCCATTATAGCAGTGGTTTTTAACCTTTTCTTTAACGGAGAACCTCTGTAAATATAATTTGTTGCCGGGGACCCCCAAGACTTAACTCAAGATTTAAATATTTAAATGTCAATTTAGATATACAAATGTTTGTTTGTTTGTTTGTTTGTTTGTTTGAGGTTTCTGGAGCCTCTGAGTGACCTTGGGCAAGTCACATTCTCTCAGCCTCAGAGAAGAGCAGAGGCAAACCCCCTCTGAACACATCTTGCCAAGAAAACCCTGTGATAAGTTCACTTTAGGGTTGCCATAAGTGTGATGTGACTCGCAGGCTCACAACAACAAAGTGCTGTTGAAAGGGGGAAGTTCTAGCCATCATGTCTCTCCCCTTTGGAAACTGGCTTATGGTGACCATAAGGTGGGGATTTTCTTGGCAAGATTTGTTGCTGTTGATGTCCAGCAGCAGGGCTTCGTGGACCCCCTGTGAGGGCTCCACAGACCCCAAAGGGTCCCTGGAGTTCAGGTTAAGAACCACTGCATTACAGTATTTCACGATTTCCTTCTAGAAGAGCCACTTCCCAGATGTGCTAGCTTTCTTCATGCAGGGAGGTGTGTGTTCGTGTGTGCGTTTTAAGCACTCTTCTATATGCAATATAAAGTGCTGTGATTCCAGAATGCACTCCCTACAATTTTGCAACCTGAGCACCTTTGGGACAGGACTGGGGAAGCGGGAAGAGCGAGATCATGAACCGTTCAAGCCAGAGACAAAAAAAGAAAACAAAAACAGAAAACTCAGACCTCGTATTTTGCGGCCTTTGGAAGAATGGCAGCATCTGTGGCCTGCCCTGCAGTACAGAGTAACATTTAGAACCAACAGATGGCAAGAAGCAAGGAGGCTAAAACGGAAAGCGAGAGGCAGGATGATGTGGGGAGAAGGGGACTGGCGAGAGATGCTCGCAGCCGCCTGCAGACAGCGTGTGGGAGGGCGTGGAGGCCCGTGGAAGGTCGGGAGGTCACGGCCGGGCCAAGAGCTCGGCGCTGAGCGGAGGAGAAGAAGCCCCCAGGGGTCCAGCTGAGGCCTCTGTCTGTTTTGATTGTGTCTCCCTCTTGCTGCGGCAGATGCTCATTACTGGGGGAGGAAGAACAGCCCAAAAGCTGACGTCAAGCTTCTGCTGGCCCCACACGACACAACCCCACACAGTTCAAGACGTTGGCGAGTGGGAGGCACCGCAGGCCAAAACAAAAGCAAATCCCCACTCCCAGAACAAAGCTACACATTGTCGCAAGCTGGGATGCTGATATTTTGGAATTTCTTTTCCTCTTCTTCTTTTTTTTTTTTTTTAGTAAGTTTATCTCTACATAGATGAGCAGTTCGTGTCCACATAAGCAAGGGGTAATAATACTTTCTGAGGACAAAGGTAGAGAATGGGTTTTGATGCCTCTCTGCCATAAAAACTAAATCATTTCCTGCAAGTAGAAAAAAAGCAGTTGAGGACTTTCCCTTCTGCACTCCTTTTCTACTTGCAAGGAGCTCCTCCCCATACACACAGAGATCACGTCTTCAAAAATGTAACCAGGCAGGCTCACACATGCAATTCCAGGAAGTGTGGTGAATTCTTCTTTAGGATATTTTTTTCCCCCATTTTTAATGCCCAGAGCCACATGCAAATACAGAAGATTAAATCCAGTCCTGCATTTTAGTTTTCTTTTTTGTTTAATGCAAAAGTCATTTTATTGGCACGATTGGTGTATGCATTTTCTGGTCAGGCTTTTGTTTTGATTAAAACGGTTCTTCCCTCAGTTTGAGGAGCAGATAATTAAATTTCTAAATGGTAGGCATGTTATGTTCCCCACCCAAACACTGCAGTAGCTTTATTAGTCACATATTAAATCCCATCTCCAAACGGCTCGAGGCAGCAGGCATTCCTGTATTTTCCCTCCCCACTCTGTCCTCATAGCAATAACCATATTAAGTAGGTCAGGCTGAGAGAGAGTGACTGGTCTAAGGTCTCCAGTGAGTTTAGTGCCTAGTGGGGATGACAACCTGGATCTCAAAGTCTGAGTCCAGGGCTGACTAATCACAACGTCATACAGGCTTCTCCCACTTACCTGACAAGGTAGGGAGCAAACTCTGTCAGAAAATAGCATTGGTTGAAAAGCAGAACCCCTGTACTGTACCGTAGGGAGCGTGGAGGACTTTCGGAGGCTCACTGGGAACCAACCATGCACACACCGCTTGCAAAGCCTCTCAGCTGGCTTGGCACCTTCCCCCCATCCCAGCTCATTTTGCAAGCAGTGCATGCATGCAAGCAGTTCCAAGCGGGCCTCCATAGGCAAGAAGAACGGGTGAAAGAGCAGAACCCCCACTGAATTAATGGAACTTGCCCTTAATTTGGAAGCGTTAAAAAAGCGAGTCATCAGATAACAGCGTGTCAAAGGCAGGGGCTTCCTAGTGAAGAAAGAAGCCCCTCTGAGGAAAATCAACAGGCCTCTTGTGAGTACTGATCTTGACTCCATTTGAGCCTATCAAGATGGCAAATGGGCACTTATAGGCGCCTGCTGTTTCCAGCATTCCACCAGTCCTGTTCCTCTGCCTCCTGCTGAGATTCTACCATTTCTTGCTAACCCTGTTAACTTTCCCCTGTGTCGGTCTCTTCCTTTCCCTGTTGGCCTCAGGAGAGCTGTTTTTTCACTGAAACTGGCAATGCAACTGCATGCCCATCTGGCGTTGGCCCATCCTCAACGGGTGAGAGTGTCATAACCATCTCAGGGCACAGGCTCTGCCTGGGTAGGGTTTAATGGCAGAAAGGAAGAGTGAAACAATGCTCACGAAGGCATTAAAATAAAGTTATTCCAGTCGTTAAGATCCTCCGTGTCATTTGCATCGTGACAGTTAATGCCATCCTTCCTCTCTGTTTTCCTGTTCAAATTATAGCTGCTGGAGACTCCCAGCCACACGCACAGCGATAAGATCCTATGTTTTATTTAACTTGATCTACCCAGGCAGATAAGTATGCGGATCACATTTTACATACTTGTGTATTTTTCTGCCCCTGTTGGCAAAAAAGTACAGGGTCTAGCGTTGTGTGCACTTAAGTCAAATGGGTTAGAGGACCACCAGAGGCCTTTAGAGGCGGAATGATAATTTTTCGAGGGGGCGGTCTCAGTTCCACCCAAATCTAACTCTAAACCATCAATTCTGGTTCAGTTAGACAACACAATTTGGACAATGAAAAATGGTTGCTGGAGCTCTGGCCAGTTATAGTCTCTTAAATGTTTACAGCAGGAATATGATTATCAAAACGATATTTCTACATATGAATGCATAATACCTTGCTGTGGAAGGCAAGAATAGCCAGCCAGGGGTGGGTGAGCTTCTTTTCCTTGTAAAAGCAATTTTCTGCCTAGCCTTGAAGAAGGTTGCATGGAGTTAGGGTACAGAGTGCTGTGGGCCCCACAGATGGGTAATATGGGGTTGTTGGACTGGAACTCCCAGCAGACCTAAGCCACCATAGTCAGTAGGAAGCAATGATAGGAACTGTGTATGGGGAAAAATGGCTTGAAGGCATGATAAAGGCTAAGAGAAAATAGCCTCTGAAAATTCCACCCTCTATTTGCAGGTGATAAAATGGGTAGCAAAGGGGGATTTTTCTACATATCCACTTAACAACATGGGGGAACGTGAAGAACGCTAACCAGTCAATCTGTTTTGAGAAATCTTGACTTGGTTAAAACAGGATGAAATGCTGTTATTACTTCATATTGGTGGGTAGAAGTAATAGGTTAAAAGAGCCAGACTGAAGGAGAAAGAGGCCAAGTCCGTGGCATCCTTTAATGATATTAAAATATCCTACATGGGATTGACAGCTTCAGTCTAAATCCTCCATTCTGTTTGTGAGCACAGAAGGGGATGGATTTTGATGGATATTCTTTGAGGGAGAGAATTCCCTGATACAGATTTCTCCTGCTTATCTGGCGGGTTAAGGGCCGGAGCGCTGTCAAAAAGTGGATTTGGTAGAAAAGCACAAGCCATGCAGGGAAGAAGGAATTACGGAGGCTGGCTTGGAACTGACCACCTGTGCGTGCTGCTTACACACTCTCTCAGCCAGCCTGGTGCCCTTTTTTCTCTTCTCTTGGCTCACTTTGCAAGCTGTGTGCACAAACAGTCCCTAGCAAGCCTCCAGAGGCAAGAAGGACGGACGAAAGCCCGCTGTTTCGACATTTGCAAATTACAAACAAATTCCATTAATTCAACAAGGGATCTGCTCTTTCCATAGGCCAGACTTGGACTGTATGCAGGTCAAGCAGTCCCAAGCAAGCCTCTGCAGGTAAGAAGAAGTGGCAAAATAGCCAACCCCGTTGTCGAATTACTAAAGAGGCATTTCACAACTGGGCTGTCACAGTGTAAAAGGGCCTCTTCCATGTCCACATTTCATGTGCATCCACTGGGGAGACACAGAGGGGGGTCTCTCTAAGCAGACATCAGGCATAGGCTTCAGTACTGAAGTCCTAAGCCATTTAGGGCTTTAAAAATGTCATCACACGTGTCTTCAATTCACACTGGAAGCATACTGGCAGCCGATGTAGTTCCTTCCATACTAGTGTTATATCCATACGGCATTCAAGTCTAGCTGCTGCATTTTGTGCACATGAATGACCTTCAAGGGCAGCCCTGTGCAGAGTGCATTACAGTAGTCTAACTGCAAGGTCCTGAGTGAGTGAACTACAGTGGCAAAGTTATCCCTGTTCCCCTGCACAGACCATGTTGGTGTTGGGAAGGGGATATACGGAGGATGTAGGAGGAGGGCAGTCTCATTTGGAAAAAGGATGACATTTCATTCTTTAAATTATAGCACCAGTCATTCCAAACGTTTGGCCCCTGGAGAAGATGACCTTGCAAGGATCATAGAAATGTAGAGTTGGAAGAGACCATATGGGCCATCCAGTCCAACCCCCTGTCATGCAGGAACACCCTCAAAGCACTCCCGACAGATGGCCATCCAGCTTCTGCTTAAAAACCTCCAAAGAAGGAGACTCCACCACGCTCCATGGAGGCAGCAGATTCCACTGCCGGACAGCCCTGACCGTCAGGAAGTTCTTCCCGAGGTTCAGGTGGAATCTCCTTTCCTGCAGCTTGAATCCATTGCTCCTTGTTCTGGTCTCTGGAGCGGCAGAAAACAAGCCCTCTCCTTCCTCTACATGGCATCCCTTCAAATATTTAAACATGGCTATCATGTCCCCTCTTAACCTTCTCTTCTGCAGACTAAACATACCCAGCTCTCTAAGTCTATCCTCATAGGGCATGGCTTCCAGGCCTCTCACCATTTTGGTCGCCCTCCTCTGGACCTGCTCCAGCCTGACCATGTCCTTCTTGAATTGGGGTGCCCAGAACTGGACACAGTATTCAAGATGAGGTCTAACCAAAGCAGAGTAGAGTGGTACCACTACCTCCCTCGATCTAGACACCATACTCCTATTGATGCAGGTGAGAATTGCGTTGGCTTTCTTGGCTGCCGCATCACACTGCTGACTCATGTTCAGCTTGTGGTCTATTAAGACTCCTAGATCCCTTTCACACGTACTGCTATCCAGCCACGTGTCTCCCATCCTATATTTCTGTATTCCATTTTTTCTACCTAAGTGAGGACCTTACACTTCTCTCTGTTGAATTTCATTTTGTTAGCTTTGGCCCAGCTCTCCAATCTATCCAGGTCATTTTGAATTTTGATCCTGTCCTCTGGCGTATCAGCAACCCCTCCCAATTTGGTGTCATCTGCAAATTTGATGAGCATGCCCTCTATTCCTTCATCCAAGTCACTGATGAAGATATTGAACAGCACTGGGCCCCGGACAGAACCCTGTGGCACCCCGCTAGTCACTTCTCTCCAGGATGAAAAGCAGCCATTCGTGATCACCCTTTGGGTTCGGTCGGTCAGCCAGTTACAGATCCAACTAACAGTAGCCCTGTCCAGCCCACATTTTACTAGCTTCTTTGCAAGAATGTCATGGGGAACTTTGTCAAAGGCCTTACTGAAATCGACAAACGCTACATCCACAGCATTCCCTTCATCTATCAAGCTAGTAACTCTATCATAAAAAGAGATAAGATTAGTCTGGCATGACTTACTTTTGAGAAATCCATGTTGACTTCTTGTGATTACCGCGTTGCTTTCTAAGTGATTAGAAACTGACTGCTTAATGATCTGCTCCGGAATCTTTCCGGGTACTGACGTCAGGCTGACTGGGCGATAATTATTTGGGTCCTCTTTTTTTCCCTTCTTGAAGATGGGGACAACATTTGCCCTCTTCCAGTCTGCTGGAACTTCTCCTGTCCTCCAAGATTTCTCAAAGATTATAGCAAGCGGTTCCGAAATGACCTCTGCCAGTTCTTTTAATATCCTAGGATGCAATTCATCTGGCCCTGGAGACTTGAATTCATCCAGTGTGGCCAGGTATTCCTGTACCACCTCTCTACCTATTATGTGCCGCATTTCCCCTGCTTCCTCCCCTGCTCCCCAACCGCCAGGTTGAGTGCTTGTATCCTTCTGGGAAAAAACTGAGGCAAAGAAGGTGTTAAGTAGTTCTGCCTTTTCTCTTCCACCTGTTAGTAATTCGCCATCTTCTCTGCGCAGCGACCCTATCGTCTCCTTCTTTTTCCTTTTGCTACGGACATATTTAAAAAAGCCCTTTTTATTGTTTTTGATGTCTCTGGCCAGCATAAGTTCGTTCTGTGCTTTAGCCTTTCTGACCTCCTCCCTACATCTCCTAGCTACTTGCTTAAATTCTTCTTTGGTGGTTTCCCCCTTCTTCCATTTCCTGTACAGAAACCATTCTGGTTTCTTCAGATGCCTTCCATTTTCCCTCCTTATTGGCACAGTTTTAGACTGTGCCTTCAGTATCTCCCTTTTAAGGAACTCCCATGCCTCCTGAACTCCTTTCCCTTTTACTATTCTTGACCACGGAATTCCAGCCAGCAGCTCCCTAAGTTTACAGAAGTCCACTTTTTTAAAATCTAAGATGAGTGTCTGGCTACACTTATCTTCTCCTTCCCACTGAATGCCAAATTCCAATAGGGCATGGTCACTCCCCCCTAAAGATCCAACCACTTCTACCTCATTAACAAGGTCATCCCTGTTGGTCAGGATCAGATCTAGAATATTTGATCCCCTTGTGGCCTCTTCCACCTTCTGGAAGGTGGAAGAAACTTGCTGGACCTTGCTGTCTTGGCAGAGTTTGACTGCCAACATATATCCGGGTAATTGAAATCTCCTATTATTACTGTATCTCTCCTTTTTGAATGTGCAGTCATTTGGTTGAGGAAGGCATCATCAAAGTCCTCAGTCTGGGTTGGAGGTCTGTAGTAAACCCCCACCAGAATATCCCTATTGTTTCTCGCTCCCTTAATTCTTACCCAGATGCTCTCGACCTGGCTTTCTGGGTTTAAGTCACGGATCTCTTCACAGGTGAAAACATCCTTGTAGAGACAAGAGCTCCTTAACATTGATGATTGAGAACAGTTGGAATATGTGTGTGTCTGCACGCACACACACACACACACAGAGCACCTTCTCCATCTATAGGTATTAGGAAAGTAGAAAGACATTCTGAATGAGATTCATGTTGGTCTGGAAACAAAACAACAGTATAGAACTGTACATCCCAGGGGTACTGGGGAAGGGGAAAGGAAGGGGAGGGGGTCAGGACATCCAAATATGCAATAGCTCGCTTTATTTCACCAATGCAATTATCCCAAGCTGTTCACTGCAGTGGCACAATGTGGATTTATTACCTTCCTAGCTCTCCGGGGGAGTGAGAGAGAGAGTTTAATCACCAAGCTGAAAATCTTGGCAGCTTTTAGATTTTAAACGCAAGCTGGACTAACTCTCAGTGGCCCAGCACCTTGTACACGCAGGTATGGCTGATTGCAGCCATAAGCTAATGTCGGGGTGTGCAAAATTCTGTGCTTAAAAATTATTCATGCACCACACGCAAAGCATCCATGTGCTCCTTTCTAAGCCCAATTTTTACTCTTCCCCTGCCCCTCCCGAACTCACACTCTGGAATATTTTCATAAAGACTATGGTGCTAAACATGCAATGAACGGAAGGAGGGAGTTAGGGCTGCTTGCTATCACTTTGAACTAGTTCTGAATTGGCTTTAATAACCATTACAGACTGCAAGAACTGTATCTTGGGAGGGAGCTAAGAATTATTTGTTAGCTAGCTTCAGAACTACAATTCCCAAAGTCCCTCGATTTGGAGCCACAATGGTACTTTCAGGCTCAGAAGTTGGTTTCAATTTGCAGTATGCAAATTGCAGTTTATATATTCAGGTCGTATAATGTGTGTGGGCGCGTGCACCTGCACATGTACCAACTGTATCTACACACACACCTTTAGGAGCCATAGGTATCTCCGCAACAGGATGGCAAGGCCAAACCCAAAAGTGTGGCTGTATTCATGCTTTCCTGCACAGTGGAAAAGTGTAGAAAGTAGCCTATTGCACAATATGGTGCAATAGTACTATGCAAGTCAGCTGCGTACACCAACTGTATTTTTGTTCTTGGATGTAGACATGCCACATAATGTCCCGTGCAGATATCTCTTCAGTCTATAAGACAGCATTTCCCAACCTAAATGTTCCAGATATCTTAGACTAAGACCTTCATCAAGCCCATCCAGAATAGCCAATGGTCAGGGAGATGTTTTGCAAAATATTTGAAGGACAACTGATTGGGGACAAAAGGCTGAGTGGCATATTGCAGATGAAGGCACTGCCCAAAGAAAGCGGCATGTCCACTCTCTGCATACCTGACTTTATGGTGCCAGGAGGGCTTGAACCAGTAGATGCCAGCACCCTATTTCCTTTGCCAGCTTGGCAACTTGACAGAACAGGGTGCCTTCTGAACATCACTCATAGCTGCTCAGCACACCTGATACAACTGTCTGGAAAGCTGTTGATTTCCCCAAGCTAAATTTGCCCATCTAAATCATCATAAGGGGTCAATCAGGGATGACTTTGGCCTACAAACTCCCAGGGAATCTAGCTTAGCCGTTCAGTCCAACCAACTTGTCTCCACAGTAAGGACGAAGAGCTTCTGCTTGTTAGCCTCTGCTTGACTGTCGGAGACTGCATTCAGCTATGACCTTTCGCTATTTCTCTTTCTTGCTACACCTCACCTACACAGTTCTCCCCAGGGCTTTGGGCAGCTGGGCAGTTAATTTTGTTGTCACTACATTCTTGCTTTGCAGCATTTAAGCCACAACAATCAATCTAATAGATGGACTAGAGCTTCTGCTCCTCCACATATTGATTTTGGAGGAGGGCAACCAAAATGGTGAGAGGCCTGGAAGCCATGCCCTATGAGGATAGACTTAGAGAGCTGGGTATGTTTAGTCTGCAGGAGAGAAGGTTAGCAGGGGACATGATAGCCATGTTTAAATATTTGAAGGGATGCCATGTAGGGGAAGGAGAGGGCTTGTTTTCTGCTGCTCCAGAGACCAGAACAAGGAGCAATGGATTCAAGCTGCAGGAAAGGAGATTCCACCTGAACCTCAGGAAGAACTTCCTGACGGTCAGGGCTGTCCGGCAGTGGAATCTGCTGCTTCCGTGGAGCATGGTGGAGTCTCCTTCTTTGGAGGTTTTTAAGCAGAAGCTGGATGGCCATCTGTCGGGAGTGCTTTGAGGGTGTTCCTGCATGGCAGGGGGTTGGACTGGATGGCCCCTGGGGTCTCTTCCAACTCTACATTTCTATGATTCTATGATGGATTGTAACTCCCATTATCTCTAGTGAGCACAGTCAATGGCAAGAGATCCCTCCACTTATTGCCTACTCTCGGACTAGACCCTGAGGGACCCAAGATCAAATCCCCACTGGCCAATGAAGTTCACTACGTGACCGGGGGAATTATTCTCTTTTCTTGGCCTACCTTAAAGATTTGTTGTGAGGATGAAATGAAGAGTCAAGGGGAGAGAAAGAACCATGTAAACTGCATGCAGCACTTCTAAAGAGAGATGGGATAGATATGTAAATAAATGAATAAAATAGATGCTTGGCAATGAATTCCACAGTTTCGTCAGTCTGAAGAGATTACATTTTCTTGCAGAGTTGGCTCAAGATGTTTTCCTGCCTGAGAAAGAGTCAAAAGTGGCACCTGCCCCTTAGCCGGCTCAAGCCCAACTGGTGAGCTTACCAGGCCGGTTCAACCATTAGGCACAATGGACAGCAAGTTGTTTGATCAGTCATTATGGTATTTCTACAAGCGGGACAAATGCCTGTGGGATTTTCTGCCTCGTCAGCCAAACATTTTGCCTAAGTACCATGAGCCAGAAAATTCCAGAAGTGTTTGTGCCTCTTGTAAAAAATACCATAATAGCTTAAATACTCAAAATTAGACACTCTCCTAGAGCCGGCCCAGAAAGCTCGCCAATGCTCCCTTGCTGCCTCCTCTGTCCAGTGAAATAGTGCCTAACAAAGCAAAAGGCACACCTTAATCAGTGTGTTAGTCTTTAAAATGCTGCAGCGCTCCGCCATTCATGCGTCCTTCTCCTCGACTTAAGCCCATCGTACATCAGTTTTGTTGAATGACCTCCGTTCTTGTATGTTGAAAGGGAGGGTGAATTATACCCCCACCACCCTTGTTTCCTCCCTTCTCCTGTTTATTCTCTCCACGCCATTTGCGGAAGGCCTGAAACAACTCCATTATTTTTAACAGCTTTCTCCTCCTATTAAGAAGGGCTGAAAAACAACCCCAGCAGCAGCCAGGGACCTAAATGAGCCCATCCTCATTTAAGCAACCTCAATACGTTAGGCTTAAAGAAGGAGAAAGCTGGCAGTAGGATTAGAAACAAATGTGTGGTCGGAAACAAAATGGGTGAGTCGCAGAAAGAGGAAGTCTTGGAGAAATGAACTGGGCTGACCCAGTGGTTCATCGGTTTTTATGTTCTCCCCCAACAGCCACATCACCAGGCTGGGGATGAGAGAGGCTATTTCCGCCCCACACTGTTATAGCGTTATTATTCCACATTCAACATTCTGTGGAATCCTGGGGCTTGCAGTTTAGGGAGGGGTCTTTAGAATTCTCAGCCAGAGAGCTCTTGGGCCTCAGGAAACTACAAACCCCAGAATTCCACAGGATGTTGAAAGGGGAGTAATTGCACTATAACAGTGTAGGGCGGAAATGGCCAGAAAGAGAGAGAAATAGAGAGAGATTGAGAGAGAGAGATCAGGGACACCATCAGTTCTGCCAAGAACCAGAGGCACAACAGCCATGGAGTTTGTGTACTGTACGTCTCTGTACAGGTTTCTAGCATGAATTTATTTCAAGAATCTTTTCTAAGCCTCTTTCAGAACCTCTGGGGCTATAAAGATGGGATACAAACCAACCAGCATGGCATAGTGGTTTCAACACTGGACTACAGAGCCTGGAAACCAGGGTTCTATTCCCAAGTTGGGCAGGGAAAATCACTGGGTGATCTTGGGCATGTCCCACACTCTCAGCCCCAGAAAACCTCACGATACATTCACCTTAGGGTCACCAAAATTGCAAAACGACTTGAAGGCACCCAGCAACAGTGGCCATTTCCACAGTACACTGTTATAATGCTATTATTCCACTTTCAACATCCTATGGAATCCTGGGGTGTGCAGTTTAGGGAAGGACCTTTAGAATTCCCAGTTAGAGAGCTTTTTGGCCTCTGTAAACTACAAACCCCATACTTCCACAAGAGGTTGAAAGTGGAATAATAGCACTACAACAGTGTAGTGCAGAAATGGCCAATATTGTAACAAGTAACGGGAACACACATTTCTTTTACAAAGGAATTAAAAGTGATTGATTGATCGATCGATTGATTATTCAGGATGGTCGTCCTGGGCAAGGTCTCCCAGCAGGTTATGTATCAGACTCAGCATCTCTCTATCCTTCTTTGACACAGGTCTTCTGCCTGGCCATGAACTCGGCCTCTTCCATGTCATGCAGCCTCTGGTACCCAACTGTTCCTTTTCCGAGGCATTTAAGCAACCTCTCTGTTGCAATTCTTCTCTATTCCTGGTCCATGCCCTCTTTGCCTTCCAAGATGTCTCAGTGGGATGTGTGTGTGAAGGATCTCTTCACCCTTACCCTCCTTCTGAGAAACCTTATTTTCGAGAAACAGACACTAGAAAAAGGAAGAAAAAAACAAGGCAGAAGGGAAGCAGGAGCTAATTTACAGACAACAGCAAAGCCCTTGTTTCCCATTCATAATTAATAGAACTCCTTCTTACAATTGTTTTGGTGGCATGCGTGTGTGCATAAACACACACACACACTTCATCCAGTTCATGAAAAATGCTGGGAAAAGGAAGCAGGTTTAGCCATGGTAATTTTTCTTTCTTTTGCACGAGATGGAAAGCCAAAAGATAGGCTCAAATACAAGACAATTCCCTCGACCCAACCTACCTTACAGGTTTTTTGTTACATGTAAGACTTTTACCTATTCTGGAGAAACAATGGGACAGAAATATAATGCTGTACATTATTATGCTGCAAACCACACATGCATACCAGATCTTTAATAATCCTCCAAGAGGGAATGAGAATATTTTAAGGCAGGGGTGGGGAGTTTGTGGTTCTCTAGATGTTACTGGACTGCAGTTCCCAGCTGAATAGCTAATGGTGAAGGATAATGAGAGCTATAGTCCAACAGCATGGCTAAGGGCACACATTAATATACACCTTAAGGAATTCAAAGCATCTTAAGGAGTTCAAAGGGTCTTCAAAGCCCATCTAGATCAACCTGCTCCCTGCAGAAATACACATTGCCAGCAATCCTGTTCATATCCAAGGCCCGGTGAACACAAGGAATGACAATCATTTCAGAATGTTCTCGTTATCTACTCTTACAGTTCCCTATAAGTATAATTTCTGAAAATAATTCCACCTTCTCATTTTTCAATAACAACTATAAAAAAACTACTTTAATTACTTTTGTGAGATAGAGATCATCAGAATGCTATAAGCTACTGACCTGTCCTATAATAGAGTCACAGGATCATAGAGCTGGAAGGGGCTTCCTGGGCCATCTAATTCAACCCTTCAACCCAATGCAGATGTCCAGCCTCATTTTGAAGACATCCGGAAAAGGAGACCCCAACACCTCTCTAGGTAGTTGGTTCCATTGCTGAGCCACTCCTGCTAATATTCAACTGAAATCTACTCTCCTGTAACTTCAACCCATTAGTTCTGGTCCTACTATGGGGGGCTGCAGAGAACAAACTTGCCCCTTCTTCTCCGTAAGAGCCCTTGAGGTATTTAAAAAGTACAATCAATTCAGCCCTCAATCTCCTCTTCACCAAGTTGAACATACCCAGTTCCTTCAGGCTTTTCTTATAGGTTTCGTTCTCCATACATCTTATCATGCTGCCCTTCTCTGAACCTGCTCCAACTTCTCTATAGCCTTTGTAAAATGAGGTGCCCAGAATTGAATGCAGTGCTCCATGTGAGTAGGACCAGATCAACTGCATTTTCCTTGGCAGTTTGTCATTCCTGCCATTCTACATACATACTGCTTTCTCTTCTCACTTCCTCAAGTTTGCTGTGCAGCCAGATTGGCTTTTTCTTTTTCCCATTTTCATTTTTCCATGGGATTCTTTGTGGTTGTGCTTTTTGCAACTCATTCTTCAAGAATGCCCACACTTGCTGGATGTTATTATGTGCCCTCAAATTGTTTCTGGTTTATGGTGACCCTCAAGCAAAACTATCATGGCATTTTCTGGGGCTGAGAGTGTGTGACATGCCCAAGGTCACCCACTGGCTTTCCATCGCCTATGGAATCCTGGGGTTTGCGGTTTAGGGAGGAGCCTTTAGGATTCTCAGCCAGAGAGCTCTTTGACCTCAGAAAACTACAAACCCCAGAATTCCACAGGAGGTTGAAAGGGGAATAATAGTACTACAACAGTGTAGGGTGGAAAGGCCCATAGTCTGCCATTCAATGAGGTCATAATCCCCTATAATGATACAAGTAGCTAAACCAGTTATGATTATACTCCAAAAGGAATCATAGTATCGGTTAGTTATGCCTTAATCATTGCAAAGGGATTAATTATAAACAACTTGTTATTTGTAACTAGTTGCTTCCAACTTCTGTTTCCACTGCACTGCTATGTAGAGCTTAACAAAATGCCCCATCTTTTTAAAAAAACAAATGAAAAAAGAAAGGGAGAAAAGAAACAAGCTGCAACCCTCTCCAACTCATTCCGGAAGGAATTATAAGAGTTTGGTAGGATCTTTAGCCGTGTGCCTGACTCAAGAGAGCAATCAAAGCAACCCTCTGATTCTTTGCTATTAAATGAGAAGAAACCTCCAATCATAACATCAAAGACGGGGAATTAAGCCCAGTCTCTCAGCTCAGCAGAGGAGGAAATTCAGGCACACACGCGCACACACGTACACTTTTAATTTTGCACATATATTTCCATATCTAATCCTACAGGAAGGAAGGACTTATATTCCCTGTTTGTTCTCTTGGGGCCCAGGCAATGGCTGTTTCTCCTTCCATCAAGCAGATCACTTCCACAGCTTTGGCATCGACCATTAGGAGATTTGTTTATTTGTTTTTCAATAAGAGGACGCTATCCATGTGCTTGGCCTCACTAGGCCTGGTGAGGATTGGTGCCAGGAGTACAACCGGGTGGTCCTAGCAAGAGGCTGTCTGAAGAACCTTCTTTAACAGCAAGCAGAAGCAGCGATTTTGGTGCTGTGGTGCAAACTCAACACCCAAATTATTTGTACAACTGAGCCAGAAAAGATGTCAGATTTGTTTCAAAATACATAATCTTCAAGCATTCTGTGGGGCAACCCATCTATAAAGGAGCTTTGCCACTGTCCAGCCCATATACTAGTTTGTCTTCAGATCATCTGAGTGCTGTCTGTCCTTCCTTCCTTCTTTCCTTCTTTTGACTGCATGCATATCCCACCTTTACTCCAATGTTTATGGCTCTTTTTCTTCTTCATTTGCATCCTCACAATAGGTCAAGCTGAGAAAGCTTACCAAGGCCACCCAGTAAGCTTCATGACCGAGTGGAGATTTGAACTCAGGTCTCCCAAGTCCCACTTCAACATTCTAAGCACTATACCACAGTATTAGTTGCACTGTGCTAGTTGTGACTAAATGTCTCAGGCCACAGGATGGGACCAGGTTTTAGACAGTTGGATCCCACATCCTGCCAACAAGACAGAAGACATCAAGGAGACAGGAGTTCTGACCACAACCTCACACGGGAGACTGCAGCTGAAATCTAATTACTAGTCCCAAGGAATTGGTGGAATTTGCTTAAGGGCACATCTTGATTTACAATTCATCTAGCAAACTGGTTTAGGCAGAAGCGGCAATGCTGAGGCTGAAGTTTCTATAGGCCTTGGTGCAGAGGGACTGGCCCCTGGAGGTAAACTGACAGAATGGTCAGGCGGACTGGGACTGCAAGCTGGGATTGCCCTCAAACCACACTGCTGAGTTTGCTGGCCTTGCAGAAAAAGCAGGACGCTGTTGGCACAGGAAGGCAAGCACTGGAATCCGACAAGTCGGAGCCCTGGCCCAAGACTTCCCCTCTCTGGGGTCTCACAAGATACCATGATATGTAGACTGGAAGGCTTAGTAATTGCTGTAGGTCTCACCAGCTAGCCTCAAACAGCTTCAGGGCCTTAGCATCCACCCTAGCATGCCCTCTTCTGGGGCCACCCACATGTCTGTGCGAGGCCATGAAACCTGACAGATCACTGCAGGCAGCCATATAGCTGAGCTTGCAACTCACAGCTCCTGTTGTGACCCTGCCTTAGGGAGTTCAGCTTCACAGTGCTACAAGGAAACCATTTGAGCTCGTAGACATATGTGGTAGCACAAGGAAAACCTGAGGGTGCAGGTTAAGGTATTTCTAAGAGTGATGCAAAAGCAATCTAGCCTCTGAATTTTGCCTGATTTCACAGACAGTGACATCAGGACAACCTTTTACCAGATTTGGTTGAGGGCTCAGCCAGTAGGCACACTGTGGCCGACATTCTGTTAGTCCTGACTAGAGTCGGCCCATTTTATTCATGAAATAGATCTACATGACGACTTGCCATCCAACAATTGACCAAACGGGTCTACTCTATTGGGACAAACAAACAAGATACTGGCTCAGAGGGAGCCGGAAGGAACGAGGACTGCTTTGCAGCCTCTTTACTCAGCTTGGATTTGACCTCTGGTTTATGCTTCATTTCTTTTCAAAGGTAAATTGAAGCTCTGCCATCTAACCCCATACCCTTTGCACCCAAAATAGAAATGTGCAGAACAGTCAGGTGTCCACCTTATGAGTAATTCCATCTGTCTTATTGAGAAACCCTTTTATTTTCTTCCCTCAACATCTTCAGGGTTTTCTCCTCCTCCAGACTTCTCTCATTCTGGCAGGTAACTCAGGTCGGATTCTTTTTTTGTATATATGAAAAGAAGAGGCTAGTGAAATATCAGCCAGCCTGCCATTTTACTGTGTTCTCCTGCTTCTCAGTCTTTGCTTCTCCTCCAGGATCTAAGTTCAGTTCTGCCCACCCCTTAACCTCGCAGGAAGACCTTCAGGATCTTCCTAATGAAAGGCAGTCTAACCATCTGCAGGGCTGGCTTTTGGGTTTCTTAAAAGAACGCTTCTCCGTAACATGGGGTTCTTACAAATTGGCTTGAGGTTTCCCGGCTGCTGATGCAACAGGACGCCCAAAGAGCGGATCCTCCACCCCAGTCCGGCGCCTTTGTCTGGAACAGTCAGGCTCTTCTGTTATGGAAATGGCAATCCGGAAGTGGAGGTTTCCAATTAATTCCAGCCAAAGGAGGCCATTTCACAGCCTACCACTGTGCAATCCGGATAGCCTCCCAGCCTCCTTTTGTCTTTTGGTTCCTCTTCACTCACTCGCTCTTGTGTTTCTTTCTCCCCTTTCCCAAATTAATCTGAAAGGCACATCACAGCATAGGAAGCCTGTACCCTGCCAGGAAAGCAGGGGTGACAGTAGAAAGAGACCTTGGCATTGCCGCCATCCTGGCCTTAACATGAAATACCACCCGCCACGTGTGTGCTCTGAAAATAATGTGCTGGAAAGGAGTGCGACTCTTCCTTTTGGCAACAGTTGGGAGAGCAAAACGGGTGCCTTACAAGGCACGCTGCTCAAAACAACTACCCTGTGTTGAGTATTGGCTTTCCTTACTCTCCTTGGGACATTATTTTTTAAAAGTAATCTGCTAGCATGTTACTGGAAAAGCATGTTACATGGGAAAGCATGTTACTGTTGTGCCTTCAGGTCATTTCCAACTTACGGTGACCCTAAGGCAAACCTATCACAGGGTTTTCTGGGGCTGAGAGTATGTGATTTACCCAAGGTGGGTTTCCATGGCCCAGTGGTCGCAGTCTGACGCTCAGACAGCCATGCCACGCTGTTATCATTACTTATTGTTTTGCATAAGCAGAAGAAAATGCCTTGTTACTCACTACTTTCAGAGTAAAGCCTTAGTAAGGCATTACAGTACTTTTTAATTAGTATTTTCCTCCTAGACAATAGGCTCATCCTTTGCAGACAAGGGATTTGGGTCCATGTATATTACACTGTTTAACACATCTTATTGCCACCTCCCCTTCAAAAGCTCACCTGGCTTTAAAAAACACACATTGGAAAGGCTTCACGTTTTGGTTCCTTTGTGGAGCGTCTTGCTTGTGACCCACATTGTGATGACAGATGTGGATATGTCTGACCCCCTTCAAGTTCCCCAGCTGTGTTTTTAGACTGTGGCAAATCTCACATGTTCTCCTTTTGTTTCTTCCCCAATGCCTCCTTAACTTTATACATACATAGCCAAATGTATCACAAGCGAAAGGTAGGGTCTGCAAAAGTTATAACAAAACGTAAGCCCTGGAATTGCATGAGGAGGTCTATGCAGGCTCAGTCAACATGGAATTACGAATACTATTAAATGGAGGAAATGGAAGACTGGATTGGTGGAAAGAGTGAGATGGAGTATTTTGGAAAAGAGCCAGTTTTGAATGCTGTTCAACTAAAAGTTTAAAAAGAAAGTCTCCCGATAAAGTAAAAATGAGCATGGAGGAAGATTCTAACCCAGGCTTTCTCCTGCTGTGTCAATTCACTGTTCACACAGGGAGTTTTCAAACACAGGGAAACATTCCAAAGCTGGCTGCCCTTTCCCTGCAGTCTGTGCTACTGCCTCATAGGGCTGCATGTATAAACATGGGGCCAAGATATATCAATAGGCCTCTCTGAAATTGTACCCTGAAGGCAGGTGGTTAAAAAAAACCTACTGCCCTGTCAAAGCACCAAAGCACCACATGTATGAGCATGTGTACATGCGTGTGTGTGCACACGTGCACATGCGCATGTATAAAGCAGCTGGGTGTGAAGAAAGGCAGCCGGCGTGCCGTTTGCAGCTCAGCGGTCCAAGGGTTTGTCACTCTGTGGCTGTCTTTGATCCGTCAGGCTGGCAGGCTTGCAAGCAAAAAGCCCAGCATGCCAGATTCTGCTGGGCAGTGGGGTGCAGTAGCTCTCCTGCCTTTCTTTTCTACCTTTGATTCTAACGGCCTTGTCAAATGACTTTTGCAGGTTTGAGAAGCGGCTGTCGTTGCCACCCCTTGCCGCCACCCTTGTGCCACTTCCACCAGCTTTTGGGTGTTGCTGAGCAGATTTACTCCACTGCCAACTCAGAGAGGAAATATCTTTGATCACTCGATGGCTGCTTGGCCTTCCCTTCCTCTTTTCACTGAAGAAGAAAAGGCGCTTTTTCCCATAGGGTTCAACAACAGGTCCACCCACCCTTGACGAGCCTGCTGGGTGGCCCAAGAAGCTTGGAGCCTGCTACTGCCACTCCCAGCGACTAAAGACACGTCCCTGGGGAATGGGTGCATTTGCAAGAAGATCCTTCCAAAATCTCCTTGGGTGTTTCTAGACAGAACTACCACTGGGTGTAAAGTCTGGAAATTTGGCGGGGCAGGAAAAGCAGAAAAGTTTCTAGAACTTAAGAAAAGCTTCCGAGCCTCAACAAAGGTGAAGAAGGACTCACTTTGAACCATGCTTTTCGCAAATGATCACATTCAAGGGGAAGTTCCAGATAACACGAGACTGCAAAGCAGCGCCAACTCAGACAACTGGATCTGAAGGTGAAGAAGCAAAATACGAGAGAAGAGGGGCAGAAGATACTGTGAGGGACTAGAGCTTTTTGTCATTGTCGTTGTTCTTTTTTAAAAAGGCGAGCCATTTTCTTGGTGTGGCTTATGGTGGCCCAGAAGATACCCTTGGAATTTACTTCCACAAAGGAGCAAAGGGGAGGATACTAGCAGACACCAACTCGCAGCATGTAAAACGGCTCTTTTCATCTTGCCAGAGGTGTTGAGTGCTTCAGGAAGGTCAATGGGAAAAAGAGGAAAAACAGGAGGAGGAGGAGGAGGAAAGCCACGTTAAGAAACACACTGTCTGAGCAAAGCGGGCTCCTGCGCTCTACTGACAGCACCTTCAAATCCAAGAGACAGGTAACATCTTTTCTTTGTGGCGCTAAAAGCACAACTATATACTCAATCAGCATGCAGGTCCTCCATCACCTACTGCAAAGCTCTGTGAATCCAATCTATCTGTACAATTAAGGGAGACAAACATGGAATGGGAAGCAAAAGGGTAGAGGTGTGGATAGAGCTAAGAAAAAACATAGTAGGATGGATAGCAAGCAATGGCAGTTTAAGCAGAGATCACAGCCTTAGAGGGGCCTAGAAGTTATTTCAACGCACCACCAAATAGAATACGTTCTGAGGGTCTGTACCAAAGGGCCCGTTTATGCAGCCCATACATTGCATTGCTTTTACTGGACTGGATTATTTCAAGCTGCAAATATATTATTACTATTATTGTCATTGCCATTTATTTATAGAGCACTATCACTGCATAGGGCGCTTTACAAGTAAAAGAACCCCACCAAAACCATTTCGTGCCTCGAGGCTTACAATCTAATTAAGACACGGCACAAAAGGAAAAGGGGGTGGCAATATAATAATATAATATATCCTTAATGTAGAACTCCAGGTATGAGCTTTGCTTTCAGCATGAAACAGTCCAGTCCGACAAAAGCTTTCCCACTCTGTTTCTGCTGACTGTATCAAGGGAATGTAAATTGAGGGTGTAAAAAGGGAATATTTTTGTTCATTAAAAAAAGAATTATTCAGCTACTAGACGGCAGCTTCCCAAGATCTGACCTGTTATTTGAAACCGCAGTGTGAAATGTAGTTCTTCGTACATTTCCAGGATTGCATCTAATTGGTTGCCACATAAGATGAACCACGAGAACATAGAAAAGTAACCAACCACGAGCAAGACGTGGCTTCAGTGCTACTCCTCTCCCACGGTTCTTCCCAAGAAGTAGACACTGAAAGTCATATTGCCCATGAGGTTACGGCATCTGGTAGCCATTCTATACCCCTCTCCCAGCAAAAGAATTACCCATCCCCACCCCACCCCATATTTTGTAAAATTATTATCTACTTTAGTACGGGATTGCTGCTTTTAAAAAGGCATAAACTAATGAAAATAACATAAAAATTGTTTATAGTAGGGAAAATTGCTTCCCTAAATGTGACTGTTAAGGGAAGGGTGGTTTTTTTTCCATGTATATTAGGCAAAATACACATGAAAATAGAGAACCAGCATAGTATAGTGTTTGAGCCTTGGACTACAACCCAGGAGACCAGGGTTCGATTCCTCACCCAGCCATGGAAACCCACTGGGTGACCTTGGGCATG
This sequence comes from Cyclura pinguis, assembly GCA_030412105.1. NCBI lineage: Eukaryota > Metazoa > Chordata > Lepidosauria > Squamata > Iguanidae > Cyclura > Cyclura pinguis. The sequence continues at coordinate 5,237,309 of CM059611.1, forward strand.
CCACACACTCTCAACCCCAGAAAACCCCACAATAGGTTTGCCTTAGGGTCTCCGTAGGTCAGAAAGGACTTGAAGGCACACAACAACAACAATACATAAAAATGCAGAGGATTTGCATGTGAGATCACTGAAACGGGAAGCAACAAGGGTGAGAAAAAATGAGCAAAATCTACACTGAAAGATTTATCCTACTACAGCCTGCCCTCCACATTTACAGGTTTCCCTTTTGTGGATTTGAGTATTCATGGATTATTTGCTGTCACCTCTGCTGCCTCCCTGTGCCATTTTTAATAGGGACCGCAAGCCTCATGAGACTGAGAAACTGTGAACGAGGCTTGTAAGTCCCTATTAAAAATGGTGTGGGGCAGCAGTGGAGGTGGCCGGAAGCCCCACCAGCCCCCCACTTCTGCCTTGGGAAGGACCCTGATGCCTCAAAGGAATCCACGGTTGGTGGAATATGGTGACACACTTTTCTGTGCGTTGAATACGGTTGGGGAGGGCCTAGAGATATTCACCGTTTTCCCATTTTCACAAGGGTCCTCTGCCCCTAACCCTAGCAAATGTAAAGGGATGATTGCATTTCCACAACTCACTGATTCCTCTGGCCAGCGCATGCCCCTCCTACATTTCATACATGGAAATAAGGATGTGCTTGCAACATGCAAAGCACCACTTAGAACGCTCCAGCCCCCTCCTGTCTCTGTGATGCTCAGGCATTACCCCCACCTTCCATATTAATTTAAACTGCAACAGATTTGTTTTTCATTCATTTAAGAAACAGAGTGAGGATAAGGTGCTCTTTTTGGTGGAAGAGACACTCTTTGGGAAAAACAAGTTTGGCATACAGCGTGTTCCCAACAGTTCAAAAGAAAGCCCCACATCTGCTCCGCGGGCGAAATAACAGGCTCGGCAGCTCTTGGCGCCCTAGTGCTGAAGATGCTCCTGGGCAAGGCATGCAAAGTGCCATCGTTCTGTTTTGTTCATGTACTGTAAATACTCGGGATTAAGTCGACCTCATGTATAAGTCAAGGGCAGGTTTGGGGGCCAAAATTATGGATTTTGGCACGACCCAGGGATAAGTCAAGGGTCATTCAACAGAGGGGGGAAAGCGCCAGTGCCGCCTTGGGGGCCAGCCGCCCTTGGCTGCCACCACCATTTTCCTGCGCAAGCATTCAAAAAAAACATTTCACCACTCTACTCAGAGAAGGGGATGGCTCCTTTTTTGATAAAATTTAAAGCACAGTATTAACTCGTATCAAAAAAAAAAAAAAGAACCATCTCCTTCTCTGAGTGGTGAAAGGCGAGAGCTTAATCAGTCCCTGGAGAATCTAAAAGAAGCACCAATCCCTTCCACTCTTTCCGCGCTCCTGTTCTTTCTAGGAATATGTTCTCTCTAGGAATGTCTTGGTCCTCCAGTGCAATTCTAGTTCCTCCAATCTCTAGGTCCTTCAATGCAATTCTGGTGGAACTGGACCACAGAGTTGCACTAGAGGACCTAGAGATTCCTAGAGAGAACACTTCTGTAGGTATTGTTAGGTCCTCCAGCATGACTCAGTGGCCCACTGGAAGTTGACCACAGAACTGTATTGGAGGACCTAGATATTCTTAGAGACCTAGAGATTCCTAGAGAAGTGTTCTCAGGTTTAAAAAATTAGTGTTTGCAATTTTTATTTTTATTTTTATTCACAGTTTTTCCACTTTCACAGGGGTCTTGTGCCCCAACCACCGCAAAAGTGGCAGGTTGGAGTTGGTTTATACCAACCAACACAAGTCCAAAGGTGGCTCCTACTGCCCAGTTCTTTATTAAAGACATTGGCCTTTCTGCACTACACTGTTGTAGTGCTATTATTCCACTTTCAACATCCTGCAGAATTCTGGGGTTTGTAGTTTATTGAGCTCTCTGGCTGAGAATCCTAAATGCCCCTCCCTAAACTGCAAACCCCAGGATTCCATAGGAGGTTGAAAGTTGAACAATAGCACTATAACAGTGTAGTGAGGAAATGGCCATCGGCAAGATTGCAGTGAAGTGTATTTGCCAACCTGCAGCCCAGAAAAACCACTGGGTTCCCTATCATATCTTTCCACAATTAGTGGCTGGACTCTTCGGGGTGTACTAATGCTCCTACGATGAAAAGTGTTGTTTTAGGCACAACTTGCTTTAAAGTGCCATGACGCAATGGACAGATGAATGACTCAATCTGTTTCTGATCTCTGTCATAAATACACCCTATGCAATGTGCACCTGTGTGCATGAAAATTAATGTAGCACGCATGTTTTAAATGCATGCATTTGGATGTATTTATCCACAAAATATGCCTTTATAAATATATTTGATCTACTTATACACACATACTCAGAACACATTTTTATTTAAAAACATGAATTCTAAAGAGCATCTGGGGTGTACTGCAAAATTTGGAAATGCTTGAGATTATTATGCTCTCATCCCCACATGAGGCCCAGAGATGTGAATCAGGTCAGTTTGTGTCGGAAACAGAAAGACAGCAAGCCACTTTCTGTCACATGAGGGGCTAAGAAACAGGGAACCAACTTCATCTCCCTCTCGCCGTCCAAGGGACAAGCAAAGGCATCTATTTCTAAGTCCAGCACCGGATTTTCCGCAGGCTAGTGGCTCTGCGTCCTGCTGGATTTATCTGCTTTCATAATCAATAACAATTACCCTGTCCGGAGGGAACCCTTTCACAGCTGTGGGGCTTGCAACAAAAGCCATTAATGCTTCAACAAGCCAGGCGTTTAGGGCTTCATCCGGATAGGTCCTGGCACCTGCCCCCCGCTCAGATTCTGCCCCTGCTCTCAAAAGCCAGGATGGGAACAGAGGCCCTGTCAATGCCACACCATGAGTAATGCTCACGGGCTCAAAGCGCCGATAAATCAAAGACTTATTAATCTCACAGTCTCATTTGCTGGAGTTGTAATGAATTGGCTGCTAGCATGCCTACTCCACCCCCTGCCCCCTCCCACCATTGATTACTAGTTTATTAACTAACTTCTCTCCTCCCTCCTCCCCCATGCGCGCATAAACATCTGAAAATCCAAAAGGGACCCTTAAGAGAGAGAGAGCTCAGCCTGGTAGCCAAGAGGGCGAGCAAGCCAGCTTGACAGTTCCCAGCGGTAACCTGTCAATATATTAAGCCTCGGCTTCTGCAATATGCGCTATGGGGATAACATACATTACAGGGTTGTTGTAAGCACTGCTGAAATCATCTACCCGAAGCAATCTGCATATTCTTAAATGCTGTATGAAAGCTAAGTTTGCTGGTTTGCTAGTTTGCTGGCTCATTTAAAGAGCCTCTCATTCTCCCCACCACACCCCTGCCTGGTCCCTATTTGCCAAAGACAGACTCTTTTAGGGTACCCGGTCTTCAGATATTAGTATCGCTATATTTATATTTGCAGGAAGGCTTTGTTAAAACACTGTTTGCATGAGTGGCTAGTGTGGCTGTACTTCAAGGTGGAGCTCCCTCCCTCACAGGGTCCCAAGAAGTCATTGTGCTCCTCTTGCATTTTTTTGATTTTATGATTTGTTTCAACTCAGGGTGCCAAATTAGGGAAACAGGAGAATAAGGCAGCCTTCTATAAGCTGATGCACTCCATGTGTGCTGTACCGCAGCTCTCCTTACTGCCCAGCTTTGGGGAAGGCTGGGTTAAATTGTAGAAACTATATACAGTCAACCCTCCACATTTCCTAGAGTTAGGAGTGCAGGACCCCTGCAAAAGTGGAGAAACCATAAATATCAAAATGTGTGGGATGGGGTCCAAGGCATAGTGGAGAGAGTGGGTACCCAGAGTCCAAACCAGGTGAGGGAAAGGACAGGGAAAGAGAGTTGGCACAGTGGCTCTATGCTTCCTTTCTCTTGCCCATCTCCTTCCTTGGGTGGTGGGGAGACATCAGGAGAAGGTTTGTGATGCTGAGAAATGGGGCTGCAAGCCATTCTTAGCTGGCCGGGCAGTGGCTGGTGGAGAAGGAAGAGGACCAGTGGTGGGTTTTTCAAGGGCTGCGTGGCCTGATTGGAGGGAAGGTTCCACCAGAAAAGAAGCACTGGAGGTGAGGGGCAGGGTTGAAGAAACTTGCAAATAATCAAATCTGTGAAAGCCAAACCTGCAAATGTGGAGAGTCAACTATATATTTATTCCATGCAGACCTCTCACCCACACCACTGTATTGCTGAAGGAAGGAGATAAGAGAGTTTAATCAATATTTGTCCTAGTGGTATACAGTATTTTGAATACGACAAAGGAGACTTCAGGGATCTCTTCTATTCCATTTTCATTTTTTTCCCTTTAATAAAACCCTCAAAATTACCATTCTGGTGCAAAAACAAACCATTTAGAGTTGAAGCAGAGGTAGGAACCTCAGATTCTGGATGCAAATCTGGTCTCCTTTGGGCTTCCCCAGATGACCACACCTCCTTCCATAAAGACACCAGCGTTTAGTGATTCCCTAGTTTTCGTATGGGCCCCTCTCCTTCTAAAAGGTTGAAATGCCTCTCCTAAGATTTAAACAGTATGAGCCTACAGCTAAAATGTGCTGGAATGTTTGATCCACTTCCTGCTCTCAGAACTTCTCTGAACTTTCCTCTTACCTTCTCCCCTATCCCTTCTTCTTAAATTCTCCCCCATCCTTTCTAATCCTCATCCCTACAGTACAGTGTTGGGCAGTCTGGTGGGGAAAATCTGTATTTGCATAAACTGCCATCAGCCAACAATTTGTTCTGATGCTGGCAGTTCCCCACCATCTCCTGGGAACGGCCCTCAGACTCACTGTCATGAGGCACTCTCCCTGTGTTACTTGGCAGCAGGTGCCATGTAACACAGGCATCCATCACTCTAAACATGCCCAGGCATCCATCACTCTAACTTCTCATTTAAAAGCCACTTTAAGGCCACTTCCAGACCCCCCATTAGCTCCAACCTGTAACGTTTTTTGAGATTTGTCAGAGATGCTGTCGCCATGAATTCCTGCACTGGTAGGCGGTCGGACTAGATCATCCTTCGGACCTTTCCGACTCTAGAATTCTATGATTCAGAGAGATGCCTTAGGGTCTTGCTAAATGAGAAGGGTACAAATGTGGCCCCAATGTGGCTTTAGCAAGCCATAAAACTATCAGCAATATGGGATATAGGTATTTAATTTAAATAAAGAAATAAAACTAGAGAACCACTTATTACTATGGAGCTTTTATTCCTATTCTCGTTGGTTTTTCTTTTTGTCCTTACCCTCAACTACGTTTCTCCATTTTTCTCCCTAATAGTTATTCCTTTTATTTATTTATTTTTAAATTATATTTTTAAATAAGAAATTCCCTACTGTCCACTATTTCTGGCCCTTAACTTGAGAAAAAAGTGTGGGAGGTAGGGAGAGGATGGCAGATCTGAATGCAATCCAGTGTCCTTCAAGATCTGGACAGGTAGATGGCTCTCCACATTCTGCTTTTCACTTCCCCAACAACCCTGTGAGGTAGTTTAGGCTGAGAGTAGCTAGCCCCAGCCTACCCAAATGGGCATCACAGCTAAAAAGGAATTTGCACTTGGGTCCCCCTAGTTCTTGTGTAACACTTTAACCCACAAGATTGCCCTAGCTCCCATACGTGGGTCCTGGTTCACCACTTGAAGCTCTGTGATAAAGAGCTTCCAGAGCATTTGTAATCTTTGAAACAATCCACTAAGACTCGATAGAATTGCTATTCCCATAAAGGAGACATTGGGACTGATGGAGTTACAGCTTGCTAAAGCCACATTTGGGGCCACGTTCCACATAATACTAAACCTTCTTTCTCGTTAACCATGGTTTGTTGTTTAAACCACAAATTTATGGTTTGTTTTACCCATGGTGGTTTGTCTTACTCATGGTGGCTTGTTTTACCCATGCTGGTTTGTCCTACCTATTTCTGATTTGTTCCTACCCTCCTATTTGAGAGTGGGCACCTAGAGAAAGAAGACTGGGTGGAATTGTTATTCCCACAGAGACATCAGGGCTGATGGAGTTACGGCTTGCTAAAGCCACACTTGGGGCCATGGTTGTGCATTGTGCTAAGCCATGATTGTTGTTAACTGCGGTTTGTTGCTTAAGCCACAAATTTATGGTTTGTCTTACCTATGGTGGTTTATCCTATCTATTTCTGATTTGTTCCTACCCCTCCTATTTGAGAGTGGGCAGCTAGAGAAAGAACCCAGGCTGTGAATCCAGCCATTACAGCACACTGTGATTTACACATGCCACAGTTTTTAAGCCAGTAACAATCCATGGTTCCAGCCTGTAGTTGATGGGTGATAAAAGGTAAGATCACATATGACAACAAGCCAGATTTCACACATCAGATCATGGCTTTTTGTGACTTGTGGATTCCCAGCAGAACCATGGTAGGAACCAGAGTCAAGAAATGAACTCGCCTTCTGACTGCTAATGTCTGAGCATTCTTGCTGAGGCTAACCAAGCAGCTGTCTGCCATGATATGGAGCTGCAAGGACCAAGGTGCTCTTTAATGGATCAAGACAGTGATCCAACCTGCTTAGCTTGCAAGAACCGCCAGGGAGGAAAGATATTATCGTGATGTGAGCCTCAAGCCAGCTAGAACCCAGACCAACTAAGCGTCTGTCTGATATTTATCTAGAGGTGTCTTTTAATAGAAATGGCAGGCGTTGCGATTCTCTCTTCCTTTTTTCCGCCCGTATAAAAGAAGCCAAAAAGTTAATTATTTTGACAATTTCAGGCTCCATGCATTATGCATCTCGCCTTATCTCTTGCTGTAATTGCAGGCAGGTATGTAAATTTTATATATATATTCTTTTAAAAAGAAATCTCCCCTCCCATACTGAAAAACCTAGCGGAGTTAATAGAAAATGCAGCACTTTATAGGTGGGGAACGAGCGAGGATTTCAAACTTGTGTCTTGGGAGGTTAATTATATTGATAGCAACATCTGATATGAAAATATTTTTGCTAGAAAGAGGAGGATAGGGAAATAAAGGAATTGAAGGCTGCAGTTTTGCACTTGCCTTCATTTGGAGATACACTCTTTCTTGTTTCCTGTGTTGGGAGACGTTGCAATGAGATTGGGGATTTGGTGCAGCTATGTAAACAATAGTTCCTTTTTTTTTAATAACTGGAATTTTGTCAGCAGAAAGGCTGGGAGCAGCAAGTTTTATATGGTATCATAAGAGGCAGCAGGGTGATGGCCTTGAGAACATGCAGGGTTTTATCTCTTCAACAGCACAGCAACCTTAATAGTATTATGTGTAGCTCATTCACCCAGTAGTGTGTCAAGTACTGTCAGGACTGAGCTTCCATTTTTAATTGCAAGCTACTAGTCCTTGTGGATGCAGCAAACAGCTTTTCCACACTGCACTGTTACAGTGCTATTATTCCACTTTCAACATCCTGTGGAATTCTGGGATTTGTAGTTTACTGAAGCCAAAGAGCTCTCTGGCTGAGAATTCTAAATGCCCCTCCCTAAACTGCAAACCTCAGGACTCCATAGGATGTTGAAAGTAGAATCATAGCAGTATAACAGTGTAGTGTGGAAATGGCTTAGGGAACACAATGGGGCAGAGTAAACTGAACTTCGAAAATTCAGACCTGGATAAGGAGCTGAGTGTTAGTATCCTTCCAAAAATCACTGTCTACTTCCCATGACAGCCAGAAATAAAAATCATAACTCAGAATTTTATTGAAACTGACAGAAGGAAGAATAACAAGTAGAATGTCCTGATTTTGTGAAATGTGAGAGAGCTGGTCAGTCTACATGTATTTTCCTCAAGATCTTCACTCCTTATATGTCACGGCTGAGGTAAAAATTCATACTGGTAGACGACAGAATCAATCTTTTCTCTCTCTCTCTCTCTCTTTTTTTTTGGAATTATAAAATTAGATGAGATTTTTAAAATAGGCATTTTAATAGACAAGCCTTTCCCCATCTGATTGAGGTTGATGGGTGCCGTAGTACAATACATTTGTAGGATGTCAGTCTAGAAAAAAAACTTTAAAAAGTGAGAGATGCAATTAAATTCAGTTCCTGTGCTACTCTCTCCCTGTGTTCCCCCCTGGTCAATTTTTGGTCTTTGCCCCAACAGTTCAAATTCTATATAAACCTGAATTCAGAGACACAACCAAGCAGCTACCTTTGGAGAGGCTATTTCTCAAATGAAACATGGCACTTTTCTAAGTTACATAGCTTGCTGTCAAAACTCACAAACCTGAGTTGTCAGAGATATTTTTCTGAACGGGTTGGAGACAGAAAGAGGCTATCAACCCTAGTTTGCACATATTTATGATGATGGACTCAATTCTGCACAGTTGTACTTAAGATACAAGTCTCCCTCCTTCAGTGAACTTTACACCAAAGTTACTTGTGAACAGGATGGCAGCCTTAGGATGGTGACGGGAGACAGATCATTAATATAAAGAAAGTGGAAGGCACTGTGTGGGCCAAGGCATGGCATTTGATGGTATCATATGTTTATTTCTTTTTTTAATAATAATAAATTTTTATTTCTTACACATCTCTCCCCAAGCCTTGAGGAGGAGTACATCATAGATTAAAATACAACTAGAAGCACATAAAACCATTTAAAATACACCAATTTAAAATTCATAGTTAAAAATTGACTGGGTATGCCTACTGAAAGAGATAGGTCTGTAGTGCTTTTTAAAATTCAGATAGCATGTTTTGCTGTTGAATCTCTTCCGGTAGGTCATTCTACAGTCTACGGGTGGCCAATGAGAAGGTCCTCTAGGTGGCCGTTGCCGGTCTAGTCCTGGTCAGTTTAAGGAAATGGTCCCCAAGGACCTGAGTGTACAGGGCAGATTGTATGGGAGGAGGCAATCCTATTGGTAACTTGAACCCAAACCATGTAAGGCTTGAAAGGTATTAACCAACACTCTGTACTTTGCCCGAAAACTAATTGGCAGCCAGTGGAATGATTTTAATATTGCTGTAATATGTTCACTCCTTGCTGTACCCGTAATCAATCTGGCTGCCATATTTTGGACCAGGTGGAGTTTTTGAACTTGGTACAAAAACTAGCCCAATGTACAATGCATTGCAGAAGTCCAGCCTTGAGGTTACCAGTGCAAGCACTACCATCTTTAGGTCTTCTAATCCTAGGAAGGGGCACAGCTGACATATCAGACAAAGCTTACAAAAAAGATTCTCTGGGTGACCATTGCCAGTCTAATTGTAGCTGGTTTAAATAAATGGCCCCCAGAGGACCCAAGTATATGGAGCGAACTGTAGGGGAGGGCTGATACTGCAGGTAACTTGGACCCAGACACAAAATGTTGTTGTTATTCCTTTTTTGCTTTGAGTCAAACAGGATCTGTAGGGTTTTGAAGCAAAACAAAATCTTATTTTGTTTCAATAAACAGAGAGAGAAATGTAAAAAAGTGTGCATGCCATTACAGTGGTACCTCTTTCAGGCCTTGTTGAATCAACTTTCCATCTTGTTCACTGAACAGAGTAGTCTTGTTTGCAAGGCTGACATTGGTAGAACAAGAAAGATTGCCTTAGCGGTAATGTATCTGCATCTGTATTTCTACTTGTACCAACATCTATCTAGACTATCTTTGCACATTTTCCAATAGTGGGATTGAAGAAAATGCGATTTAAAGAAATGCAGGAAGGAAAAGGAGCAAAGCGGATAGCTAAAAGCCTGAGTCAGGCTTTCTTCCAGATGTGCCTTATGCACACAACAGTTTAACACAGAAACGGCAGTGTGTCAGCCTCACCTTGTAATCTAGTGGAGGACACCCTCAGCCTTTCGGATTAGGCAGGTTCTAAAGGCACCAACCTGCAGGGAGATCAAGGGGGTGCCTGGGTTTGGAGATTAAAGAAAGACTCCAAACCGGCTTCATTTGCTCTCTAGAGCCAGTGGCCCTTTTAACAAAAGCCAGAGTACAAAAGCCCCAAGCTACAGCCGGGGTAATTACAGTTTGCCAGCCAGCCTCCTCTGGAGAGATGAAAAGGGCAAGGCACAAGGGGGAAAAAAAGTTATTATTTACTTCAAACAGCTCTGTAGATATTAACTTAATGGAGGCTTGTTACCTCTGCTAGGGGGAAGAAGTACATTTCCAACCTACTTTTAGAATTGTGGGAAAAGAGGCACAGGGAGAGGAGGAAGAGACGTGGCTCCCAAGAAAGACAGAAAGCAGCACCGCTTGGCCAGCTGGGCAACAAGGATTCATGGCACAGGACAGGGGGAAGCAGGACTTGGCTCCAGATATCTAGACCCCAAAGCAGGGCTTGACTTACAGGGATGCGGGGTGGGGGGCTGTCCTCCTAGTGTTTTGTGATAGCCCCTCAGCTGTAATTCCTTAGAAAGGTACAGAACCTATGATTCTGCTAACATGTGGCAGCAGGGGAGTCATGGGCTTTCATAAGCTACCCTGTAGCCCACCTCTTACCCCACCGTTGAAGCACTGCCTATTTGAAGAGATCCACTTTTTTCACTGCCCACTCTTCTCATTTACTTCAAAATACTTTAACAGCAAAACACTGACTGTTAAAACACAACCAAGAAAAAAAGAAAATTTTGAAACCTCTTACAGTAATTCCGTAGGATCCAAAAGGAACCTAGCTTTGATCTCACCAGGTGGCTTTATGGCAGTAATCCCCAAACTTTTTTGGATTTATCAACCACTTAAAACTTCTACTGGCAATATGAGATTCATTTTGTGACGTTTATTTCAGGCCATTTCCATGCTATACTGTTATAGTGCTGTTATTTCACTGCCAAACTCCTATGGAATTCTGGGGGTTTGTAGTTTACTAGGGCCAAAGAGCTCTCTGGCCAGGAATTCTAAAGGCGCCTCTCTAAACTGCAAACCCCAAGACTCCATAGGATGTTGAAAGTGGAATAATTGCACTATAACAGTGTAGTGCAGAAATGGCCTCACTCTGTATTTCTTCTCCCTCCCCCCACTTGTTTCTCTTTTACTTGTTTCTCCATCTTTTTCTGCTCCAGCCTCCATGCACAGCACGATGAGGTGACGGAATCAACGGCAGCACTTTAGAACATGATGTGTTTGTCACAATTTTGTCTTCTCCTCCAGGTTAAAAAAAAAAAAATCTTGGAAAACAGAAAATCAGCAAAGTAAGGAAAGAAGTGGGATTAACACCCTTTCTCCTTGCTTTGCCAGTTCTGTGTTGCAGAGTGTCAGGTGGGATTTGCATAGAGAGCATGCAGAACTGCAAGCCAGCACCCAGGGTCTGAAGTGAGGCAGCCGATTCTGTCGCCTCATTTTCTTCCATCTGGAGAAGAGATCTGTTTCTTCGCTCCAGACAAATGTCAGCTATTTTACTTTATTTTATACTATTTTATTTATATCCAGACTTATCTTTGTGGGTGACTTACACCAGCCATCTACAATTTTCTTTCTTTTCAGTTCATGTAAACAAATTACAAGAGCCAGAGCACTGGAATATGACCTTAGAGAACAGGATTCGATTCCCCACTCAACCATGGAAACCCATTGGGTGACCTTGGGTGTGTCACACACTCTCAGCCCCCAGAAAACCCCATGATAGGGTCACCTTAGGGTCACCAGAAATGACTTGAAGGCACACAACAACAAACAAACAAATTGGGAGAGGGAACAGCAGTCATACCAATGGTGGGCCTTTTATCGTGTCAAGGCACGACACTGTTTCGGGTTCTGATCCACCAACTACAAAGCAGCTCTTTCCATCTTCCCATTCACATGTTTTTGTGCAGAACACATTGTATTTTATATAAATTACATTCTTTCCTATAGGAGGATGTTGAGTTTTGCCTAAAACCCACCAAACAAACAAGCCAAATTCCACCCACTTGTCCTTTTGCTCTCAGTCAAGGATGAAAAATCTCACAGCAGGCATGTTTTGATATTCCAGTGTGCTGAGACACATAGCTCAGCGAGGATGAGAAAATTTACACATATTCTTTACATTCCTAGAAAACAGCTCCCGTCTGCTCTTGGAAGCTAAGCAGGGTCAGCCCTGGTTAGCACTTGGATGAGAGGCCATCAATAAAGACTAAATGCTGTAGGCTATATTTCAGAGGAGGCAAACCACCTCTGAGTATTCCTTGCCTAAGAAAACCCTATGAAATTCATGTGGTTGCTGTAAGTCAACAGGCGACATGAAGGTACATACAAACACACACATAGATTTAGAATACTCAGCCAGAGAACTCTAGCGCTTCACCAAACTACAAAGTCCAAGATCTCATAGGATGCAAGCACAACAGTTAAAATGGAAATAATAGTGCTATAATTGTATAGTATTAAAATGCCCTATTGGAGCTTCCATTTATCCCAGCCACTGCCACTATATATGTTGACTTCCACAAATCCCACCACTGCTACCAACTCCAGGGGCTTCCACTTATTCCCACCTCTGCCACCAATGTGACTACCTTCTCTTGTCCAACTGCTGTGCCCTCAAATGTGGGGATCTTCAAGATGCTCTCATGGTTCTCATACAAACCATGATATTTTCATCTAATCTCCCCACTGGACATCACTGCCCTCGATTAACTTCTACCATCAGACACACTGTATCTGAATTCAAGGTTTCTCATATTCTTTATGTAGCCTTCTCAGAGACCCATGTGTATAATATAAAAATAATAATTTATTAATCTGAACATAACATCACAGATTACTTATTTAATACATCTAAATCCCAGCTCACCCTAATGAATGAATGAAGGAATGAATGAATACCCTGTCTTTCTCCTGAGATGGGATTCAATAATACACATGACATATATTATCATACTTTACCATAATTTATCTACTAAATGAAACAACATTCCCCCCTACAAAGTCCATTACAGTCTTCTCCTTCTGGCCACACTGGATGAATACTATTAATAAAGAATTACCCAGTTCAGGCAATCTTTGTCTCTCTATCAAGTAAGTTCTAAATCTACAAACATCTACAAATAAATTTCAAAAGGAGGAAACAATACATTTTTTAGACACCATCTTAGTGGCTTCCATCTTAGATGTGCAAAGAGAGGGTGCCATGTCTAAAAAGGGACCTGTCACAATGTTCTTCTTTAAAAGGTCTTATATTAAGAATAATTACACAGTTTTTGCTTAATTAAGTAGTTACTTTAATTTAGCAGAAAGGTTTTAACTAAATGTATCTGACTAATGGACGAATGTGGCAGTCTTGCACACAATTACACTGTAAAGGCGTAGTCTGACACACACATGCAGCTGGGAATAGGCCCTGCTAAACACAATGGAGCCTGCTGCCAAGTAAAACATGCCAAGGATTGGGATACCCACAGTGTAGACGCTGTTATTGCTGTTTGGTTTCAAGTCATTTCTGACTTATGGCGACCATAAGACTAACCTATCATGGGGGTTTCGGGGGCTGAGAGTGTGTGACATGCCCAGGGTCACCCAGTGGGTTTCCATGGCCAAGCAGGGAATCAAACACTGGTCTCCAGGGTCATAACCCAATGCTCAGACCACCATACCACTGTTACCCTAAGAAGTAGGGGACACTGGGGTCCACCTGCAATGCCAGACTCTCAGAATTTGTGGGAATTACAGCTCAAAAGAGAACTGCGAGAGAAGGAGGATCTTTTCACCTATGTACGCCAGTACTAACTGTAGAGAGGACTCTAAACAATTTAAATTTAAATTGACAAACATACAAGAAATCAGACACTCTTAAGAACCATACAAGGCTAAAGGAAAGCAAAGGAAGAACTGGACAGAGAGAGATCGAGTGGACAGGATGACAGTTACCAGTCCTGAAGAGATCACAGCAGAAGGACTCAGACAGTGTCTGAGGATAGCAATAGCACATATATTTCTATACCGCTTATCAGCTAAGTGCTCTCTAAGCGGTTTACAATGTGTTAGCTAATTGCCCCCAACAAGCTGGGTACTCATTTTCCCGACCTGCAGAAGGATGCAAGGCTGAGTCAACCTGGAGCCCGGCAGGATTGAACTCACAACCTTGTGGATGCAGTACCGGCGTTTAACCACTGCACCACCAGGGCTGCTGAGTAGCAGGAAGAAACAGCAGTCTGAGGCACTACGTACTACAATCGGCTGTGGTCAAAGCTAGGGTTTTTATACCTTATTTCACACTCTGAAGGGGTGCATGGACAAAGCCATAATGGCTCTCCAATGGGACTGACAAAGGAGTCTGGAATGGGCTGATTGTTTAACTTCAGAGTGTCAAAACACTGATGGGACTCATGACAATCTCTTAATCTTTGGTCAGGTGGGGTGTATAGGGAAGCTCTCTTTAGGGTAAGGTCAAGGGATGGCCTCTGATTGCTGACCAATCTGGGCAGTTTGTCTTCCATTGTATTCAAAAAGGCCAAGAGCCCGAAGCAGTGAAGAGATTGGTGCAAAACCATCAGTGCTGGGTTTTCTCCATAATCCTATCTGAACTTTCATGACCCCAAACACATCTCCAGCCAGCGTGGCCCTGAACATGTTCTCTGGCAAGCATGACCCCGATCATGTTCTCTGGTCATTAATAAGTTCAATTTATGAAAAGTGGTAAGGTATGGTAACAATCATGCTGGCTCTCCAAACCGACATGCATTTCCCAACTTTCCCTGGCACCAACCTCGGGAAGGGAGCAGTGTCTCACACTCTATCTGATAAGCATTTTTGTCCATAAATAATGGATTTAATTTGAGCTTAATGACAACAGTAACATAATCAGCATGAGCACACAAGGCAAGACACCTCCCTTTCATTTTCAGAAAAGTATCATCACCATTGCCAAGACAGGGAGGAGCCCTGGTGTTGGCACCAACAGCTTTTGTGGGTTGGAATCAGGTCCTGTCTGCTGAGGAGATGCCAAAAGAGTTCAGTGAGGAGAGAGGGACTTGCCCATGGCTCTGAGGGGAATGTATAGCAGCAACAGGGAGATGGTGACGCCCTTCCCCAGATCCCCACAGGCAAGCTGCATCTTCATGTTTGTTCACTTGTTCATACACTTTGATGTAAATATGTTTTAATAAAAAAATTAATACTTTTCCCCCCATTGGCAAGGAAATTAAGAAAATGACTAGCTCTTTTCAGACTCTGCCAAGGGCCATAAGGTGCGCCCGCCCAGCCTGACTCCACGCTCATCGTCTGGAGCTCGTGCCCCCGGTGGTGCCTTCTCCGTGGGGCAACTCATGGGTCAAACAGATGGCCAGCTCAGCCCAGAGCCCAGTCACAGAGAATAGTCAAAGGGCCATCGAGAGCCACAGACTAACGGCGGGAAGAGGGCATAAGGTAGCAAGGCAAATTCATTAAAACACCTTAAAATAGGCATGGTCTAGCTGGTTAAATGCACTTAAGTTTATCAAGTATTTTTAATCAAAGAAAATACCATTTTAATGATTTCTATTAAACTGGCACCCCACTGAATGCTGGAGAGGAAGCAGGCAGCTTGTTTCTTACTGAACAATTGGCAGCATACTGCCAGAACACTCTACATTTTTTATTTACATTCCTCCTAGTAAAAGGAGTTACAGATGTATTTTTTATTTGCTTAAATGCATAGTGAAACATTCATAAAAGGGGGGAATAGTGAGACATTCATAAAACATCCCCCAAGGCCAAGTGGAAAAAAAATAGGCAGAAGGAATACAGACTTTTCCAGTATGTCCTCACATGTAGAAAGCCAGCATTTAAGGGAAGAAAGGAACTATATTATACCAAGTCAGCTCCTTGGTTCACATAGTTCAGCACTGTCTATGCTGTTCAACAGGACTTCCTTAGAGTTTCAAGCATGATATCAATTCCAGCCCTGTCCAGAGTTGCCAGAAACTAAGCTTGGGAGCTATACATCCCTGGCACAGTGCAAAAAGGACACGACAGAGAAGGAAGGGAAATTTTGCAGAGTTCTGCAATGTTAGTCAAGCCCATGTTCACAAGTGTTTGGATTCTGGAGGATAGGTAAGGAAAGCTTTAATGAAATCTACAAGCTCTGACCTCCAACGTACCCCAATTTTAGCCAAGCAACACTCCTTAAAAGAAACAGTAGCGGGGAAGGGACAAAGATGAGGAGTATTCCACTGTGATTCAACCACTCCATATGTATTCTATTTACATGATCTGACACAGGGAGGTTAAAAAGCAAAATGGTTCGGATGAAGCGGGGGCCAGGGTGGTGGATGAAACATGACCCCCCTCTTACTCCCAGCCGGTTGTACCATAAAAGGAGTACCTGCCCCCTCCTGTTACAATTGGGTAGGTTGCACCCATCTGCTCTAATGGAACCCCAGAGAGATTCTGGCACCCTCACGAAGAGAGGAAGCACAGTTTGACATCTGCTGGATTGGGAAGAGGTTGGAGGAAGGGTGGGCAAACGCAATCTGCCCAGAATCCTGGGACAAAAGCGCAGAAGACAGGTTGAAGGGAAGAGACATAGGACTCTCAGGCCATTACCCTGAGCATGCTTACTCTAAAGGAAAACTATAGCACCTTTGAGGCTAGCAAATGCATTATGGCAGAAACTTGTATGGGGATGTTATTGGTTTCTGGGAGTTGTCATCCAACTTCTCCAAGCTCTCCAATTTCATCTAATGGAATGGGGCCTCACATCTGAATTCAGCATCTCCTTTTCAACTCCAATCTCAGCCAGGCCTGCTAACGGAGAATTTAATAGCCACTCTTCCACGGTGGTGGGATTGTGTGCTCCTGTGAGGCACGAGGCTGTGCTGGTGGTAGCAGTGCCGCTGGCAGGGTCTCCCATGTCAGAAGGCTTTGCGGAGGGGCCAGACGTAAGCCATTTCCGCACTATACTGTTATAGTGCTATTGTTCCGCTTTCAACATCCTATGGAGTCCTGGGGTTTGCAGTTTAGGGAGGGACATTTAGAATTCTCAGCCAAAGAGCTCTTTGGCCTCAGTCAACTATAAACCCAGGATTCCACAGGACGTTGATAGTGGAATAATAGCACTATAACAGTGTAGTGCGGAAATAGCCTAAATGTGCCAAAGAGCTACTGGGCAGCAGCAGCTGTGAAGGCTGACACGGTTGGAGCATCTCTCAAAGACAACAGCAGTGACCCCACAGCTAACACTTGTTAGTCCTGTGCAGCGGGAGGCCCTGGTAAACCACTTCTAAATGCCTTATACCACAAAAACCTTATGATGAAACAATCTAAAACAAAGAAGATGAGACACCCAGGTCAGAAGGCACTCAACTAGATACTGGGGAAGAGCAGAGGGCAAGTACGAGTAGTGCTGTGGCTAATGATGCAACTAGACACTAGCCAAAAGGATGTTCAGACACTGACATATGCAGAGGTGAAAAGAAAAACAAAGCTTTACAACACCTGTTATGGGAACATGGAATATGAGAACCACGCACCATGGGAAACCAGGCATTGTAAAACATGAAATGGAATATATAAACATTGCAATATTTGGGGTAAGCTAAAGTGGACAAGAATGGGACATTTTCAGTCAATTAATTACACAGTGCTTTCCTCTGGATATGAAAAGCAAAGAAGAAATGGGGTGGCATTAATAGTGAGAACAGATGTAACAGAAGTAATCAGGGGATATAATGCAAAGTCTGATTGAATAATATCTATAAGACTCCAGGGAAAACTTACCCCTATAGCCATGATCCAGATCTATTCTTCCACCACAGAGATGGAACAGGAAGAAATGGAAAGATTTTTGTGCTGGAATAAAAGAGGCAATAATCACACAGCAAAACGAAACATATTGATAATCAAAGGCGACCAGAACACAAAAGTAGGAAACAGAGCAAAACCAAACACTGTAGGAGAATTTGGCCTAAGATCAAAACATGAAGCAAGAGAGCAACTGATTGAATTTAGTGAGGCCAACAGTTTGTTCACTGCAAACACATTCTTCAGGCAGCTGAAGAGACAACTGCATACATGGATGTCACCTTATGGTCAGTACAGAAATCAAACAGACTACATAACTAGAAGCAGAAGATGAAGAAGTTCCATTCTCTCTGCAAAAAGCAAGACCAAGAGCAGACTGTGGCACAGATCGTGAACAGCTAATATAAAAAAATAAGAGTAATGCTAAAGAACACCCAATCAATCATAGTTCCAAAAGATATCCAGAAGAGTATTCCTGCAGAATTTAAAGACCATGTAAAAAATAGATCTGCACTAGTAACCTTAATTGACCAGGAACCACAAGAACCCTTGGTGAATGACAGATTAAATTCTTTAAACAGGTAATGACAGAGAAGAAGCAAAAGTAAAAAGCGACAGAAACATGGTCAGAATCCTGAATGCAATTGTTTAGTGCCTTGTGTGCAGGGACAAAGAGAACTACTGTGAACAACAATAAGGGCAGACCAAGAAACTTGTTTGTAACATCCAGGAAATCAAAGGGAAATTTAAACCAAGAGTGCGAATGCTATAAGCCCACCAGAGGAACACATTTCATGGCCAAGAAGAAATAATAAGACAATAAAAGCAATACATTCAAGAACTATGTAAGAGAAATAAAGGATAACAGACTCATTTAAGGAAGGTGAACCCACAATTTTAGAATGGGACATGGAAACTACAGTGAAAGCACTGGGGAAATAAGCTACAGAAACAAATCCATTCAAATTCTAATTAAAATCTGCCAATAAACATGGGGAAAAAATAGGCCATAGACTGGAAATATTTAATATACATTTTAATCTCCAAGATAGGGAACAGCAGGGTTTGAAGTAACTCACAGATTGTTCTCCAATGCAAGCAAAGTAATACTTAGATTTTACAAGAAAGACTTTTACCACATATGGAGAGAGAAATGACAGCTGTCTTCGCTGGGTTCAGAAAAAGGAAGAGCATTAGAGATCATACTGCAAACACAGATCAGATAATGGAGCACACCAAAGAATTTTGGAAGAAAATCAGCTTGTACTTTGGACTTACCATGAAAAGATTCATCGTAAAACACAATAATGCTTGGGAAGGTGGAAGGCAGTAGGAAAAGAGGAAGACCACATTATGGATGGATAGATTCAGTCAAGGAGGATGTATCCCTGCACCTGTAAGACCTGAGCCAGATGGTTAACAACCAGGGATCTTGGAGGTCTCTAATGCTCAGGGTTGTCATAAACTGAAGTGGAGTTCAATGTGTCTGTGTGTCCTCAACTGAAGCTTTCTTACTTTGGCCATATCATGAGAAGACCGGAAGCACTAGCAAAGACAGTAATGATTGGTAAGGTGGAAGGCAGCAGGAAAAGAGGAAGGCCCCATTATAGATGGATGGACTTAATCAAGGAAAGCACACGTCCCTGAATCTGCAAGACCCGAGAAGGGTGCTTAAAGATAGAGTGACTTGGAGCTCCCTCATAGGATCACCATAAGTCAAAGTCAACTTGACCATATTTAACACAGGAATGAGGGATTACACCCTTCTTTTGCAAGATCCTTGACCTCTAGGACTCACCACCTGCACCAGGGCTGCCTGGGGAGCGGGCAGCTCTGCCAGATGTTGTTGGACTCCAATTCCCATCAAACCCAGTCAGCAAGGCAAGATGGGAGTTATAGTTCAACTATATGCAGAAAGCCACAGGCTCCCCCCTAGATATGAGTAAGCTTGTTTAAGAGGTAGGCTCTAGGCCTCCAATCTTACCTCTACCTGTCACATAGGAGAACAAACCCCAGCTGGGCCCTGCTGGATTTCTCTTTGGGGGATCTTGTAAGGGCTGCGAGTTAGACCATTTCCACACTACACTGTTATGGTGCTATTATTCCCCTTTCAACCTCCTGTGGGATTCTGGGATTTGTAGTTTCCTGAGGCCCAAGAGCGCTCCGGCTGAGGATTCTCAAGGCCCCTCCCTAAACTGCAAACCCCAGGATTCCAGAGGAGGTTGAAAGTGGAATCGTAGCACTGGAACACTGTCGTGTGGACATGGATTTAGTAACGCCCTGTTTCTGGGCGTCATCGAACCCAGGCAACCCGAACCCAAATCAGGGGGCTGGCTTCTTGCTGATGAAGCTTTGAAGGGGAGGGGGTGGAGAGAGAAGAGAGAGACAGTTCTGTCTCCCACCATGGATGCGCCCCCCCTCCCAAAAAAAGCAATGACTTCGCCCGGTGCTGAATGTTGCTCTGCTTCTGAACTAGTGGAAAAAAAGGAAGGAAGTGGGAGAGAACTGGTGGGGTGGCAGGGCGTCTGCTGTGATCTGTGTGCGCGGGGGGGGGGAGTAGATGCTAAGCAGATGCAAAGGGCCGCTATGGGTTTTTTCCTCTCCTCCCGCCAGGCAGGGCTTCGCGGCGCCACCTCCCCTTTTTCCTAAATCCATCCCCTCTCCTCCTCCTTTTCTCCCCCCCCCCCACCTCATGCCTCTCGCTCCTTCTGCTCGCTGCAAAGGGCCCTTTTTTTTCCCTTTTGCACAACCACACACACACACACACATGCGCGCGCGTGCCCGCGGCTGCACGGCGGAGCCACCGCGCCGGTCCTTCCTTCCCGTTTGCACGCCTGCTCCGGATCGCACGAAGCCGGAGCGACGGAGGGGAGGGCGATCGTGTAAATAGAAGGTGCCGGAGGGACAGAGGAGGAGGGACGAGGTCGCGATCGCGATCCAGGCGCAGCGGCGAAAGAAAGAGGAGGAGGAGGAGGAGGAGGGGAAGGAGAAGCAGCGACAGAGGCGGAATGGCACCGCAATGCCGGCGCAAGGCTGCCTAGGCGCCCGCTGGAGATCGCTCCGCTGCCGCCGCCGCCTGGGTTTGCAGCCGGAGAGCCCGGGCCCCCTCTCGCCGTCCCCACAGCAGCGAGGGGGAGGCTGCCGAGAGGCCCCCGGGCGCCCCCCGGCTCGCTCTCCTTCGCGCGATCCTCGCCAGAAGCGGCTCCTTCCCCGGGAATGCCCAGGCGCGGTGAGTAGCCGCAGCAGCAGCAGCTGGGGTGGGGGGGGAGAAAAAAGTTTGCAAGGCGGAGAGGGGGGGCAGTGTGTGTGTGTGTGTGTTGCGTGTGTGCGCGCCTGGTTGGGGATCGGGAAGATCTCCCACCCCCCGCCAGCTTGTTGCAGGGCCGCCTTGATCCGTTGGCGCTGGCTTGGGCTCTGGAGTAAACCAACTCTCTCTCGCCCTCCCCTCTCTTGGGAGCCTCCCAGAGGCATCTCCTCGCTGGGGCGGGGGGCTTTGCTTTTGCGGGACCCCTTGGTTTGTTGTTGTGGCAAAGCATCCTCTGAGGGAGCACAGACTCCTGGTTGCCAGGGCTAAATGGAACCTCCCCGAGCAGGCGAAGTCTACCTGTGGGGCGTGCGATTGATGAAATGTTTTCAGGCGAATTGTTTAACGTCTGCCCTTGGTTTGCTGGTGGGTTTGTCTCCATCAGCTGTCCCGAACCGCGTGGCTGCAAAGGTGGGACGTGCTGTTCTTGGGAGCTTCTCCTACAAGTGCCTGGCAGGCCCTGGTCCGACGTTGGATGTGGTGGATCCTTTGGTCTGGTAGAACAGGGCACTTCTTGTTCTTAGCCTTGTCTGGCACTTTGGTTGCCTTCTGGAGAGTGAAGTGGGGGACAGGGAGAGAGAGGGGGGACGTCCCCATGGGCTCCACGGCAGCTAACCCGAAGAGGACGCTGGATGGTCACAGTCCCATCCTCAACTGTCCCCGCACTCAAAGTTCGTGGGTGGGATGGGGGCACGAGGCTGAGAGAACACCGAAGTCGGTTTTGATGATAGTGATGAAGATGTATGATGGATTTGCATGCAACCGAAATGCACGTACAGTTTAAAGCCTCGGATTATGAGGGGTCCCCAAAGGCATTTTTTTTAAAAATACTGAGTCTCAAGTTTTAGATAATTATTAAGACTTCTTAAAATTGATGTAGGTCAGGGCATCAATATGAGTTGATCATCCTGAGAACGGGAACGGTTCTGCTGAAGTATTCCTGTTCCTTGATGGCCTTGACAAGTCTCTAGTATTTGCCTTAAATGTTGTCAGCCCTTTACAAAAACCTTCATTCTGAGCCTCCTGGAATATGGGAGGGGGGCTGCAAATATGAATGATTAGAGATACTCCCAATCTGTTAAGAATTCTTTTGACATGTTAGCGGCGCTCCTTTGGGCGGTAAATGTGGTTGCATCCCTCGTTTGCAATAGGTCCAGTTGGCTTCGTTTGGAAGGAATGGAATTGTTTGCTGTCATTCAGCTTTCATTCACCAGACCATCATCCCCGCACTGTCGTACTTCCAGATATTTGGGGCTATGATTCCCACCATCCCCAGCCAGCACGGCCAAAGGTCAGGGACAATGGGAGTTGCATCTCCAAACATCTGGAGGGCACATGGGTGCCATGCATGAATTTGATGCATTACTCAGTTGGGCAGATACGATTAATGATATCAAAATTTGGTAAACAAATCCAACAAGGCTCCTGCAGTTATCACCTCAGTTAACAAAATAGACGTGTTCCTGGGCATTGTTTCTTTAACAGAAACTGTGGGGTACCAGAGGCAGAGAAAGAAGACAGAATAGGTCCCTAGGCCCCAAAACAGAAGAGCAAAACATGTTTCAGCAAACCGGGTATTCAAACCTAACAATATGCACGTGTGAAATGAAACAACCAGGTCAGGCACGATTTGCCTAAGTGAAAATTTCAAACCTTCTAGACTCGAAGGCATGAGTCCCAGCATGGCAAAGTGGTTTGAGCTTTGGACTATGACTGTGGTGGCCAGGGTTCAAATTCGTGCTCAGCCACCACTGGGTGACTGTGGGCAAGTCACACTCTCGCAGCCTCAGAGGAAGGCAAGTCACACACCCCCGAACAAATCCTGCCAAGAAAACCCTGTGATAGGGCCGCCATAAGTCAGAAACGACTTGAACGCATACAACAATAATAGACTTAAAAGACATCTTCCAAAATATAAGAAGGGACGATTTTTGCTCTCTCACTAGCCTTTAATTATGTTTTTCCATTTTGGTGGCTCAACCTTGAGATCTGTGGTTTTTAATTGGTTGAGGGTAGCTGGTGAGAGGGGCTTATCTGCTTTCCCCCTTTCTCTCTGTGATTTGCTGTTCACGCATGCTCAGGAAGGGATTCTGAAGGCAGCTGCTGTGTACCCTACCGCTTGTAGGCAGGCGCACAAGGCTATCATAGAATCGGCTAGAACAGAATCCTACTTTCCCTTTATTATATTGTTTACTGCAAGGAACCTCCTTGCAATCTGACACTAGAAATCTGTTTGCTGCTTAAAAAAGGTCCTGCTAGATAGATGAGGAGGAAGAAAAGGGAGGTGTATGGCAGATATAAAAAGCCTGTGTTAAAAAGGAGCTTCTCTGTACTGTATATGGTTGATACTGGTCTTATTTATTTATTTAGGTGGTGGTGCTATTTGTTATTAACTAGTGGCATGGCAAAGCTTCATTTCCTGGCAGCCTGGTGTCTCTTGGACTCACTTCCAAACTGGCATAAAAGCAATCGCTTGTGGCAAAAGCTGTGGCTTAGTGGGCAGAGTGTTTGGTGAGGACCAAAGAGACTCAGGTTCAAATTATCACTGTGTCATAAGGTTCAGTAGTTCATGTTCATGTTGAGCTTAGCAGACACTAGCCTAACCTACCTCTCCAGGTTGTTGTGAGAATACAATGTGATGGGATTATTATGACTAGAGGAGAGCTAGGAGACAAATCTATTCAAATAATCAATTAGCATTTCCTTGTGTGCCTTTTTTAATCAGTTGTTACTGTGAAACACATCTGGAAGCATCCAGATGGAGCTTTTCCTGTGCAATTTATTTTGCTTCATTTGCAGAATTTTACAAAGGGGTTTTCTACCCACCTGCATATATATTCCATGTCCTTCTCTCATCCTTCTCTACTGCTTCTTTTTCCTTACCAATAAGCAAGTTGGCTGAGGAAGAAAAGCTGGGGTATTTCTTCAAAGGAGACGTGGAAGCCCCCAATTATACGATTTATTATTTATTTACTACACTTAGAATAATCAGTCTATTAATCAGCCACTTTGAAATTATGCCCTGCCTTTCCCCAAGTTTGGAGTTCAAAACATCTAACAAGATTTTTTTCTTTAAAAAGAAGAAATGAAATCACATGTAGAGAAAATGTTCAAAAAATTAAGGTGTATAAGTTGATCATTATCTCCTACATTGTTCTCAAAACATGAACATTGTACTTTGAAATTACTTTTCCATTTTTGGATGAGTCAATGAATCAAAATCCTTTTTTTTTAAAAAACTAGTCAATTCCCCACTTCAGTCTTGTGAAGAATATACATGGGAAGAAAGTATGCAGGTAGGTGGAAAATAATCATAATATTAAAACATCATCGTTTGAAGACTGGCTAGATGCCCCATTTGCTGTTGATCAATCTTGACTCATCTTGAGCTGATGAGACCAGAACTTTCAATCAGTTTGGATCCACATGAGTTCAGCTAAAGTGGTATTATGGTTAGATTACAGGACCAGGGGTTAGGATATCTGGATTCTGCTCCCCAACAAATAATCAAACTAATCTTAGGGTGATCCTTGGCCAATCATCCTCTCTTCATAGCATTGTGAGCATAAACTCAGAAGGAAGAAAACTATGCAGAGCTCTTGGGCTCATTGCAAGAAATACAACTCATAAATAATAGATCTCCACACACTGTCAGTCATATACTGTCCAGTGGAATCAAGATTAAATCCCAGTCACTACTGATCAGCTTTGTTCTATGGGATTGAATTCAGCCAACCAGCATTTACTGCAGAGTTCTTTTTGAGTGGAGTCAAAACCCCACAGATCACCCCACAGGGTGATCCAGATAACAATTTGATGTTGGTCTTCTTGGAAACTACTGGAGACAAAGTCAGTGGCTGGTCCATTTGGCTTTTGTAAATGAAATGAGGGGAGAGGGAAAGAGAGAGAGAGATAAGGGGAGATCCATCTCAATCCTCACTTGTGGTAGATTTATCTAGTGGGCTGGATCCCCCTTTGGTTGTAAATCAAGCCACTATTGTCAATGGTTCTGTATCTTCACAGGATGTGCAAATTAGTCCTGAACCACTGGAGCAAAGAGTGTTAGATCCCTGCTTATTTAAAAAAAGCTAGCTTCTATTTATTTTCCCACATCACTATTTTGATCCCAGTAGATCCTTACTTTTCTGTCTTGATCTGTTGTAATGGCCATTCAGCTAGTGAGCCTCAGGAATGACCAGTCCAGATGAGTTAAATCTATTAGGTTCTCATTTTGTAAAATCAGCTCACTGATTAGTTCTCTGAGGCACTGGAAAATCCCCCCCAGGCAGTTCTTGTGGAGATGCCCCCAAACTTCCCAGAACACTCTTTTCTGGCAAAAAAACAAAAACAAAAAAAGGGGGGATAAGTTACCTTTCTTGGAAGCCTCTAGATAGCAGTGACTCACCTTTTCAATAGGCTGCAGGCCTACTGAAACTTCTCTTTTAAAAAATCTAGAAGGTGACTTCTGGCTATTTCCAGTTTGCAGTTTTGTTTTGGTATGGTTTTGTTTCAGCATTTTAAGCATTCTGTGCAGCCCTGCAAAGTCCTAGGAGTGGAAAACTGGCTCACAGACCTGTTGAAGTTGCCCACCCCAGTTTAAGGGAGTAAAAAAAAAAAGTTCGATTTGCCACTGATGTTGCTTAGCTATCCATTCCTAGGTTCAGGAGAAGTTCTATCTGCTTCCAAATTATGCATGAATTCTTAGAATGTTCTTCCTATTGAGAGAGATCAGGTAAGGAGGACTTGGGCCATTTCTGTACTACGCTGTTATAGTGCTGTTATTTCACTTTCAACATCCTATGGAATTCTGAGGTTTGTAGTTTACTGAGACCAAAGAGCTCTCTGGCTGAGAATTCTCATAGCCCCTCACTCAGCTGCAAACCCAGGATTCTAGAGGCTGGTAAAAATGGAAGAATAGCACTGTAACAATGCAGTGTGAAAATGGCCTTACAGGTCTAATATGGCTTCCTCCTGTTTTTGCTTCCAACCAGGAGGGGAACAGGCTTCAGTGGAGTGGAGTGAGGATGACCATAGCTTAGTCCACCAAAGTCTGTCTGTCTCCTCTCTCCATTTCATCAGATCTGTTCTACATTGCCAGTGCAAAAATATAACAGCACCATTGTAGCTTTGGAGCTAGAATTCAGGTGGTGCTTTTAAAAAAAAAATAGTAAAAAATGATGGCCTTTCTTAAGGACTGTATGCCAGTGGAAGCTCTGGTCGTTTCAAAAAAGAAAAAGAAAAGAGCTTGAGAGAGACAGAGAGAGAGAGTCAACATCCCAAGTTTACTTTTCCTTCTTCTGCTCAGCTAATGTTCTTTGCTTTGAACGCAGCCAAGCCTGATGGAAACTTTAAAAACGCAAGAGCCGATTTTAATATTTAAACATGTGTTTCTTTAGGCAAAAAAAAAAAAAAGGGAAAGGGAAAAAGAGGGTTTACGAACCCAGAGTCTGTGGGCAGGGATTTAGCAGTGTTATGAATTATTAGGCAGATTAAAGACTCCGGCAGGAATTGGGTTGTTTCTTTTTTTCCTCTCTCTCTCTCTTTCCCTGGTTCTCTGGTAAATGGAAGTTGGAATACCGCTCAACAGCGACACCCCCACCCAACACCAGCATTGCTGGATCTTATCTCTAGCCGTCCATGATAGTTGATGAATCATCTGAGGTATGCCGTTTTCAAATTTCGCTAGCCATGTTCTTTGGCCAGTTTGGCATCAGAGAGAAAGCCCTCTGGCTGAGTAAACTGCAAACCCCAGGGTTCCATAGGACGTCGAAAGTGGAATAATAACACTATTACAATCCAGTGGTCTTGGAGTCAGAAATCTGTTTCCAGGAATGCCACAAGCAGGGCGATCCTCCCCTCAAATCTACCTCCCTGTGCAAGAGGTATTTAGAGGGATAGTGTCTCTGAACACGAAGGTTCCATTTAGCCATCCCACCCAATATCTTTCAACAGCTCTCTCCTTATGCTGAAGATAGAGCAAGCTTGTTTTCTGCTGCTCCAGAAACTAGGATACAGAGCAATGGATTCAATGGATTCAGGGGGTTGGACTCAATGGCCATTGTGGTCTCTTCCAATCTATGTTTCTATGATTCTGTGGGTTGTAAGAGACCATGACTCGTCTAACCCAGCGTACTGTTTCCAACAGTGAGGCAGCCAGATGAGCTACAGTGAATTTGTTTGTTACGTGCCTTCAAGTCCTTTCCAACTTATGGGAACCTTAAGGCTGCCCTGTCATGGGGTTTTCTTGGCAAGATTTGTTCAGTGTAGCTTTGCCTTTGGCCTCTTCTGAGGCTGAGAGAGTGTGACTTGCCTATGGTCACCCAGTGGGTTTCTGTGGCTGAGTGGGGATTGAAACCTGGTCTCCAGAGTCGTAGTCCAATGCTCAAGACTGCTGAACGTGGCATACAGCAATCCCCCCAACTATTGATCTGGAGTACATCATGTTCAGGAGTTATGCCAAAGCTTCGTTCTTACAGGTATTTGTCTAGGAGCAAGTCCCATTGAATTCTGTAAAGCACAATTTGTTGTCAGTTTATTTAAAACATTCACACCCTGTCATTCAGCAAGAAAGAGTGGCTTACTGATCAGTTAAAAGGTGTAGTAATGAGTGTTGGACTACAGCCCTGGAGTCCAGGATTCAATTCCCTGCTCAGCCATGAAAACCCATCAAGTGATCTTGGGTGCATCACACACTCTCAGCCCCAGAAAACCCCATGATAGGTTCATTTTAGAATCACCACAAGTCGGTAATGGCTTGAAGGCACACAACAGCAGCAACAACGACAACAAGACGCAGTGCCTGTTCTCAGGCTTGAAATCTAAAATGACACAACACAAGATAAATAGAATTGGAAAGGAAACAGAAAACAAGCCTTGAGTAGACATGCAGAGGGCTGGGTTGTGAATCTTGACAGCAAGGTTCTGGGTAGTGATGATGGCTGACAGCCCACTGATAGACCTATCCTCTATGAATTTGTCTAACCTCCACGAATGGCCTAATTCCAAGCCTTTTTTTCACGCTACGTTAGCCAGTGGCTACGTTACGTGACAGTAAGTCTCTCTATGTGACACACCTCCAGGGAAAGGGGCCAGTCTTGAGCTGGTCAAGTTCATGCAAATGCTGCATTCTGGCCCCAGTGGGAGAACCATCCCTCTCCCACAGTGGGAGGTGGGCATTCCTAGGAAGACTCCTTTACCCTGTAAGAAAAATTGAGGTTGCGAGGAAGACTGTTGTGTTGATGCCACATTCTAAAAATCTAACGGCACGCAGCAGAAACGCACATACATGCACAGAAGCAGATGGATGCTTATTCCTTCTGGGAAAAATAACATTAGGACTTTACATCTGATCAACCTTATCTGCAGTGACAACATCTGGTTATCATCACGGCACAGTTTTCCCATGCTTAAAAATTTCTGTCAGGTTGGAGAGAGGTAGATTTCATCATCCTAGTTTACCTTTAAAAAAAAACAACCCTTCATGTGTATCGATGAAGACCCTAAGAGCTGGCCTGCTGCCTCTTGCAATTCTTTTTCTTTTGATGTACAGTCCCATTCCACATACAAACAGTGGGTGAGAGGAGTAATTATTTAGTAGGCTGTTATGCCTACAGCCAGTTAGGTGAATGTGTGTCTGGGAGTGGCTGAGCAAGCAGAGATCCCCCCCACTCACACACACACACACACATACAGATTTTTATTTATATGCGCTCTGTCTGCAATTGGCTGAGCTGAAGTCACAAAATCTGTTGGGTAGCTTAGAGTTTGCCACTTGAGTATTACTGGGAGGACTACAGAAGGGGGTTGGAGTTCTAAGACTGCAGTGATTTCATGCTGATATTAGAACCATCTACAGGCCATTGGACCAGTTTTAGACTCCTGTAACAAAGGGCATTTCCACACCTTATCCTTTTCTGCTGTTGTCCCATCAGGATCCTGGGAATGCCGCTGCCGGGATGGGAGTGTGACCCAAGTGCTCCCCTCTGCATTGGCCGGCTGCCTATGGAAGGATAGCACGAGTGAAATGCGCCTTCCTTCCACAGCGCAGCCGGCCACTTCCCGTGCTGCACTGAGGAAGGAAGTGTCTAGATTGGGCTTTTTCCCTTTCCGCATGGCCACAGGCAATGGGAGCATCATGCAATTGAAGGCCATTACCAGATATTTTCCAGTAATGGTATAACCTGCAATTGCAATGGCTGGGGTCATGTGGGCAGCAGGATCACAATGACATCGTGCAAAAGCTCGACTCACAGACCGGCAGCAACGTGTCCCCATCCTGGGACAGCAGCACCATGCAGAAGTGGCAAGTCACTGACCACAAAGATACTCACTAGTCCTCTGTAAGAAGCAGTGAATTTTCTGTCATTCTGGAGAGGTATATTATATTTGAAAGATAGGCCTGAACGTTACAAGGTCGGCATGTTCACTGACTTTGGTTACAGTAACATCCCCCACCTTTCCTCCAATAAGCTCAACACGGTATTCCTAATTTTCTTTCTTCCCACTTCATCCTCACAACAGCCCTGTGTGGTAGGCGGAGAAAGTTTTCAGTTGGCATTTAAAGGTTTCCTCTCTTAATGAGCTGGGAAAGTCTAGATAGTGTTTCAGCTCTCCAGCTGGAATTAGAACAGG
Organism: Cyclura pinguis; assembly: GCA_030412105.1. Classification (NCBI taxonomy): domain Eukaryota; kingdom Metazoa; phylum Chordata; class Lepidosauria; order Squamata; family Iguanidae; genus Cyclura; species Cyclura pinguis. The sequence continues at coordinate 5,266,858 of CM059611.1, forward strand.
GTGAGACTCAGATTTCAAATTCCACTTCAGCCATAAAAGCCCACTTGGGCCCCTTCCTCTCTTTCTCAGCCTTTTGTCTACTTCCCAAAATTGTTGTGAGGTTAAAATGGGAGGGGGAACTATATGTGCCATCCTGAGCTTGCATTATTCCTTTGTTTGTCTATCTCCTTAACAGTCCCGCTATCCCGGAATACTATACTTGTCTGTGCTTGTATCCAAAAAGAAATGTTAGAACCTTCATCTTGCTGGTTCACTTCTTCTCACTGGCACTGGACTTGTGCTTTAAGCTAAGAACGTTAAAGGTAGACCCTTGCATTTCCTTGGATTCCAAGTACCTGGTAACAGACAGCCTTGGAAAGAGAAAATACTCGCTTGCAAATACAGTAGGCCCACTGTGACAAGCCCTTATTTCTCAGAGTTAGCGCTCTGACACTAACACTTAGCCCTAATGCCACCCTTTAAAGACAACATTCACGTCTAAAGGCTAGCACCTTAAGTTTTCCTTCAGAACCAGAGAGTTTGTTTATGGTAGTGTGTTTTCTTTTGTTACCAGCAACTTTCGATAACTCAGGCCAACTCAGTAGTTACAGAAACAAACTGTATCCTTAATTGTAATAACTTTGGAAATAAAGTATCTTCTCAAGGTCCATGTAAAATACAGTGTTGTTACATTAAATAGTTCAGACTTCTGACAGTCTATGCGAGTAACTCCTAGCCTTAGATACCAGTTTTCTGTGTCTTTTCCTCAGCTGCTTAAATACATCCCAGCCACCCTCTCTGGCCAAGATCTCACTAAAGGCTCTGCCTTATACATAATTACTCTTATCCATAAACCCCTCCCATGTACACCACTGTGCTGGGTTTCACCCTTAAGGTACTACTCCTGTTGCCTAGCAAACTGTCATCAAGTTGCAATTGCATTCCAAATAACTGATCCCTAAAGCAACTTTGTCACACCTGCATTTCCTGTACTGTTTGCTATGATATGAATTGTAGTCTGTCAACATCTGGAAAGTCCCACTGTTCCACAGCTGGGAGGTGGTGGTTGTTATTTGCCAGCAAGTCAACTTATGGCAACTCTATGAATGAGAGATTTCCAAGATCCTCAGTCATCAAAAGCCCTACTCAAGGCTTGCAGAGTCAGGGCTGTGGCATGCTTGATTGAGTCAGTCCCCTTGTAGTGTGGTCTCCCTCATTTTCCTACTGCCTTCCATTTTAACAAATGTTATCACCTTTTCCTGTGAGTCGCACTGGGTTGTGATATGTCCAAAGTCCAACAGCCTCAGTTTAGTCGTTTGGCTTCTAGGGAGAGTTTGAGCTTGATTTGCCTTTTTAGCAGTTTGTCATATATATCTGTTACAACGCTTCTCTAGCACCACATTTCAAATGTGTTGATGTTCTTCTCAGCTTTCTGCACTGAAGACCTTTCACACCCACACTTAGAAATGGGAAATACTATTGGCTGGATGTTTCTGACTTTGGTATCTTTACACTTGAGGATCATACCTAGTTTTCATAGCTGCCTTTCCACATCTTAGTCTTTTTCTGGTTTCTTGACTATACTCTCCATTTTGATTACTGACTGAGCTTAAGTGCTGAACAAGTTCAGTATTTTCATTATGCACTTTAAAGTTATAGAAATCACCCAGATCATTGTTTTTGTTTTCATAATATTCAACAGTAACCATGTGTTTGCATTTTCTTCCATCACTTTCACCAGTAATTGCTCCAAGTCTTTGGAATTTTCTGCAATAATATGGTGTTGTCTGTGCATCTTAAACTGTTGATGTTCCTTCCCCCAATTTTCACACCTGCTTCTTCTGAGTCTAATCCTCCTTTCCACATGATAAATTCAGTGTACATGTTGAACAGATAGTTTGATAAAATGCAGCTTTGTCTGACCTCCTTGTCATTTGGAAATTATTCTGTTTCTCCATATTGTACCTTGAGAGTGGCCTCTTGTCCACGTTTTGCATCAGGGTGATGAAAGGTTGTGGCATTCCCATTTCTTTAAGAAGGAATCATAATTTCTCATGATCTATACAGTCAAAGGCTTTGCTGTAATTTGTAAAGCACAGGTTGATTTTCTTCTGAAATTCTTTGGTGCGTTCTGCTATCCAATATAGTATGTTTGCAGCATGATCTCTAGTGACTCTTCCTTTTCTGAACCCAGCTTGGATTGTACAGCTTTTAAATCAGAAGTGGAGTTAAACCAGGTCAGACTGTTGCAACCCCAAAGGCACCACTGCCACTCTTGCATCCTTTTTTAAAATCTTAAAACAAGGAATTATGTTCCAGAAAGCACAGTTTTCCTTTTTTTAAAAAAAAAAAGCCTTGTGCCCCTGCATGCCTTGTTTTGCCTCCAAAGACTCCAAAATGAAGAAAACATGAAGTTAATCCTGGTCAAGTCTACCTTCACCTTTTGTTGGCAGCCACAGAGGAATGTGGCATATGATGGGAGCAAGGGAGAGAGATTTTGGCCCTGAGACCTGCAGAACTTGCCCAGCTCAATCTGACCTGATACTTTCTACTCTGACTGGTAGCAGTTCTGCAAAGTCTGTGGCAGGGCAGGGTCTTTTCCCTAATCTGTTACCTGAACCTTTTTGAACTGGAAATACCAGGCCTGACTCTGAGGAGATCTATGTGTGCTTTACTTCTCAGCTATAGTTGCATCCCAACAGGATATGGCTGCTGCTATATACTGTATTTCAACTGGCCCAGAATGAGCTATTTTGGTTGCCTGCAGTTCTCCAGGATTAAGGCAGAGATGGGTTTTCCTTTCTACCTCTGATTACCAGACAGTCTTCTAAAAAACAAGTGTCTCGCCACTCAGCTATAGTCCCTCCACTCACCACCTAAGAAAACAATACAACCACAGAGTTGGAAGAATCGCAAGGGCTATTGACTCTAACCCCCTGCCTGCACGAGTACAGAACTAAAAGCATCTTGGACCACCTCACCCATCTTTGGCCACGTCACTTCTTCAGTAAAGCTGATCTGAAGTAATTACCTAGAAGTGCCTTTAAGCGCATGAACAGACTGCTTTCTCCATCGCTTTAAGCAAACACAGCCTGTCCTACATATCGAGACTGAATGAGGAAGGCTTTCTTCCAGACTGTATGACTGGACTGTCACAGCGGGCATCATTCTTAGAAATCAATGCCTACCCAAACCCCCTTTGAGAACACTATGAGATTATATCCTTTTTTAAACCTAAATATTTTTGAAGAGTTATAATGTTCATTCATATTCCTATACCATTGCTATAAACATTCTTGTACTCCGTACCAAACTATACCCACTCTTTGTGGGTAAAAGCAAAATCAGGGTTTGGTTTGCACAGGCATTTTTGGCTCCATTGTAGGATTAACTCTCTTGTTTTTCCTGCTCTGTTCATAAAGAGCATCGCTTCTCAGCCTTTTGGCTAAGATCAAGTGTTCATAAAGAGCAAAGTATCTGCCTCAACCTGCATTTGTGTGGTCTTGGACTTGAGCTACTGGCGATCCAAAAGTTTTAACTGTTGTATTAATCTGAATGCATGCAAACTACCAGTGAGGTCAGCTCCAAGTTCTATCCTGGCTACTACAGTTGGCCCTCCATATTCATATTAGAGACTCAGGACCCCCACAAAAGTGGAAAAACCTGAAACAACAATATGTGTATGTTTGTATCTCTGGAGAAGGGACGGAGGCATGGTAGGGAGAACAGGTACCTAGGGTCGAAACCAAGTCAGGGAGAGGAGAGGGGAAAGGGGGGGCAGGTTGGCATGGTGGCCCTATACTTCCGCTCTCTCACCCATCTCCCTCCTTGGGTTTGTGTGGGCCATTGGGAGAGGGTTTGTGGTGCTAAGAAACTGGGCTGCCAGGCAGTAGCTGGTGAAAGCAGTAGCTGGTGGAGGAAGAGGAGGACCAGAGGTGGGTTTTTAAAGGATGTGTATGATCACAGCTGCCAAGGGGGAAAGTTCCCCTGGAAAAGAAGCACTTGAAGGGGTGGGGAGGCAGGCATTGGAGAAACCTGCAAATAATCAAATCCGTGAAAGTTAAACCCACAAACGTGTAGGGCCAACTGTAGTAAAGTTACGTTTTGAACTACAACTCCCAGGATTGCCCAGCCAGGACGGCCAATGCCTGTGCTAGTGGGGATTCTGGGAGTTGTAGTCTAAAAAAAGAGCTTTCCTGAGCTCAGATCCTAGTCCAGCATCAGTTTCTGACAGGGATCTGCTAGGAGCTTGTTGAGGCTCACACAGAACATCCCTGGGTTTTATTCCTAACATCCTGCCTCTGGCTTATAGCACAACTGAGATCTTGTCACTTTCCATCTCAACTGCTCAGGTTCTGCCAAGCTTCTTGAGGGTCCGAGTTTATTCCATCAAACCCAAGACCTTTGTGTTTGTAGAGAAGCAGGGAGGGGTTGCAAAAACAGAGGCTAATTATCTTGCAAAGGAGCTGATGGTCGTATTTACTGCTGTTTGTTTGCTGTTTTAAAATCTGGTACTTCAGCTCTTGGATGGTGTAATTGCCAATAACTTTGTTTCACAAGCTTGAGAGAAAGTGAAATAGGGGTGAGAACAAAAGGATAAAAGTAATAATCAAGCGATCAGATTTCAAAAGTGGAAGAGATAGCTTATGTGGAGCAAGTCATCCGCCGAAGTGAGGATGCTGCCTGTGTTTCTAATAACAGGAGCACAGAGAGAGCCAAAGAAGATGACCAGATAACACAGGTGCTCTGCAGAATGCAAAAATAGCTGGATGGCAGATAGGAGTGAATTAATGCATACCAATTGGTACTCAAGGGAATACTTCTCCGAAAGTGTGTTATTTTAAACATTCAAAGTAGATTCATCTGAAATTAATCCAGCACCGTCCCTCCCCAGTCTGCTCCACACGGAATTGTATGCTGAGAAGTCTTATTTGCTAGTCACACTTTTAGCATCACGCCCAGGTCAGAGAGAAGTGAATGCAGGGAGGAGCTACGGAAAAGCAGGGTCTGAAAAAATTTGAGGTCTGAGTTCTGAATCTGGGGGGACAAGCTTGGTGTATGAACTGGGATGAAACTGGCAAGAGGGGAAAAAAAATCTGCCCTTCTCCACTCTACAGACACAGAGCTTAGATGCAGCAAATTTATCAGCCACCTCATTACTATCCCAAATTTAACCTCGCTGCAACCCAGCATTAATAATAATGTCCTACCTTACAAGATTATAGGAATAATTATCAGGATAGCATTGAGCACTCTGAATCCCCTAAAGCAGCGTTCCTTTGCCATGGACCCCCATTAAATATCTTTTGTTGCCACAAACCACCAAGACTTAAGATTTAAAATGCCAAAGCTCATCTAATATTTATTTAAACTTGCTCATCAAAGATCTTCTAATTTGGAAAGAAGGGAGATATAAGTAAACACAAACAGTCGTACTATAATATTTTTATTGGAATAATTCCATACAAATTTGTCTTTCTTCCTACCTTCCTTTCTCTCTTTCTATTTTAACTGTAAAAGCTCAGAACATTTCTTCAAGCCTTCACAGACCTCCTGCGAAGACATCATGGCCCCCTGGGGGTCCATGGACCCCAGGTTCAGAACCACTGCCCTGAAGCACTCTATAAAATGCTAAGCATTTATTATTTTTAGCATGGTGATGATGTAGTCGTAGTAAATGACTGCCACACATTGACTCATAAGGTACAAAATTAAATACTCTCCTTAAGGGTAAATTAAGTTTGTGGGATGAAGAAATCCAGCTCCTGTGCGTAACGGTAGTTGGCCTCAAACGGTATCTTTTGTGGATACACCAAATTGTCTTATGGAACAAAATATGGAGAGATGAAATTGCAGACTGAAAGCCTCATATCAGGCTAGACTATTCATCTTTTAATGTATGTAATGTATTTTATGTTGTTTGTCGCCTCGATCCTTGTGGAGAAGCAGGATAGAAATAAATATTATTATTATTATTATTATTATTATTATTACTACTACTACTACTACTACTACTACTACTACTACTACAGTATTCTCAGACAGGGAGCTACCCCTCTGTACTCAAAGAGGGTATACTGTCCATTGAAACCAGTACCCCTTGCACCGTAAGCAGGAATCTCTTCTTCCTCCAGATGTGCTAAACTACAACCTCCACGCTGTAGATGTAGGTCATGCCAGTTAAAAGAAGACTGCATGTAAGTGAGGCAGGGTCGTACAGTGGTTTAAGCATTGGACTACAACCTAGGAGACCACGGCTCAGTTCCCCACTCGGTCATGGAAACCCATTGGGCAACCTTGGGTGTGTCACACACTCTCAGCCCCAGAAACCCCCACGATAGGTTCACCTTAGGGCTGCCATAAGTTGGAAACGACTTGATGGCATGCAACAACAACAGCACAATTGAATGACTCCCCTAGAATTAACAAAAATAAGTGTGTAGGTCACTACATTTTGCTTTGTACTTGGAAAAGTTACTTGGCGGGGAGGGCTACAGTTTTCAGAATCCTGCAGCCAGTTTGTCCGCTGCATGATTCAAGAAAGTTAACTTTTTCAAGCTCTAGTTTGTGCCCATCTTTAAACTAGGGCCATTTCCGCACTAGACTGTTATAGCACTATTACTCCCATTTCAACATCCTGTGGAATCCTGGGGTTTGCAGTTTAGGGAGGGGCCTTCCTAGGTCTAGGAACAGGGCAGCATTCACTAGTACCAATGTTTAAGATGACTTAATATGGATTAATCTCCCCCCAGCAGCTTGCTTGAACTATATTTTTGCATGCCCGTCCAATGTACTTGGATTAAGGGATGGATTTCTTTCTCATTTTTGAGCACACTTTCATTGGGGCATTCACACATTCCTGTGTAAGGCTTTGTGTATTCTGCCTTAATCAATGCAGGCCGTCTTCACAATTGTCAGTGTGCGTGGATTAGAACTGCCTTCTTTCCTCTGCTTTAAAGTGCTCTTCAGAAGAGTAGAACAGAATCTAATCCTTTAAAGCTCTTTAATATCCACCTGGATAATACAGGTGCTGGGATGACATGAGGGTAGTACCTAATCCATTCACAAACCATCGCCTAAACCAGGCAGAGGCAGAACACGATAGTCACCAATTACTGTATTTGCTAGTGTATAAAACTCGCTTTTTCCCCAAAAAAATACTGTTTGAAAATGGGGCGCGTCTTATACACGGGTATGTCTTATACGCTGACAAACAGTATTTACCAGTGTATAAATGGGGTGCTTCTTATACATGGGTCTATCTTATATGGGTATATTGCCTCTTTGGATTGTTTAAAATCACATTATACAGCCGGCCCTCTACATTCACTAGGGTTGGGGTGCAAGGTGTGTGTGTTTCTGTGGGAAGGGGACTGAGGCATGGTGGAGAGAACAGGCACCCAGGGTCCAAACCAGGCCAGGGGAAGAAGAGGGAAAGGGGGGCATTGGAATGGTAGTCTTACATTTCCTCCCTCTTGTCCATCTTCTTCCTATGCCCCCCCCCCACAGCCAAGGAAGGGCTTGTGGTGCTGAGAAATTAGGCTGCAAGTCATCCTTAGCTGGCCAGATAGTGGCTGGTGGAGGAGGAAGAGGACCACGGCAGGTTTTGAAAGGGCTGCGTCGCCTGATCAGAGCCGCCGAGAGGGAATGTTCCCCGGAAAAAGAAGCACTCGAGGTGGAGAGCAGGAATTGGAGAATCTCGCAAATAATCAAATCCATGAAAGTGAAACCTGAAAATGTGGAAGGCCAACTGTAGTGACTTCTAGAAGTTATTTGGGGCAGAAATATGCTTGATAGAAAATGGCCCATGCATCACTATAGGTAAAACAGGCTGGTCTACCATTGGGCAGAGTGAGGCAAGTGATTCAGGTGACATAATGGGGGGCAGCAGGAGTAGCCCCTGCCAAGAAGTCTTATGAGTCACTCAGCTGCTTTTTCCTCTTGGGTGCTGGGACTGTGTGTGGCCCACATCCCATCCTCCAGCTGTTAAACCACCCTGCTGCCCTGGAGTGTGGCCGAGGACCCCCTATCCCTTTGCCAGTGTTGGAAGTAAGGCCCATCTATCTGTCCAGTCAGTTTCTGTTCATGAAAAGGAGAAAAATTGAACAGTGATGAATGCAGTATTTTACCCTTAGGCCAAAAAACAAATGCACGCTCATCGGATGGGGGATGCGTGGCTTAGCAGCAGTACCTGTGGGAAAGGGATTACTGTTGATCATAAGTTGAATGTGACTCAGCAGGGTGACGCTGCAGCAAAGATGACAAATAATAATAATGTGTTGTTGTTGTTGTTGTGTACCTTCAAGTTGTTTCTGACTTATGGCGACCCTAAGATGAACCTTGTGAGCTAGCATGGTTTAATGGTTGGAGCACTGGGCTACAATCCTGAAGACCAGGGTTCGACTCCCTGCTTGGCTGTGGAAACCCACTGGGTAACCTTGGGCATGTCACTTATTCTCAGCCCCAGAAACCTCCATAAAAAACCCCCTACAATTGCCATAAGTTGGAAACAACTTGGAGGCACGCAAGAAAGGTGACCCCATCACAGGGCTTTGTGGAGCTGAGAATGTGTGATGTGCCCAAGGCCACCCAGTGAGTTTCCATGGCCCAGCAGGGAGTCAAACCCTGGTCTGCGGGATTGTAACTCAGTGCTCAAACCACTACACCACACTGGCTCTCAAATAATAATGTTTTAGTTTACATTAATGGGACTACAGTTCCCATCATTTCCAGTCAACATGGGGGACATCCAATTAGAGGCAGCCCATGTAGACCATCCTGGTGTAGCTGGAACTCAGTATGCTGACTTGATATAAGGCAGCTTCCTCTGATATCTGATCCTTTTTCACTGGGGATGCTGTGCAGAACCTTCTGCAAGCAAAGCAGGCCTTTTACTACTGAGCCTTCCCTCACATATAAGCATATATAAATCAGGCCATCTGCCCTCAAGCAGTAGCACCTCTTAGACAGGGCTCCCAGCTGCTACCTGGGAACCTTTGAAGTCGAGATGCCAGAGATTCACCCTGGGACCTTCTCCATCCAAAGCAGGTGATCTGCCCCTGAGTTATGGCTTTGCATGCAGAACATCCCAAGTCCATCCCAAACTTCTTTGGGTAAGCCTGGGAAAACATTCTGGCTGCATCTCTGGAAAGCCTGAGTCGCCAATCTTTCAACTTCTTTTTAACATATGTTAAGCAGCAACCATTAAAGACAAGAATTAGCATCACCCCTGATTAAGAGAGATTGAGATGGAGCAAGACGAGGGCAGGCCAGGAGACCAAAACTTCAGCAGAACACTGGGGATTAGGAAGATTCATCGGTAGGAGAGCGTGCCAAAGCCTGAAGCTGTGGCCGAACCGAGGAGGTAATAACTGGGTGCATCAGGGTGTGGCGTGGAAGGGAAACAGTGAGGCAGAAGCAGGTCTGGGGCAAGCTGGAGGGAAAGGGAGTGGTTGGCAGAAGAGAATGCTGAGCCGGAGAGAAGTGCAGGCTCTCCCCCAAATCCCAACCACTTGCGTCTCCTCTTTTGCCTCATCTTCTCTCCCCCAGCACACAAACTTGGCCTTCAGGGGAAATTTCAAAAATTACTAAGCTACTCACTAAATTCAAAGCATGATATTCCTTTGTCTGACTCCCACTGACACAGACAGGAGGAGCACAAAAGCAGCAGCTACAGGCTGTCTCCACTTTTCTGACTGGTTAGGGACCGGAGCACTGTCAGAAAGGGGAACTGGTTGAAAAGTGGAACCCATGTACTGTACTATAGGGAGCATGAAGGGCTTACAGAGGCTCACTTGGGACCAACCACACACACGCTGCTTGCATTGTCTCTCAGCTGGCTCGGTCCCTTTTTCCCTCTCCCAGCTCACTTTGCAAGCAGCATATGTGTGCAAGCAGTTCCAAGTGAGCCTCTGTAGGCAAAAAGAACTGATGAAAGAGCAGAACCCCTGCTGTATTAAATGAACCTATCCTTGCTTGATAAATTAATTTAATTTATCATCAGATAATGGGGTGTCAAAAAGTGAGGACTTCCTGTATTACAGGGGTGGTGGTATCAGCTTCAGGAGAACTGCCCTATACATTGTACATAGAGGCTGGAGATGTTAGTTTTTGACTACAACTCCCAGAATCCTACAGACATCATGACCACTCCTGGAGGACAGATCTTAAAGATGAGCTAGTCAGGGGTGATGGCTCAGCAGCTAAAAACCTGTAGCCTAGAATACCACAAACCTCCCTTGTTGCTGGCTTTTCTTGAGAGGATAGGGTGAGGTCCTGTGTCTCCACTCCTAAGCCAAGGTAGAAATATCTCCATTAAACTAACATTTCAGTGCTTCTGGTGGGACGCCAAAGTGGGTGGTGCCCGAACATGCTTCCAAGAGCACAGCCAGCATGGCAAGAAAGAAACTGTCCTCCCCTGTCAACTGTTTCTGTGGGCAATGCCTCCCTACATTCAGTTAACGTGGCTAAAAAACTCCACTGATTGGTGACACTCTCCATGAACAAGAGGAATCTAGTTTTACAGCCACTTCAGCTACTGCCTTTGCCATGTGGCAGATGAATTCCACAAGCTGATAACGTTCCATGTAAACTAGCAAAACTTCCCTTTCTTGTTTGGAGAAATAAGAAGAACTCTTGCGACCCAAAAGTCCATCTAGCATGAGAAAACCTGTGCTTGGGTATGAAAGTCTTTTTTTTTTTTTCTGTTTCCAATGACTGATGCTCAGAGGCCCACTGCTGCTGGACCTGGAGGTTCTTTTTTACTTACTGTGGATCATAGTTTTTGGTGTTGTCCTTCTCCACATATTTATCTAATTGGCATTTTGTGGTAGTAAAGACAGTACAAGTAAATGACCTGACAGGGCATCCAGGATGGCTGAAGGCAGCATGAGAGAATGGTTGGATTAGGTTTGCACGATCTATTCAGTTAAAGTAGCCTGGAAGTTGGAACAGGTGAGGTTTGCCTGGAGGCACCCAAAACTTTTTGGGGTAAGTGATATAATCCCAGCATAGCAAGAAACTGAAACTGTGCTTCACATCTCCCACATACACAGCCAGTTCCATCATCTTCTCCAGTGCAGTCAAAGATGGATTGCATTTGCCCTTTTAGCAGCTGTATCATGCTGTGGAGATCACAGCCGCTCTTGAAAGGTGAACAAACGTTGCCTACATCACATTTAGAAAGTTTTGAAAGGTGGGAGAGGTGGGGAACGTCTCTCGGTGTCTTATTTTTAGTGGGATCCGCAGTGACTGTTGCAAAAAGATTGGAAACCACGTCCAGTTGGTCTCTCCTGCATGACACGATGAAATATTGGGCTATAAAGGATTTTATGTCCCATAATGGAGAATATGACCAAAGTATGAATAAGCCAGAGGGAGACAGCAAAGTGGGGGGAGGCGAGAAGAACAGGGGGTGAATATACCGTGGTGTGAGAAAGAAAAAGGAAATGTAAAATTTATAGAGGAATTGAATGCATAATGAAGTCAAGGCAAGTGAGTGGTTTCTAGTGATTTAATGGGCACTGGCCCAGCAAGACACCTTGCCGACTCAAATCTTCCATGAAAAGGGCCTTGTAAAAAATAACATTGGAAGGAGTTTAACTCAACTGAGGTTAAAAGGGATGCACGAGGGGGGGCTATAAAGCGTAGCCTCCTGTAGCGGAAGCTGCCAACGTCCCGCATGAGTGAATGCCCCGCTCTTGTAAGCTGGGACAAAAAGTCAAAGCTGGGAGGAAGGACAGAGGAAAGCATATGGCAGAGGGGAGACAGCTCGGAGGAGGGTGGGAGCAGGGGACGGATTAGAAAGGGGATGAAAAGTGAGGGAGTGACTTAACGGAGAGGGAAGAGAGGAGAAGATTGACATAGGAAAGGTGCTTCATTTTTCAGGGATTTTTTTTTTTAAATCAGTGTCTTCACAGTGCTGCGAGGTGCTCTTCTTGTACACACTACAAAGATTCAAGGGACTGGAGACAGCAAAAATGTCTTTTATTTTCCCCTTGGGAAAAAAAATAGCCATGTAGTCTAAGTAGACAGAAAAATCAGAATTCTGTAATACTTTTACCAGAATCTACCTCAGTGTCACACAAGTGTGTGAGTTTGCAAGACCATTTCCGCACTAGACTATTAAGTGCTATTATTCTGCTTTCAACATCCTATGGAATCCTGGCGTTTGCAGTTTAGGGAGGGGCCTCAAAGGCAATCCTCAAAGGCCCCTCCCTAAACTGCAAAGCCCAGGATTCCATAGGATGTTGAAAACGGAATAATAGCACTGTAACAGTCTAGTGCGGAAATGGCCCAAGTTTCTCAGAACTCTTCATCAGATCCCGTGGTGCAGAAAATTAGGGGATGGGGAAGAAACTGGAGAACTTGGAATCACAGAAGCAGAGGATTAGAGGAGACCCTGAGGGCCATCCAGTCCAACCCCCTGCCATGCAGGAATACACAGTCAAAGAGCTCCTGAGAGATGACTATCTGGCCTCCATTGAAAAGCCTCCAAAGGAGGATGCCAGCCCCTCCAAGAGAGTGTATTCCACTGTCAAATAGCTCTTACTGTCAGGAAGTATTCCTAATGCATAGGTGGAATCTTTGTTTCCTGTTGTTTGAAGCCATCGCTCTGTATCCTAGTCCCTGGAGCACCTATCTTCCATATGACATCCTGTCAAATATTTGAACATGGCCATCATTAACCAACCTTAACCTTCTCTTCTTTAGGCTAAACATACCCAGCTCCCTAAGTCACTCCCTGTACGGCATGGTTTCCAGGCCTTTTACCATTTTGGTTGCTCTCCTCCACAGAGAGTAAGCGATCTGCCCAAGACCACCCTCTGGGTTTCTATGGCCAAGCAGGGAATCGAACCCTGATCTCCAAGGTCATAGTCCAGAGCTCAAACCCCTACACCAGACTGGCTCTCAAGCTGGTTTATCACATTTTAAAGGAGGTGAGAACACACATTCTCAAGTAAAGAGTCCCCCCTCATCTGTAAAAGCATTCAGTCAAGAGTGCCAACCGTGCCACTGTATGAGGGGCCACCAAGAGTGAACGTGGACCCCCTTTGCCCAGTTTGGCTTCCATGTGCTCCCCCTTTTCTTCCTTGGTCTGCAGCACTCTCCTCTCTTTCTTCCTGTTCTCCACCAGATCCAAGAGAATAAAAACCAAGGCCATAAAGCAAAGCGATTTACTGGCCTTAATTTGATAGGCTACATAAACCGTGTAATATAAACAACAGGGGCATAAAGGAGCAGCCAAAAGAGGTGGTTAAAGCGACAGGCGCCTTTTCAGGCCTCCGTCTCTCAAGCCAGGCTTTTTCTCTCCCTCTCTCCAAAGGTCTTTTATACGGCGTAATTGGGAATCTTGCCTAGAGGCAGCCAGGAAAGTGGCAAGGGCAAGGGGGACGCAAGCCTGGAACGGAGGCGGAAAGCGGGGTGCTCATCTTTGCCCCCTCCTCTCCCTCCCATTCCCGTCTTGCTGCTCCTCCATTTTTTCAACTAGCTGTTTGCAGCAAAAGAAGACCCAAGTCCAGCTTTAAAAAAAAAAACAAAACTGGTTGCTGCCAGCGCCTAACAGCCAGGACTCTACCTCTCACTTCAAGCCCAAATTCCCTGTGGTTAGAACAGATCACTGAGTGTTATGAGCATTTGTAGGAAGTGCCACAGCAGCCCTGAAATACAACTGCAAGAGGATAAATAAAATCTAAATGTTATGCCAGGAATCAGGGCACCTACCTTGGGTGATGGAGGAGGGAGGGCAGAGAAAAGAGCTATTTTAAAAGGTGAGGTTCAGATGGGAGAGGCCTAAATACCCTAAAGGCATGCAACTTCATCTGATCTTGGAAGCTTAGCAGAGTCAAGCCCAGCTAGTACTTGGATGGGAGACCACCAACAAATACCAGGTGCTGTAGGCTATGAAGTCATCCCTCCACATTTGTGGGGTTGACTTTCATAGATTTCATTATTTGCAAGTTTCTCCAACCCCCACCCCAGGAGCTTATTTTCTGGGGAAAATCTTTCTTCTCAGCATCTCCTATCAGGCCATGCAGTCCTTTAAAACCCACCTCTGCTCCTCCTCCTCCACCACCAGCAGATACCTAGCCAGCCAAGGATGGCTCACACCCCGATTTCTCAGCACTACAAACCCCCTCTGGATGCTTGCACCATACCCAAGGAACAAGGTGGGCAAGAGAGAGGAACTATACGCCCACCATGCCAACTCACCCCCTTTCCCTGACCTGGTTTGGGCCCTGGGCATCCGTTCTTCCCACCATACCTTGGTCCTCTTTCCACAGATACATACACATATTTTGATATTTGTGATTTTTCCACTTTGGCAAGAGTCCTGAGCCCCACCCTAGCAAACATGGAGGACTGACTGTACTTCAGAAGAAGGAAGTGGCAAAACCACCTCTGAGTACTGCCTAAGAAAACCCTATGAAATTCATGGGGTTGCCATACATTGAGAGGCGATTTGAAGGCACATACATGCATATCAGATGGGAAAAGCTGAGATTACCAGCAGGCGCTTGAGAGAGCATGGCAGAAAGAGCCAGCATATATGAATCTTTTGCTGTTGAGCCTTGCCTGGAAATGAATTAAATTGTGAGTGGGAAGACACACAAGGAGGCAGAGGCGGAAGCAGGAGGAGGCCACCCAGAGAGCCACTCTCGCTGCCTTTTCTCACGACTTAACACATGCAGTGTTGTGGCCGTGGCTCCCCAGTGACCTGGGATTGGTGCATGTTGGTTTTCCCGCTCTTAAGGGTTCTTCTTAAGAGGGATTTATGATGTTGAATCCAAACCCTTTCTTGCAATGCTGCCTGCAGATTTTAAGTATTGGATATGCAAGAGGCAAAGCTAGGGTTGAACAGGCGGGTGAATTTTCTGTGAAAGAAAACATAGTGGTAGAAATACAGAGAGAGTTCTTTCATCACGCTGTAGTGTCTACAAAGGAAGCATTAATGAAGTTATTGCTGTCTTTTTCTTTCCATGGAGTTCCGGAGTTGGAAAAGATGTGATAATGAAAAAAAAATCTTTCTCTAAACCTTGCATTGTCTTGTCTTATCTTTCTCTAAGGCACTGAAAAAACATTCCCCTTACACAAATGGGTGTGCTGGTGTTAGACATTAAAAGGTTTTATTGTTTCCCCAAATGCTATCATCAGCAAAATCAGCTTTGAGGAATAACTATGGTAGGGTAGTTAACGTAGGTTGACTTTGCCCTGGCTGTTCCCAAGTGCTGGGATTCAATGAGGAGGGAGGGTAGGCTGGCCCCCTCCCCATTTGGCTCCCAGAATGAGACAGGCCTTTGGCAAATGACCTTGCTCACTGAGGAGGGGGCTTTTAGCTGGGTGAGTGTTCTTTTCTTTCTCTCTCTCTCTTTTACATGTGCTTTTCAAATGCTTCCTTTCATTTTATGTTTTATTTGTAATCTACTTAATTACAAACCACCTTGAATCAAGGCTACATTAAGGTTTTCGTAAACTCTAGGGACTCTTGTATTTGACTCCCCTCCTTGCTTCAACATAGCACCAGGGATGTTTTGGTATACCTTAAAATCTTTTTTTCGGAGGCCCTAAAATTTTCATAAGCCCTAGGGACTGTGCCCTGGGCACTGTGCCCAAAATGCCTAATGGATAAGGCAGCCCTGCCTTGAATACTTTTCTTCTCCCATGGGAAGGGTCATTGTCCAAGCCACATTGCCCATAGTGTTTTGGCTTTGTAGGCCCCTTCCATACTGGAAACCAGGCATTTTTAATATGCAGTTGTTAGCCCTCCATATTTGCTGGTTTCCCTTCCGCAGATTTGATGATTTTGTGGATTTGATTAATATGTTGACTGTAGGAATCCCTAAGTCCTCCTAAGTCCCCCTAAGTCCTCTGCTGGAAGTTGACCATAGAGTCACACTGGAAGACCAAGAGATTCATAGAGAGAATACATCTTTAGGAACCTCTAGGTCCTCCAGCATGATTCTATGGCCAAAAGCAATGTTATTAAGTACTTTGTTAATGGACTTCTCACACTTCTCCTTCCATTGTTACTGTTATTGTTGCAGTTCTAACTCTATGCAGTGTAAGTATGTAAACATAATGTGATGTTTATTGTTATTTTTTTTAAATCCTGCTGGCTGTTTGCCATAATAAATTTTATTCATTCTGGGATTCTAAGGTCAACTTCTGCCAAAAGTGGTCAGGTTTAAAAAAAAAAAATTCACAATTTTTATTTATATTTGTGTTTTCCTACTTCCATGGGGTCTTGCTCCCCCAACCCCTGCCAAAGTGGAAGGTCCACTCTATAGGCGCTGTTGTCATGTTTTTCTGTTTGCCACTGTTGCTATCGCTGCCATGGTATGCAAGGTGTAGGGACATTGTTTTTTGGACTACAGACATCCCTGGTAGCATGGCTCAGGCATTCTGTCTGGGGGATTTTGGGAGCTGTAGTCCAAAAAGCTACTCCCCCCCCCCCCCAGAATCTTAGAAAGACACCATTAATCCCAACAATGACTTCTCTCCAAAAGGAGGGAAACCACATCATGCTTCTCTCAGGCAAGGAACCAAATTCATTCTCCCTGTTGTGAGCTGTGTAAGGGGAGAGGGAATACTGAAGCATGCCACTGTGCCCGTTCCCCCAATCTTATAATATGCTTTATTTTTATGGATCTTGAAGTCAATTCTGATTTATGGTGACTCTATCAAAGGGTTTTCTTTGCAAGATTTGTTCTTGTTTCACAAAGAACAAATGGGAGGGTGCCATTATCTTCGTGTTCAGATTGAGAGATTGTAGCAAAGTCACCCAGTGGGTTTCCATGACTAACAGGATTTGAACTCTGGCCTCCTAGGATCCTAGTTCGTTACTCAGACCACTATACCACGCTACCTTCATAGAAAAAGAAATGACAGAGGGATAATATAGTGAAGTCACCTACTAATTTTGTGATTTTTAAAACACACGCACACACAGGTTTCATGTAACACTGTTACCAGCCCTGAAGTTCTTTCACGGGATGGGATGAGGTGCAGTTCTGATTAAAATCCAATTAAAAATCTGATCGATGCTTTCACACTAATTAAAGTTGTTGTTTTAAAAAGCATCCAAACCTCTGAGGAGCTTAGCTGTCAGTTTTGGTGCTTCCTAATGAGATGAACAAGATGGCAGGCAAGACACACAAACTACCAATTATAACTATTGTCTCGTCATATACAGCCATTTTCAGAAAAATAAACCTACACAGTACACCTTAGTGGAGGCTTTATTCTAAGTATTCAGCTAAAAAATACCAGATTCTAGATGTAAGAGGCAAATTCAAACGCGCAGTAAGAAAAATTCCTGAACTACACCATTTTGTATTGCAGCTTGGAAAAAAACAAGTCCTTCCATGCATGTGGAAATCTAGCTCATCAAGTAGCAGTTCTTCAGCTTAGCTTTCTGGATGTGCTGGCTTTTTTCATTTGCAAAGTATTGGGTGGGGAAATGAAAGTACAGTCTCCACATTTGTGGGTTTCACTTTTGCGGATTCGATTATTCACGGATTATTTGCTGTCCCCTCTGCTGCCTCCCTGCCCCTTTTTTAATAGGGACTGCAAGCCTCATGAGACTGAGAAATTGTGAAGGAGGCTTCTAAATCCCTATTAAAAATGGTGTGGGGTAGCCGTGGAGGTAGCAGCAAGCCCCCACCAGCCCCCTACTTCTGCCTTGGGTAGGAACCCTGATGCCTCAAAGGAATCCACAGTGCGTTGAATATGGTGATCATAGTTTCTTTGCGTGTTAAATATGGTTTGGGAGGGCCTAGAGTTATTCACAGTTTTTCCACTTTCACAGGGGTCCTGTGCCCTTAACCCTAGCAAATGTCGAGGGAGAGCTGTATTCAAAAATGCAGTTTCTTCTCTGAAGCCTTTAGTATAATCCAGCACTTCTTAAGCTATCTGATGTGGCAAACCAGTGGGACCATATTTGTGCCATGTGGCTGGAACTGTTAACTCTCTTTCCTGTTAGCTTGCCATGGATCAACAGCCCATGGCTCATAGACCAAGTTCTCAGACCACCATTTTGAGAAGTTCTGGCATATTCCAAGAAGGGGAAAAGAACATTCTGTTCCTACACAAAGCTCAACCTAGTTTAGTCCCAGATACATAGGTACCACCCTTTGTGGGTTCTATTGTGTTGAGAAAGAGACATTCTGCAAATGCTCAGAGACCTTTACATCTTTATCAGCAGATAATAAAACATCTGTAACCTTTCTTTCTTGCACGGAGCTCAGAATGATATACATGAATGGGATTATCTCACTATATCATTATAACAATTCTGTATGGTAGATTAATCTCAGAGAAAAAACAGCCCAAGGTCACACAGTGAACTTCAAGGCTGACTGGGGACTTGAACCTCGATTTCTCCAGCCAGAATGAAATATTTTAACTACAACGCTGTACTGAATCTCTCTTTACATATCAGTTCACATTTGACATACCCTGGGCTGAACCCTGGATTTGAAAACTGGCTGTGGAATTAAAAGCCCATTAGATTCAACCTTAACATGGCTATCTTAGGCTGTGAGAAAAAGAATTACAGTCAGCCCTCCACATTTGCTAGGGTTAGGGGCACAGGACCCCTGCAAAAGTGGAAAAGCTGCAAATATGTGTGTGCGCGTGTCTATGGGAAGGACAGCTGAGGCATGGTGGGAAGAGTGGGCACCTAGGGTCCAAACCAGGGCGGGGAAAGGAGAGGGAAAGGGGTTGGTTTGGCATGGTAGCCCTATACTTCCTCTCTCTTGCCCACCTCCTACTTTGAGTGTGTGGGGGGCATTGGGAGGGCATTTGTGGTGCTGAGAAATTGGACTGTGAGCTGTCCTTAGCTGGCCAGACAGCAGCTGGTGGTGGAGGAAGAGGAGGAACAGAAGCGGGTTTTTAAAGGGCTCCGTGACCTGATCAGAGCTGCCGATAGAGAAAGTTCCCCCAGAAGAGAAGCACTTGGGGGAGCAGGGGTTGGAGTAGCTTGCAAAAAATTAAATCTGTGAAAGTGAAACCCACAAATGTGGAGGATCAACTGTACATTCCTAATTCAGAACTTGGAATTCTTCGTGGCCACGTTGGCTGGAACAGGGGAGTCTTGGAGTTGTCATCCACAAAAGTAATGTTTCCAGGCTTTGCTCTAATAACAGCGTAGAAACATTTCACTCCTCCCATCTCTGTTTACTGTGGAACCCTGCAAAAACCAGCAGATACGAATCCATGCTAAAGTCAGAAAAATCTTCCCTCTCCAGATCCAAAGGCGTAACCTCGGGGCAACCCACCACCTGACGGGGCCATGGCGAGCACCTCGCCGACAGCCGCGGTGGTGACGGCCACCGTCGTGACCACAGCAGCAGCCATGGACTTGCGTGACTGGCTCTTCCTCTGCTATGGCTTAGTGGCTTTTCTGAGCAAGGTGATTGACAGCACCACCTGCCCGTCGGTCTGTCGTTGTGACAACGGCTTCATTTATTGCAATGACCGGGGCCTGACCTCCATCCCAGCTGATATCCCAGACGATGCCACCACCCTCTACCTGCAAAACAATCAGATCAATAACGCCGGCATCCCCTCCAGTTTGAAGAAGAAGCTCAACGTTCAGGTTGTATAACCAGGGAACTGAAAGGAGGGAGGGAGGGCATCTGGTCTTTTTGAATATGCTAATCCCAAATATTGTCTAACCATCATCTTATCCCTTGGAGGCAGCAAGAAGATCTATACCTTTCCCCATTCCTTCAAGCCACACATTTAAAAACAGGGGGATTTCTGAAACTCAAGACAGAGGGAATTGTTTTTCATGCATTTGAATTTAGCGCAGAGAGGCTTTCTTCAGATTTTGGTGTCTTGAACTGCAGGCTTGTGAAAGTTTCCAGAATCTCTAGCAATCTTGAAGATACTCAGTGCCTGTCCGGGTCACAAGGATTTGCCACACCTCAATTTCATCATTTTTTTTTAATTTTGTGAGATCTCTCATGAGGTGGCAAGTTTAGAACTTGAGACTAGAAATGTTCATGAGAAAAGTTTGAAAGGCGGAGGTGAGATTGTTTGTCCCTCTGAGCCAGAACAGTCCCCTTGCATGGGCAATGTCTCTGTGGTATGTGTTGCAGAAAGAGTTCCTTTTCCTTTCCTGCTGTCTGGAGATGCTGCAAGCCAAACATGGGACTTGTCAGCAGCCTCTTTCCACTGAGCTATGACTCCTCAGCCACTCCTAGTAGTTTCCCTTTTAATAAAAAAAGATGGTATACCATGGATTACCACTCAGTGGTAGAGCACATTCTTTACTTCCACAGGATGCCAGGATATTCCTTCCATCCTCAGTTAAATTGTGGTGAAGAAACTTCGCTTCCAGTGTTCTGATTTTGAATTCACCGGCATGTCAACAAACCATGTTAGTGGCAGAGGCAGGCATAAGTCTATCTTGTGCTTGCATAGGTCTTCTTCTGGTGTTTGCAGGGTCTGATATTCTCATCCACCCCCTGCAGTAACAAAGCCACACACACACACACACACACAACTCCCTGCTGTACTGTCATAGGCCTCCATGCCCAGCCATTCTGTTGTTGTTGGAGAACAGAAGGAATTGCAGAAGCCAGACAGAAACCAATGATATTGCTGAACCTCTGGAAGACCCCAGCAGATCTTGGTGAAAGATGACTTTAGTCTATGTCTGGCCTTGGGGAGGCAACCAGACCCTTCTCCAATCCCCTCTGCTCTCCAGTAGTGATGGAATGGCTCGGGAGAGGGAATCTATCATAAGGTACCGGTGAGCCCACGGGGGGCGATGGGGGCCATAGAGTTCAACATGTGAATTCTTGCCATATACTCAACCATTTAGAATCTTGGCCAAGGGATTGTAAGCATTTTAATCTAAGACATCTAAAATGCCTTTCTGTTTAAGCAGGCTTTTGTGCAAATTGCTTGCAGGGCATCTTCTTATTGGGGTGTGTACTTTATTTATAAATGATTTTATGCGGGGTTTTTTTTTTTAATTTTATTGTTAGGCTTTGTTTGTTTTGTTTTTATGTGAGCTGCCGAGAGAAAAGCAGCATATAAATGCAATAAATAAATAAAATAAGGATAATTGGAGTGGCAGTCCAAAATGTCTAGCAGGCCCTAAGCTGGGGAAGGGTAGAATATGCAACAATGGTCTAGAAACATCAGTGGCCTCATCCAGACTTGAACAGTTACCTGGTCTGTAGAAACAAAACATCTGCATGATACCACTTTGGGCTAGAGATTGATCAGATTTTTAAATGTTTAAATAGCCCGGACATATGAAATGTGTCTTCAAATTCCAAATATTACAGTCAGCTTCTAGACTTCAGTTTGATCTGAGAAGTGGGATATGGCATGAATTTGGAGGTGTGAATATTGTACTTGAATATTTAGTGCAAGACTGAAATTTCCACAAACAAAAAGTGGCATTTTGAAACTTGAATTTCCCTGCTCTTTATTTTTGGGATCCCTTCAATTCAAGTACATTCCACCACCACCATCCCCAGTGTAAATTTAATATTTCCACAGTGATGAAGGTCATGTTGGTAAAGACAAGCCCGTGTTTCTTGAACTCTCTCCCGGTTTTAAAAATTTACATGTCACTCCCACTCTCTGCTTCTGCCCTGCTGAATTTCCCTCTTAATCCAATTCCTGTCAGGTCATCTACCTCTATGAAAATGACCTAGATGAATTCCCCATCAACCTGCCCCGTTCACTGAGGGAGCTTCATCTCCAGGACAACAATGTCCGCACCATCGCCCGCGACTCCCTGGCCCGCATCCCCCTGCTGGAGAAGCTGCACTTGGATGACAACTCCGTCTCCACCGTCAGCATCGAAGACGACGCCTTTGCGGACAGCACGCGCCTCAAGCTGCTTTTCCTCTCCCGCAACCACCTCAGCAGCATCCCCTCCGGCCTGCCTCGCACCCTGGAGGAACTCAGACTGGACGACAATCGCATCTCCACCATTCCCCTCCACGCCTTCAAGGGACTAAACAGCCTGCGGCGCCTGGTGCTTGACGGCAACCTTCTGGCCAACCAGCGCATTGCGGACGACACCTTCAGCCGCCTGCAGAACCTCAGCGAGCTCTCGCTGGTGCGGAACTCCCTGGCAGCTCCCCCTCTCAACCTCCCCAGCGCCCACCTGCAGAAGCTGTACCTCCAAGATAACGCCATCAGCCACATCCCTTACAATACCCTTGCCAAGATGAGGGAGTTGGAGAAGCTGGACCTGTCCAACAACAACCTGACCACCCTGCCCAAGGGCCTCTTTGATGACCTCGACAGCCTCTCTCAGCTCCTGCTGAGGAACAACCCCTGGTACTGTGGGTGCAATCTCATGTGGCTACGGGACTGGGTCAAGGCCCGGGCTGCCGTGGTGAACGTGAGGGGCCTGATGTGCCAAGGGCCCGACAAGGTCAGAGGCATGGCCATTAAGGACATCACCAATGAGATGGATGAGTGCTTTGAGGCAGGCCCGCACAGCAATTCTGGGGTGGCTGTGGCAGCCAAGACGACGGCCAGCAATGCCGCTGTCACAACCCCACAGGGTTCCCTCTTCACGCTCAAATCCAAAAGGCCCGGCATCCAACTGCCTGATTCAAACATTGACTACCCAATGGCCACTGGGGCAGGAACCAAAGCCTTGGTTCTCAATGTCAAGCCACTGACAGCTGACAGCATCCGCATCAGCTGGAAAGCCATGCTGCCAGCGGCCTCTTTTCGCCTCAGCTGGTTGCGCTTGGGCCACAGCCCGGCTGTGGGCTCGATCACCGAGACCCTGGTGCAAGGCGACAAGACGGAGTACCTGCTGACAGCCCTGGAGCCCAAATCCACCTACATCATCTGCATGGTCACCATGGAGACAGGCAGCACCTACGTGCCGGATGAAACCCCCGTCTGCGCCAAGGCCGAGACGGCGGACATGTACAGCCCCACAACCACCCTCAACCATGAGCAAAACATGGATCCAATGGCGGGGCTGCCATTAGCAGGGATCATTGGTGGGGCAGTAGCCTTGGTCTTCCTCTTCCTGGTCTTGGCTGCCATTTGCTGGTACGTCCACCGGACGGGAGATCTGCTGACCCGCGAACGAGGTGGTCGGAAGAAAGACGACTACGTGGAGTCGGGCACCAAGAAGGATAATTCCATCCTTGAAATAAGAGGCCCTGGCTTGCAAATGCTACCAATCAACCCCCACCGGGCAAAAGAAGAGTATGTCATCCATACCATATTCCCTTCCAATGGAACCAGTCTTTACAAAAGCACCCACACCATCGGCTACGGCACAACACGTGGGTACAGAGACGGGGGAATCCCAGACATAGACTATTCATATTCATGATGGAAAATCCCCCCTCCTCCCACATATAATGCCCAGCCTCCATCCTTCCCTGTTTTTATCTCCCTCCCCATCACACACCCCAGGGTTTTTTTGCCAAGATGGAAAAAAATGCAAAACAAAAACTGCTTTCCAAGCAAAACCAGGTGGAACAAAGGGGAGGGGAGGGGAGGAGATTTTACAAGAAAAAAACTTATTTTGTAGGAAAAAAAACAAAAAAAGAAGTTTTAAAAAAGTAGACATGGAGGGAAAATACATAATTTATATTTAATATACCAGATTAAAACAAAACCCAGCGCAGACCGCCCAGGAACTTTGGGTTACTGTTGTTTCCCTGCCCCTAAGGGTGTAGGGTGGTGGTGGTAGGGGGAAGACCTAGAAAAGGTAAAAAGAAAAATGGAAAAAAATGCTACCTGTTTATCTTTCTTCCTGTATAAATTTTCTATTTTGTTCAGGGGTTAGATTATAAAAAAAATATATAAAAAAAACACATCAAAACTGTCTTTCCTGGAGGCTAAACTGCTGACTGTCTTGGGGGAGAAGACTTGTGTGAATCGATTTCAAGTTGTCCTTTTGCATCCCATAACTCTGCTTTCCTTTCAGGATCCAAATTCTTCATGAAAAGTTGAACGACAACCACCATTTGGGCAGTTTTAAGCTTTTTTTAAATGAATTCTGAAACAAAACTGTAACTGCTGGCACAGACTGCTCTAAGAATCTCCATTCAGTTACCTCTTCCTCACACAGCCCTTGGGACGATCATTCAAGATTATTCTCTTTGTAGAAATAATGCCACAGGTAGTTCTTGTCTTTTCTTTTTAGCAAAAACAAACAAAGACCCCAACAACATGGAGATGAGATGGGCCAGCGTCTTCCAGCCAGCAAGATATTCCGTCCAAGATGGGGGTTCTGGAATCCTAAACAAATCTCAGGTTCCCATGGCATATGAATGGTTTTGAGATGCTAAGGAAGGAGAGAAAGAGAAAGAGGAGAGAAAGAGAAATGGGATTTTGAGTCAGGCCTTTTGCCTCAACTCAAAAGCGACAAGCTGGGCCACTGTAGACAAGACGGGTTTTGTTGAGTTTTGTTTGTCTCTGCCTCTTCTCTCAAGTAATACATTTGGATACCCCAGCTAGAGATCTGTGGGTATTTGCAAGAATGTGGGCATACTAGTTGTGTGAAAACCTGGTTACAGGTGCTGCAAGGCTGGTCTCCATAGCCTTAGTCTTGTAAAGTTAAAAAGAAAAAAAAAGGCAACTCCAACACCCATGTACCCATGATATTCAGGTGTCTGATAATTCTCCTGCTTTTGTATTCCCAGCTCAGGAGCAAAATATCAGATTGTTTGTTGTACCCAGTGGGCTGGATTCAGCTTAATGATGTATTTGAGTAGGTTCACAAAGGGCATGGTTTTTCTCAAGGGCAAATCCAAATTGCCGATGTGACAGGAAAATTAAGATTCTCCCATTTGCTCAGGAGTCTTAAAGGGAAACTGCATAGGGACCAGGCATCCAGAGAGTGTGGGAAGGGCTCTTTTGTACAGAGATGAGACCTCAGAGGGCCATTTTGAAAAGGACAGATGTTGAAATGAATGACAAAGGGAAAGAGCAAGCTCCATGTGGCAGACAACCTGTTGTCGATTTGTCATGGTCGAGACAGGATGACAATGTCTGTGTCAACTTGTTCTGGTATACTGGATCTTGTGTACCCCTGGTGGGGCAAGCTCTAGGAGGCTGGATGTGAGGCAATGTAGACCAAACTCTGTTTGTCCCAGGCTCCTGATTTTGATGAGCAGCATTTCCAAAGGCTCGCTTTCAGGAGAAGAGGGCTGAGAAAGCTGGAGAAATGCCGAACAGGCCACAGCTTGGAAATGTTACTTTTTAGACTTCAGTGTCCAGCCAGCATGGTATGCTGGCCATGCTGCTGAGGACTTCTGGGAGCTGTAGTCCCCCCCAAATTTTCAGTCTCTGGAGAAGGCCCCTACTCACAGTGCAGTGGGTGACAGGCCTGAGTTAGAATGAGAAAGCTTACTGTTTCACGGAGGTCAAAACCATCAGTAGTTGCTAGCCAGGCTGTGCATTTATCAGACTGTCTCAGAAATAGCAGTCTTTATATATTGGTTGCTGGGGACAGTGTGTATGTGTGTGGTTGCACTTCTGTCCACTGGTGGGTTTCTATAGGCTACCAGTTGGCCACTGGGCAAAACAATGTTGGTTGTCCTTACATTCCCATGTGGTTGTGAGCCCTGCAGATACTTATTCCAGCTAAACCCCAAGATTCAGGTATAGGCAGAAAAAATCCACGGCAGTAGAGTCAAGCTGAAAATGTTGATGACAAAAAAGAGGCCTTTTTGTTGCTTGGAAAGGGTTATAAAGCTCAGGAAAATGAACAAAGCATGCACAAACTGAGGATGAGTCTATTGAGAATTATTAGACATGTGGAACCTCTGTAGGCAGTGGCACTCTCTCTGTGACCATGAGCACGCATGAATAAACAGAGAAGCATATTACCTTTCTGTTTATCAAGAGCAGCTACCTGGCCATCTTTTGAAATAGTACATTGGACCTTGCTTTAATCCAACAAGGCAGTTTCTATAGTCTCAAAATCCTAAAAAGTTCAGAAGACAAAATCCTCTTGTACCCTTCCCTCTTTCCCCACTTCTAAGAGTCTTCTCCATTCTGGTGTATTTGGATGTGTCTTCAAGTCACTTGTCAACTTACGGTGACCCCATGAATTTCATAGGGTTTTCTTAGGCAAGGAGTAATCAGAGATGGTTTCACCAGTTTCTTCCTCTGAAATACAGTCCACACACTTGGTATTTTGTTGGTAGTCTCCCATCCAAGTACTAACAAGTAACTGACCTTGCTTAGCTTCCAAGAAAAGATGAGATCTGGTGCCTTTAGAGTACTTCCATTCTTACATGTTATTAGCATTATTTCTGACAAACTTGACAAGTTATCATTCCCGCCACCCCAGGCAAAATAATGATGATTATGATATGGACAGTAGATGGTCAGTCTGGTCATAACAAAGCACAATGGTATAGAAAAGCAGCAGTGCTTTTGTAGCAGTGGGTCCTCAAGAAATCAAGCCTGAACTGTCTCTAGAAGCCAAGATGACTAAACTGAGGCTGTCATACTTTGGCCGTGTCATGAGAAGGCCTGGCTCGCTAGACAAGACAATAATGCTTGGGAAGGTAGAAGGCAGTAGGAAAAGAGGAAGATGCCTTGCAGATGGAGAACAAATCCAGGAGGACATGCCCCTGAATTTGCAAGACCTGAGCAGGGTGGTTGAGAATAGGTGACTTGGATGTCTTATCCTTAGGGTCACCAGAAGTCAAAGTCAATTTCATAGCAGTTAACAACAACAAGTGCTTCCCACTTAGGACAAAATTGTCTGCTGGAAATATGTGCTCTTCATAAAAATTCTAGGCCAGCTTCTTCAACAATGTCAAACCACAAAGCAACCCAATACTGAAATTGTGGTAGGTTCTCATGCCACCTCTGACCCAGCAACCCACATCAATTTTTGTAGTTCACTGTTTGGCTTCCCTGGCTATGGATTTCTTCTCCCCAACAACCCCTTCCCCAGAAAGAGGCTCATGAGAAGTCATTTCTCAGTGTCAATTCAGTATACAGTTTTCCTCAACAGCTGCCTTTCTGTTTGGCCCACCTTCTCATATTTTGACAAATTTGCAGCATTTCAAATGGCAACAATAAATGGGATTAGCCAGCTAACTGGAGAGCAAGGCAAGAAATGCACCATTAGAAGCATCTTTTTTAAGGAGCTCTCTTCTTGCCAACAAGACCCTCTGAGGGGGCCTTGCATTCCTTAACAGCAACAATTATAATGGTAGGTGGAGTGGGGAGCATTTTAAGCTGCTTGTGACAAAACAAAATGACAAGAGTGGGAAATGGGAGACAAATGGAGGGGGGGGACTAGAAACCTGGCCAATCACTACAAAAACGACAGAACATTTTCATCCATCAGCTCTCAGAGGAGCAACGCATGCCCCTCTAGATTACGGTTCATATTCCACAAGGCCCCCTGGCTGCTTCTTTTCATACAAGTCCCAGTGGGATCTCTATTGGCACCTCCCACGTTTGACTGGATGGGTTTTTAACTCAGCATTATCAATGGTATATATAACAAGTTTCATTACAGAGATGAAGAGACAGAAACAGCAGTGGCCTCTAGCAGCTCCTAAGATGGATGTTCATACTAGTCTTGGCCTGTTGACATGCTCCCATATCTCAAGTTAGTTGAAAGATTGGTGGAAGACACCCTCTTGTATAAGCAATGCCAGGAACATGATGTCCAAGGAGCGTGGGAGGATCATTCTGAGTTTATGGCTAGCTTGGTAAAGGGGGACGTTCTTACTTGTTGCTATGCAGGAGCTCACAGAAAGCCCTTAAACAAAGCATACAGAACTTTGTGAGGTCTGTACACTTTTCTTCCACTGTGGGTCTACACTGTATGACTTACTTCAAAGAGACTGATGGGTCAGCCGTGAATTGAAGCCTGGCGTTGTGCTAAGTATCCACTGAATACAAAAACCTCCCTGTTTTTCCCTTCTAGGTCAGGTTGGTAAAAATGCTTCAGCTAGCCCTTGGCAGAATTATTATTATTATTATTTGTTACCCACCTCTCCCCAAGGCTTGAGGTGGGCTACAACATAAAATAAAATTAAAAACACACTGTGGTTAAAATGCACTAAAACCACAAAACCATTTAAAATAAAAATATAATTAAAATACATCATCATTAAAAATACATCATAGTTAAAATCAGACTGGGTAGGCCTGCCAGAAAAGATGGGTCTTTAGCACTTTTTTGGATTCAGACAGCATATTTTGCTGCTGAATTTCTTCTGGCAGCCATTCCACAGTCTAAGGGCAGCTGACGAGAATGTCTTCTGGGTGACCGCTGCCAGTAAATGGTCCCCAGAGGACCTGAGTGTATGGGGCGGATTGTATGGGACGAAGCAATCCTGCAGGTAACTTGCACCCAAACAAGTAGGGCTTTAAAGGTAATAACCAATTCTTGACTGAAGAACATGACTGTGATCAGCATCCTGGCTCCCTAAGATGTGTGTGCTCTTGTAGAATGATCACGCTACACAGTTGCAGGGTGGCCAGGACAAAATAAGGTAAAGCAGAGCCATCAGGCTGCAATCATAGCTTGGGAAAGTTACTGTTTTGGGCTACCATCACCAGAGGGTCCCCCCCCCCCATCAGCATGGGCAGTGGTCATGCCGGCTGGGGCATATTGGGATATGTACTGCAGGAACAGCTTTACTAGGTACCAGATGCAATATAGAGAACTTGACTGTTCAAGATGTTGCAGAAGGGTCCCTCCTCTCCTCCTCTCCCCATTTGCTGTGGGATTTGAGGGGTGTTGTTGCAGGAGAGCAAACAGAGGAACTTCTGTGGTGCAACCTCAAAAGTTCACAGTCTGCCAGGTCTGCTTAAGAAGATGCCTGAAAATAAGGTGTGGG
The DNA here is from genome assembly GCA_030412105.1 of Cyclura pinguis. Classification (NCBI taxonomy): domain Eukaryota; kingdom Metazoa; phylum Chordata; class Lepidosauria; order Squamata; family Iguanidae; genus Cyclura; species Cyclura pinguis. The sequence continues at coordinate 5,295,666 of CM059611.1, forward strand.
ATACTTGATGCTGGTAGGATGCTGTAGTAGGAGAAAAGCATGTTTGTAGACTCTTTAAAGGACAATATGAACAGTTGGTTGGTAATAGTCTTTAGCCTTTTACCAAGGTAGCCATGAACTTTTATAAAAGGTCCACTGTCCTCTAAGAGGATGGAATATGTTCCTACCATTAGAGAAGTACTAGAGAGTGTCTAGTTTCAATCTTTGTCTAAGTAAAGAAATAAATTAAAAGATGCACTGTCCTCTTATCTTTCTGCTCGAACTAGAAATCTTGGGAGCAAAGCCCTGCCTGCATTAGTACACAACAGAGTAGGGGGCTTTCTGCACTCCACTGTTATAGTGCTATTATTCCACTTTCAACTTCCCATGGAGTCCTGGGGTTTGCAGTTTAGGGATGAGCCTTTAGACTTCTCAGCCAGAGAGGTCTTTGGCCTCAGGAAACTACAAATTGCAGAATTCCACAAGAGGTTGAAAGTGGAATAACAGCACTATAACAGTGCAGTGCAGAAAGGCCACAGGTGTGGATAAATAAATAGAGCAAATCAAGCCTGATTTCCCCCTTGGAAGCCAAGATGACTGAACTAAGGCTGTCCTACTTTGGCCATATCATGAGAAAACATTCATTAGAAAAGAATAATGCTTGGTAAGGTGGAAGGCAGTAGGAAAAGAGGAAGACCCCACTGCTGATAGAGGGACTCGATCAAATAGGACACATCCCTGAATCTGCAAGACCTGAGCAGGGTGGTTGAGGACAGAGTGGCTTGGAAATATTCATAGGGTTGCCATAGGTCGAGATCAACCTGACAGCAGTTAATAACAAGAGTAGATGCTCTGCATCTGCCATTAGCACAACCAGATACGAGAACCCTGCTATTCTTATGCATCATTTTTGCACAAGTCAGTTGCACCAAGATGACCACTGGGACAAAGAGAAGCCATGCCAAATTTAAACAAATTTGTTTGTTTAAAAACAAAAAGGTGAGAGAGAAATGAAAAGGAATGCAGCAAGAAATAAGGACAACCTTAGTCTTCTGGAAATGCCAAAGGACCAGCACATCCATGGTGCCAATTTTTACACATTACCAAGTATGCAAATTTAATGCAGTTCATTAAGAGTGGAGGTGAGGATGAAGAACAAGCCCCACAGAAGTCATTTTGCGAGGCAGTAGTGTGGGCAGCTAGGTTTTTTTTTCTTCATGTTGGGTACCATCAACATGGAAAACATAAACAAGGGGGGAAACGCACACAGGAGAGAAATCTACTTTCCAGGCCAACTAGTATTTATACACTTTACACAATACAGGACTTGGACCCAATGCGTCAGTCTCACTTCCCAAGAAGTATAATTCTATTAAGTGTTTATATACAGCACTTCGCAAACAGCTAATGTGAGACGGCTCTTGGGGAGGACTTATTTAGCGCAATGAAAAGAAAGGAGGAAAACAATTCACATGGACACAGAGAGAGACCAGCCTCTCCCTGCTGCTCATTAATTCAGGTGATTCAAGGATTGTTTGGCACGCGCTGTCACTGGCATGCATGCAAGGAGTTTATGGTAACAAGCAATTTGCAGCTCAGCTTGCAAAGTTTTCATTTAGGAGAGAGTGCTTTAAAGAAAAAAAAAAGAAGAGCCATCCAGCTTATTTTGGTATATGAAGTGAAAGATCTAAGAAATATCTTTCTCCATCTCTGGCACTGAAAATACAGCAATAATTGAGAAGATTATGTCCTTTATAACCCCCAACTTGCTATTGTTGAAAGCTGCCTCACTATGTCTAATGGCAGGGCCAGCCCTGTTCCAACTAGAATTTGTAAAAATTACATTTTCGGCCTACTACTCCCCAGATCCCCCCAGCCAGCATGGCTCCAGCTGAGGAATATTTTTTTTTAGTATGATCTGTCTTAGAGCAGGATATAATCTAGTCATGCATTGCAGCTCACTAGTTAAAAACCTACAGACTACCATAAATCCCTCTCTTTGCTGCTTTTTTGTGGGGTGGGTAGAAGTTTCTGCTGCTATTTCAATTTTTCTGCAAGGATTTCTTAAAAGTCTGAGTCTCTGGCACAAGCAGTGAGCAACATGCTTGACAAGTAACCTCTCACCGCATTGGTTCTCTCTTGCGTCCTACTTTCTTGGCACAACACTCTTGACAAGCTAGAACTGATCATGATTACCTGGCTGTCCTAGAGCAGCCTCTTCACTCCAGGGCTTGAGCCTTGCTCATGTTTGCAATTATTAAAAAATGGAACTGAGGGAGCACACTCATGCCAACTTTGCCAGTGTCAGGAAGGCACAACCATTCAGGCAATCTCTTTGAAAGAGAAGGGGAAAAAATTCCTAGGACAGGAGGGTTATAGCAAGGACTAGAAATTTGCTTTTTTTCTAAAAGATATGTAGACTTTGTATCAGATCAAATCCTACAGATGTGTAACCGCAGGGACACAGGTCCTGGTTATGATGCCAACACAAGAAATCTCTAAATCCCTAAATTTTGGTCTGGTCAGAGCTTGAAAAGGGCACTTTTTGGATCTACAGGTGCTATAGCCCTAGCCAGCATAGCTGATAGTGAATGAAGAATGTTGAGAATTGTAGCCTAACAATATTTAAAGGGCCACAGGTTTCCCACCCCGACATAAAATGCTTTCTGTTAAGCCGTGGCCCCAGATGGAATGTAGAACCAAACGGGTTGTCCTTGTGGTCTGATAGGTCAACAGGGTATCACCCAAAGCCCTGTCTTGCCCCCAGCAGCAAAGAGTTGCCTGCCCTGGCCATTTGCTGGGCTGAGAGAAAGATGTGTGGCCAATATCCTGATGCTGAGGTTGCCAAGCAACCACTGGGTCTGCTCTCTCGCTGCCTTGGAAGAGAAAGCGGGCTGGATTCAGGCTAGCCCTTAGCACTGCTATCTGCAACATCCAGTGCCATCTCAAATGCACGTTTGCTGTGTTCCGCGTCTAGAGAGGGGGCAGTTTAGTTATTCACAGAATCATAGAGCAGGAAGGGACCACAAGGTCCATCGAGTCCATTTTTATTTGAAGTTACTTTGTTTGAAGCTTCGTACCCTGTCCCCTGGCCTCAAAGGCTCCCAGATCAGTAAAAATGGAGGGGGGGGGATCTTTCCTAAGCTTAAAACCTTAAAAAAAAAAGGAACAAAAGAAATACAGGATGGTTAAGACAGATGAAAAAAAAACAAGGTTTTCCACATGCCTGGCAGAACAACCCTGTTTCCCATCTTCTCTCCTTTTTCTGCAGCATGGAGGAATGGCTGCCAGCTCTTTAGGAGAGGAGACACAAGGGAGAACTTTTGGCTGACCAGAACTTGGGTTTAAAGGAGTCCCACCCTATGAACTTTAGAGAAGAGGCACATTCAGTGTTACATAGGTTGAAAGCCAGACCTGAGGTTCCAAAGGACAGGCAGGGCAATGGAGAAAAAAAAATTGTACATACATGCACTACAGCTCCCAGAATCCAGTGGTCACGCTGGGAGTTACAGTCCAAAAAAGTAAGTTTTCCAGGCTCTGCAAGGGACTAAGAAGATGGGTCATACCCGGGACTGGGAATATGTGGCCCTCCAAGGGCAAGGGATGGTGAGAGCATCTGTAGGGTCTTATATTCCCCATCTTTAGCATATCAGTTATGGGCTCCAAGTCTGCCAGAAGGCAGGTCAGGCAGCCAATCTGATGCCAAGAAGAACTAAAACTAGAGACAAGCAAAGTCCAATGACTCCCAAAACCTGCCATAGGTCCAAAAGACCTATGTTGTAGATGGGGCAGGTACCTGACGGAAGGCAAGCATCACAAGCCAATGCAAACCCGAGACTGAGTTAGGCGTGAAAGACAGGCCACTATCTTTCTCTTCCTTCCTCTCCAGTGACTGGATTCCAAGCCCACAGCTTCCTCCCGTCATCTCTCCAGGGCTCAGCAGAGCTCTCTAACCATACACGAAACCTGGGAACCTCCAAAAAACTGGAAAGACAATGAGCTGCCGCCATCATTTTTGCTGCACGCCTTGTTTTGTGTCCCCCCTCCCCAAAATGGCAAAACTATCTGTCAGCAATGATTACAGTAGGATTAAATCATTGATCGGTGCCGAGCAAGGCCATGGGAGAGGAGGAGATACAATCGATGGCCAGGATTCTATAATGAGCACTATAGGGTGGGGTTGAGAACTTGCTCCGCTGCCTTTACCCAGCTGTTAAGGGAGCCCTTTACACAAAATGACAAGGATCAACCTGGTCTATTTCTGCTGAAAGACACTTCTGGTACAAGTGAAGCATTGTTCTACCCATCGCCCACTCCTTTTGTCCCTTGTGTACCACTTATTTGCATCTGTGTACAAAGAAGAGGCCAGGATCCGCACTCGGACGCTCTCCACCAAAATAAGGAGTTTTCTGTCTCCCCTTTCTTTTCTTTTTTTTCCTTTTTTTTTTTTTTTTGTCTGCAGAGAAACCAAAGTGCTCTCTTTTTGTGTGCCCTTTGGCCTCCTTCTCATTTTAGGTGCCTTGAAAATTTTCAAATGTTTAAAAGAAAAAAAGAAAGAAAGAATGTGTCGCAAACTCCCTGAGTCCTGTTTTATCCCGCCCCCTTGTTTTTCATAGAAAAAAACAAAAGCAAAAAAAGTACAAGTTTTAAAAAAAAAATGATACTTATTAAAAACAAAACAAAAAAAATCTTTCCTTGCCCTTTCTTGGAATAAAATAGAAAAGACTTAACTTTAACAGCTGTCTTGGTGGTGTCACTTGGTGGTGGCAGTGTTTGGAGCGTCATGCAAACTATGCGCAGCCAACGTCAGGTGCCGATGATGTTGAGGGACTACGGCTCCTTTCACCCCCAGCATGGCAGGGGTGATTGGAGTGAGGTAGTCCAACATCACTAGAGACAACGAGATGATGTGGAAATTACAAATAACAGTACCGTTGGCCCTCCACATTTGCAGGTTTTACTTCACAGGTTTGATTATGTGCGAGTTTTTTCAACCCCATACCTTAGGTGTTTCTTTTCCGAGAGAACCTTCCCTCTCAGCAGCTTCAATCAGGCCACGCAACTTTTGGGGGAAAAAACCCTCTGGCCTTCCTCCTCCTCCACCAGCCACTGCCTGGACAGCTAAGGACGGATTGCAACAGCCCAATTTCTCAGCACCACAAACCCTCTCCTGATGCTCCCCACACACCCAAGGAAGAAGATGGGTGAGAGAGAGGAAGTGTAAGGCCACCATGCCAAGCCACCCCCTTTCCCTCTCCTTTCCTTGAGCTGGTTTGGACCCTGGGTGCTTGTTCTCCCCACCATGCCTCAGACCCCTTTCCACAGACACACACACACACATTTTTGATATTTTCAATTTTTCCACTTTTGCAAGGGTCTCACATCCTTAACCCTACCAAATGTGGAGGGCCCAATGGTAATCTGATGGGAGCATAGTACAGAACAGTGGTTCTTAACCTGTGGTCCACAGACACACACACACACACCCGGGGAGCTGAGTTGTCCTCACAGGAGGTCCATGAAGGGTTAAAGAAATGTTACAGGCTTTTATAGTCAAGAAAGAAAGAAAGTCAGTCAGTCAGTCATACATAGATCTCAAAGAGCAATTGTCTTTTGCTGGTGACAGACACCATTTGTACAAAGTTTCACTACATCTCAAGCTGTTCAAAAGTTATGAAAATAACTGTTTGATAACAAAAACCAAAAATGTGCTCAGCACTTGCCACTTTTGCACACAGTGAAAACATACAAGTGAATGACGCTGACGGGCTGAAAGAAAACGTGACATTTCTTGCTGCCCCATTTTAAATCTTAAGTCTTGTTGGTCCGTGGCAGCAAAAGATATTTAAAGGAAGTCTGTAGTAAAGAAAAGGTTAGAAACTGATGATATAGAAGAAAACCTCAGCACAAAATAGTTCCAGATAGAGGAGACCCGTGGCAATGTCTTCTGATGGCCTCCCTCAGCCTCCCATGCCATCAGTGCAAACTGGTAGGTGTATCTTGTTGTACTGCAAGAAAGAGTAATTGCAGGGTGGTGGGTTCTGCCCACTGGGAAGGGTTACATGGACTGCCAAAAACGAGGGGAAGAAACCTAACCCAGAAGTATCCCAAAGCCCTGTTTTGAAAAACCAATTTTTTTAAAAAGTACTAAGTGGTGCAGAAGGAGGCCTAAAACATCTTTGAAGTGTAAATTGCCACTCCTGGAGGCTTCCTAGAGCAGCATTTCACTTTCTTAAGGGAGAGGAGGAAAAGGGTAGTTTGTCTGGAAAGGGTCAGGGCTACAAAAGCAGGTTGGGGGCCACACACCACCCAAGGGGTGCACTTTGATACAGCGCAACCTCTCCAAGCCTGACTACAGTACTGCATCAAGAATGCCCTAGAACAATGCTGCTGAAAAGAGCTTGGCAAGCTACAGTCATCCCTCCACATTTCGGAATAACTCTCCCAAACCATGTTTAATACAGAAAAAAAAGTATGATCACCCTATTCAACCCACCGTGGATTTCTTTGAGGCATCAGGGTTCCTTCACAAGGCAGAAGTGGGGGCCTGGGGGGGCTTATGGCCACCTCCACGGCTGCCACACACCATTTTTAGGAGGGACTCATAGCCTCATTCACAGTTTCTCAGTCTCATGAGGCCCGCAGTCCCTGTTAAAAATGGCATAGGGCAGCAGCAGAACTGACAGCAAATACTGCGTGAATAATCAAATCTGCAAAAGTGAAACCTGCAAATGTGGAGGGCTGAGTGTATTTTTTAAAAGAAATATCTCAGTATGTAACAAAATACAATGTAATTTTTTACAATTAAAGTTACCAAAAAGACAAGATTACCCAGTCAACAAGTCTGTGTAGCTTTTCCTAGCACCCAAACCCTGCTTCCAGAGGCAGACACCTTACTCTATCTGATAGCGGAGCTAGGATAAAATGATCCTATGATCCTCGTCTTTGGCATGCCAAGGCATTTCTTTTATCCCGCTGTCTTCACCAGTTATCGCTGAACCTCTGAGAGGCAACATCAGGCTTACGAGGTCTGCTTTGTTTGTTTCTAGTCAAGTCCTGAGGTAGCCAACAAGCAGAGTCAGGTCACGCACCAAAACAGCATCCTGAGGAAGGAGCCAGATGTGAAGTGGTGCCTTCTTTGGAGGCCATACTGCACTCCACAGAATGGACCACTAAGATTAGTGCAAATCTGTGCACCTTATGACAGACCAGGCATTCAAGTAGCCATCTGCTGAACGGGGAGGCAACAAAAGCAGAGCAACAAGCTATGTTGCTTGCTGCCACTGTTAAAAAAAAAAGGCTTTAGAGTCAGAAAGCCTTGCTCATCTACTGCACAACCTGCAAAGTCCTACCAGGAGATTCAGAGCAATCTTTGGTCTGACATTACACCGTGAAAACCACAAAGGACAGTGGGAATCCACAGCATACCGCGAACCAATTATTGCTTTGTCCCATCATTATTCACTCTCGAGGGGGAAAAGACATGTTTCCTCACTGGAGCTGCATCCATCAAGGGATACAATGCAGAAAAGGAGACTTTGGTGTGGTTAAAACAATTTATTCTGGCCCAACATAGATGAAGGTGAGAGTTCAGTGGTAAAGAATTTGCTTGGCATGCAAAAGGTTTCAGGTTCTATCCCTCCTGGGGCTCTTAAGTAGGGCAAGGTTGGTCTAAGATAAGTCAGGTCTGGTCCTAGTCAGTGTAGATATAGAAAGCACCATGCCGGGTGGACCAATGGTCCAAACTGGCGCAAGGCAGTACCATCCGCACTCTTTTCCAGTAACAGTTGACTCAGAGTAATCCCTATCAGATGCCATGCAAAATAATTTGGCTGTCCCTCGAGGTGATGTAACCCACAGAGAAGATTCTGACTGACCTGAAAGTTTTAGGGCAGCCTTCCCAAACCCAGACACCCCACTCAGATGGGCTGAACTCCCATGATCCCAATCAGCAAAGTCCAACACAAGTAGACTAGGTCAGGGAAGACTGTTGCCTAGACTTCACCATTTTCTCTGGTGAAACAGAAAAAAAAATGTTACTCCATCTCTCTCCCGGCAACAAAAACAACTCCTTTCCTACACACTCCAAACACCCCTAGGCTAGTTTAGTCTGCCTGCTGGTCTATCATACTCCCCCGGGGGAAATTATTTTCTGTCGCTTGTAATAGTGGTTTCTGCTAAATTTAACATAAAACCAGAGCTCATTACTTCTGCATTAGAGAGGCTCTGGCGTCTGCCCGCAGGTTAATGGATTTCTCCTGGGGATGGAGGTGCCATTTTTCAGCCTGCAGATATGACAGGGTGGCAGGCAGACAAGGGGGAGGGCATTGGGGGGGGGGTATGCTTGTGAAGGCAGGCCTGGGATCCGGAAGCTAGTGGGCAGCTCTAGGTTTCCATGTGCAAGGCCAGGATGCCCAGCTGGAGTTAAGAAAGAGACTGGTGGCACGCAAGGGCGGGAAGGACTCATCAAAGCTCCCTGGTTGTCACCGAGCATCAAAGCCTAGCGGGGAAGAATCGTTCACGCTACAAACATCCAGGCATGTGCAACAAGCAGCCCCTTGTGCACATTCATCAGCCTAGCTGTCACCATCCCACTGTGGAAGATGTACAGAGTCGTGCAGGGAGAAAAAGCATGCAGCAGAGGAACTGCGATTGATCAGTGTCACCAGATCCAGAGACCAGAAAGGTTTGAGGGAGCTTCCCCTTTCACTCCACCCTCTTTCCAACAATAAGAATTGTGCAGTAACACAGGGGCGGCAGGACATAGGAGCGTGGGGACTGGAAGGAAGGGAAAGCCACCAATGCCACGTGGATTTGAGGGCCACACCGCAATTCCCTTGTTCAATCCCTGCTAATTTCAAAGAGACTTGTTCTGGACAACATGTTCCACTTTGTTGAGTTCTATGTTAACTGGTTCTGGGTGGGGGAGAGAGGGAATTCCTTGGGCTTCCTGCCTCAGGAACCAGAATCAAGAACTATACCACAGTTGGTCCTCCACATCTGTGGGTTTGACTTTCACAGATTTGATTATTTGTGAATTTCTCCAACTCCTGCCCTCCCACCTAAAGTGCTTCTTTTCCAGGAAAAACGTCCCTCTTGGCAGCTTCAATCAGACTGTGCATCTCTTTAAAAATCCGCCTCCCGTCTTCCTCCTCCTCCTCCTCCTCCTCCTCCTCCTCCTCCTCCTCCACTTCCACAACTCGCAACCCGATTTTTCAGCACCGCAAACCCTCTGCTGATACCCCTCACACACCCAAGGAAGGAGATGGGCAAGAGAGAGGGAATATAGGGACACCATGCCAACCCACTCTCTTTCCCTCTCCTTCCCCTGACCCGGTATAGACCCTGAGTCTCCATTCCCCCCACCATATCTCGGCCTGTTTCCCACAGACACACACACACACACACACACACACACACACACACACACACATTTTGATATTTGCGAGTTTTTTGTGAGGGTCCTGCACCCCTAATTCTAGTGAATGTGGAGGGCCAACTGTACTTAAGAACACCATTCTGTCTGCTGCAGAACCATCAGGCCCTAAGCACATGCAGCTCCAGTGATCCCGTCTTCTTTCCTGTTCACCCTAGCCTATGCTTCCTCTATTTTTCCTCTGTGTTGAGTTTCAGACTGTAAGCTCCTTGGGGCAGGGACCAGTCCTCTTCTACTCTGTAAGGAATTATGCCTGCTGATGGTGCTCATATAAACAACAACAATATCAGGAACCTCAATGCGCAGAGGCAATAGGCTGCTGAAAACTGGGATTGCCGGGGACAACCTGCCTCTGCCTTTTCTGTGCACTTCTTAGAAGCCGTTGGATTGGCTGTATTTGGAAACAGCAAGCTAAGTTCTTCTTAAGTTCTTTGTATGAGCACTCAGTTAAACAGGGATGTACACAGGCTCTCCAATAAACAAGGCTGGGTAGCGTGCAGCCTCCAGAGGTTGGGAGGCTGTGGTCACCATCATTCCTCATCAGCGGTTAAAACTGATGGAACTACAATAACAATATCCCTAAACACAGCTCTCTCCTTACTGTTTAATACAGGAGGACTGCCATAGACAGAGGAATCAATCAGGCTATCTGGCCCATGAAGAAGTCACTCTAGCTGGAAGTGACTCATCAGGGTCTTGGGCAGGAAAGGGTCTTTCCTCAGCACCAGATCCTTTCTCATCACAAGAGGTGCTAGAGGATGAAGCTGGCCTTTCTGCCTGCAAGGTGTGTGTGCTCTGCTGCTCAAGGTCTGGTCTCCCGCCCCACCCCAGTGCTCAAGGATATTTGTCTACAAGTGCTGAATCTAATTATTTGTCAATATACACAAACAGCTTACTTGGGAAGATTTCAAAATACAGAACATCAAGACATATTTACGCTAGGATAAAACAGATGGCAGACCAAAGAAGGATACGCAGAACAAGGTGAGTTTTCAGGATGTACCTAAAAATAAAAAAAAATGTTGAGAGTGTATCTGATATCAGAGGAAAGAGTATTCCACATTGTGCCAATAAATGCCCCAATCCAGACTATTTGGGAGCACGTGGCACCACCAAGGAGACCTCTCCAAAGGACCTCAGGGACCAAGTAGGTCAAGAGCTCTGGGGTCTACAAATTACTATCTGGCTAGAATGACAGGAATCTGGAAAGGTTCTCTAGCTCTTTGTTTTCTTTCCTTCTGTCTCTTGACCTACTAAAGCTAACATCAGTCCAAAGTCTTCCAGATGTGTTGGGCTAGGACTCCTAGGAAGCACTGCCACTGACCATGCCAGCTGAGAACAATAGGAGTGAAGAGAGAGCCCAAGACATTTTTGATGCCTTGAGTAAAGAACAAATTGTCCAAAAGCCAACCAGGCTGGCGGCTGAATTTTTCCTCAACTCTGCTGACGATGCAGTATTCTTCACCGGGCCTGAAGGCAGCAGGCTGGCTTTGGGAGCTCCGAGCAGCGCACACAGCACATGCTGTTCTCCCTTTCAATTCCTTGCTGCCCCTTCCTGGCATCAGCCACTGGAGACGACAGCTTCATTCTGCCTGATGGTGGAGCTGGCCCAGATAGAAACTGTAGCATAACACCGCCAGGGAGTTCCAGGCTGAAGAAGGCAGATTTCTTAGATACATATATAAACAGCATCCCAAAAGTGATAGCAAGGCCACAATCAGCACCAAGATGAGCCGAACTTTCCTGACCCATGCCTTTGACACAGTCCATCTGTCTACAATGATGAATATGGCAAATGACATTTTGCTTTCTTCCAGAGACAATTTGTGCCACTCCCTCTCTACACGAATCATCTGCCATTCAAAGATTCTGTGGCAAGATTTTAAAGCCAGGCCAATAACATCACATCACCACTGCCCCCAACATACAACCTCTTCCTTCTTCTGCTCTCTGATTTTCCTTGCCTGTGGGAATACATTTATCAATTTTGCTTTTCATAAAACCATGCCTTTCCTGAACACTGTTAAACCCCCTATTCATCAAGCTATATCATTGCTTTACAGGTTGAAGGAAAAGAGGCTGGGAAGCCTGTCATGGAAATGCAGTTTAAATACTGTGGTTTAAATAAACACAGAGGGGAAAATATGGATCTTAGGAAGATAATCGGCTGTGCAAGAGGAGGACATAGACACATCTTTTCTCCATCTTATTTGGAGTGCAAAATCTGGATTCTTCCACTTGGCACAAAGTTTTGACTTAAACCACACATGCATGAGTGTTTGAATGCCTATGCACACAAATACACACACAGTGCCCTGTTAATAACCCTGGAAAATTAAATGCCAGCTCTCAAGTCTAAGAGTAGGTAGACTTGTCCTACACTGAGGCACAAAGGAATAAAGCTTCAGGGTACCCCTTACCACTGGCATGGATTGCAAGCCTGTCTTCTTTTCTTTTCACAGGCTAATGCAAAGGCTGCTCAGGGAGTAGGAAAGGTCAAGAGTTAACCAGAGAAGTGCTGGAAGACACCTTCAAGGAAGTGGTGCACCAGCTGCTGCACAGGCCTTCAGTGAGACAGAAAGCCAGAGTGCTCTGACAACCAAATTCCAAGCTATCATGGAACTAGCACTAAGGTCGGCTGAATTACTTCCTCTTCAGCATTTTACTCCACTTCAATTCTGATGTGCTCCCAGCTAGTCAATTTCAACACCTGCATGCCCCAGCTATGTTCCCCCTGCCAGTCTTGAAAAAAATAATAACTGAACGATGTCTAGGCTAAAGGTCTTAAGAAGGGAATACGGGGACCTGCAGATGTCATTGGGCTGCCACTCCCATGATGCTTTACCATTAACCACGTTGGCTTAAGCCCACCTTGGCAGTACTTCTCCGAGGTGGTGGGATTGTGCCCTCCTGTGAAGTAAGAAGCTATGCTGGATGGTACCACTGCTACTGGTAGGGTGTCCCAAGTCAGCCAGGCTCTGGCTGAGGAGTAAGAGTAAAAGTTCCAAACAGATACTGGATGACAGCGGGTCAGGTCACAGTGGCAGAGGATCTCTCAGAGACATCAACAGCGGCCCCCAACACTCGTTAGTCCTGAGCAGAATAACGGTAGACCACTCCTGAATGCCTTTTACTTTGAAACTCTACGGGGAGACAATCCAAAACGAAACAAGAGATAGTTCTGGAAGATGAGACTCCCAGGTCAGAAGGCATCAACCATCTACTGGTGAAGAGCAAAGGACTAGTACAAGTAGTGCTATGTTCAATGACGTAGCTGGACTCAAGCTGAAAGGACGTTCAGTTGTTGACCCGCTCAGAGGTGACAGGGAAGCCTGAAGCTGCACAGCACATGTTATAGGAATATGGAATCTGAAAAGTATGAATCAGGGGAAGTTAGAGAGTGTAAAACAAGAAATAAAACATATAAACATTGCAATACTTAGCGTGAGTGAGCCAAAGTGGACAGGAATGGAACATTTTCAGTCAAATAGCTACAGAGTGTTTTATTCCGGAAATAACAATAAAAGGAGAGACTGGACGGCATTAGTAGTGTGGCAAGATGTAGCGAAAGCTACCCAGGAATAAAATGTGAAATCTGACCAAATAATATCAATAAGGCTGCAGACAAAATCTACCAATACAAATGTAGCCCAGTTTTACATTGCCACCACAGAGACAAATAAGGAAGATATAGAAATATTCTACATGGGCATCTAATGAGAAATTGATCACACACCAAAACAGGACATATTGACAATCATAGGCAATTGGAACACAAACATAGGAAACAGGGCAGAATCAAACATGGTTGGAGAACTCAGCACAGGATCAAGAAATGAAATTTATACATTTTTGTATTTATACATGTTTGTTCATTGCAAACATATTGTTCACACAACCAAAGGATGACTGTACACATAGATGTCACCAGATGGCCAATACAGAAATCAGACAGACTATACAGTTGGAAGCAGAAGAGGGAAAAGCTCTCTGCAAAACAAGACCAAAAATGTTAAGCCAATCATCATGCCAAAATACATCCTGAAGAACATTCCTGTAGAATTTAAAGACCATGTAAAGAACAGATTTGTACTACTAAGCCTAACTGACAGGGAACTAGAAAAATTCTAGACTGAAACCAAGGACATTGTCAAGGGATGAAGACAAAAAGACACTAACTGAAACGAAGACCATTGTCATGGAAGAATTCAAAAACACATTATCTGTAGCCAAAGAGAAAGAAAATCCTCAGTGGATGATAGATGAAACTCTTCAAGCACTTAAGGACAAATGAGAAACAGAAATTAAAGAAGACAGGAACAGGGTCAGAATTCTGAACGTAACACTCAAGTGACTTCTATGTAGGGGCAAAGAGAAATTAGTATAATAATCAGCGTAGAGAAATAACAGGTGACAACAAAAAAAGGCAGAATTAGAGGGCTGTTCTACAAGATCCAAGAACTTAAAGGAAATGCAAACCAAGAGTAGGGATGCTTTATGACTAAGAAGGAAACACATGATATGATCAAGAAAAAATAAAAAAACACTTGAAGCAGTGCACTAAAGGACTATCAAAAAGAGATAAAAGAATGGCAGATTCAAAGAAGAACCATCTGAAGATAAACCCATATCTCAGCAAGTATGGTGGGAAAAGGTTTTCAAAGCATGTAGGAGAAATAAATTTCCTGAAACTGTAACATACTAAATAGCACAGTTTCAGGCTACCAAGACAGAATTGACTGCAATTCTAACAAAAATTTGATTCTAACAAATACAGAAAACATAACAATTCAATGGACCCTAAACAAAATGCTCGATATCCGTTGCATTCCTCAAGAAAGGAGTCTACAGGAACTGTTGTAATCATCAGACTATTAGATTGATCTCAATATTTTACAAGAAAGGCTTTTACTGTACATGGAGCAAGAAATCAGAAGTCCTTCTTCAACAAAGCACAGGTCCAAGAAGCCAAATCTTTCCCAATGGCACTATCTGTAGAGTAGTTGCTCACTTCTAATATTCTTCTCCCTCTTCCTGGACCATGTCCTCCACGAGGAAGAAGCAATGAAATAACCTGTGCCTCAAGGTCTTTTAGCTTCCTCCCGAGAGTCTCATAATCCTTTGCAATATGTTTAAAGCTATATCTTGCAGTATCATTCATCACAACGTATATCAGAAAGAAGGAGCAATGATCAGTGGGTTCGATGAATCTTGTCAGCCTTTCTATTCCATCATGGTTCTCTGCTCCTGACAGCAGATAACAACAATAAATGCTGGATAAGGCAGATGGGAGCTGCAGTCCAAGACCATCAGGACGGCGACACGCTTCCCCCCTCTGTTTTAAGCAGTCATTATTACGCAACATTATAATTATCATAAGCGGCCCTTAAGAGTGATAAGTGGTCTCTACACAGGTGTCTTATACCTAAACTGCAATCAATTTTGGACCAGCTGCCATCCTTTTTAAACAAACCTGGATTTCTTCTATACCTGAGGCATGAAATATTACATGCATGTGGAACTTGCACCTAGCTCTAGCGGTACAGAAGCCATATGCTCAGCAGATGGCTGAAAATCCAGCATGGATTGAGGCTGGGATATTTCTGGTGCTGCTCCAAGCTCCAAAGAAAAAAAAGAAAGAAAGAAAGAAAGAAAGACTTTTTGAAATAGCCAAAGGTTGGATGTGGTGGGGTTTTTGTTGTTGTTGTTCTAATACCACAAGGGCTAGACACTTAAAATGTGTTTTTTTTCCCAAACAAAATCTGACACCACTGCCATTTTAAATCAAGAAGATACTACATCAGTGCAGAGGGACAGAGAATTTTTGAGTTGGCGGACAAGCCTTGAGCATGAGTTCAATAAACTGGAGCTAGAGTAGCACAGAAGTGGAGACATCCAGGCAGGAGGTGAGACCACTCTTCTTACGAGGGCAGGGAGCGGCTTATCAAAAGGCAACACTTTCAGTTTCAAGTGTCCCCATCCCAGCGCAGAGGACAACAAGGTTGGTTAGCTTTCAAGCAATGCGCAAGGAGGTCTAGTGTAGGACCTATCTTTCATATCCATGATCAGCATGGTGAAGAGGGGACATTCAAGCACATCCACTTGCAATCATGAAAGCCCAATGATCTTGTTCCTCCTCCTACTTTTAAATGTATCTACCTGATGAGCGAGCAGGGTCAGGCATGAGGAGGAAGACCGGTACCATCTATCTGCTCTGCCCTTTCACTGTGGATGGTGG
Organism: Cyclura pinguis; assembly: GCA_030412105.1. Taxonomy (NCBI): domain Eukaryota; kingdom Metazoa; phylum Chordata; class Lepidosauria; order Squamata; family Iguanidae; genus Cyclura; species Cyclura pinguis. The sequence goes on from CM059611.1 coordinate 5,311,319, forward strand.
TATTGATTGGACCCAGGGAGACAGAACAAGTACATGGGGTCAGGGACAAATTGTGTGGCCTTCCAGATGCTGTTGAACTAAAACTGCAAGAATTTCTCAGCATTGGCCACTCTGGCTAGATCTGTTCTGAAATGCAGTTCGACAACACTGGAGGGCTACATATTTCCCACCCTGGGGTTACAACAAGAGTGATGGGGAGAACATGGGGCTGCTCAGGAATGCACCCCCAGCAACTTAGCCCTCTCAAATCTGGACTCCATATTGTTCTAATTTTGTTCTAATTGTTCTTACCAACACTGTAAAAAGACCATACTCTGGCTGGCTCAGACAGTTAGCTCACATTTCAGCCCTGGTGGGAATTGCAGGTTCTTGAACAATTCAATGGACCCTAAACAAAAAGGCAATTTGGTTCAAAAATGGGCAGAAAGCTCGAGTGAGGCTTCTTGTCTGTACTGGTCCAGATCAAACCTCCCAAGCTCTAACTCCTTCTGAAGAGTATACAGCAAGCACAAGAATGATACCCACCTGGCCAGATACTGACCTGCAACTTCCAGAAGCCATGGCAGAATTGAGAATATGAGAAATGCTAGGAGTTGTGGCTCAAGAACAGCTAGAAGGGCATAATATTCATCCCTGGTGTAGAGCCTTGAAGAGACAGTCCTTTGGCCAAGGGCCTAGAACCACACCACATCTGGAATACAGTGACCTCATCTGGAATACTGTGTCCATTTCAAGAAGGATATTGACAAGCTGGAACGTGTCCAGAGGAGGTCAACCGAAATGGTGAAGGGTCTGGAAACCATGAAGCCCTATGAGGAGCAGCTTTGGGAGCTGGGGATGTTTAGTCTGCAGAACAGCATGTTAAGAGGGGACATGATAGCCATGTTTAAATATTTGAAGGGATGTCATGTCGAAGACAGAACAGGCTTGTTTTCCACTGCTCCAGAGTCTAGGACAAGGAGCAATGAATTCAACTATAGGAAAAGAGATTCCACCTAAACCTCAGGAAAAACTTCCTGACGGTCAGAGCTGTCCGGCAGTGGAATACACTGCCTGGGAGTGCAATGGAGTCTCCTTCTTTGAAGATTTTTAAGAAGAGGCTGGATGGCCATCTGCTGGGAGTGCTTTGATGTGTGTTCCTGCGGCAGAAGGGGGTTGGACTGGATGGATCCTGTGGTCTCTTCCAGCTCTATTATTCAATGATTCTATGATTCTATCTCCTTCAGCTCCTGCCTCATCCTAGCACTTGGGCATAGGAGGTTGCAGCTAGTCCCACAGGAGAATCTTGCACAGGGGTCCAGCTCAAGAAGCCTTGCAGCAAAGTGCTTCTTGCCAACAGGTTCTGGCTCAGCTCTGAGGGCTCGAGTCCAGCACTTCTGCAGCAGGCAGTCCTGGCCCTCCTGCTCTAACTGGCTTTCATCCTGTGTCAAGGGCCTGGCTGCTTCGTGAGGGTCATTGCAATCACTGGACCACACTGTGATGCAGAAAGTCCCTGGTTCACATCCCACGTCTTCCACAAATTCATTAGGAAGCCCTTAGGCAAGGAGCAATCCTGTCAGCCTCACTTGCCTTCCAGACTGTAATACGGACAGGGCATTCTAAGCTTTGCTGAGATAGTCTCCACCACTTGGTCTGAAGGCTCTGAAACCACCTTCTACAACCTCGAGCCCTCCCTAGACTATCAGTTCCATCATCCTCAGCCAGTAAGCTAATGGTCATGCTGGCTGGGGACCGTGGCCTCCTGAAATCTCACACCGAAAGGATAAGAGACTGCAGAAAGGTACTTTAGGGCCATGCTTTTCAAACACTGGCCCTCCAGATCTTTGGGACTTCACTTGGGCAGTGGGCACACTACCTGGGACTTCTGGGAGGTGAAATCCAAGTATCCAAAAAACCAAAATTTCTGGAGAAGCAGGTTCTGAGAACCAAGGCTTTAGGGCATTGTGTCAATGCTAAGGTTCTTGCTACCTCCCCTTCTGCTTCTCTCCCCCTGCCTCCAGCATCTCCACCATGCTAAGTTTGGCAGGCGGTGTGTCAGTTTAAAGGCCCAGTGGATAATCATGCAGCCACCAGCTGCAAACAAGGAACTGCTAAGCGAGGCTCAGGGGGTGCTAAACCAGCTGTCAGGCGTGGTTCCGTTTCGCACCACCGAAGTGGGCCTGACAGGGGCTTTTCAGATGCATTTTGTAGCTGCCAGACTGTAGCAGCCTGGTACAGACAGAGAGAGAGAGTGTGTCTCTGGAGTGGTTGTTTTTTTTCCACAGAGGTCTTGCATATGGTGCCTGTCTCAGGATATCCAGAAGAAAGAAGTGCTGATTTCTTTTAAATCCTGGCAATTCCTTCTTTCTTCAATCCCAGATGTTTGTGTATGCTACGATATTCCCAAAACAATCTCCCAAAATCTCCTCCACAAAGCACAGGAAGACCTAGAGCCTTATCACACCATTCCTTATACCATATTATTCCGTTTGAAATTTGCTCTAGCCATTCACGTGGGGGGTAGCTGATTGTTGACGCTCGCTATCACACTCTTGCCACATTAGTGCTTTAATATCATCGTTAACACTTTATTTTCATCCGCATTAAGGTGTCATTCCTGATTCCTGTACCCTACCCCTCACTTCATGATTGGTTCCGGTAGCTGTAAGGGCGCCATGGCGTTTTGACATCATGATGCTGTAACACCACAACATCATAACAATGTGAGATCTCCCTGGAAATCCTTGGGGGGGGGGATTACTTGACCATACCCACACCACATCGACTAATGGTTCACGGGCAGAAAGAAGCTCTATGAGACATCTGCACCTGAACTGGTTACTGGATTGTTACGTGAAAGGGGGTTATTCATGGATTATTTCCACTGTGAAAAATAAACACATTTTCAATGACTCTGCAAGTCGACACACAATGCAATAGCTCCTGGAGAGCAATGACATTGTGCAATAAGGTCGAGGCAAAAGCAGGACTACTGCATTGCTATGACAGTATAACACCATGGTGCAATAATGCTCCTAGTTGTAATTGCTGCACTAGGAGTAGCAGACACAAGGGAGAGACTCCCACTGTGTTTTCTCTCTCTCTCTTACAAATAAACCTCAGCCCTGTAACTGGGTAAAACAGGAATCCCAAAAACAACTCTTTTTCTGGCATGAACTCGGCAGGAAGGAGGGCTCCAGCTCCTATTTTTAAAATTGGGTGTGGGCACTGTAACAGCCACAACACGTTAGGATGCACACAGAGGTGTGAGTCAGACGCTGAGCTATAATGATTGTGGGAGATAAAGGAAAGAGGACTACACCCCAAGAAGTATTTGCAGACAGGAAGAACAAGCCCTCCAAGTACAGAGGGTTTAAAGTTCAAATACAGTTATCTGTCCACATTTGTGAGTTTGACTTGCATGGATTTGATTATTTGCAAGTTTCTCCATCCCCCATTTGACATCTCTTCAAATATTTAAACCTAGCTATCATGTCGCCTCTCAACCTTCCCTTCTCCAGGCTAGACGTACCCAGTTCCCTAAGCCTTTCCTCGCAGGGCGTGGTTTCCAGATCTTCTACTATTTTGGTCACCCTCCTCTGGACACGTTCCCGCTTGTCAATATCCCTCCTCGACTGAGATCCCTTGCAACTTTATGATTTTATGCTTCTATAATTAGGTCAACTTACGCAGAAGTTCAGAAGTGGCAGCAAGACATTGGAGGGAATTGCTGTATGCGTGCCACGTGGCTTGGCCACTGCCCCTAAAACAAGGCTGCTCCTTTCTGGTGTGATGGAGGCCACTTTCCCATTGCCCTAAAGCCGTTGCCACATTTCTTTTTCCTTTATTTTCTCCCGCTCCCTTCCTCCTTTTTATGCTTCCCATTGCCAGTGTGAAAGAAAGATTGCACCAGTTCAAAAGAAAGATTAAGCTAGATTAAACACTGACAGTACCCTCAGCTTTTGTAGATGGAAACAGAAGGGAGATGCATTTTGTTCTCCCCTTCGCATTGTCTTGGGCAAGTCTTGACAAGCAGAAACTAGTCCAAAAAAACAGGAACCTTAAATTAGATTCACGGGTGCCAGTTTGCTTGTAGAAACAGAACAAATTGCATTAGACAATGCCTGGCAATATACCAAGCTGGTCAACCGGGGCTACCCTCCATGTGTTCCACAATCCACACACAAATACACGCTACACATTTCAAAAATTCCGCCTCAAAGTTGCCACCTCTCTGAAAGCAGCCACAAAAAGGAGGTTTTAATGATCTCCAAACCTTCCCGGTGAAATATGGTGCAGCAGTGACAATAAAAGGGAGCTGAGACAAGAACCATCTGATGGGGAAGTGCTCCTGACTTAGCCATGCAGAAGGCTGCAGCAAATCTCTGCTTTTATGGCAATTTTTATGGGCAAAAGGTGGAAAGAAGCAGGAGGGGAGGGGGGGGGAAAATGGAATGGGCACTGCCCAATTACACTTGTTGCAGCTTGTCAGAGGCAGGAAAGAACAGTCGGAAATGCTTAGATTTTCAGCAGCGCTTCTTCACACACAAAAAGGGCTTTTTCGGTTATGTCTGTAGCAAAAGGATGAACAAGGAAATTGTAGGGCCACTACGTGGAAAAGATTGGAAAATGCTAACAGGAGACAGAGAAAGGGTAGAACTACCCAACATCTTGCTTGCCTCCTTCTTCTCCCCAAAGGAAAACAGTGTTCAACCTGGGGAAAATGGAGCAGATGATGTAGTTGGGGAAATACAGCCCAGAACAGGTGGAGAGGTAGTACAGGAACACTTGGCCACTCTAAATGAATTGAAGTCTCCAGGGCCACATGAACTACATCCAAGGGTATTAAAAGAACCAGCAGAAGTAATCACTGAACACTGGCAATAATCTCTGAGAATTTCTGAAGAACAGGAGAAGTCCCAGCAGACTGGAGGATGGCAAATGGACCTAAACAATTACCGCCCACTCAGGCTGACATCAATACCAAGAAAGATTCTAGAGCAGATTATTAAACATTAAGCCTGTAAGCACTTAGCAAGAAATGCCATGATCACTAAAAGTCCACATGGGTTTCTCAAAAACAAGTTACAAGCCTGGTAGATGAAGGGAAACTGTGGATGGAGCATACCTTGATTTCAGTAAGACCTTTGATACCCCCGCCCTTGATATTTTTGCAAACAAGCTAGTAAAATGTAGGCTAGACAATGCCGCTGTTAGCTGGATTTGCAATTGGTTGACTGACTGAATGCAAAGGGTGCTCACCAATGGCTCCTCTTCACCCTGGAGAGAAGTGATTAGGGTTCTGTCCTGGGGCAAGTGCTATTCAATATCTTTATCAGTGACCTGGTAGAGGGAATAGAGGGCATACTTACCAAATTTGTAGATGACACCAATTTAGGAGGGGTAGCTGATGCTTCAGGACAGAATCAGAATTCAAATCAACCTTAAAAGACTAAATAGCTGGGACAAAACCAACAACATGAATTTCAACAGGGAGAAACATGTAGTATTGCAGTTAGGCAGAATAAAAATGACATGCACAGATATAGGATAGGTGACATGTGGCTTGACCACAGTACATGTGAAAGGGATCTAAGAGTCTTAATTGACCATAAGCTGAACATGAGTGCATAGTGTGATGCAGCAGATAAAGATGTCAATGCGATGCCATGTTGTATCAATAGGAGTATAGTGTCTAGGTTAAGGGAAGTAATAGTACCACTCCATTTTGCTTTGGTCAGGCCTCACCTGAACTACTGTGCCCACTTCTGGGTACCACAACTCAAGAAGGATATTGACAAGCTGGAATGTGTCCAGAAGAGGGTGACAAAAACATCTGGAGTGGCATGAAATCTCATTCCTGCATAAGCAAAACAAAGAAATGCTCCCAAGGTTTCTGGATCTTAAAGGGGAAAAAAAAGAGAGAAATGACACTTCTAGTGAGATCTGATAGCCACTACTCCTCCAGCTCTGCCTTTTCTTAACTACCCTAAACACTCTGGTTGTCTTAAACAACATGCTAACTTATGGGCCCTGAGGCCCGGAGCTCCTTTCAGGAATTTTACATGGTGCTACCTCTCTCTTCCAAAACAAAACAGAACTTCCAAAATTTTTCATCTCACAATATGTTATTAGCATGCCATGTCATTCCAGACCTGTCCGTTCTCTGAAACTCAAGAGTAAAAGCATGGTTGAGAATTTCAAATACATTTTTTGAAAATGAGAATTTACTCAAATACTCAACATTCTAAGCTAAGAGAAAGTAAAACTTAACAGATTTTGCCTATCACCTGCCAGGAGTAACAACTTGATCTTGGAAACATTACTTTCTGGGAGTTATGATCCCCAGCATTCTTTCAATGGTATAAGCACTGGCTAGCAGTAAGGCAACAAGGAGCATTGCCTCCCCCACTCCTTTTGGTATCCTTGCAATTCTCACCCCACCCCTTTTGTGGTAGACAAATCCCTTTCTTTCCCCAGAGATACAGTTCTGCTTCTGCTTGTTAAATGGAACCAAAACTCAGATGCCTCCAAGGTGGTTGAAAGGACCACTCACTCTCCAAAGTTGAAGAGAACGAAGAAAAGGAAGAATAACTGAAGAAGGAATGGAGGTAAATTCAGAAAAAGTTTGGAAACCCACACAGAAATTATTGTGTTCAAGCAGAGAGTCCACAATTTATTCTATCATTTCATAAGGCAAAAGAGCAACCCATGACAAGCAGACCCATTTGCTTTGGTCTATGAACCACCCAAGACTCGAAAAAGTTCCCGTTCTGGAATACGGTTCCCAAAATCTGGGAGTTGTGGCCCAAGAAAATAACTTTCCCAAGCTCTGAAAACATTCAAGAAAATAAGAAACTTAACCCCTATCACTGCTGCTGCATCACACCACAGGAAACCGTTGAATCCCCAGAATGAGATGGCTAACCGGACAACTCTGAAAAGCCCCAGGCAGGCAGCTCCCTGTCACCACTGTCCTCAGAAACTGACAAGATACACTGCCTCTGAGCAGGGAGGCACTATTTTATTACATGGTCAGTAGCCATGGATAGACATGTCCCTGAATCTGCAAGACCGGAGCAGGGCAGCTGGTGACTTGGAGATCTCTCATCCATAAGGTCGCCATAAGTCAAAGTCAACTTGACAGCAGTTAACAACAATAAAGGCAAGCCATGGGTAGACCTAACCTTCCCCATAGACTTCTCTAATCCCCCTTCCAAAGCTATCTAAACTGGTGACTGCTGCCATCACATCCTGGGGCAGCAAAATCCGTTAAGTTAATTATGTACCATACGAAGAAACCTTTTATTTTGCCTGTCCTGAAAGTCCTGCCAATATCATTGACCGACCCAAAATCCCAGCAGTATAAGGGAGTGAGAGAGAAAAAGAAAACCTTCTTCTATCCATTTATTTTCTCCATGTCATGCACTTCTTCCTTTAATGGCAAACTCACTCTCTGACTACAGACAGAAATTGACTCCAGATAGGGGCTGCTCATAACCAGGAGGCATCTATCAACATGCTCAGGAGAACGCCAGGGTCTCCCAAAGTACTTTTTGAAAATAAACCTAAGGAGGCAAAAAATCTCCTCCAAACAGCTCAGTGAAAACTGAACACATAAGCCGGGAAATGTAAGTGAACACTGACCATCAGATGGAAAAAGGGAGGCTAGTGTAACTCTCAATTCTGCCACCTTGCTTTCCAGCCCAAAACTGGCTTACTGATCTGCATCAATGGAATTGCCTGCATTTTTGGGCTCTCCTTAAGGGTCTGTCTATGGGGACTGTCATGATGACACTGACACTTCAAATACCACATTTTAATACTGCCCTTCATAGTCCTCAATAAGCCCCTGATGAACTCTGAGAGCAGAATATGAAAATCATTACTCCAGAGAAATGATCGCAGCCTCTCTCTCTTGTGTGTTATGGATTTCAGAATAATGACATATCTCCAAAAACCCCAGAGGTTGGAGCAAGCCTCTGACAAGATGGTCTTCTCCCACGTTACACTCAATTGCAGTTCCTTACATATTATTTTTTTAAAATACAATTCTGTCAGCTTCATTCAGGACCTTCCAGAAAGGCCCTCAGAGGTACTGAAATAAAATAGTTTTAATTAATCAGCTGCTGCAAAGCCAGACAGCTAATCTATTAAGAGATTCTTAAAGAACTGACAGTCTTAGGTGGATTTGGGGGAAAATACAAGAATCATAGAATCACAGAGTTGGAAGAAGCCCCATAGGCTATGAGTCCAACACTCTGCTCAGTGCAGGAAATCCAGCTAGAGTATCCCCAGTAGGTAACTGTCCAGCCTCTTTTTGAAGATGTCCAGAGAAAGAGATCCCATGACCTCGCTAGATAATTGGTTCCACTGTCAAACCTCTAACGTTCAATCAAAATCTACCCTCCTGTAACTTAAAACCATTAGATCTGGTCCTCCCCTCTGGGGCAGCAGAGAACCAACCTCCACCCTCCTCTCTGTGACAGCCCTTGAAATATTTAAAAAATGAAATCATGTTACTCCTCCATCTTCTTGCTAATCAAAATATCATGGGAGATTTTATCAAGTGCTCTGATGAAAATCCAGATAAACAATATCTACAGCATTTCCACTACCTATTAAACTAGTGACCTGATTAAAAATATATATATAAGATTACTTTGGTAGGATTTGATCTTGACAAACCCATGCTGGCTTCTGTTAATCACTGCATTGTCATCTAGACACTTGAAACACTCTGTCATAATCCATTCTAACATTTTTTCCTTGATATTCTGGTTAGGCTGACTGCTCTGTAGTTCTCTATATCTCCTTTTTTGCCTTTTTTGAAGAGAGGGACAATATTTGTTCTTCTCTAGTCCTCTGGCACCTCACCTGTTCTCCAAGATTTCTCAGAAATGATGGCAACTGGTTCAGAGAGCACATCAGTAAGTTCCTTTGGTACTCTGGGATACAGTTTACCTGGCCCCGCAGATCTGAACTCTTAGGTTAGGTAGGTGAATTTGTCTTTGACATATAATGCCACATAAGTGAATTTGCCTTCAACATATAACGCTATCACTCTCCTTCTCTTTTTGAATATATGTACTTCGATTTTTATATTCCAATCAGGTCTCCATTATACCTATAAAGTCATATTTACCTTCCTGCACTAGGGCATCAGGCTCATCTTACTTGTTTCCCAAACTCTGTGCATTACTGTATAAGCATCTTAAGTCTTGGTTGTTCTCTCTAATTAATTTACTCTTAAGTTTTACTGTGGATCCCATTCTGTCCCTCGGCTTATCCTCTAGAATTCAAATCCTTGTGTTTAGAGCTTGTCTGTGGACTGATGTTTGAGCTATCATCTCTAACCTCCCAAAGATATAGCAAGTTAAAAGTAATAAATATTTTCTCCATTGGAAATCAAGATCTAAGTACATAAGTCAAAGTGAAAGAGGTAGGGAAGGAAGCCGCATAAATAAAAGCCAGTTTCTGAACAGGCACAGGAACCACGAGCTTTTGACCTTGGTTGCAAAGCCAGAAGGGTCCAGGGAGCAGGGTCTTCCAAACGCTAAAGGGACATAAAGAGCTCGTGGTTTTATTTGCCAAGTCAGAAAGCCACTTAAAATTATTCTGTGCAATAAAAACAGGGAGATAAAAGTTGTCCATTAAACTCCACACCAGAATCGCTGATCTGCACCACCAGGTTGGCACTTTATAACAGCTCTTTGCAAACAAAGACTAAGCAAGTTTCCCCACCCAAGAACTGCTCCAAGTAGGAGGGAGTCTGTAAAGAACAGGACAGAGAGAGACAAAAACAGACAGAGAAGAAAAAGTGATGGGCTGATTAGCTCACACGTCAACTTTGTTAAGTGGGAGTCAGCAGCGTGAGCGTGTCAGGCAGGAAAGCAGGGAGATTCCCAGAAACCGGAGGCTCAACAGTCGGCCAAATCTCCTTTTTAAAAAGCATGAGATTTATTTACTTATTTGAAAAGCGTCTGACATGAGGCATCACAGTCTTGACACACCAGCAGATGAGACTGGATTTAAACACGCAGCAGCAGGAAGCTGAGAACAGACAGTGTACTTGATACAGTAAGTGTCAGATACTATTTCTGAGCCCTTCTCAACTTTAACAAAAGGCACGTCATTCCCTGCAAAGGGAAGACAAATACAGCAGGACGAAAGAAGGGTCTCCCCGTACCATGACCACTTTCTGGGTGGATTGTGTTGTTTCATCTCCTCATCATTGCAGCGTTTTCAAGAGTGGTTTACCATTGCTGCCTTCTGTGCCATACCAACACACATTAGCTATGGTGCCACCACTATTGTTTCTGATTCTCTACCAGTTTTCCCCTCAACTACCACTGCTGCCCAGTAGCTGTTTGGCACATTCCGTCTGGCTCCTGTGTGACTTGGGAAACCCTACCAGTAGCAACGCTACCATCAGCAATAGCCTCTTACCTCCCTGGAACATGCTGTCCACCAAACCAAGGCAGTGCTAACACGAGTGTGTTCTTTAAGAGGGGGGCCAAAATGACATCCTTTCCCCAACTGCAGGCTGAGTGTCCATTATAGACCATTCTACCACCTCATTCTATTGCTTATATAGATCTAGCCCTTGTTACAGCCAGGCACCTAGAACAAAGAAAGCCACCATTGACTGAACGAGACCATGGGTCAATACTGTTTTCTACCAGCCCCTGCCAAGTTGGCAACTGTTAAGTTGGACTCGATAGCCATTGCGGTCTCTTCCAGCTCTATGATTCCATGATTCTAAAAACTGCAGCTCCCATTATCTGGCCATGCTGACCAAGATGGTGGTAGGTGCTGTAGTACAACATACCTGGAAGATGACAGCTTCAGGGAAGCTGGGTTGGCACTAACTCACAGCAGGGGTCAGACTGGGGTATTTCTCAGGGGGTCAGACAGGGGTCTTTTGTCAGCCCACCTGGAGAGGCAGGGACTGTACCTGGGAACTATTTTCTAAGCTGCAGGTATATAAACTTGGAGCACACAGAAATCTGTGTCCAGTTTCTCGGTGCAACGATCAATCGGCCTTCTATATTTGCTAGGGTTATGGGCACAGGACCTCTGCAGTAGTGGAAAAATTGAAAATATCAAAATGTGTGTGTGTGCACCTCTGGAAAGGGGACTGAGGCATGGTGAAGAGAGCAGGCACTCAGGGTCCAAACCAGGTCAGGGAAAGGAGAGAAAAAGGGTGTGGGTTGGCACAGTGGCCCTATACTTCCTTGCTTGCCCATCTCCTTCCTTTGGTGTGTCAGAGGGGCCTTGGGAGTGTAATGCTGAGAAATTGGGCTGTGATCCATCCTTAGCTGGCCTGGCAGCAGCTGGTGAAGGAGGATAATCAAGACAGGTTTTTAAATCAGATTGGAGCCACCAAGAGGGAGGGCTCTCCTGGAAAAGAAGTGCTTGAGGTTGGGGGAGAGGGGTTAGAGAAACTCGCAAATAACCAAATCTATGAAAGTGAAAGCTGCAAATGTGGAGGGCTGACTGTACATATACATATAATCCGAGGCAAGAGTTGCCACCCTGTTCCAATGGCACAAAATAATTTTTTCCTCTCCGTCAATCTCTCCTTCCCTGATCCCATGATTTTCTCTCCATGCATTGCTAAACAGTTCACATAGCCAGTTCTGATCTGAAATGAAGGTTAGAAGTATGGAATGTCTGAAACTATTAAGAATTTTACTTGTCTGTCTGCTATAGTGATCCCTTCGCAAAGGCACAAATACAACTTAAGAAGTTTTTGATGTCTTTGCTCTTAACCTGTGGTGCCTGTTGGATCAAGAGTTTGATTGCAATGCCATGCTATTGTTTTCATCGAGGATCAGCTGATCCTTGTGGGCTTAACACACCACACCACACAAACAACACCTGGCTTCACATATGTCTGGCAGTTAAGCTTCTCCCTAGTAAAATTATGGAGTTCTACAATTGAACCTGTATAACCACACTGATGGGGAAGTCGGGATACACAAAACTCAACTTGTAATGAAAGCTCAATGTCATAATGTTTGCATAGGCTGTTATTAAGGTTGTTCTGCTACCCCACCATTTTCCAAGAAAGCAGAGAGAGCTCCGTGTGGATATGATTGCAGTCCCTTCACGGGGCTCCTCTGGGGCCCTTCACAATAACTATCCATCCCTTCAGGACTTTCCCAGCTATGTTAACTATCTGGCTGCTAGGAAACCTTTTTGATAACAGAGAGAGGAGGAAAGGCCACACTCACCTGCAATCTTGTACCACCATAAGAAACAATAACAGGCTGCTTTGGAATAGTTTACAGTTCACAATCCCACTTATAAGCCACTGTTGTAACATTTATGTATAACCCAGCCCTGGTTTTTGTTTTTATTTACAGAACACACAGCTACACTGTCTTTTATTTAATATTTAGCATCCCTTTTTCAGTGGTAGAAAGGGAGCCTGAGTTGGCAACGCTCCCACGAGAGCCATATTCTCAGCAAGGGGCCTCATTTCTTCTCGGCTGACCCCTCCATCACCACCCCAGCAATCCCCCAAGGGGACCTGGAAGGTCTGCCACACACACAAAAACCCCACACGCTTCCCAACTGACGATGCTGGCCCAGCTCCAACCTCCTTTTTTCCCCTCTGCCCGTGCAGCAACAAACATCCGTGAGCAATCAGACTGCCAGAGTGACAGGTGAAGCTATTTACCCTGACAATACGCCATCGTAATATCTGCCTGGAGCTTTGTCTCCCGCACTTCACGGTCCCATAACTATTGTCGTTATAAGGCCGCGATTCATCATGCCAGGGATACCAGGGTAGCTCAATCCATTCATCTATCCATAAAACACCCAGCTGGGAGAAAAGCATTCTGGATCTTTTTACCAAGTGGCCGCCAGCAGTTCCTTTGTTCCTAAAATAAAATATATTTTTTTAAAAAAAATTAAGCATTGCTATAGTCCCACAAATTTCCACTTCAAGGTAGAAGAACAAGAAGTTCCACCAATCTGAAACCCAGGGTCAGCCCAAGATATTTTGCTGCCTGAAACTGAGTAGCAAAGTTAAGATGTGCAATATCCTAAACTACTCAAATTATTTGGGTACAGAAGGTAGAAAATCCCTCAGTTGACTCTCCCCATCTCTACAAGTGTAAGGGCAATATAGGAAGCCCCTAACTTTCAGCACACTGTTATTTGATGATTTGCTTTTTTGATGCTTCGAGATTAAAGGCAAGATCCACTAACAACATGGGGTCCCCTCTTTCATCAGTTCTTCCTGTCCACAGAGGTTTGCTTGGGATTGCTCAAACGCATGTGCGGCCCCAAGTCTTGCCTACAGAAAAAGCAGATTCCTTGGTCGAATTAATGGAACTTCTCTGTATTGCAAACATTGAAACAGCGGGCTTTCAACAGTTCTTTTCACCTATGGAAGCTCACTTGAGACCACTTGCACACGTATGTTGCTTGCAAAGCAAGCTCAGAGGTGGAAGAAAAGGCACCAAGCCAGCTGAGAGACGTTACAAGAAGTGCATGTGGTCAGTTCCAAGCAAGCCACCATTAAGTCCTTCATGTTCTCCACAATAGATAGGTTCTGGTTTTTTACCATTTCCACTTTCCAAAAGCACTCCAGTCTCTAACCTGTCAGATAAGCAGCAGAGGCCTATAATAACAAAGTCAGTAACTAACAATCCCCTGTCATTTCACAAAACCTCAAAGAAGCAGTCCAGAGTGGCCACCTTACTCTGCCGCTTGTGAGACCAGAAAGGCTTCAGGCCTTCTTCCCATCTTCAGTTCATAAGGAAAACAACTCCCTGACCAAGGGAGTTGAGGCTGATCCCTCCTTATTGCTTTGCTTCCTCCGGCAGTAATCTTTCTAGGCTGTCAGGACTTTGGCAACTGACCTTGCTCACTGAAGAAAGCGCTTTTTAACTGGGCAGGATTTTTCTTTTACTGTTTTTTTTTTAATTACATTTTATTATAAGCTAGGCTGAGACCCATTCACAGGAGAAAAATGAGACATAAGTCAAACAAACACATATAGTCCAAGCCCTGCCCAGCACAAGAACTCTGCATCTACAGGATGCTGGACATGCAGCCAGACTTACTACCTTCCAAGGAAAACTGTGCCTGTCAGGAATATAGGAGTAGAGAAGAGAGAGACACAGTGAGTTCACTGCTTAAAGCCACAGCTGAGTCACGGCTCGCAGCACCTCCCCTTTAACTCAGCTCCCATCATCCCCCATAGCTATGTCCAGTGGTTCAGAATCCTAGGAGCTATAGTCCCAAACACCAAACAGGCACCAGGTTGGGGAAGGTGACCTATCTGAACCTTAAAAACCTTGTCAGAATCATGCTCCAAAAAGAAGTGTGTGCCTATGAAAATATATGCACTTAAATCTTTAATTGTTCTCCTTAAAACACACCAATCACCATTTTTCTTTTCTGACTTCTGATCTTATAGGTTAAACACATACACCCAACTCTACGCTGGAGAAAGAAGGCGACATCCAGCTTAGAAGAATGGATTTTTAAAATTGTAATTGGAGCTGATATGAAAGCACGGATACACCATCTGTACACAATGCTTGATCTTCCTTATGTAAGACAATAGTCGCACATGCCCCCATACACAGTTTCATAGTCACACATGCTCCTATGCACACTTTCATTTGTTCAGCATGTACAAATATTGTTGCACAATCTGCCATAAACAAAAGCCAGAAGCCTTTTTCAAATGAACAGAAAGTGAATGCCGTGGTGGGGAATACATCAGAGGGTAGCAGACCCAGGATTTGTGGGTTTGAAGGAGTAAGAATATTTTAAAAATTAGCAAGGTGATAACACCATCTGCCACCACCCTCAGGCTTACTAACATGATCCCTACCTACAATCCTCACAGTAGCTGGCTGAGTGTTTGTGTGTGGGTGGGTGTGCAGGCCCGAGTGCGCACTGGGTAACAGTATATTGTTTTCTGCTAGCACCGCTGTAAGGACGGCAATTCAACGAGCAATTAGACCCATTGGCTCGACAAAAGACCTGTTGCTGGTGCAAAAGAACTGGAGCTGGTTGCTAATACAAACCAACACAGTTGTTTTCAGGCCATTTCTGCACTAGACTGTTACAGTGCTCTTATTCTACTTTCAACATCCTGTGGAATTCTGGCGTTTGTAGTTTAGGGAGGTGCCCAAAGGCCCCTCCCTAAACTGCAAACTCCAGGATTTCACAAGATGTTGAAAGTGGAATAAGAGCACTATAACAGTCTAGTGTACAAATGGCCTCATTTTTGAACTTTCCTTGGGGCACTCCTACAAAGGAAATATTACGCTGTGTTTCAAAATGTACACTCTGCCACTGTTGGCTATGCAGGCCAGTCCTGGCACATTTAGAAGAGAAAATTAACCATTTCTACTATTTGCTTCAGCTGCTGAGCAAAGTGCCTAACAGATAACACTCAGCAGGCAGCACGAACACCCCAGCTGCCTGGACCACCTGCCCCTAAACTAGCCCTGGCTAGCAGCTGCCTCATCTCAAAGCCCACCGTTTGGAGTCTCACCACCCAGCCTCAGACGGCTTTGGTGTCTGTTCCCAATGTTAACACTACAAATCACGCCTGTCAAGAGCTGCTTTGGACACACTCAATTCCTGCCAGCCAGCCAAGGTTAACAAGAAATAAACGCTCCATCTGTTTCTCCTACTTGGATGCTACGGACCACTCGGCTTTTCCTGGGACTCACAACAGAGTCTCCAGCAACACCCCATCCCATTGTGCATGGATCTGCTCTAATGACAGCATACAGCTCCTGGCCACGATCCGTGCAGGTAATTACTCATAGCTAATGATAATTATTGGGTCTCCTAGAATTTAATGGACACATATTATTGCCCTGCTTGTGCTTTTACATATGAATTAAGCACATATGGGCTTCATGATGCACAGAAGCAGGATTTATGAAGCGCCAACAAAACCTCTTGTTAGCAAAGACTTTTATTCCACTAATAAACAGCTTGATTTATTAAGGTAGGAAAATTAATGTGGATACAAGCCCCTAAACCACAGTGCTTTAGTGCCCTCTCGTGCACATGGCTGGGAATGACAGCTGAGCCTTGCATTCTCAATTGTTTTTAACAGGTTAAGATTTGTCTGAATAAACTTTAAAAACAGACTAGCCGCATATCCCCTCTCCATAATTCCTACGCTTCACGGCACAGTAGCCTACAATGCAAACAATCTTGTACTTTTTTTTTTCAATTTTCTCTCTTTACTTGGTAGGCCTTCCACTAAACTTTTATTGTAAGCTCTTTGGGGCAGGGCCCAGACAGTGCAACAACAATAAATAATAGGATGGAACACCTGCAAAGAATTCTAATTTTGATTCAATCATTTTGTTATTCCCTCTCCCAAACCTACCACTACCACCACCACTCTCCAGCTGAAATAGTTACCACATATACCATTTACACAATTCTACATACGTACAATTTTTAAAATTCTCCTGTAAAATATATTGAGATAACATCTCATCACCAAGCAAAGATCTAGATGTTAGTTTCAGGGACACAGTTCCAAGCCAATCAATGCTTTGCATAACCAAGCATTGCTTTCTTTGCTGGAGTTTAATTCTTGAACGAAATGAAGAACATTTCCATGGCAGACCCACTGCCCAAAGTATGCACATTTCTACATCTCTTTCAGCAGCCTTTCCAAATACAAAGGCCATTAGATGTGCTGGACCATATGTAACCAATACAGCCAGTGGCAGGCACCAGGTTAGAGAAGGTGGTCCTAGATATACATCTAAGTGCATATAGACACAGTCATCATGACCATTTTTTTCCTCTTATCTCATTTCTTATCCTGCAGCTGTCATGCCCCGGATAACTTGCACTCCACAAACTTCAGTCAAAGTTACACACCAGTGTTTATTTGTAGCAAAGCAAGCAATACAGCACGCTTCATTTGAAGTTGCTGAGACTATAGCATATATAATGGATACAGGTTTTATACCTTGTTATACAAATTTAGGCATGCAAAACTGTGATTGGAGAAAATCATAAATCTCACGTCATCCCACCAGTTTAGACATTTTCCCAGACCCTCAGTTGTTTACATATCTTTCATCCTTGAGGTAGGAATAAGTTCAAGTCTTCTTATCTTTGAGCATTGCCAGTTCTCATAACATCTTCCCCCGCATCTTCTCCCCCTTGGCCAAATATATTGCAACAGAAAACAATAAAGCAATTAACCATTTGGTCCCCTGGAATACCTTAGCAAGCTACAACCAGTTGCAATCAATAATTGGCAATTGATACTCTGTAACACTCTAGCAGACTCTAGCAATCCCTAAATTAGCAGATCTATTCTGATACATATTCTAGTACCCATCTAGCAAATACTTATGATGCCTGTCCTGACAGCAGCACAGCCATGATATTGCAAACCACCATAAGCCCACCTACTCCATTGCTTTACAGAACATTCCATTTAACGAGGTCCAATTCAGCCCAGAAACAAAACCTCCCCTCTTCTCCTCTCCTATTTTCCCATCCAACCTGGTTTCCCAACATTTTCCAAGAAAAACTGTCAAGCTTACCTGTGTCATTTTGTTTTGACCATAAACTGGTAGTCTAAAGATGTATACATCTTCAAGAAAATTTTAAAATGAGCAGAGAGAGGCATTGCTCGCTTTACAGATCACCATGTTCTGTATCAAACTTGCCTCCAATCGAAAAGCTTTCAACTCAGTGCAAAACCTAGTAATCCTGTTTAATCAGCAACTGAAATACTTATATAAAGAACAGCAACACTTCCTTCACATTACATTTTAACTCTCTTCATGAAAAGGAGAGTTGAAGGAATACTACTATGACAGAGCCAAAGTTTTTCCAGAATAACACAAAAAAACACCAACCAGATGTATACACACCGTGCTCTTCCATACTTTTTTTCCAAACCACTTTCCAGCTCTCTTTTATGGGACAAGGGCAGTATTACTGCCAGCAAGATACATGCTAATTTCTCCCTCCAACTTGTTTAAACAGGAACGTGAAGCACAAGAAAAATCTACCAGATCTGTGAGACCCTTGCAATGTTTTTAATTTTTCAGATGCTGGCACTGAGGCTCCCACACACAGCAACAGAAATGGCATGGCATGAGCTACCAAGGCCTCGCTCGAGAACCAAAGGTTATCCTAGATACAAGTAAAAGGGAATCAAACTCTCTTACCAGCATTGACGATAGCATCCACCTCCAGCTTGGTGATATCCCCACGGAAAAGCGAGATTTTCTCATTCAGATGGTTATCCTTGGGGTAAAGACATTCTTCAGGCTGTTTGATGCGGGCACCTGACATCAATAAGACAAGGAGAAAAGATCACACATGTAGAGGTTTATAGTGAGGAGGGGCTGCACTGGACTCCCCAAACCACCAGAGGTTGCACTGCCATTGCTACGATTCAGTGGCCCCTGCAGCTGTCTTTGAAACTGAATGTCAACCACCGCAGTTCTCCAAGGTACACAAGGGTGCCAAAACAGACCACCTTTCCCTCCCACTGAGCCCTGTGGATTCTCAAGACACAACATCACCTTTTCAGGGCTGCCATTTTCAACACTGGCAACAAAAAGGGATGCACAAAAACTGTTTGGAGGAGATCCACAGGCCACAAGCTACCATCCCCTGGTATATAGCAGGGAATTGTAGCTTGTCAGATGTGGCTGGCAGACAACTCCCATAAAACCTGCATCATTGGCTACATTAGGTGGTGGTACTAGGAGCAACAGTCCAAGAAGATCTGGATTTTGTCCATTCCTGCTCTACAAGAACACAGGGAACGCCTTATATGCAGCCAAGCCACACTGAGAACATAAGAATAACCCGACTCCATCAAACCAAACCCTTGGCCAGTTCTGTACTTCCCAAGCAACTATCAGTCAGAGGCATGGTGCCAATGTGACTAGAGAAAGCACATAGCCAATGTTGGCTAGTAGCCACTGACAGCCATCTCCTACATGGAGTTGTCTAATCCAGTTTTAAAGCCATCTTAGCTGATGGCCAATACCATATGCTAGGAGAAGGAATCCCATAATTAAACTACACACCATGTGAGGAAGTATTTTCATATGGTTCTCTTGATTTTTCGGCTGCTCACCTTTACTGGATGACACCAGGTTCTGATATTATAGCAGTATTATAGCAGTAGCAAAACTTCTCCCTCTCCGGTTTCTCTACATCGTGTATAATTTTATACACTTCTTTAACCTCTCCTTTTACTCACCTTCTTTCCTCACCTAAAAAGCAGTAAATATTGTAACCAAGAACTGAAGAACCTCTAGTCTGCTACTGATGAACTACTACTCCCATCATCATTCACCAGCAACCACGCTGGCAAGGGATTTTATTTATTTTATTTCATTGTATTTCTAAGCCGTCTTTCTCCCAAAATTGGAACCCAAGGTAGCTTCCAACAATAAATATACATTAAAAGCATTAAATACATGACGGGAACTGGAGTCTACCAAGACATGGAAGAACAGAAGTTCTCCAACCTATTGCAACTTATCATCACAAGTGAGTTGCACCAGCCCTCTCAATCTTTTGCTTGATCTTTTCTGGACCCTTCCCAGTTCTTCCCTTACCCTTTTTGAAGTCCATCTGGTTCAATATTGCCAACACTAATGGGCAGCAGCCCTTTAGGAAGGACCATGGGTCAGTGATAGGGTGATAGACATCCTCTGCACACTGAGAGACCTGGATTCAGTCCCAGGGATATCCAGGTAGGGCTAGTAAAGGCTCCTGAAATTGTGGAGAAACTGGCAACTACTCAGACTAGCCAATACTGAGCTAGCTTTACTAATAGTGAAAATCAGATCTTCACAACACCCCCATTTCTTCTACTTCGTCTTGAAAAAAAAATTGCAGTCACCAATGAGTGTGTACCGAAGCATGAAGAATATCGTAAGAAGAAAACTCACTTTTAGCCATCTCTTTCCATGAAGGTATTTGCTTCAGTTTGATGAAATCCCTGGTGAAATAGTGCTCCCGTCTCTGCTTGTTATTCAGGCCTTTCAGAAATGCTGAACAGCAAATTTGGCAGGGGGACACACGGAGCAAGAGAAATAAGAACAGTTAGTGGGGCAAAGAGACATTGGTCCAAATTTGAAAGACAAACTGGCAAACCAGGAGGAAAAAAAAAGGTTTTGGAATCGGTAATAGAAACTTGAGTTCCTCAGACTACTGGCAGCTTAAAAAAATAAAAAATAAAAACTGAGCAAGTACAAATCAAGTGTGGCACAACAATGCATGGAAAAATAACTTTTTGGATTACAGCTCCCAGATTCCCCCAACCAGTGGCCGTGCTGGCCGGGAGATTCCAAGAACTGTAATCCAAAAAAGTAACTGTGACACAGTTTTGGGGGTGTGGCTCTCCGAAGTGCCAAGTCAACCTGGAAGCAGGTTGCTAGGCAGCCAGAATAGCTCCTCAGTGGAGAAACCCCGCCCAATAGTGTGTGGGAGGGGCTTTTGGCTCGAAAAAAGTATTATATAAAGCTAACTGGCTGTGTGCATTCATTTCTTCAGTGAGAACCTAGCAAGAAGTTAGGGATTAAAATCCTTCAGTCATCCAGAGAGTGTGACTGTGTTAAAAGATTTAATTCTCAGTGGAAGCCTAGTGAGAGGCAGAAGAGTAATTGCAGCTTAGTAGAATCTGGTCAGAGAGTGTGACCTAGATTGGGGTTTGAGCCTTTGGCAGGAATTTAGCCAAAGGGTGGTTATAAGAAACCTGTACTTCATATGAAAATCTAAAGATATTATTGAACTGTCTAAAAAGTGCACTGAGGAAATATATCAACTTCGACCTGCACTTGAAATCTGAAATGCTACTTTATTATTATGGTTATCTCAATAAATGTTACAGTTTATTTTTATAAATACTGACTCAGCTGAGTTGTACACAGTATATAAAGTAACACAGAAAACACACTACCAAAAAATTATTAAGGGATTCTAAGCAAACATTGAAAACTCCTCACCAAATGTGATGTTATTCTTTTTGTAAATATTTGTGTTAGATCCACAATCATAAAAACAATAAATCAGATTGAATTACACCCTGAAACATATTTCACATCAGATAACTTTAAATACAAATCCAATATCCCTAATCCCCTACTAACTTCCTTCTCTAAAGGTGTTTCCGCACTACGCTGTTATAGTGTTATTATTCCATTTTCAATGTCCTGTGGAATTTTGGGATTTGTAGTTTACTGAGGCCAAAGAGCTCTCTGGCTGAGAATTCTAAAGGCCCCTCCTAAACTACAAACCCCAGGATTCCACAGGATGTTGAAAGTGGAATACAAGCACTGTAACAGTGTAGTGCAGAAATGGCCCATCTCTCATAGAATCATAGAATAATAGGGTTGGAAGAGATGCCAGGGGACATCCAGTCCAACCCCCTGCTATGCAGGAACCCATATCAAAGCATTCCCAACAGATGGACATCCATCCTCTGCTTAAAAACCTCCAAAGAAGGAGACTCCACCACACTCCATTGAGATAGCATCTTCCATTGCCGGACAGCTCTGACCATCAGGAAGTTCTTCCTGAGGTTCAGGTGGAATCTCCTTTCCTGCAGCTTGAATCCACTGCTCCTTGTCCTAGTCTCTGGAGCAGCGGAAAACAAGCCCGCTCCCTCCTTCCCTTCAAACATTTACACATGCCTATCATGTCCCCTCTTAACCTTCTCTTCTGCAGACTAAACATCCCCAGCTCCCTAAGACGCTCCTCATAGGGCTTCATGGCTTCCAGGCTCTCCACCATTTTGGTTGCATTTTGGCAAACGCTGTTAGGTAGACAGGGGAAAAACCAAAGTCATTAACACAGGTGTTCACGTGCATGTGTGAAGCAGCTCTGAGCCACATGGATTCAAGCCTGTTCGGGGTTTTCCTTCCTTGCACATCCAACAATCGTTACTATTAGATAACATACAGGTGGTGATGGTGGGAAAAAACAAGAGCAAGTGTGAGGTAATGGCTAGTACGGCAGACAAGAGGCCATTTCCGCACTAGACTGTTATAGTGCTATTATTCCACTTTCAACATCCCATGGAATCCTGGGGTTTGCAGTTTAGGGAGTGGCCTCAAACTGCAAACATCAGGATTCCACAGGATGTTGAAAGTGGAATAATAGCACTATAACAGTCTAGTGCAGAAATGGCTAGAGATATTTAGGTTCAGCGCTTGTTCACTTTTGCTACAGCAGATTCCTCATAACTCCACTATTGCCAGTGAGGCACGATGCAAAAGAGGAGAAGGACTTTCCAGTCATTTTACCCATTTTGGAACGCTTTATTCAGAGCAGCTTGGTGGTGCCCGCTCAGATATCATTGTGGCCAAATAAATAAATTTAAAACAAGCATTTTAAAGTTCTTTGTTTCTTCTCTGTTCATGGCTTTATGCAGCTTTTCCAGAGCTCTGCTGCTTTTAGCCTATGAGAGCATTTTTTTTACTCTTAAAAAATGACATTTTTTGGTGTGTGTTTGTGAACTTGTGTTAGTATTTGTAACAGTATATCCCATTGTTTTTGTTTTGTTTTTTTCCTTCCTTTTTTCTTTGTAACCTTAAAGTTCTGTATTTACTTTTCTTTTTCTTTGTATTCTGTAGGTTTCTTAATTTATTTATTTATTTTATTCAATACACGTTTAAAAAAAATAACATTATGCTAGCTTCCAGGGGGTTAGCCTGTCGGAATAGCGAAACAGAGCTTGCTCTAATCAACACAGTAAAATTGAAAATAAAAAAATAGAAAATAAAATGGATTACCAGAGAGCAATAGAGGAAACGCTTCTCCAAAGAAAACAACCGCAATCGTTCTGGTGCTGGCTCAAAATCCTTTTCTTTGACATCGAATTTTAATTGCTTCATTCAGTCTACATTGTTCTTTTTGCTTCTTTGACACATTTTGAGTGTTGTTTAATTACATTTTATCGTTATCGGCAGATTTATACAGCACCCTACTACCCACACGGGTGAAGCACAGTGTAAAAATAATTAATTTCATTTAATAAATTAAATTTTAAAATCATTTTTAATATTGAGCTGTGCTCTTTTGGTAGGAAGGGGACTTTTACCTCACAAGTTCCCACCTGAAGTCTCGACGACTACAACAGCCTTCAAATTACTTTCTATGTGGCTAGAAATACGATGCCTTTAATTCAAAATACATAATTGATAGAGGACACAGTCCAATTCCCGACAAAAATCAAGAGACCTCTGTGCTTTCAAACTGTAGCCCGATGCACAGAGAAATTTAGCAATTAGCTTTATGTGTGTTTTAGCCTTTATACACTACAATTTTAACTATGTTCCCTTTTTAAATTATTGTCAAGCTGCTTTGAGTCCTTTTGAGGAGAAAAGCAGGGTAGAAATAAAGATTAATAGAAGCAGTAGTAGTAGTAGTAGTAGTAGTAGTAGTAATAATAATAATAATAATAATAATAATAATAATAATAATAATAATAAATTCAGCAGAATTTCTTGCACTGAATGCAAGGATAAATATTGTTTTAATTCCTGTCAGTGAGGTTGGCTGTTGTGTTAGCAGAAAAAAAAATACAGACAAAAATGGACCGCGTTTCCCATTTTTGCCCCGGTCTATTCTGCAGAGCTGTTAGGAGATTCAGCGCCCTGGACGGTTTAATTCACAGATGCCATTGCCTGCGCAAATGTCTAAGCTAATGAAACTCTGCCTTTATGCATTTGCTTAACTAAAGTCCTCCATTTTGAACGTAGTTCCTGTCGTTAGCCCCGCGTCCTCTTTACAATTATGCCGCCATTCCGTGGCCAATTCCTAGGTTCTCGGCCTGGCTTCCCAGGGCGCTTTCCGTAACAATATCGCTTATGCTTTATTGCTGAAGGAATACGTGTGCGAATCAAGGTCCGTTGTTGAAGTTACTGCATTGTCAACCATGTATCAGAATTCCAGTCCTGGGAAAGCGAATATTCTCAATATACTTGCACCGTATGCTTTATGAGATCCCGGTCATCCCAAAGCTATTTAACCCTTCCCTTCTTTCAGTAAAGCGTTCTTCCCTTGGCTCGTGCAAGAGGCAGTTTGGACTGCTTTCTTGCTGAGGGAGGGGAGTCCCTTTGGCCAAAGTCGGGGATCTTTCTGGGCTGATTCAGAGCTCACCCGCCATTGCGTAGACTACCGAGGTAGTCCGTGCGGACCTAATCTTTTAGGTCTGGCCCTATGGGGTTTTTTTCCCCCTAACAGTTTCTAACAGTTCTCAGGGTTGGTGCCCCGGTCATTTTGTGGATTGTCGCCCAGTCTTAGGGTGGGTGCCCTGACATTTTTCCAGAGTTTACTGCCAACGGTTGACGTGTAGCACAATAACCACATATAAGTGCCATTTTACTCTATTTCATGTCTGTATATTTATATGCGAGAGTTGTTTCTTCCACTTAGGATTAGGGCTCATATCATTTTCGTTTGACATATAATATTCAACAGTTAGCGGCTTTTGGCCGTTGAAGCACGAACGCATGGCCAGTTCTTGAAAGAATTGGCAACCTTATTCGTGAGGCCCGTTCCAACAAGGCCTGCTAGAAAAAAAGCTAGCTCAAATATGGCGCTGTGGTTGGTATCCCAAGCCGCCATTTTCTTTTTGTTTTAAATTGAGAACAAGATTACACGTTTGTATACCAACACCAGTTGACGTTTGTGGAATGTAATGAATTGTGAATGAATGTTATGTATCAGCTGTTTGTGTTTTTAACCATTAAAAAAAATGTCAAAAAAAAAAGGTTTACTTCTAGGCCTCTGAGAGACTTATGGCTACCACAGACGGTCTCCTAGGAGACCACCTCGATTTCCCATGATGCATTTCAGGGCATTTACAAATTGGCCAAGCTCAACGGACGAGATAAATTCCCATAATTCCATGCACACCCACACACACACACAAGCATCATTCTTGCTTCAGTAACTGAAAATAAACAAAAAAAAAACAAAATGAGAAAAATAAAAATAAATAAAAATAATAAAATAAACAAAACCAAGAAAAATAAAAGAAACAATTTGAATAATAAGATGAGTAATACGGAGCCCTAATATGAAGCCCATTTGAATAATATTTGGCCAGGGTTATTCAGTCTGAACTAGAAGTTACACAAGCATTATTCTTGTTTCAGTAACTGAAAATAAACAATAAAACAAAACAAACAAAATAAAATAAAAGAAACCATTTTAATAACAATAATATGAATACTATGTAGCCCTAATACATAGCTCAGTTTGAATAACTTATGGCCAAGGTTATTCAATCTGAACTAGAAGTTGCACAAGCATCGTTCCTGTTTCAGTAACTGAAAATAAACAATAAAATAAACACAAGAAAAATAAAAAATAAAAAAATAAAATAAAATAAACAATTTGAACAATAATAATAATTTGAATAACATGTAGCCCTACTATGTAGCCCAAATTGAATAATATAGGGCCAAGGTTATTCGATCTGAACTAGAAGTTACACAAGCATTATTTTTGTTTTGGGAACTGAAACTAAACTATTTGACTAATTCCTAGCGCTTTATCAATGGCCAAGGTTATTAAATCTGAACTAGAAAGACTTTGTTGTTGCTCGCCTTTGAGTCATTGCCAACTTATGGCCAACCTATCACGGGGTTTTCTGGGGCTGAGAGTGTGTGACAGGCCTCAGGTTTCTCAGTAGTTGAATTGCATTTTTTGTTCCAATAACTGAAAATAAACAATTTGAATAATATGTCAGCCCTTTATCGATGGCCAACCTGAACTAGAAGTCACAAGCATCATTTTTGCTCCAGGAACTGAAAATAAACTATTTGAATAATACATAGCCCTTTATCAATAGCCAATGTTACTAAATCTGAACTAGAAATTTAGACTTTTGTTGTTTGCCTTCGAGTCATTGCCGACTTATGGTAAACCTATTACGGGCTTTTCTGGGGCTGAGAGTGTGTGACAGGCCCAAGAATTGTCGAATTGCCTCGAACCCTGGCCTCCAGGGTTGTAATCCAACATTAAAACGGCTACCCCACACTGGCCCAGAGTTTGCCGCCTGGTGTTATGACCACTGCAGAAATAAGGGAGACAAGGGACCTCATTTCATAAAGCACATTTAACGCGTTTTGCCCCAGACCAAACTTCAAGTATCCCCTTTGAAAGAAAGGTATGCCAAGGTACAAGCTTTGTGCTGATGCCGTAACACGCCAGCAGCATGATGTAGCGGTTAAGAGTTGAGTGGGAATTGAGGGACCCTAATTCGAATCCTCCAATGCGCCATGCAACTCACCAGGTGACCGTGGGCTACTCAATCACTCCCTCTCTCAGCCTAACCCAGCCCACAGGTGCTGTGAGGATGGAATAAGTAGGAGAGCCATGCGCTCTGCATCCAAATTCTTCAAAGAAAAGCCAAATGCAACCATAAATAAGCTAACAGAAATACAGGAGCAGGAATAAGTACTGGAAAGCACATACAATACATCAGCAGGGAAGAAGGAGACTGGCCTTCACGTGCTTATAGACGGCCCAAATTTTATTCTTTAAAAAAAAAAACCATGCATTTTGGCCTGTTTATAAATCGCTTGGCCTCTTTCAGGTGCCATATTAAAAACAAATACAAATGTGTGTGTGTGTGTGTGTGTGTGTGTGTGTCACTATATATATATATATATATATATATATATATATATATATATAAAATCAGTATTGTATAAAACAACAACACATATGTAAAATCTGTCAAGTTCCTATATTTTTGGTCTAACTTTTGTACATGACAGTTTTTAATTATGTTCTTTTAATGGCTGTAAGCCACTTTGAGTCCCCTTGGGGAGAAAAGCAGGATAAAAATAAAGATGATAATAATAATAATAATAATATTATATCTAACCACACTGTACGTATACCATATACATACTATAAATTCAACAGAAATTTGTGGAGTTGCAGCGGCACTCGCCTTAAGAACCAGACTGATATGCAACGAAAGAGAGAAGCTACACTTTTTTAATTTTTATTTTTATTTCTACAAATCCTCAGATGGCTGGAAGCACAGATTAGTCTAGAGAAAGTGGTGTGATTTGTTGTATGTCCAGTGCGTTTGGACATGTGAACTTGACAGATTTTACATAGGTGTGCTGTTCTTTTATACAATACGTATATATGTGTATACGTACACACACACACATTTGTATCTGTTTTTAATACAGCCCCTGAAGAAGGCCAAGCAATTTATAAACAAGCTGAAACGTGTTGGCATTTTTAAAACGAACAAAACTTGGACCATCTCTAGGCACCTGAAGCCCGGTCTCCTCCTTTCCTGCCAACAGAAACACAGCCAGATTGGCACGAGGAAGGAAAAGGAGAGAAAGTTTGGGCAGCAACGCTCTGGGGACACAACAGACACACACAGAGAGACAGACCCACAACCTATCCCCCCTCCCTCTCCCCCTCTCACTTACATTTAGCCTCCTTCCAGTCAGTGGATGTGGTCAGATCCACCTTGGCTGCCATGGCCAAAGGAGGGACCGTTGCCCAGCTCCGGATGCCCCTTGCGCACACCCAGGGGCTTGGCTCCCTGCACGGGGGCACCCGGCCTGCACCACCCACCCGCTTCCGTCCACCCCTGGGCGCTTGGGCGATGGGACAACCGCCCCAGACTCTCGGCCACCTCCCCGCAGCTCCAAGCAGCCTGGCGTTTTGCAGGGACATGAGGAGCCCTGGCACGGTTGCAAGATTTAAGCAGAGGGGGTGGCGATGCCCTGGGCTCTCTGCCTGGTGCCCTGGTTGGTCGCCCAGCCAGCGAGAGAAATTCTTCTTCCTTTTTTATAACGCCTGGTATTTAGAAGGGGAGATCGCTGGCTGCAGCAGCTGCAAGCGCAACACTCATGATGAGGGGCTTTGACTTTCAAGCCTCTTTCCTCCGCCCCCCCCGAGCCGCCTCCGACGCAAAGCCTTTTGGGAAATGTAGTTCTCTTTTTTCTGCGACACCGGCCATTGCCGCACTGCTCTGTTATAGTCCTATCATTCCACTTCCAACCTCCTTGGGAATCTTGGGATTTGTAGTTTAAGGAGGGCATTTAGAATTCTCAGTCAGCCTCGGGAAACTACAAAGCCCAGAATTCCACAGGACGTTGCAAGTGGAATAATAGCACTTTAACAATGCAGTGTGGAAATGGCCACGATTAGGCACTCTGAACCTACCCAGATTTTAAGTTTGGTCCAGAGAAAGACAGGAAATTGCTATCAGTTATCAGCTCAGAAGTGAAGGAAGGTATTTTTCTTATAACTACAGAAGCTTGTGTGTTTCACAAGAGAATATTACTTCTAGCCCATCTCTCTTTTTTTTTAAATTATATTAAATATAAATGAAGAAGAAGAAAGAAAAAATATACAAAAAACGAATGTATACAAAATGCATGCATACAAAAAAGGAAGGAGAAGAAAAATTACACTGCACCTTGCTTAAGAAAAAGACATAAAAAGGAAAAATACATAGAGTACAAGTAATAGCAATACTAGCTAAATCGACATATAAGAAGAGAAGAGAAGAGAAGAGAAGCAAAAAAATGAACCTCCCCATACAGTGAGGTCACAGGTTAGAATAATAAAATTTCAATAACAACCTTCCTTAGCCTATAAAAGGAAGGAGAGAAACATAACAAGAAAGTGAAAGAGTTACAATATTATTAATGGTATCTTAACTAGAGCTGGGTTATTCATTCCTGATTTATTTTTTCATGTCATTCGCCACAATGAAAATACAAATAAATGCAAAGGCTCAGTCTTTCCCATGACCCTATAAATTTCGCCAACGGTTATTAGAAGAGATTTCCATTACAAACATTTAGAAATGACATTATTATAAATCGAATAATCTTATATTTGAAATACTAATTATGCACTTCTAGCACCTCTCTTAAACTGGAATGGGAAAACTTTGGCTTGCCATATCTTTTCGGACTAAAATTCTCACAATCCCTTGCCACTCATTATCCAAAGTGGGAGTTGGGGGTCCACATCTGGAGACCCACAGATGTACATACCTGAGCATATGTCTTCTCTCCCTCTCTCTCAAAGACACACACACATATACACACTGCAGTGGCCAGTCCTCTGCTACCTGGGATTATACTCACACCACAAGTCTTTTTATATGCTTAGTTTTATTTTTACATGGCAACTGCAGGTAGCTGGTGGGACAGCCGATTTTTTGTTTTCCTTCCCAACATAACTATGCTGGACAATCATTTAAATAGCTTCTTGTCCTCCTGCTGCCATATTCTCTTCCTGCAGAACAGCACCATCCTGTCGAAGCAGCAGATTTTGTTCAGGAGCCAACTGTTAAGGTGCAGTTTTAACAAGGGCAACCTAATACCTTCCCCGTCCACAGTATTTTCTGCTCGAAGTCAAACCCCCTTGCATCCCCCCAACACCATTCCATGCGTCTGTCTCTCTGACTAAACCACAGGTTGCTTGGGATGGGGCATGGGGGAAGATGTGGCCATCCAGATGTTCAAAACACAGTTCTCATCACCGGTTATGCTGACAAGGGCAATCCAATAACATCTGTAGGGCACAACATGTGTCGCTCCTGCTTCAGAAAATATCCGGTTGCAAGCAAGAAACACAAGAAGGCTGCAAATCCTTCATTTGGCCAAGAAGGAGGTTGGCCAATTATTCCTTGGATGCTTAGCTCAAAGGCTTCCAGGCAAAAAGATACTGCTGTCTTTGCTATCTGCAGCTATTCTGTGTTTTCCTTTCTCTTCCTTCCTCTTGCTATTTCGAAATTTATTCAGGACCTATTGTTCTGGGATTGAAACTTCAGAGATCCTCCTGCGTGCTCACTGAGTCATAAACTTCACTGCGTGACTTTGGGCCACCCACTCTGTCTGGCTCTGACCTACCTCATAGGTTTGTTGCTGGGAGGATAAAGCAAGGAAAAGCAGAGGGCCCTGTATGCCACCTTCAGCCCACTGAAGTAAATATACCTGTGTACATGTAACTAGCAAATAATTAAGAACTCTGGCCAGCATGGCTAATGGTCAGAGATAACAGAAGCTCAAAAACACATGCTGTATTCGCTGATGTATAAGACTCACTTTCCCCCCCAAAAAATACTGTTTGAAAATGGGGTGCATCTTATATGCCAGTGTCTTTTATGCCAGCAAATGGTATTTGCCAGTGTATAAATGGGGTGCATCTTATACACGGGTGCATCTTATATGCCAGCAAATACAAGTAGGCCATTTCTGCACTACTCTGTTCTAGTGCTATTATTCCACTTTCAACCTCCTGCGGAATTCTGGGGTTTGTAGTTTCCTGAGCCCCAAGAGCTCTCTGGCGGAGAATCCTAAATGCTCCTCCCTAAACTGCAAATCCCGTGATGCCATAGGATGTTGAAAGTGGAATAATAGCACTATAACAGCATAGGGCGGAAATGGCCACAGAAATCCACAGGTTGCCCATCCCTGTTTCAACAAACAGTCTCTTATTTCGAAATACAAAAATTTAATTCTAAAGAAGGAGCCATTCCTTTAACCAAGGAGCAGGTGGCAACGCTTGGGCTCCGAAAAGGAGTTAGAACAGTCTCATGGGTTTGTTTCCAGGATAATTTTAGAAACAGAAAAGATGCAACCTTTTCTTTCTTCTTCTAAAGATTTTTTTGTCCCCTTTGTGTGCTGGTCTGCGTGACAGGTGGGGCTAATTTTAGGCAGGTTGCCACAGTACCACCCGGCCAAGTCAGAAGCCATGATTTCTAATTATAGCTGGGAAATTAATCACACCGCTTTCCCTTCCCTGCCCATGGCAACAGTGGCTGGAGCTATGTGAACAAAACAAGAGTTCAGGCTGTAGTTTAAAATCCCCCCAAGACACATAACAGAATATTTTGAAACAGGAAATGATTTAATTCAAACACTCTACTTTTTTAGCTGAAGAACACATGCCCTACAGTTTCATATCTAAACCAATAAGTAAATTGTATTCCACTTTGGCCTTTATGGTCCTAGAAGCTATGTTTTTTTTATAAGCTCAGCAATTTAAGCAACAATACATTTTCTTGTTTCTGTGCCTTTTTTTTCTTGTATCATTAATCTTTGTAGCAGTGCCAAAATACAACCCATACCCTTTTTTCCCCTATCTGTTGGCTGGATCTTATGCCTCCCATTTTAACCTCAAGAATCTTAAAAGCAATACCTCTGATTTTCTTGCACTTTTAAATATAATCTAAGGAATCTTAGCAGCAAGGACTTACCCTTCTCCTGTTTTCCTGGTTTTTTTTTCCCCATGCCTCAGTAAACTTAGCACTTCACTTTCCTGCTTTCTTACAAAAATGTTTCTGGATTTCTAGTGGTCCTCTTTTATTCTTCCCCATGTTAAAATTTCAGCTTGAAACTGGCACTGCCATCACATTTTTAAGCATGTAACACAGCCCCCCATTATGAACACCGGAGACCAAATATCTCTTTTTTATAGATTTACAGTTGCTATACATATCCAGTGTTTCAGGTTACAAGTCTTTATAATCCGCCTTGCAATCAATGAGAGCTTAATTAAATCACTGTAAACAATGTTGCAAAATTTCCCCCAGGGCCATGTGTGGGAAACCAGCTTTTTAAAAGCGATCTAGATTTTTTTTTTCTCCTGCATCGAAATAATTCTGTGACGCAGGGAGAGAATTCGCCGAGGGCAGGTTGCTGGTGGTCTTTCCCTGTCTGCCTTCTTTCCTCTCCTCCTATTCTGTGCTAGAACTGAGTGCAATTCCAGGACTCCCCAAGATTTTATTTGGTGTTGAATGTTGACACACATTACTGCTGTCAGATAAGCTTTATTGACGGTACATGATGCATCAGAATGTATGCAGGAGAGAAGTACTCTAGTCATTTCACTAATGGGGTCCAGTGCTGCCTTGCTAGTATAGATTGGGACCCCTAAAAAAAAGATTGTGCCCAAACTATGGGCCTTTCCACACTAGACTGTTACAGTGCTATTATTCTACTTTGAACATCCCATGGAATTCTGGGGTTTGTAGTTTCCTGAGGCCAAAGAGCTCTCTGGCTGAGGATTCTAAATGCCCCCCCTTAAACTGCAAAACCTAGGATTCCATAGGAGGTTGAAAGTGGAATAATAGCACTATAACAGGGTAGTGCAGAAATGGCCCTATGCCTGGCCTGTTATCCCGTTCCCCAAAGCAGGCTGTTCCCCAAAGCGAGGCCCTAGGCTAGGATGAACCTCCTCACTTCAGGATGAAGACCATGGAAAGCGGACACCCGAGACAACCCTAATAGTTAATTATTTGCAAAATATAATCATGATCATTCCTGTAAGAATTAAGAAAAAAATGCTTATTTGAGAAATTGGAAAGAAAGGATACAAAATATATATTCAAACGAGACAGCACTATATGGCAATCATGGAAAAGCTGACAATGTTAATAAGAGAGGTTCAGATTAAAAAGTTTGTTAAAGATTGAGATCCATTAATTGGATTTCTCATAGTTGCTCTAAGGGTAGTAAGTTTTCTAACTCGAAGTTTCATTCTCTATAAAAAATAATTAGAATAATGACTTAAAATTTAGAAGTCAATAAGATTTAATTCTAAAATATGGGTTCCTGTGAACTGTATAGGACAGAATCAAAACAATTAATATAATGATCTTCTGTTTTATAGAGGAAACAGCAACCAAAGGTCAGGGGGAAATCTATCTCTGTGTGTTTCATATATTATTGATCTTTTTCCTTTGCATTGTACATTTACTGTTTCTTTCTCTTAAGTCTTTGGGGTTTTTTTAGAGAATGGAAGTTAATTAGAGGACTGGTATGAATATTGTTCATTGTTTATTTATGTGTGTTAATATTGTATTAAAAATTAATAAATAAAAATGAATACATAAAATAAAAGTAATAGATAAAATAAATAATATATTAAAATGTATTAAATATAATAAAATATATGAAATATTAGTATTAAAATATTAAGATATATTAAAATATATAAATAACAATATATTACCACTTGCGAAGTGGTAATCAGACTAGGGGGAAACTAGCTTCCTCATTCCTCATATTTAAAATAAAATCGTAATTTTATTCTCCCCATTCAAGGGAGAAGAAATGCGGGAAGCTAATAACAGCGATGGAGGGGAGAAATTCAGCCAATCGGCGCAGCCTCTGATGACGTTCAAACCCTTCCCTCCCAATAAGAAACCTCAGCAACCGGTGAATGACACCCTGTAGGCGGGTCGTTCGGTACGCGAATGACGCCGCCGTTTCAAACCAAGCTTCCCAAGCAGGAGCCGAAAAACCCGTCTTCGCCGTCATACCAAGCCCCGCCCCTCCTGTCGCAACGGTCCAATAGCGCGCGCCACTGGGAGCCGGGAGAAGCCGAATCTTAAGCCAATAAGGACGCGAAGGGGGCTGGATTTCGGGAAGACGGACGGCGGGCGAGGAAGAAAACCTCTATGGGGAACGTGGCGGGAGGGATGAAGGGGCGTGTCCGCGCGCGAGGGAGGGAGCCAATCAAGGCGCGGTGGGGGCGGGGCTGGAGGGTTCTAGCAGGTTCCAGAAGGCGGGGTGGGAAGAGGAGGAGGAAAAGCTTAAGTAGGCGAAGCGGGAGCGGTCGCGAGGAGACCCGGCAGGCGCGATGGAGAAGGTGGGGAGGCTGGCCTTGGGTAGGCCCGGCTTGACTAGGCCCGACTTGACTAGGCCCGACTTTAAGAGGCCTGGCCTCACACAGGCCCTCGTGGGAAGGTCAATGGAGGAGTGGGGGGTGTCTTGAGCGGAGAGAGGCGTGTGAGGCCCTTATCTTTTGCAGAGGATCTCGGGAGGGGCTATAATTGTCCTCTGGGGGGGGAGAAGGGAAGGGGGGGATCTTAAAAAATAATGAAACTGGAGGGCCTTTCCGCACGACGCTGTTGTAGCGCTAGTATTCCGCTTTCAGCATCCATCGGGTTCGCAGTTTGGGGAGGGGCCTTTAGGATTCTCAGCCAGAGAGCTCTTTGGTAAACTACAAGCCCCAGGATTCCACAGGGGGTTGAAAGCGGAATGATAGCGCTATAACAGTGTAGCGCGGAAAGGCCCATAATGGGAAGTTGTGAGGGGTTGGAGGAAGGTCCTGGAATGATTTCGGGGAATCAGAGGTAGAGAGAGAGGGCTGTACCCATGCGAGGCATTGTGGGGGCGTCCGAAGGGGTCTTGGGGGGGAAAACATATAAATGTAAGGTTTTCTTTTGCAAGGTTTCAGGAGAATGGGGGGCTTATGAAGTGAGGAGGGTTTGGGGGCATTTATGGGTGAAGGATGGCGGAGGTCTTTGTAAAAGCACTATGGGGAAGGGCTGGAGTGGGGCTCATGAGTTGAGAGTTTTGGGGGAGGTGACAGTAATGCGTATTCTGTGAAAGCACCAGGGGGAAGATCTGAAGTGGGCTCACCAGTGGAGAGTCTTGGGGAAGGTAACAGTAATTCATGTTCGTGCAAAGTAATGTAGGAAGCTGGCTATCAGAGGCTGTGAAATGGGGAGGTTTGGGGGGGAATTTGTGGGTGAAGGAGGTGGGGGTCTTTCTGAAAGCACCAGGAGGAAGGTCTGAAGGGGGCTTATGAGTTGAGTGTCTTGCAGAAAGAGTAATTTATGTTTCTGCAAAGTAGTATAGGAAGCTTAGTATCAGAGGCCATGAGATGGGGAGGTTTGGGGGGGATTTTGTGAGTGAAGGAGGGTGAAGGTCCATGGGGAAGGTCTGAAGCGTGAGACTCGTGAGTTGAGAGTCTTGAGGAAAGTGTCAGTAATTCATATTTATGCAAAGTGGTATAGGAAGCTGGCTGTCAGAGGCCGGTGGGCTTATCTAGTGGGGGGGCATTGGCAATAGGAACCTAGAAGTAACAGAATGGTGCAAGGTGGGCAGGGTTGAGGAAGAGGTTTACAGACACTGAGAGGCTGTGAGGGAATGCCAGTTGAAGGAAAATGAAATAGCATGTAACAAAAAAGTGTTACCTATGCTAGACATTGTAGAGGGCATAGTAAGGGTCTTAATAGGACAGTAGGGCTATATGTGAGTAAGAGATGATGAGAAAGTAGGTCTTAGAAAGGGATTTATGGGATAAGGTCATGGAGTAGAGAAGGCCTGAGAAGTTGTGGGGTCTGAATTTGAGGACAGAATTGTGTATTGAGGGATAATGCAGCCGTTTGGGACAGAGATACTAGATCTTTGTAATAAATCAAGAGAAAATGTGCCTTGGGTGGGAAGATGTGTCTCAGGTGGTGGTGTTCTAGGGATAATGAGGGAAGGCAGCTGGAAGGATAAAACAGCTATATATGTTGTAGTATATTGTGGAAAATTGGGTTTGAAGGGGAAGAAGTTATGGGGTGGACTATTATGCTTAGCTGGAGGGGACTGAAACAGTAATTGGATGAGGCAAGGAAGGAGTGGGAAATGGGCAAGTTACTTCAGACATTACTATTGATCTTTGTGCAATGGCAGCTATGGAAGGAGGCTGTAGGAAGCAGCTTGCACCTGTGGTTTTAGTGGCATAGGTACAACCGTTATTGTAATGTACAGAAAGCACAGGTGCGTATATTGTTTTGAAAGGACAACAGCAGTAGCATGTTAGTATCAGCCTTTACACAAGGAATTTTAAATTGTTAAGTGATTTGCGTGTGTTACATCTCATTAATTTTTATGATGGTTGTCTTATTTTCTGAGCTCTAGGCATGGAAGTGAGTTGCTAGGGACGGGTTAGTCAACCTTTGGCCTTCCAGAAGTTGTTGGACTGCAGCTGCTATCATCTCTCACCACTGGCTATGCTGGCCACATCTGGTAAGAGCTGCAGACCAGCAATATCTGGAGAGCCATGCATTCCCCGGCCTTATTGTAAAGGGAATGCATATGAAAAAAGTATTTGAGAGGCACTTTGGGTGAGAAACAGCAACTTGATGGATTTGAGTTGCCAGTGTTGTCTATAGTAGAGGTTGTCATTAGTATTGCTGAAATGCCAAAACTTACTTTGGAAGTGGATCTTTGACATTTATGGAATTTTTAATTCTGGAGGTCTGGATTTGCAAGAAAAGGCAAGCAAAGTTCAGAAAGATGGTGAGGAGTTTCAGGAGATTTATGGCATCAGAGTCAGACTGCAGAGTCAGTGTACGATAGCAGGCCAAGGACCATGGTTTGGTGTTAGAGCACTCAAGGTGTGTACAGGTAGCCTTGGTTTTAATCTTCAGCAGCGCTACGGTTAGAAAAGAATGTTTGCTGTCTCCCCAAAGAACACCTGGTCAGTTTTCAGTCTTGAGCTGGAGTTGGTAGAATGCAGCTTCCTGTGTTAAGAGTTTCTGTAGCTTGAACAAGTTGGAGACAGTTTTTGAGTGAGAATAAATGAATCAGGGTAGGTGGAGTCCTTTTGCTTTTAAGGGAGCCTTCTGGGACACTCACAGACAGCATGTTGCAGCATGTTTGGTACCTACCAGAGGGATACTGTTTGAGAAGGGCAGTTGCACGCTGCCAAGTGATGGGTGAAGAAGGCATAATTGCAAGGGCACAGCCAAACGCCCTGCCAATAGAAGATCATAGGTTCATCCGTAGTGCTTCTAGGTAGAGTACAAACCCTGGAGAGCCACTCCTATTCACTGTAGAGGCAATACTGAATAAGGTGGATCAGTGGTCTGAGCTGATACAGAGAAATTCCTGTCCTTCTCTGTCTAGCAGTCATCACTGAAAAATATAGCAGAAAGATCTTGCTTCTGTGGATTTGTAGTGTATTGAACCTGGAGCTGTTTGCGTGCAAAGAAGGTGCTTTTACTACTGAGCAATGATCCTGTCTGACTTTCTCCCAGTAATTATACAGTTTCCCTCCCAACACTAAATACAAGAATGTTGTTATTTTCTGTGTGAAAAATATATGCCTTTGCCACAATACTAGCAAGGTCACAGCTTCTGACTTCAAAGGGAAAACCAGAGACCATAGGAAGGCCAATGAGAGTAAATCTGACAGAATTATATCAAACAACCTAGCTATTTCCTGCCAGCGTCACTGCTTAAAACTGTTGCTTCAATTTTAGTTTTCACTTTTCTCCGAGTTAAGGGCCATATGTTTTTCCAAGGCCATTTCCACAGTAGACTGTTATTATTCCACTTTTGACATGGGCCCCTCCCTAAACTGCAAACCCCAGGATTCCATAGGATGTTGAAAGTGGAATAATAGCACTATACCAGTCTAGTGTGGAAATGGCCCAAGAAAAGACAGATCACTTCCAGCCTTGCTTCCAGAGTTCTCTGCATAGTTTTCCTCCTTAGCTGCTTTGAGTCCTGTGCCAGGAGAAAGGTGGAATATAAATTATATTTTTAAAACCAGTTAAATCTGGCTATGTATCACAGTGTACTGCATTTTCCTTAAAGCCAAGATAATAACCTCTCTGAGTCCTGACATACAGCCTGGATATTTGTCCCAAATCAGTGTTTTTAAATGTATCTTCTGTCAGCCATCTGTAATTTTAGCCGTCAGTCCCCATTTGGATGGAACAGTGATTCAGAGGGAGCCGCCCCCAGCTTGCCATTCCCTCCGGGATCAGCCTTGGATGCTACAGGGACACGAGTTTATTTACATTGGCAGATTGTGGGCTGCAAATCCATGCAGGCTGCAAATGCTGCAATCTCTCCTTCCTCTGGAACTCATTAATGGAGGATGCTACCTGAGGAAGTGGTGACTCAGACCAAGTAACATGTCATGCCTCAGGCTCACTGCTTATCTTTCTTGGGGGAGGGAGGGAGAAGTGCTGCAGCCATGTTATGTATGAATGCACGTGGTTAAAGGACATCTTGGGTTCTAGAAGCTGCTGCACTTGATTGTGGAGGCTGGCAGCTTGTGAGATAGTCACTTGATAAAGCCAGATTTACTTCTGGAACTCCATACCCACCCAAACTTATATCTCGAGAACAGAGTAAATCCTGGGCATATAGAAATTGGAACAGTCATTTGGGTTGCTTGTTGAAAGCATAGGGAGCATCAGCTTGGACTACTGTGCACTCAGACTGCTGACTGTACTGCACACACTCACGGATTGAAGTTTGTCGTCTTGAAACTTGATGTGGCCCAGTGGCTAAGAGATGCATGTGGAGAACAAGGCCCTCCCTGTTGAAAATTCACGTCTGATGTGAATTTCCCCTTCTTTGGCAATATGAGGAGATACTGCTGATTTACCTTAGAGGTAGAGTAGGCAACTTGGTGGTCCCCAGATGTATTGGGCTGCAGTGTTCCCAGCCAGCAAGGCCAGAGTTTGTGGGAGATACTGTCCTAAAGTTCCAGACGTTACCAATAGTACACATGAAGCACTGATACAAATATAAGTGATGATGGTTTTTTTCTTACTGTATTTCATATTGAAGAAACAACTATAGGTGTGCAGCATATGAATGTATATTTGGAGGCCAGTGTTTTATTCCCCTCCCCCCAAAAAAAAAAATTGAAGGAATATTGTACTGGCAGAGAGGGTAATTCTTTTTAGTAACAAACAAATACTAGTTTGGAGTCTTGGTCTGAGAGTTTGGTGACGGCAAGGGTTACCGGATTTGAGAATCACTCACCCTGGATGCTTTATGAATGATGAGAAATAGTTCAGTGGAGAAATAGGTTGTCTTAGTGGGTCAGTAGCACACGGAATCCTCGACAGTCATTTGACTTTTTTCCCCCCCATTTTCAGGTGAATGAATTGAAAGAGAAGGGTAATAAGGCCCTCAGCTCAGGCAACACTGCTGAAGCTATCAAGCACTATTCAGAGGCCATCAAATTGGACTCTTCCAATCATGTGCTGTACAGCAATCGGTCTGCTGCTTACGCTAAGAAAGGGGAATATCAGAAGGCCTTGGAAGATGCTTGTAAGACCATTGAGCTGAAGCCAGAATGGGGCAAGGTGAGAAGATCTTCATGCTGGTATTTCGTGATGCAGCTGATGGGGAAGATTCCCGTCCCCTATTCTCTTTTGGTGCCACTTAACCAGTAGCTTTGCTGAATGCCTGGAAGTGTGTATAACATGCCTTAGAGAGAAGTTATCATACTTCAGGGACAGCCCTGTCATGTGGTGTTTCTCTTGGTAGCATTCTTTGACTTGGTGATAGAGTACCTGTTTTGCACGTAGAAGGTTATCCATTTGATCTTCCAGATAGGACTCTGGAAGACTTGCCTGAAATTTTGGCAAGCTGCTTCCAGGCAGTTTTGATGATACTGAGCTAGATGAATGAGTCATCTGACTTGGTATCAGGAAGTTTCAGGTGTCTCCACTGTACTTTAATGCTGCCCTTTCTCCAAGGAGCACAGCAGCATACATGGTTTCCTTCAATCCTTGTACCTCATCATGACACTGAGATGCCAATGGAGACTGGCAGCCTGTGGGTGGGCAATATGTGGCACTCCAGAGGTAATTAGACTCCCACCAGTTCTAGCCAGTATAATCTGTGATGAGGGATGATGGAAGTTGCAATTAATACCATCTCAAGAACTGACATTCTCCATGCTTGCACTAGCATAGGGTCACCCAGAGAAACTCATAATTAAGTGGGGATTTGAATCAAGATCTCTCTAGTTGTAGCTTTACACTATGATGAAACCACACACTAGCTCATGTTTGCCTGTGAACATGCATTATTGATCACATAGTTCATTGACTTTCTGTGTTCATCAGGCACTGCACAGATTAAGTATGCGTGATCTGACACTAATCCTGACCCTCTCTCAAACATACAAAAAATTACTAATTCATCAGAGATGCCTGTAGAAGTGATTTGTAATATCCTGAGAGCCCACAAACACCTCTAGCTGTACAGTTAGGTAAGTTTAGATTCTGGAATTAGTAGTCTTAAAGAAACCTTCTACCTTCTGATCATGTGGTTGAGGGTTGTTTAGAAGGTAGCATATGTTACTACACTCAGGTCAGTGTTTAGTAATCAAGTTTTCCTGTTGTGTGTAGGATTCACTCACTGTTGCACATTCATTTCTATCCCAAGTCTTGCCTTCACTACACTCCTGAAAGAGCTGTCCTCTGGTGTGCAAAAGCTTTGCTGCCTGATTACTTGGGCACTGTTTATGTGTTTGTTAAAAATTGCAGATTTTCCTCTTTAAGTCCTAATCTTGCAATGAACAGCTATACAAAGATAAAGTAAAAAAGAAGTGATGGTCTGTGTAGCAGTTGGTGAAAGTGTTTTGATCTCTTCCCACCAGACCGGAGGATATGCAGATCATTCTGGAGGTGGTTGATGGTCAAACATGCAACCCTGCTGGAGCAGTCCTTCTATCAGTCTGAAATATCTTCTAGCTGTTGGCAGTTTAGCACAGCCAACTAGGTGGATTTCCAAGTTTTAAAAGGATTAGCATGTTCAGTATTGAACTTGCCAATTTCAGTAGAAATTAAGACTGAGCGGGAATGGATCCATCTTTATCTCCTAGTATGCTCACTGACCTGGCCCCTTTCCTGTCCTTCTTAGGGTTACTCCCGAAAGGCAGCTGCCTTGGAATTCCTGAACCGCTTTGAGGAGGCCAAGAAGACATACGCAGAAGGGCTGAAACACGAGCCAGGCAATGCACAGCTGAAGGAAGGGCTGCAGAACATGGAGTCCAGGCTGGCAGGTGAGGTCGTGAGAGCCATGGCTCAGTTTGTTCCTTTATCTGTACATTGCTAGCTATAGTTTTGCCTTGAAAGGGGAATTTGAGATATTATTCCTTGACTTTTATTAGTTCTTCCATGTCCTGTTGTGGGACTGTGGAGCCCAGATTACAACGGTATCCTCTGTTGGTAGCAAAAACATGCATGACTCTGGTGGAGGAGCAAGAACACAGATTGCGGGAGTTAGATGGGAGGGCATTGGATAGGATCAGCATTGAAGTCCACATAGTTTGGCAGTTGGAGACAGTTGTTTGAGATTGAGGATGCTGGGGAAGTGATGGATGGTGATGACCAGTTAAGGGGACAGAACTGTACATGCCACACAGCCCAGCTTGCAGCCGCCAAGCTACCTTACAGTCCTCACTGCTGAATAGTGTTTCATTGCGACTGTCAAAATAAGATTCATTTGCCACTCCTGTCAGATGTTTGATGTGGAATGGGAACAGGGAGGAAGTCTGACCTTTGCAGCAAAACTGTTTCATACCAGGCCCGATGGGTTGGGCTAACAGATTTGAGGCTTACTGCTAGAGGGTGCAGTATTCCCGTGTTTTCTCCAGCAGAAACATTCCTGCTTGTGAGTGCTGGAGCACCTCAGCATTGTTCTAGAAGCTGTGTAAGCTTTTAAGTTGAGACAGTTGGGCAAGGCTAGAATAGCTGAGGAATTTTTCAAGCCTTAATGTACCATTTAATCCAGATGAGCTAAAAGTTCTCCTGGTCATTTGAAAGGCAGATCAGGAAGTAGAGATTCAACCTGTGCTGTAATAGGTTACACTTCCCCTGATAACACAGGTTCACAGCTTGGGTGTGCTCCTGGACTCAGCCTTCAACTCAGGGCAGTGACCATGAGTTCCTTCACACAGTTTAAACCTGCCCAGCAGCTGTGCCTGTTCCTTGAGACATTGGATCTGGCTGCAGTGATACCTGCCTTAGTTACATCCCATTCAGATTATTGTGACGTAGTTTGTGTGGGTCTGCCTTTAAACAGTGCTCAGGAACTTCCTCTCGTGCAAAGAACAGCTATCAGATTGTTACTTGGAGCTGGCTACAGGGGGCATGTGATTCCTTTGTCACAACAAATCCACTGGCTAGTTTGCTTCATGGCACAATTCAATGCTGGTTATGATTTTGAAGCCTTGTATGTCTCAGATCCCTGTATGAGCCTGTGCATTTCGTGAATTCTTGTTGCTACCTTCACTGGTACATCTGGTGAGACCATGGGAGAGGGCTTTCTCAGTGGCTGCTCCAGGGCTCTGGAACTTGCTTCCTAGAGAAGTTAGATTGGTGCCTTCCTTATTATTGTCTAGAAAACTTCTTTTGATTCATCTGAGCTTTAGGGCTGACTGCCCAGGGGAAGAGGACTATGCTGTTTTATTTAGATTTGTTGTTCTTTTAATGATCCGATTTTAGTTTTGTTGATAGTTTAATACGTTAACTTCCATGCAATGTAAATTTTTAGCTTAATGGGCGTTAACATTTGTAAGCTACCGGGAGTCCCAAATTGAGAATAATAATAATAATTTCAGGTTTTCTGCATAAGAAAGAGGATAACCATGTTTGTCTGGAAGGTGCTGAGCTGCTTTTTTGTTTGTTTTTTAGCCAATCTAATGAGGAAACTATGGGAGTAACATTTAATCTGTCTGTTTATTTTTAAAATGTTCCGCCTACATTTAAAAATAAAACTGCAGCCATGTTGCGACAAAAACCCAAACAATATATAAGTTGTGTATCACTTTAAGTCAGAAAAATAAAAGGTAAGGACCTGAAAACTAGCTGTTTACAATCTTAAAATAAGAAGCAAA
The DNA here is from genome assembly GCA_030412105.1 of Cyclura pinguis. Lineage (NCBI taxonomy): Eukaryota > Metazoa > Chordata > Lepidosauria > Squamata > Iguanidae > Cyclura > Cyclura pinguis. The sequence goes on from CM059611.1 coordinate 5,353,748, forward strand.
ATCTTAAAATCAGAGAAAGGGAATACAAAAGATATGTAGCAGGTTATGCAAGAAATTCTGAGCAACGATAGTATGTGAGGAAATACATGTATGTTTATAGTGGAATTTAAAGAAGTGCTGTTCATTTTGCTTATAAATTTTGTTTCTTTAAGCGGTATACAAAGTAATCACATCTACCCTTGTTTCTCCTTTAAACTATATTTTTGATTAGTTTGTATACAGCTTAAAGAAATAAAATTCTTTTACAACTGAATCAACATAATATCTTAAAGGAAAAGAATTGAACTTTATGCATTTGCTAACGTCCTAGAAAATTGAAAGGGATATTTGGTTGGCCATCATATATGAAAGTAGAGTGTAACATTGCATAGTTACAGCTTCATAGCCTTACCCCCATGGGCAGCCGCCAAGCCCTGGGAGGCACAGGTTCGTCCTGTTAAATGGTCTTGATGGGGAAGGGAGAGGGAGGGTTTCAAGTAGTGGGGACTGATCACCACGCTGCAGTTCTCTGGAATAGGGGAAGGAAAAGATAACCTCAGTCCTCTTTCCTCTCTGTTTAGTATTCCCCACTGCTCAGTCACCCCCCTCCTCCATGGCCATTTAATGATCATAGCAGTGCTCTGTTCCCCCCTTTCTTGGCTTGGCAGTATTGCTGGATGGAGCAGAAGAGGCTGTCACAAGTCTGCCGCTTCTGTGATTTGAAGACACAAAACCATACAGAAAGACAGATATGTTGCATTGGTAACAGACCTCACTCATAATTTGAATCCATACTGGAAGGCTGGGCTCCCTTATTTCTTTGGCAACAGAGCTGTGCGCATTTAGCAGAACTAGTATTTTCCCCGATGACTGCTTCCCAGAAGATGTGGGCAGGGCAGGCAGGTAAAGACAGGCTTCATGCTTTCCATGAGGTAATTCTTCTTCCACAGTTCTTCAGAGCTTGCAACTGTAAATGGCAGAGGGGAAGAGTATTCATTTCTTCCCTTTTCCCTCCGAATCCCAGAAAGGAATGTCATGAACCCTTTCAACATGCCCAACGTTTACCAGAAGCTGGAGAGCGACCCCCGCACAAGAAACTTACTCAGTGATCCAAGCTACAGGGAGCTGATTGAGCAACTCCGCAACAAGCCTTCTGAGTTGGGAGCGTAAGTATCTTAAGGGATGGAAAGGTAGGAAAGGTGTTTGTACCATCATGACATAAGAATGTGTTCCACAGTCAGACCAAAGGGTCATCTGTCCTCAGAATGCTGACTCCAGCAGCAGATATCCACATGCCCCAGAAAGCGCATAAATTGTGAAAGTATCCGTCAAAAATACTTATATGCCAGTTGAAAATCTTGAAATCATTTCTGAAGAGCAATAACACAACAAAATGCTATAAAGTGCAACAGTATTTTAAAAAGCTAATGGTGTTAGGTTTTCTGGACCTCACAAAGTAGACTGTAGATCATGAAGGTATAGTCCATCACAGGTTAGGTCTTTTCCACACTGCTCTGTTATAGTGCTATTATTCCACTTTCAACCTCCTGTGGAATTCTGGGGTTTGTAGATTCCTGAGGCCCAACAGCTCTCTAGCTGAGAATTCTAAATGCCCCTCCTTAAACTGCAAACCTCAGGATTCCGTAGGTTGTTGAAAGTGGAATAATAGCACTATAACACTGTAGTGTGGAAATTACCTTAGTCTTTCAGGTAGAGGTGGGCAGAATGCAGATCAAGATTTAATAGATTTCTGAGTGATTTGCTTGAGATATGAGAAAACCAAGAGTGAATGTGTATGTGAAAGGGCAAGTGAGTGTAATCATGGTATGCATTACAAATTCCTGTCCAGAGCATATGCCTGGAGGCATCCAGTTGTTCTTAATGCATAGTTTCTTGCTGAGGTTACAGTTTTGTTCCTGGACTTTGGTTGATGAGCTCTGGGATTGTCTTAAAAATGAAGTAGCTTTTACAAAGCCCTGGCTCTGTCCTTTTCTGCTTTAAGGTCCTAGAGGACTCTGTTGCAGTAAAACAAAAGACTTGGACACCCCTCTGGTAGTTGGGAGCTGGCAATAATTTTACAGATAGCAAATGAAGGCTGAGGATGACCAGTGGATTTCCAGCAGAAGCAGAACTCAAGCCATTTCTCTTCCCCTTAGTTTACTGGGCTGCACAAATATCATGAGTGTCAGACAAACCCATTTCCGCTTTTGCTTCGTAATAGGAAACTGAAGGACCCACGAGTGATGACAACACTAGGAGTGCTGCTTGGAGTTGACTTAGCTGGTGCTGATGATGAGGATGAAGCCATGTCTCCGCCCCCGCCTCCACCTCCCAAGAAGGAGCCCAAGCCGGAGCCCATGGAAGAAGATCTTCCAGAAAACAAAAAGCAGGTAGAGTCTGTTGGCTCTTGATTGGGCTGTACCAGCGTGCTTAGCATCACAAAGTCCCAGTGTATTGAGCTGTACTGATACATCTACTTTGTCAAAAGATTTAAAGCCTCTTTTTTATCTTAAACTTCTTAATTGTAGCCATCTTGTGAGATTTTACAAATAATATATATTCCCCCACCTTCCACTCATAAGGTATGCAATTTGCATGAAAACAAAATTATCTAAAAGTCTGTGATGCATTGCACATCAAATCCTTTTTAAAAGATCCCTACATTTCCTGCTGAACACCTATCCAAGCAGATAAAAACAGTTCACCTGTTGACTAAAAGTGTGGATCTGGTCAGTGACTAAGACATAGTTATTGCTGCTGTGTGCCTTCAAGTTGTTTCTGACTTATGGCAACCTTAAGACAAACGTATCACAGGGTTTTTCTTGGCAAGTTTTGTTCAGACCATGGTTGCCCTTGTCTTCTGAGGCTGAGAGAATGTAACTTGCCCAAGGTCACCCAGTGGCTGAGCAGGGATTCGAACCTTGTTCTCCAGAGTTGTAGTCTAATGCTCAAATGGTGTGTGTGTGTGTGTGTGTGTGTGTGTGTATGAGATGCTCGAACTTTTTATATATAAAAGAAGCTATCCACAGTCAGAAAACTACAGTTGAAACTACCTCTTCCCTTTGTGTTTCTCTTAGCCACACACCTAACTTCAGGGGGTCAAGGCTTCTGGTGCAAAGTGCTCAGCCACTCCGGAACTAGGGTGAACTGCTCATATATGCTGCACAGCAATCTCTGTCATGTACAGCAATTCGCTGTGTTGCTGGTGTAATAAGAGTTGTAGTCTAGCACATCTTATTGAGACAAAAGAATATAATCATTAATAAAGATGTGTCTGTTGTTTCCAGGCTCTTAAGGAAAAAGAACTGGGGAATGAGGCATACAAGAAGAAAGACTTTGAAACAGCCCTGAAGCATTATGATAAAGCGAAAGAGCTGGATCCAACCAACATGACTTATCTCACTAATCAAGCAGGTGAGAAAATGGGTAGCATTACACCATAGCATTACACAAATCTGGGTTCCAGCTAATCTGTTCAGTAAGGTAATGCAGGAAACTGGTGCCAAATTTAGAAGAAAGCGGGCTTTTTCAGGGTGTGGAACTTTCCTAGCCAAGCAGAATGAAAACGGGATCACCTTTCAAGTATCAGAACCTGCATTATCTGTCTGAACAGATGGGTGCTTTCCAAAGTATCATGAGAACCTTGTTGTGTTATTTTATATTTAAATATTTCCATACTCCCCATTAACAGAAAGGTTCTCTGAGCTGTTCACAGATACTGCTGTGAAGTATATAAAAATAGAATGGGAATAGCAATTATTAAGTAAGATGAAACAGCCTGCAGGAAAAGAATGTGCAGTGTATTTCATAGTGCAGTGAATTTTAAAAGCACTAAAACTGTAGGCCTGGGAGAGTGAAAATGTCTTCCCTTAATGCTAAAAAGACCATAATGTAGATGATAAGCAAATATGTCTGGGGAAAGCATTCCACAGTGTGGCTTCTCCTTTAAAAAGGCCATCCCTTTAGTCCTGTCGCTGCTTTTCTTGACAGAGTTGCTAGAAGGCGGCATCTAGGGAGATAGTCTGTTAGAGAGATCTTTGTTCACAGCTCAACCAAATGTTGGGAAGCCATGGGATCATTTTATTTATGTAAAGTATTTATACATTGCCTTTTAGCTCAACACTCTCAGAGTGGCTTACAGATTATTAATTTTGACAGTTTCCTGCTCTCAGGCTTACAACTGAGAAAAAGTCAGGACTCACAAGCAAAAGGAAATTGCAGTGGAGGGAGTGGATTAAATCCAGCAGATGCTGGCTGCTCTCTTCTCTCTGGGAGGTCAGAGTACTGGCAGTTGGAATATGGAGGAAAGGCCTCTTGCCAGCCACTTGGGCCAAGGCACAGTAGGGCTGTGCCTGGCTATTCTTCAGTTCTGTGTACCTATGTAGTCTTTTTTCCTCTTCCTTTCCCTCCAGCTGTGTATTTTGAGAAGGGAGATTATAATAAGTGCCGAGAACTCTGTGAGCAGGCCATCGAGGTAGGGCGTGAAAACCGGGAGGACTACCGACAGATTGCCAAGTAAGTGGCAAACACTTCCAGAGTGGCAGGTCTCTCTTTTCAAAATCTTTCTGGGCTTTCTTCTGCTTGTGGGGCGTGGAAGATTTCCTAATGATTCTGGCTTTTTCATCTGCTTATCCGAGGGGAGAAGAGGGCTGCACCACTGAGTTTGCATTGCATAATAGCTTCACAGTGAACTATGTGTTCATCCTTAAGCATCCCGTGTATCTTTTTTTAAACGAACACTCAAACTATTTTTTTGAGCATTACCTTTTTAACAAAAATGGGGTACTAGAGGCAAAGATAACATGGGAAGAATAGAGATACGTTCCTTTCTTGTTTGCATCCAGTTTCCTTCAGACTATGCCAACCCTATGAACGAGAGATCTCCAAAATCTCTGGTCATCAACTGCCCCACTCAGCCTTGCAGATTCAGAGCCTTGGCCTCCTATGACACACACAAAAAAGAGCAGTTCAACATGTTTCAGCAGACTTTTTATTCAAAACTAACAACATGCATATGTGACATGAAACAGTTAGGTCAGGTAAGCCTTGCATAAGTAAAGCAAAACCATTTTGAGCCTTCTAGAGACCACTAGAAGGCTTCTTCCAAAATACGTACAGGGAAAGCTTTCTTATCACCAGTCTCCACTTTTCTTATGATTTCCAGTTGGCCCAACGTACAGGGGTGAGTTTTTTGTTTATGCTTTTGTTTTGACATGCTGGGCGTAGCTGATAAGGAAGGCTTATTTACTCTTCCCATTTCTCTCTTAAGGCCTTTCTGCCCTGCAGTGTTATAGTGCTATTATTCCACTTTCAACCTCTTGTTGAATGTTGGAGTTTGAATTCTGGGGTTTGTAGTTTCCTGAGACCCAGGAGCTCTCTGGCTGAGAATCCTAAAGGCCCCTCCCTGAACTGCAAACCCCAGGATTCCATAGGATGTTGAAAATGGAATAAGAGCACTATAACAGTGTGGGACAGGAAGGCCCTTAGATGTTCTAGAGGCAGCCGCTGTTTTCCCTGCCTGTTGTTGGCAGGTAGACATAACTACAATAGTATCAGCTAGAGCAGAATCCCATTGTTTTACCAGCCCACAGTTTGTTGCACTATTTATTGCAGACTTGCTGCTGCTACAAGTCTGTGTTTTTCGAGCCCTCTTTTACCATCCTCCCAGTGCCGATGGTGCTAAAATACTTCCAGTTAGATAGAGGACAAATAGGATGGGAAGGACTGGGCTAGCAACTTCAAAGATGTTTTCTTGAAACATACTCTAGAATATACCATAGTGCTGACCCAGTCACAGCTGTGTTCTAAGATTGCTACTCCTGCCTAACCTCCTAGCTCCCCTGACAAAAGAGTAAGAACAGCCCTAATGGATCAGACCAAAAACCTATTTCATCCAGTATCTGATTCTCACAGCAGTAGGCACAGGCTTCTGGGAAGTTCCCAAGGAAATCATGAGGATAACAGCATCTCACTTATGTTCCCCAGCAACTGGTATTGAAAGGCATCCTGCCTCTGGTCATGGAAGCAACTTAGCCATCATGACTGGTAGCATTAATGGCTTCATCCTTCATGAATTTTTCTAATCTCTCTTTATTGATATCGTGCACTGGTGGTCAGCATCACATCTTGCAGGGGTTTTTTTTGGATAGTTTTGACTGCATGCTCTAGAAAGATATTTTTGTCTCTTCTGAATCTCCCACCATTCAGGTTTATTAAATGGCCCTATTTCTGTTGAAGTTTAACTTTATAAGGACTTCTCATATTAGCATTTTTTTTTCCTAAACTAAAAAAAGCATCCCTCAAATTCTGACTTTCCACCATGTGAGAGGTGGTAAACCTCACTGATGGTTTGGGCTTTTTATTTCTAGACTTTCTAGCATGACCACATCGTTCTTGAAGTGGACTGACAAATATTGTACTCTCTACAGTACTGTATGTTAATTCCACTATAGATTTCTGTTAAAGTATAGCAGTAGTAGCAGTTCTATTTTCAGTTCTTTTCCTACTGATCCTCAGTATGGAATTTGCCTTTTTCACAACTTTACTTGCATGCTGTCTTCCATAATAATACCTTGCAATAACTGTGGATCAGGATTTTTGCGTCTGCTGGGTGCTTGCTTCATTTTTGGTATGTTCTCTTGCATCCAGAGCTTATGCCCGGATTGGTAACTCCTACTTTAAGGAGGAGAAATACAAAGAAGCCATTCAGTTTTATAACAAGTCATTGGCTGAGCACCGGACTCCAGATGTGTTGAAAAAGTGTCAACAGGCAAGTCTTTGGTTTTGAGAGCCCATGTATGTGTATCAATGTGCCATGTAGTAATGCTTTGTCAGAAATTTGAGAGGCTAACAGTGTTCAAACCATGATTTTTTCAGGCTGAGAAAATCTTGAAAGAACAGGAGAGAGTAGCCTATATTAATCCCGAGATAGCTCTGGAAGAGAAGAACAAAGGCAATGAGTGTTTCCAGAAAGGCAAGGAATTTGTACTTGTGTGTTGATTTATTACTGTACATATTAAAAAGTGGCCACTGCAAAAGACTTTTAAATACAAGTGAGGACTACCTTGGAAATATTAAGAATGATGATAAACTGTTGTAAAACTAATCGTGCGACAGCCAGAGGTTAATTATCCATTCATAGTGCCATGGGGTTTTTTTGTAAGAATTATTGTAAACTGGAAGGATGCTGGTGCTGATGGAGTTTGCTCATCCCTTTGAACCAAAACCACTTTCTGAGCCAAGCCTTGAGGAAATTGGCCAGAAACTTGCTAGGTTGACCTCAGTGAACCACTTTTTCTCAATCCCACTTCAACTTTAGCTATAGTGTAGATGTGACAATGCATTCTTGACCATTCTGGTCTAATAATGTGGCCAAAACCTTGCTGAATGAGACGGTGGTGTCCTGCAAACTTCCTCGAGGAAGCCCAACGCAGTGAATGAAGGTTTCCATTGCTGTTCCCCAACAGGTGACATTCATTGAGAACCTCTGAACATGGAGGTTCCATTTACTGCTTATCCCAACTGATACACCTCCCAAATTGAAGCAGTTTTTGTAAGGATTAACAAACGTGTGAAACACGTTGAACATTCAAAACGATATGCGGATGTATGTACGTAGCAGACCTCTGAAAAGTCACTGTTTCGGACTACAGCTCTCAAAATGGCTTAGACAGTATGGCCACTGCTAGGACGTTCTGGGAGTTATGGCATAAGATACTAATTTTCTGAAGTTTTGTGTGTGTAGAACTATGTAACCTGAGGATTATTTGAAGTTTTTGTTTTTTCTTTTCTTAGGGGACTATCCACAAGCAATGAAACACTACACAGAAGCCATCAGACGCAATCCCAATGATGCCAAACTGTACAGTAACAGAGCTGCCTGTTATACCAAATTGCTGGAGTTCCAGTTAGCACTAAAGGCAAGTGTTGTAAAACCAGAGGCTTCCAGACTCTGTTCCAAAAATGCTGTATAGTATCCTAGATGATTGTGCCAGCACTTTTCCTGAGCTATGTGGCTCAGTGGTTGGAAAAGTGCCTAAACATAATTTTAAAAGTACTGCCAGAGACCATTTCCCCCATCAGAAATCTTGCTGTTCAAGAGCCATTATGCTGTTCCTATTATACACTTATTGAAGATTGCTCTGGTGCACATGCCAACTAATGTCAGTGAAATGATCACTCTTAATTTTAAGCACTCTTGTAATTTTTCTGCCAACTCAGCCATCTGATCCTACACAGCGCCAAGCTCTGTTTCTGGGTTTCTGCTATACTATCTGGTTTTAAAGACCGTGGGAATTCATACGGTTTGTTGCCTGGTTGGCTCCTCAATAATACATTTCTATAAGATTTGTCCACTGGTCAAAAAATCAAAGTGAGTAGAAATTGAGACCTGGATGCTACAAAAACCAGAAGAGGGGATGGTACGTGTTTCTGGACGATAGCCCTTCGGGGTACAGCCAGGGGAGGGTCCTGTGGTTGAATGCTTTTAGATGTTTTTAATTCCCTTCATGCAGAAAACTGGCTTGTTAGGGAGAACGATAGACTAAAGAGAATGCATCCTTGGCATACTGCTTTTTATGTATGAAGAATTTGTGGTGTATAACATGCCACAACAGTCTTGGACAGTTCAAAATGAGGTATGTGGGCTTCCTAAGTTGAAACCCCCAGCACCTAGGTGAGGCTTTTTGTTTGACTTTTAAAATAAGAATTTCTTAAATTTTACATATTTCTTTATAAATTGAGTGGAAAAACTTGAGAATTAAAAATGAATATAAGAGAACCTAAAACTGACAGATTCACCCATCTTTATTTTCGTGCTTAGCTCTTAAAAATCTTGGTTTGAATCTATGGTATACTCAGCCATGTTTGTGATGCTAAATCAGTATTACAGTTTTTTTTGTTGACAAGTGTCTCATCTTTAACAGCTACATGCCAAGCAGGTACATCAACATATTTCTTTGCCTATTGAGAAAACTCCAGCCACTATATTAGCCTAGTTAAAAAACTGAATGTTGGAGAAAGTAAAAACTGGCAAGTTTTTGATCACATGTTGTGATTGCCAGCTCATAATTCTCAGGACCTGCTGAATAGGTCCTACTTCAAGAAACTGATTCTACCTGCTGGGCTTAGAAGAGGATAGATTTAACTGAGGGCACATTGTAGTTCAAGGACTCAGGTGTTAGGCGTGGAGGATTGTTCTGCCCTATCTTCCATTCCCAGACATGGCAACCTAAGGGACAGAGAAGGAGATACCAAAGATGATGAGGTGCTGACTAAGCTAGTCTGGCTGGAAAAGCTGGAGAAACAGCTGAATGGGAAGAGAAGAGCAGTGCTCTTCTCCGAAGCCGATACTTTCAAATAAAAATGTCTTCTCTTCCTCCTGCAGGACTGTGAAGAATGTATTCGTCTAGAACCCACATTCAGTAAGTACACGGATTTGAGTTGATTGACTTTGAAAGGTGGCATCGGGAAGGCTAAAAAGGCAGCAAAGAATCCAGAGTAGCACATCACACAGAATAAAGGGTCATAAATGGGGTTTTAAATTGTCTGCAAGTCCTTGGTAGCTGCTAGCCTGTACTCTTGGAGAGCTGGCCTTCACAAGGACTCCTGCTCGAATTAAAGAGAGAAGAAAAGGTGGGGTGGTGGATGCAGGTGCTTGATCCCATGCTCAAAGGACTGATGGGTTGCTGTCGGTTTTCAGTCAAGGGCTACACACGCAAGGCAGCGGCACTGGAAGCAATGAAGGATTATACCAAAGCCATGGATGTCTATCAGAAAGCCCTCGAACTGGACTCCAATTGCAAGGTGAGCAATTGGTTAAATTCACTGACGCGGCATGAGAAAATAATGGGGATGGCTTCCCTTACTGGCAAAAGAAGCAACAAGGATTAGGTAGAGTTCTGTTCTTCTCCTCTGTCCTCCTAGGAGCTAAATTTGAGCTTAAGTAGTGAGGGTTGCCCTTCTGCGTGGAGTCCTGCCTCCAGCCTTACAGGGAATATCTGTTTTCTGTTGTGGGAAGAGATTATTCCTAAATTTTAAGCTCCTTTTTCCGTCCCAGAGATGTCAGTATGGAAAGCAAGTGAGGCAGGGCCAAAGCAAAGTCTGTGGGATCTGATGTAATTGTCAACATTGACATGTTTCCCACCAGACATCATCTGAGTTCTAGGCTTGTCTCCTCAGGAGTAAGCTTCTAGTTCCAGCCTTTTGGTCTGTAAACTAGAGTTCAGCCGCATGCCTCAATCTCCTAACCTCTAAATAGTCTCTTAGATGTTTTAATCTCCAGTATTGATGGGAGACAGCAGGGCAAGACAGGCTGGGTGGGGAATCTTTGGGTGCCATATCTGGGCCAGATGTTCCCTTTCCTTGCTTTATAAATGGATAAGTGTCCCTATTGACTGTTTCTGGCAAGAAAGTAAACTAGTTTACAGACCAAAAGACTGGAACTAGATGCTTACTCCTGAGGAGACAAGCCTAGAACTCAGAGAGTGTTTGCAGCATCATGCTACTGCTGAAAACGCACCGGAGGGGGGAATGGTGGGTGGGCAATGAGAGTCCCTAACTGCAGAGAGCTTTATGGTATTGTTTAACTTCCACAGGAAGCTGCGGAGGGTTACCAGCGCTGTCTCATGTCCCAGTACAACCGCAATGACAATCCCGAGGATGTGAAGCGCCGTGCCATGGCTGACCCGGAGGTGCAGCAGATCATGAGTGACCCTGCCATGAGGCTGATCCTTGAACAAATGCAGAAAGACCCGCAAGCACTAAGCGAGTAAGTGAGGGCAGGAAGGCCCCTGTGGAACTGGGTGGCCCGGTCAGCTTTAAGGAAGTTGCTTTTTCGGGAGGGGTGATCCCAAGGGGGTGTACTGCAGCTACTTGTACATCTTTGTAACATGAATTTCTAGTTTTGAGTGTTAAAAACACAGGGTAGAGGAAGGAAAGTATGAAAACAGAAATTTCCTCCATTTTAGGGATAAATGCAAACTAGTGCTTCTGTGTATTGTTTTGTATTTCATTCACCTTTTGCATGTTTCTTGCAAATTTACCTCTTTGAGTTCTTAAGTGTTCAGCTTTGTTAAAGACTCCTGAATTTTGGAGTGTAGAAGACTAAGTCTTCCTACAGCCTATTCCACTTGTGGCAAGAAAGAATCAGTAGCAAGGAGGGGAAAAGGATTTTTGTGGGTGTTTCCTAGTTTGCTGTAGCATTAGACAGAGGGAGAACTGGATAGAATTCACATTTATTATATTTATACATATCCCAGTAACAAGTATTCTCTTGGCAGGTTATGCGAGCTAAAAATAAAAATGCAGTACAGCAAATAGGCAATAAAAAAGCATTTGTATCTCCAGACTTTGCAAGGAATAGAAAGATAAAAGTTTCATCTTTGTTACTGTGTGATTGCCCATTTCATTTAGTGCCTCTTCCTTTGATCTTTTGGCACTGATAGATTTGTTATGATCTCAGTGGGAACATGGTCATGGCTCAGTCTTCTGAGTGAGGCAGAGGTCTTGAAAAATCCTTTTCTTCTCTTTCCTTCCTGCAGACACTTGAAGAATCCAGTCATCGCTCAGAAAATCCAGAAGCTCATGGATGTCGGTTTAATTGCCATTCGGTGATGATTTTGACTCTGCGCCCTCCCTCATTTTCCCTGTTGAAAAGGGCAGCCTGGGACTTCTGGATGCTGGCAATGCCATCCAAGGGCGCATCCCTCTGTCAGAGGCAAAGACTTGTACAGTTCAGTGGTGTGTTGGTTTTCCACTTGCACGCACGTGTGCGTGCTCACACCAGACCACCCTGCCAGCTCCTTCTGAGCCTGGCCTGTCAGATATCATGACTCATTGTTCTGTCTGTTGCAGCACCTGTTCCCACTTGTGAGCTGCCCTCTTCTTCTCCCTCCCTTCTTGCAGGTTTTAATTCTCCTTGCCAGTGACTATGGCATGGAGAAGCTCATCATTCATTTGTTGTCTGATTTCTCTCAGCTGTGAGGCTGACAATTTTTTTTTGTCTGCTGCACATGCAATAAAAGAGCAAAGTTAGCGGCCTTGGCTTCTTGAGTCACCTTCCTTCATCTTTGAGGCTCTGATCTAGAATCTGGATGTGCTAATGTTTCCACATGCAGCAAGTGAACAAAACCTGTTTCTGCATTCATGCTTGGGGGTCAGAGATTTGGCTTTCAGAGCGTTAGGTGGTTTTTTGGAGTAACGTGGGCTCCCTAAAGTGTCCCTTATGGATATATCAGTTCTTCTATATAAAGCAGCTTGACAGTGTTCCCAGCCTCTACCCCCTGTACCTGTTCGGCAGACTGCTACCAGGCTCATCTTGACCAATAGCATTCAGATCTATAGGCATCCTATTCTAAACTTACCACTTTGTGGCAGTTCTGGCCATAGTGGCTAGAAATAACAGGATTGTAGGTCCAGCTTCTCAAGGATGCTGAGCTGGTGCTGTAGGTGAGCAAATTCATTGGTTCCAATTTTTGTATAGCCAGAATGGCAACAGCAGTGCACAAGAGGCAGAAATATTGGTAGGCCTGGGAAAAAAAAAAAAGGTTGTCCAGAAACAATAATTTAAAAAATAATAATAAAGGAGAAGAGATCAGAGGAGTGCAGAATTCTCCAATTAAACTGAGCATGCTCAGTCACCACAGAATGAATGGCCTGCTGGCAGACGAGGAAATGTTGGAATGAGGTGTTCCTGAAGGGGGCAGAGCAGGCTAGCTGGAACCTTGAAAGGGGCTTTCTAATAATGTCACATTTTGTTTTCAGATCCGCCTTGTATAATTTGCAACAAGACGATGAATTCTGCAACCTGTAGAATATTTTAGCTGTCTAGTTTGCTTAGTTTATTTCCATTTTTAGCTAATTTTATAGGAAGGGGGTAAGATTTTTTACAGGGCACTGAAATTTCTCTAGCCCATTGACTGAAAACCTTTCGTGAGGACTCTTGGCTTGTGAGGTTTTACCAGCTCAGAGTTTCTTAATCAGGGTTCTCTGGAACCCCCGGGTTCCGTGACAGATCATAATTTCTAAAAAAAAAAAAAAAATTTTTTTTTGAGCTGTAGATGTAATAGTTTTTACACAGGAGTGCTCTGAGACCTGAAAAATATTTCAAAGTTTCCTCCACGGTAAAAGTTGAAAGACTTGTTCTGTGCCTTCAAGTAATTTTACTGATCCTAAGGGGTTTTCTTAGCAGAATTTGTTCCGAGAGGGTTTGTCATTCCCTTTCTCGAGGCTGAAATAGTGTGAGTTGCCTAAGCTCACCCAGCAGGTTTCCATGGCCAAGCAGGAATTTCAACACTGGTCTCCCAGTATACTAGTCCAAACACTCAAACTACTACACCTTGCAGAGAGAGGCTGTACTAGGTCATTATCCGGGAACTTTGAAGCATTCAGAGCTAGAAATGTGTGCAAATATTTCTAAATGGAAGTCAAATCCTGATGTATTCTCATTCTGCGCTTCTCTCAAACTGCATGTATGCTGATACCTGCTGCCAGTACTGGACATAAGTGGATAAAATGCCTTTTCACATTCTCTCTGACCCATGCTTTCTTGTTTCTGTCCAGATATTCTCTTGACCAATGTGGTACTGCCTCTCTGTCTCTGTTATGGGAGGGATGGATTATTTTTAAAATCCAAAACGAACTTCACTTGAAGTTTTGAGAGGACCCAGAGTGCCCTGTGATTTTTCTGGTGCAAAATTGAACTTCTGGGAAGGAGTAGATCACCTTTTCCCTAAAAATGGGATTAGGGCTGCAAAAGTAACTTTGAGGCTGCCTGTGGCCTATGGGTGCTGCTTCGTGGACCATTGATGTACACTGTGACTCTCCGTTCACTAATCTGTGGCTGGGAAAGGTATGGCCCTCCAGCAGTTGACCTGCAACTCATATCATCCTCCACCATTGGTTATACTGACAGATTAATGAGAGTTGCAATGCCATAAACGCTAGTTAGCCACAAATTTTTGAACCCTGGTCTAATAGTGCCATTCAGGCACACAGAGGATAGAACTGAACAGGAGCAAACGGGACAAACCTAGCTAGGAGCAGTAGTTAAGCGTGCAGCTGCTGTCGATCACTTTTTTCTTCTTTCCTCCTCCGATCCCTCCTGAGTTGTGGAAAGATGGCAGGAATTCTTTTCCGCAGTCAGGTCTAGCTTAAGGATGGCATGCTGTCATGAGAAGACAATCTCCCCAAGCTAATTTGGAGGGAGACTGCCCCCTCCCTTTTTTTGTGATACTTCCATGCTGTTAAAATTTAAAAATCTCTAAGCAATTCACATCAGCAGTGCCACAGAACCACTACTAAAACACATAAATTGCAGTGTGATAGGAAAGGTTTCAAACAGCAGCAGCATGCCATTTAAGCCAGTTAATGCTTGTGTAAACGGGTGGATTTTTTCAGCCACTACCGTTCTGCAGTGGTGGGATTGTGTGTTCCTTTGAGGCAAGAAGCCGATGGTAGTGTTGCTGATAGGGTCTCCCATGTCAGATAGGCTTTTGATGAAGATCTGGGCTAAACATGCTGAACTGGGCAGCAGCAATGGAAGGGTGGATGGACACTGGTGGAGGATCTCTCAGAGAAAATGGCCACAATGGTATAGTTAATCCTTGATGAGCTAGGTACTGCATAGACAAAAGCAATGGTAAACTACTCCTGAAGCTTCCACCGTAAAAACCCTATGATGAGGCAGTCCAGAAGATGAGACTCCCAAGTGGGAAAGCACTCAACTTACCTACTGCGAAAGACGAGTATGGGTAGCTCTGTGGCTAAGGATGCAGCTGCAGTCCAGTCACTGGACTGAGAAATGACTGACTAGAAAAGACAAGGATGCCTGGTAAGGCAGGAGAAAAAGAGGAAGACCACATTACAGATGGATGGACTCAATCAAAGAAGCGTAGTGTTTTCTGCCATTACAGAGACCAGGACAAGGAGCAATGGATTCAAGCTGCAGGAAAGGAGATTCCACCTGAACCTCAGGAAGAACTTCCTGACAGTCAGGGCTGTCCGGCAGTGGAATCTGCTGCCTCGGAGTGTGGTGGAGTCTCCTTCCTTGGAGGTTTTTAAGCAGAGGCTGGATGGCCATCTGTCGGGAGTGCTTTGAGGGTATTCCTGCATGGTAGGGGGTTGGACTGGATGGCCCGTGGGGTCTCTTCCAACTCTACATTTCTATGATTCTATGATAAGCCACAGCCCTGAACCTGCAAGACTTAAGCAGGGTGGTTAAGGAGAGGGTGACTCAGAGGTTTCTCATCTGTAGGGTCACCGTAAGTTGACTTGATGGTAGTTAACAACTGTGCTCTTGTTTTGTTATTATCGCTGCCCCATCATAAGCAGCAGCAAAGGTGTTGTGTTGGAGAAAATTTCATAACCCCACCCACAAAAAAGTTTGAGCAGAAACATTCTTCACTCAGCTCATAAAAGACGTTTGGAAATGACAGAAGATTTGAAGAACAACTTCTGCCACCCAATAGTGTGACTGTGAGTTGCTCAAAAGAGAGTTGTTGTGTAGTTGTCATGGGGAAAATTAAGGGTGGTGTGCTGAGCTGCTGTGAGTAGGTGTGTGTCTGTGTCGGGGGGAGTGGCTTTTCCACTGGCAAGAATGATGTGACACCAACAATTCATGTGTTCCAGACACGGAATGATTCAGAGGGAGACTCTACCAGTTGTTTTGCAATGCTTCCCTTTTTCTTTGCAGTTTGCAGCTGTTATGGAGAAGTTTCATTGCAACAGTGTGGGGCGGGTGTAGTCACTCACCCTGCAAAGCTTACACATACACAGTCATTATTTCCCTCACCCCACCCCTTTCCCCAAAGGTTAACAGAACTGACCCTATTCTGCTTCAACATTATCACTCCACTGCAGAAGTGGGATTGGCTTAGGGACTATAGAGGCTTCTAAGTCAGAGCTTCCAAACTTTTCATGTTGGTGACACACTTTTTAGACATGCATCATTTCACGACACAGTAAATCAGTAAGTGGAGGCAGCTCCTCCACCTGAGCCTGGCCTGCTGCCACCCTCTCTGGGACTTCCTCGGCCTGGGGCAGCAGCGGCGGTGGCCTCTCCACCCGGGCCTGGCCCACTACGGCGGTGGGAGAGGCAACCCCTCCACCCGTTACATTCACACGATACACCTACACACTGCGGCCAACACACTAAAGTGTCGTGACACGGATTTTGGAAAGCTCTGTTCTAAGTCAAGGATGGGCCACTGGTGAGGACCCATTGGGGGTTCCAACTCAGAAACATCTGGAAGGTCATATTTTGCCTATCTCTGCTTTAGGTAAACTATCCTGAGGAAGTAAATAATGCTTCCATGAGATGTTGGGTGGTGACCCATGGAAAGACTTAAAATTTTATGTTTGCCACTCTTTGTATATATTTAAAGTGAATATTGGTCACATTTTATTGAAAGAGAGCTGGTGTTCTCTTTTCCTTTCCCAAGTGCATTTGTTGTCACGTACCTTCAAGTTGTTTCTGACCTGTGGCAACCCTATCACAGGGTTTTCTGGGTGTGTGTGATGTGCCCAGAGTCCCCCAGTGAGTTTCCATGGCTGAGTAGAGAATCAAACCCTGGTCTTCAGGGCCACAGACCAATGCTCAAACCACTAGACCATGCTGACTCTCCCAACTATATTACAAAGTTTATTAATAACAAATCACCAGTTGGGCTGCACCAGGGGGAAGCATTGTCGGGAAGCTCTCATTTCAGAAGGGGAACCAACATTCTGAGGAACTACTTTTGCCTTCCCCTCCCTGAAAGTACTGTTCTTCAAGTTCACACAGTCTGAGCACATGGGCGCATGCTGGGCCATGGTGTGAGCCACAGCCCAGAGCAACAGTGTGGAAAAGAGGAAGCATGTGAGCATCTCGGTTCTTGCCTTTCTTTCCCCTTCCTCTACCCGCGTTCTAGCACACATGGATATCCTCTGTCCTCATAAACCGGCTTTTTTTTAAAAAGGGTTCTGTATATCCAAATACTGAAAAAAGAAAACTTGAATCTTGCCACTGTGATGCAAATAAATTCACTTGATGACAGAAGGAGAGCAAAAAAGAGCATTCTTGTTTTGCTAGGGAGGGAGTGACAAATCCTGGGAACAGCTACCAAGAAGGCCTTCTCCCGCGTTCCCACCAAACCCACCTGGGAAGGTGGTGGGACTGAGGGTTCTGTCCCAAAAATCTTAGATCCTGAACAATGTATGGCCCATCAACCAGCCTGAACCTGATCATCATTGTGTGTCTTCAAGTCTTTTCCAACTTATGTCATACAGGTCTTTAAAGCTCATAACTGGCACTTTGCGTTATGGCTGGAAACAGACGGGCAACTAGTGGAGCTATTGCAACAAGGGAGTTGTACACTCCATATACTCAGCACCAGTTGACAATCTAGTTGGAGTTCATTGGCCTAGATGAAGTTTCCAAGCACTTTCCAAGGCAGTCCCACATGAAGTGCATCGGAGCAGTGCTTCTCTGAAGTGGGAGACTCTAATTTGCCAACGTCCTATAACATGTTTTTGTCCATTGGTTGTAACCTTTTCTAGAAACTGGATGCAGACTGGCACTGGTCCTTAAGTCACCCCTTATGTATCCCACTGCATTAAAGTACTCACAATAGAGTGTAACAAAAGCATGGGTCGCCATAGACAGATCAAACCTTTTCAGGAACAAGTAAAGCTGGCACACTGGCTTTTAAACGTGCAAATGCACTTCTGGCCACTACTGAAACCTTGCCTGTGAGACTTCTGGGCTAAATCCAGGAGCACATCTATACTGCAAACCTATGTCCTTGGGGGGTGTGACTCCAATTCAGCACATTTCACTCTCAGAGCAAGGTGATGGTAAACCCCCTCTGGACCAATCTTACTGAGAAAACTCAGTGATAAGTTTGCCGTAGAGTCACCATAAGTAGGAAATGACCTGAAAGCACAGTACAGCAACAGAGGAACTGTTTTAGTTTGATGCCAAGAAGTATGATAATGTCATAGCCAAGTGGGTCTCATGTTGTAGATGGTGGAGCCACAACCAAAAAAGCCCTCTTTCATGTCACTATAATCCAAGTCTTTCTGGCAGCCTCAAACGGCAACCTCGGGGAACGGTTGATTCATGACAGAAAGATAATTCTAAGTTAGAAGGGCATGACATATGATTTTTTAAGTTAAGATCAGTACTTTGAGCAGGAACCAGGAATGTGTTCCTCTTCCCCAGCAGCGCTTTTTAAGTTATATTTTTAATTGTTGTTAATTAACAACGATCTTTTAAATGATGCTTGAATATAATTTATCGTCTTTTTAAGCTGTATCTGTTCTTAATTGTGTCGGAAGCTGCTTTTGGTTCTTATGCCTCCAGAG
This sequence comes from Cyclura pinguis, assembly GCA_030412105.1. Taxonomy (NCBI): domain Eukaryota; kingdom Metazoa; phylum Chordata; class Lepidosauria; order Squamata; family Iguanidae; genus Cyclura; species Cyclura pinguis. The sequence continues at coordinate 5,372,069 of CM059611.1, forward strand.
ATTGTGAGATTAGAATTCCCATCAGCCCCAGCCAGCATAGTCAATAATGAGGAAGGCTGTGGGTGGCCATCCAACAACATCTGGAGAGCTGCAAACTCCCACCTTGTGAGACTGGAAGAAAAAAAAAATCTGGGTATGAAATCAGTCAACGAATACAATAAATAGTAGCAGCCAGAAGAGGTATTATATGAAATTAATGGGCAAATTTTCTATCTGCAGGGAGACATGTGTAATAGCCAGGATGTGGATTTAAGAATTATTCCTCTGCTTGCAAGCTGAACTATATACATCCACCCACACTATCTATACCCGGCCATGCTTGTTAGGAGAATCTGGAAGATATAGACCACAGACAACCTGTCCTTGCACTGTACTACTCATTCTGCTGCAGCTGTTGGAGTCAGAAAAGAAAAGGGAAAAAAGGTAATAAAGAATACGTTTTTGGTTGCATCACCCCAGATATCTGGATAAGGCAGGCCACAGGCCCACACTGGATTGTGTGTTTGAAAACAGATGTTGTTAGCCCAATTCAAGTCAACGCAGGTGCTTAGGTGTTTGTTGAGGAGGGGTGTGAGAATGAGAGAGGGACAGGCAGGGCCATAAAGTTCACAATACAAACCTTGCAAGCGCAGCTTGGCTCAGAGCCCAGGCGGCGTGCTCCTGCTTCCTGCCTCATGCAAACACGAGGTTGCACAAAAGGACTTCCACTTTTGAGCAAGTGGCGGTTCCGGCGTATGTGTGCATATGTGTCACCCGCAGGGAGGAAGTTGATAAGTGGGGAGCAGGCAGGAACGCCTAAATTCGGAGCAGAGGGGAGGGCCCTGGGGAAGCGACCCGACCGACCGGAAACCTGGGCTCACTTTCTGGTCCACGACAGCATCCAAGAACGTCTTTGGATCCAATCCCCAGGCTGAAGGTACGTGTGCTCAACTCTTTTATCTTTGAAAGTCCAGTGCGGCATGAGCAGGAGAAAGTCCTCATTCCAGAGGAAGCCTGTAGCCCTCAGGATGTTGCTGATTACAGTTCCCATCATCCCTGGCCACTGGGAATACAGGCCTGTGCTGAGGGTGTTGTAGTCCAGCTACCTTTGGAAACCACAGATTCCTCTCAATTCCTCTTGGTCCAAACTCTTGCCTAGGTTGGTTGGCTTGATAAAATTCCCACTGAAGCCGAACAAAAGAGGAGAACAGATCTTGAATTCAGGTCCATTGCTGGGTCTTCTCGGAGCATCTGGTTTTCCACTCTGCCAATCTGGGGCTTGGAATCTGATCCAACAAGGCTATTTTTGGAGTCTTCTGAGATGGGTTGCAGTATAGGCCTGTTACAGCAAAGACAGAAGCATTATTAACATCATGTAGACGAAGGCTTCCGAAAATCAGTGCAGATCCATGACGGCCTCTGCAGGCGGCATAAGCAGTACAGCTTAGGCAGTTACTTTTTTAATTAATTCATGTTGTTTGTTACAGTAAGGTCCTTTTTTTTAAAATAAATATTTCCGCTCCTTGTTAGCATGTTTCTAATTGGAATGGGAATCACGTGACTCTCCAAGTGTCATACAACTGCAGCTTCCAGCATTCCGAACCATTAGCTAGGATGGATGGGATTGTTAACTTATTGAAATATTTGTAACCCAGTTGGATCTGAGGAAATTTGGGACGGCTTACAATAAAATGAATCTGAACAATATAAAACTGCTGTTGTGTGCCCTCAAGCCATTTCCAACTGATGTTGACCCTAAGGAGAGCCTATCATGGGGTTTTCTGAGGGCTGAGAGTGTACGACACACCCAAGGTCATCCAGTGGTTTTCCATAGCCGAGTGGGGAATCAAACTTTAGTCTCCAGGGTCATAGTATGACACTCAAACCACTACAGCGTGCTGGCTCCCAAGAATAGTTTAAAGACTACAAATATACAAAATTACTTTACATTGAATGCAAGACAATTCAAAGAGATTTAAAATAGTTCCTGGGCAAATTTGGATGAAATCGTGCTTCCACTGCTTTAGTAAACAGACATGTTTTTGCTTGATGTCAGAATGACAGCAGTGTTGGCACCCGCCGGGCCTTTAATGGGAGGATATTCTACAAACGGGGTGCCACAGCAAAGAAGGCCCTCTTCCACATCTTCCCACAGCGTGTTAGTCGTAAAGGGGCTGCCACATTTCTTTTTTTCTCCCCAGCCCCTCCTTTTTTTATGCTGCAAGAAACTAACACCACTACTTCTTTGAAGAAGTGGTGTTAGTCCTTTTAGATTGTGAGCCTCAGGGTGCGGAACTGTCAAATTAATAATTGCAAGCCACCCATGTAAAGCACCATGTAAGCTGATGACACTACAGTCATCCCTCCACATTTGCTAGGGTTAGGGGCACAGGACCCCTGTGAAAGTGGAAAAACTGGGAATAACTCTAAGCCTCGCAAACCGTCTTTAAGACACAAAAGTACGGGCACCATATTCAACCCACTTTGAGGCATCAGGGTTCCTTCCCAAGGCAGAAGTGGGGAGCTGGTGGGGCTTATGGCCCCCTCCATGGCTGCCCCACACCATTTGTAAGAAGGACTTACAAGCCTCGTTCGCAGTTTCTCCGTCTCAAAAGGCTTGCAGTCCCTATTAAAAACAGCATAGGGAGGCAGCAGAAGGGATAGCAAATAATCCGTGAATAATCAAATCCGCAAAAGTGAAACCTGCAAATGTGGAGGGCTGACTGTATATAGGAGGAGGAGGATATTTTATTATCATCATCATCATCATCATCATCATCATCATCATGCTTCAAATAGTCATGCTTCAAAACTAATGCAAGGGAGAGGGAGCGGTGTTACCTTGCTGGTGTAATTAGTTAACAGTTCCAAGTTTTATGCTAGTCTCTTATCAATCTTGATTTAAGAAAAAAAGAAAAGAAAACATAACTAATACTGTAATGCAAATAGCAAGGCAAGAAATTACTTCCTAAGAGAGAAACACAAACTGTATATCCCTCCAGATGTTGCATGATTATTATTGCTAATAATAAGAGACTAGCATAAAACTTGGAAATGTTAACTAATTGCACCAGCAAGGTAACACCGCTCCCTCTCCCTTGCATTAGTTTTGAAGCATGACTTAGTTGTGGCTTCGTTACCAAAAAATAAAAAAGAGTGACTTATTTCCAGGGAGATAAGTTACTTTGGGCCACACCCTCTTAGCCTCAGTTGAAGGCAAAATCAGCCCCCGTCTGAGCAAATCTTCCCAGGAGACCAACCCCATGATAGGGTCACCATAAGAAGGACATGATTTGACATACATACAAATTACTTGTGGCTTCGAATATATCCTATAGAGAGAGGAAAGACTGAAAACAATGCAGAAAATAGTGATGACAACGATGGCATTGTTAACAATGGCAATTAACAGTTGCTGAGGACAACTCAAATGTCCCGGCAGTCAGTAAGACAGATCACACGTATAGTGTGATAAAAGCATCACTTGTCCGATACAAAACTTGTGCTCAATAGTTTCTTGCTATTTTGTCACTTAAAAAAAAATGGCCTGCTTCCATCACGTCACAGTCCTTAGAAGTCCACAATGGACAGCGTTGATAGCATTATTTTATGCCATCTTTAGTGAGAACAAAAGAGTGGAGCTGTCAGGTCTGGGAGGACTGGAATTATATTGGGGAAAATGACATGCAAAGCAGGGGCTGCTGTCTTGGGCTGACATGACTCACAGCGACACGGGCCGAAGACCAGTTCAGCAGAATTGTACCGAGGGCAAGCCCGTTGTACCGAGAAGGGAAGGAAGTCAGAGGAGGAGGAGATTACAGTAGTCTAGAAAGTGAAGTTTTGGCAGGAAACAGCAGAGGTGAGAGAGGCTGAGCAGGAGAGCAGGCGGCATGGTGGTTTTGGAGTCCTTCCCATTCTTGAGCTCCTGGACCAGCCCTGCTGCAAGGCAGAGTGAGACAGTGGCCCTGAGCAACCTATCTAGGGGGTTATGAAAGCGAAGAAAAAAATCTTGTTTCATTGGTTGCTGCTGTGCTTCTCTTGTCAGGAGGGAGTGTGTTTGACAGGCTGAAAACTGGAAAGAACAACTGTTCCCTTAGTGGTGGTGTAAAATACCACCCAGGCGTTTAAAAAGGCCGAAAGCGCTGCTCCGGCAGAGAAAGTAGAGGGGGTCCGTGGTTCTCTTAGATTCTCCCGGGACGGGCCAAGCTCTCGCCCTTTACCACTCTATTCAGAAAAGGCGATGATTCCCTTTTCAATCGGAGTTAAGGTACCGTACTTGCATTGACCCATGGATGTCAACCCAGGGCAGAGCTTTCCAAACTTCTCATGTTGGTGGCACACTTTTTAGACATGCATCATTTTGCGACACAGTAGTTCAGTAGGTAATTCAGTCAGCATCGGCTGCAGTGTGCAGGCGCGTCTCGTGAATGTGATAGGTGGAGGGGCTGCCTCTCCTACCACCCTGGCGGGCCAGGCCCCAGCGAAGGGGCTGCTTCTGCCCCCGCCACCATCCCTCCACCCAAGCCGGGGTCTTGCCAGGGTCTTCCTCAGCCCGAGATGGAGGCGCCGGGAGAGGCAGTCCTTCCGCTCAGACCTGGCCCACCGCTGCCGTTCTCACCGGGATCTTCCTTGGCCCGGGATGGGGGGGGGAGCCCCTCCACCTGACCCTGGCCCGCCACTGCCCTCACCGGGGTCTTTCTGAACGCAAGGCAGTGACGGTGGCGGAGGCATCCCCTTCACCCGGGTCTGGCCCACCGTAGCGGCGGGAGAAGAAGGCCTTCCACCTGTTACATTCATGTGACACATCTACGCATTGCAGCCGACACACTAATGTGTTGCGACACATAGTTTGGAAAGCTCTGACCTAGGGTTTTGGGGTCAATTTCTAGACTTATACATGACCATATACAGACACTACTGTTGCACCTCCAAACAAGGACACCAAGGAAGGCAACACACACGCACACACACTTTCAAGGGTAATGCTCCAAAGTTGTGAACAAAATGTTTTGTGCAATCCACTAAAGCACTTTTTGCATTCTTACGACTGGTCTCAAGCCCTTGTCTTCATTCTCGTTGGCCTCTCTAGGGCTCGCCATGGCTGGTCTGAAAACAGCCAGCGGGGAGTACATCGATGACTCCTGGGAGCTCAAGGTCTTCGTGGAAGACCTGGGACCCGACGCTGACCCCGTCACGCTCCGGGTCTCGGGCAGCATGCATATCGGAGGCATCATGCTACAGATTGTGGATAAGCTAAGTAAGTCAGCTGCGCTATTTTGCTTAGTGCTTTTCCCCTCTGCCTGCCCCTCTGCCTGCATGCAGCATTGGAGAAAAGCCATTTTGCCTTGTGGGCTTATATGGGAGTCATAGTCCAAAGCAGCAACGTTTCCAACCTCTCTCGTGTGACATTTATTATTTAAAAATAGCTCTGGGCAGATGCACAGGCCTTCCAAGGTACAGCATGCTCTAAATTGGGAGGCTTTTGCTGCTCCTGTGGTCACGTTTCTGAGATTGCTGCAGCTTTCCAGTAAGGGTTAGCGTGTTAGACTAGCACCGTTTCCGCACTAAGCTGTTATAGCGCAATGATTCCACTTTCAACATCCTATGGAATCCTGGGGTTTGCAGTTTCGGGAGGGGCCGGCCGGCCCCTCCCAAAACTGCAAACCCCAGGATTCCATAGGATGTTGAAAGTGGAATCATTGCGCTATAACAGCTTAGTGCAGAAATGGCCTAGGACAGGTAGAACTGGGTTCAAATCCCCATTAAGCCATGGTGCTGCTTGACCTTGTAACCATCACCCACTTTCAAGAGTTGTTGTGAGGATAAAATATATATTCAGTAGGGTTCAACTATGCTAGGTTTTATTTGGTCAGAAAGGGTTAAGTACAAGTGTACAAGCAGATAACGTAATGTAACGATATCAAACAGAAAATAGAAGAATCATTAAATCATCAGATTGCAAAATAAATCCAACAAAGGGAGATGGGAAGTATATTAAAGTGTTTTATATTTTGTAATGTAAAGATAGGGCCTTTCTGCCCTACAGAGTTATAGTGCTATTATTCCACTTTCAACCTTCTGTGGAATTCTGGGGTTTATAGTTTTACTGAGGTCAACGAGCTCTCTGGCTGAGAATCCTAAATGCCCCTCCCTAAACGGCAAACTCCAGGATTCCATAGGAGGCTGAAAGTGGAATAATAGCACTCCAACAGTGTAGGGCAGAAAGGCCCTAAGGCAAACCTATCATGGGATTTTCTTGGCAAGATTTGCTCAGAGGAGGTTTGCCTTTGCTTTTCTCTGAGGCTGAGAGAGTGTGGCTTGCCTAAAGTCATCCAGTGGGGTTCTGTGGCTGAGCGGGGATTCAAACCCTGGTCTCCAGAGTTACAGGCCATTTCTGCACTATACTGTCATGGCGCTATTATTCCACTTGCAAACTCCTTTGGGGAATTCTGGGATTTGTAGTTTACTGAGGTCCAAGAACTCTCTGACAGAATTCTAAAGGCCCCTCCCTAAACTACAAACCCCAGGATTCCACAGGATGTTGAAAGTGGAATAACAGCACTATAATAATGTAGTGCAGAAATAGCCACAGCCGAATGCTCAAACCATTACGGCTCTCGAAATATTCCTACCTCATCCTACATCTGGGTCTGGTTATCAGCCACCATTCTCCAAGGAGTGGTGAGGGGGGACCACTATCAGCCCCCTGGCTGTGACAGGGCCTGGACGTCGGTGACTAATCGGAGGGATGCCAGGAATCCGCAAAGGGAAGAGGCCTGACCACAACGCCGTGGCTGAGTCACAGCCCTCCGCCCGCATGGTCAGTTGGACTCCGGCTTTTCCTAAACCCCTCCCACTGCTTTCTTTCCCTTTTGCAGGGTAAAGGCTGTTGGAAAAAAACACATGTGGGAAGTGAGAGAAGGAGGAAGGGAGAAGCCTTTTCACTTTGGGCACACCCTCCCTTGTGCATATGCCCCCTTCCAAACAGACACACACACACATACGTTTTGATATTTGCAGTTTTTCCACTTTTGTGGGGATCCAGTGCCCCTAACCCCAGCCAGTGTTGAGGGCCGACTGTACTTCTCTTCCTCAGTACGAACTGTTCAGAATTCTCTACAAAGTTGAAGGTATAAATACTACTACGTAATGTCCACCTGTCCCAGTTGGCAGGGACAGTCCCAAGTAATCCTCTGTTGTCCCACTTTTCCAGCTGCTTTTAAAATGTCCCAGCTTCTCTTTCCTCCTCCCACTTTTCCCTTTTGTCCTCAGCTTACTTCAACTGATGCAAACTGAACTCCAGAGTACAAAGTTATTTTGCACTCCCTTAACACAGCAGGGGTAGGACAGGAGAAGAGCGAGCGAAGTCTTGCTCTTCTCCATGGGTGCAGGTAAAAGGAAACTGCTGCAGCCTTCCGAGCTTTTGCTTTCTTCTTCATCCGTAGCTTTTGCCATCTTGACGATGCTCTGGTTTTGCTTGAAGACACACATTCCAGTCATCATCTGTGAAATGCCGCAGGGTATGCCATGCTGTATCTCTTTCTCCTTTCCTCCAGAACTTCAGAAGGATTGGTCAGACCATGCCTTGTGGTGGGAACAGAAGAAACTTTGGCTGCTGAAGACCAGCTGGAGCCTGGATAAATATGGGATTTTGGCAGACGCCAAACTCTGGTACACTCCTCAACATAAACCGGTGCTTCTTTCACTGCCAAACCGCTGCAGCGTCCGTGTCCAGGCAAATTTTGCTCAACCTGTCTTCCGCACAGTTGCCGATATTTGCAGGGTGCTTGGTGAGTCGCGGGTGAATTGCCCTGGGCTTGGACTTAGCATCACAGCATCCGTTCCAGAGTCCAGTGAGGAGGCTCTGAAAATATGACACCCCCACGCTGAAGCTAAGCAGAGGCAGACTGAGCAGTGCTTGGATGGGGGACCACCTGGGAATTCCATGGCCTCCAACTGGAACTCTCCGCTTTTGTGAGGGTTCGGGGAGCACAGCCCTGCAAAAGTGGAAAAAACATCAATAACTCCCTCCTGTGCTCCCCCTGTTATTCCCTTCTGGGGTTCCCCCATCCCATTCCCTTGCCTTTTGCCTGGCTGGGGAGATGGAAGGCGCAGTGAGCCCAAGGCAAAAGGCAAGAGAATGAGAAGAATGGTGGGGGGAGGCACGTGTATCCTCGTGAATAATCAAACTTGGGAAAGTCAAACTTGCAAATATGGAGAGAGGACACTATAACATTCAACTTAATCACAATATCTGTGCATCAATTCAGGTCAGCAGGTCAAAATATACTAATTATTATGTCTGTTTTCTAGTTATAAATGGTTAGAGTGGGTTAATATCAAAGTTCAAATATTTTTCCAGAGGTTCAAACGATGTGGTTTTCAAATGTTGCATATGTGATAATTCTGTGCACCATAACTTTGGGAACTGAAAGACTTTTTCTGTCTGGTTCAAGCAGCAAAATGTATTGGTTGGGCCGTGGAAGCCAGATTGTTCCCTCACAGAGTTGTGGTTGGTCTGAGTAAAGCTACCGGTGGGAATCCTCGCAAGAGCAAACACAGCTCTCCTTTGCCTCTCCTGCTGCAGGTATCCGCCATTACGAAGAGCTGTCCTTGCTTCGTGCCCCAGAAGAGAAGGACAAACGGAAGCAGAAAGAGAAGGAGGGAAATCGGGTAGAAAGCTATGACTTGACTGGAGTGCGGCTGCCAGCAAGTGAGTGATGGGGCCAGACAGAGCTAGAAAAAGTTACTGTTTCTGACCAACACTCCCAGAAGCCCCTATCAAACATGGCCACCAGGAATTGGCTACAGCTTCAGTTGCAGGCTCTGAGTATGATATGGACTTTCTCTCCACTCATCATTTCATGATGTGCTCCAGCATTTTAATCTGCTAGGGCAGTGGTGGTAGTAGGGCTCAGGTTATTGGTTCTAGAATGAATTCTATTTTATTTTCCCCTTCTCCTGTCGTAGGCACCAGCTGTCCATTGCCAGGCAACCAAATGCAGGGCTAGTAGGAGGCCATTTGCAGACACACTGAGACAGCTTAGCAGTTCAGTAGAGCTTATCTGTTCACACGTAGTTGAGAGTCAGGCCAGGGGTCCAAGAATCCAGCGGGCACCAAGGTCAGACAGACCGGAGATCAGAGAAGCCAAGCAGACAACAACCAGAGAGTCTGTAGCACACAAGGCAAGGGCCAGTGAATATACAAGTTGTTTCTGGCATTGGGCCACTGCCCTCTGCCTGCCTTAAAAAGGCTGGAGCCAGCTGGCTCTCATCCCAGCCTGGCTAGCTCCCGCTGCACTTGCATTTGCTTGGCCTCTTTTGAGGCTGCTGTTCACTTGGAGAGGTTGATTCCTGTCCGTGACATGTACTTCTCCGAACATATGTACTCTAGGAGTTTATCAATGTCATGCTTACAAAAACAGTTGGCCATCCACATTCGCTGGGTTTAGGGGTGCAGGACTCCCGCAACAGTGGAAAAAACACAAATATCAAAATGTGTGTGTGTCTGTGGGAAGGGGGCCAAGGCAGGGTGAGGAGAATGGGCACGTGGAGGTCCAAACCAGGTCAGGAACAGAGGAGAGGAAAGCGAATGGGTTGGCATGGTGGCCCTCTACTTCCTCTCTCACATGCAGCTGGGATACTGAGCTGTGAAACCTGAGGCAAACCACAGCTGGTCCAGTAGCCCTCTGCAAGAGGGCAAGTTCAACGTGCCAGCCTTGGCCACAGCCATGATCCTTCCTCCATTCTGTTCTGATGCCAGGTGCCGAGCAGCAGCTATTCCGTGGGATGCCTGCTCACTTCTCAGACAGCGCTCACACAGAGGCCTGCTACCGGATGCTGTCGGTCAGCCAGACCGGGATTACCCCCGAGCAGATCATGAGAAAGCATCGGCCAGGATCCCTCACTGAGAAGACACAGATCAACAGCAGGTGCGGAGGAGGAGAACCAAGAGGGTTGGCATGGGGCTTGGCAGATCCCAGAGCTTCGAACCGTTCACATCAGGACTGCGGCTGCCAGAATCCATGAGGCAAGATGGCAGCTGTCCTGTGTAGGACCTGGAGTCCCTAAGAGCAACTTTTCCAAACTCTGGTGGTACACAGATGGAAAGGCATAGAACCAGCCACCTGGAGTGAAACTCAAAGGTCATCTGAACCATTTTGAGTGCTCCAGGTGGGCAGATTGGGCTGGGTGTCTGTAGTACCCAGGGCAGATCCGCTGGTCCTGGACACAGCCAAGAACATCGCTTTCCCAGGTGAAACCCAGGGTCCATCTGACCAAGCATTCTGTCTCTGAGAGTGACCAGTCGATTGGTCCTAAGGAGCAACACAAAGATACAAAAATTATTTCATTGTTTGCAAGTGACTGAGAAGCAAAGCTATCCTGAGAGAGGGACATTCAGTTTGAAAAACATTGTTAAGCTCTCATGGTTTTTATTGATGTGGTCAAATTGTGACAAATTGCTGTTTTTTTATGCCTCAAGTTGTTTCCAACTTATGGCAACTCTAAGGCAAACCTGTCATGGAATTTTCTGGGGCTGAGAGAGGGCGACCAAAATGGTGAAGGGTCTGGAAGCCATGCCCTATGAAGAACGCCTTAGGGAGCTGGGTATATTTAGTCTGCAGAAGAGAAGGTTAAGAGGGGACATGATAGCCATGTTTAAATATTGGAAGGGATGTCATGAGGGAGTGGGCTTGTTTTCCGCTGCTCCAGAGACTACGACAAGGAGCAATGGATTCAAGCTTCAGGAAAGGAGATTCCACCTGAACCTCAGGAAGAACTTCCTGACGGTCAGAGCTGTCCGGCAGTGGAAGATGCTGCCTCAGAGTGAGGTGGAGTCTCCTCCTCCTTTAGAGGTTTTTAAGCAGAGTCTGGACGGCCTTCTGTACGGAGTGCTTTGACGGACGTTCCTGCATAGCAGGGAGTTGGACTCGATGGTCATTGGGGTCTCTTCCAACTCTATGAGTGTGTGTGATGGGCCCAAGATCACCCAATGGCTTTCCATGGCCAGCAGGGAATTGAACCTGGTCTCCAAGGTCATAGTCCAATGCTCAAATCACTAGACCATGCTGGAGGAGGAATATGAAGACCTTAATAGAACCCTCATACCCTACATGATTCCTCCTTCCTTGGTTTTGGGCCAATTGCCCACTCGTTCAACCCACCCCCATTTTGCCCTTCTAAAACCAGTAGCTCAAGGACACCCATCACTAAAGATGAGAGCATCGCTTCCTTCCTTGAATAAGTGAGCACTGGATCCACCCATGAAAGGACTGCTAATTGCCAAATGCATCCTTTTTATATAGTGCCATCTCTGTGCATGGGTAGCACGGAACTTTTTTTTTTAATCCATCCCAAGGCAAACAAATTCTTGGTAGCTGGAGAAAATGCAAAGGAAAGGAGGAATGTAGGAAGTATAGGAGAAAAGGAAGAGAAAATACTGGATTTGTTACTTCAGGAAAAGAGGTTCCACCTAAATATTAGGAAGAATGTCCTGATGGTAAGAGCAGGTCGACAATGAAATATGACGCCTGGGAGTGTGGTGGAGTCTCCTTCTTTGGAGGTTTTAAACAGAGGCTGTCAGGAAGGCTTTGATGGTGTATTTATGCAAGGCAGAATGGGGTTGGATTTGATGAGCATGTTTTTTCCCAGATCTATGATTCTACGATTTTTAACTCATTTTATATGGACTCCTATTGTTCTGTGTTGTAATAAATTATATATTTGGGTTGGCAGTCCAGATATTTTATTATAATAAACAGCATATGAATAACATATGAAATAAAGAGGTAAACAGTATAACAAGATTGTCCTTTTCCCTAATTGGGACAGACTCAGCAAGAAATAGCAAAGCTATTTTTATCACAGTGTTTTCCTCCTTTCCCCATCTTCCAGGTGGTTGGATTCATCACGGACTTTGCTGCAACAGGAAGTGAAGGAAAATGACTGTTTATGGCTACGTTTCAAGTATTACTGTTTCTTTGACTTGGAGCCCAAGGTGAGCGTTCCTTGGGAATTGGCCCAAATCTTAATTTCTTCCTATTTGTTTCTAGAAAAAAAATACGCCCGTTTCCACTGTCCTTTAGGGCAAGACAAGGACAGAGAGCCCAACAGCTGCTGAAAAAATCTTGGGGATCTCAGTTCGAGTTCTCCAAGTGTTATTTAAACAAAGAAGGAGCTAGCCCTCATGACTGGGACTAGAACTTGAATGCACATTAGTATTTTTTTTTTATTAAAGATGTAGCACTGCTGTTATCATGCATGAGATGTGCTTAACATTCTGGTGCTTCAAAAACATATAAATATCACTTCAATATGTGCCAAAGGGAAATAGAGTTGGCCCTCCATGTTTGCTAGGTTTAGGGGTGCAGTACCACTTGAAAAAGTGGGGAAAATGCAAATATCAAAATGTGTGTGTATTTATGGGAAGACAGCCCAAGCACAGTAGGGGGAATGAGCACTCAGGGTCCATACCAGGTGAGAGAAAGCAGGTAGATTGGCATGGTGGCCCTATACTTCCTCCGTCTTCCCCTTTTCCTTCCTTGGGTGTGTGGGGGGCACTGGGAGAGGGTTTGTGGTACTGAGAAACTGGGCTGCCAGTCATCCTTAGCTGTCCAAGCAGTGGCCGGTGAAGGAGGAAGATGACCAGAGGCTGATTTTTTAAAGGGCTGCATCAGAGCTGCTGGGAGGGAAGAAAAGAAGCACTTGAGGTGAGGAGGGACAGGGGTTGGAGAAACTTGCAAGTAATCAAATCCGCAAATGTGGAGGGCCCGCTGTATTAATTTTTAGGGGAAGTCTGAAAAATAAAGTTACCTCCTCACTGCCCTTATAATGTGTAAAACTTTCTATGCTGCCTCAAGCTCTTTGGAAGAAGAAGAGGAATGGAGGGCAATGTACAGAGCAGGGGTGAAATTCCAAGCTGGGACTTGCTGGTCAGTAACTGCACCTCTCAAGTTTCTCCTTCCCTCTCTCTTCCACGCAGTACGATGCTGTGAGGATCAACCAGCTCTACGAACAGGCCCGCTGGGCGGTGCTGCTGGAGGAGACAGAATGCACCGAGGAAGAGATGGTGGTGTTTGCAGCTCTGCAGGTAATATTTTCTCCCTGCTGCAAAAAAAAAAAACAACCACCCAGCTATCAAATGCATGGATGGGCACCCCTCCTAGATTTTTGTGGGGACCTCTTGCAACCTTTCCTCATTTGGCACCCTTGAGTTGGACCATACTCACAGGGGATGATGGGAGTCATAGTCCAACACATGTGAAGGACCCTGGCTTGGAGATGGCTGCCTTATTGCAAGGCTGCTACTGCATGCGTTCAAGTTGTTTTGGACCCGAAGGTGAATCTACCCTGGGGTTTTCTGGGGCTGAGAGTGTGTGATGTGCCCAAGGTCCAGGGTCACAGCCCAAAGCTCAAACCACTACACCATGCTAGCTCTTATTGCAGGCTTTCTGCAATATTTTGTTTTCTGTTTTTAAATTCTACAGTTAGACATTCCTGCATGGCAAAGGGTTGGCTTTTGTGGTCTTTTCCACCTCTGTGATTCTATGATTCCATATATTCAGAATTTTGTCTGGAATGTAAGCATCAACTACTCTGTCCCCCAGGCACAAAGCTAAACCGTACCTTGCTTGTGTGGCTTTGTTTCAGTATCACATCAACGAGCTGTCCTTGAACACCAACCCTGCAGAGCAGTCTGGCGATTCTGGCCTTGACGACTTAGACAAGGCCCTCGCCAGCCTAGAGGTCAAGCTTGAAGGATCCTCATCAACTCCCAGTGTTCTGGTGAGTCCCGGACAAGAGAAACGTTTCCCCTGTGCCAAGGCTGGGCAACTGCATGGCTCTTGAGATGCTTTCGGACTGCATCTCCCATAACTTCTTGTTCCTGGCTACACTGAGTAGGGCTGACCAGATTGATTTCAAGCCAGCATCTGGAAGGACACAATTATGCCCTCCTGCCTTTTGCCAAGAGAATTGACAGAACTCTTTCCTTCTCCGAACTGAAAGATTTTTACAGCAGTGCATATTCTGAGGTTCTCTTTTTGGTTTGTGCTGCTGTTGTCTGGTTAGACATGATTTATGACCTCTTGCTTTGTTTGATTTTTAATTATCTTAAATTATCTCAACCATGGCTTGCTCTAAATCTTTTTGTTTTGAAATCATAAAATGTCTTTTGAGCACTATACTCGAACGGCAGCCTATAAAGACAGTGAATAAAATCAATTATTTTTTCTTGTTTCTCCTATAGGAAAGTCTCACCACTATCCCTGAGCTGAAGGATCACCTCCGAATATTCAGGTGACTTCCTAACACTGCCTTTCATGAGATCATGCTTCTCGGAGAAACATTTTGAGAAACACTTTAAGATCTAAGAGGAGAGCAGAGCTGCTCCGCCACTGTTGCCCATGGAAGCCCATGGTCATGCTATCCATCTCCCCAACACAGGCCTCGCAAGCTGACCCTGAAAGGTTACAAGCAGTACTGGGTGATCTTCAAAGAGACCTCCATCTCTTACTACAAGAGCCCTGAGGAAGCACTGGGGGAACCCATACAACAGCTCAATCTCAAGGGTGAGTCTGGACACATCCCGCCATCTGGCATTGGAAGGGCCCACAGCCCAGGTGCCACAGCAGAACCAGGTCCAGATCCACTGACTAGGTCTTTACCAGGTTTACCAACCAGTGTGAAACGGAGGTTAGGGTGTTACTTTGAAAGTTGAGAGGCTAGTCCCGATTGAGCCATGAATGTGCTTCGTTGGCCTTAGGCTGACTTTAGAGGGAGGATAAAGTACTGTCTCTCTCTCCCTCTCTCTCTCAGCCTAACTATAGTCACTATTGGCTAGCTTGACATATTCAACTACCCTATTTCTAACCTATTTCCGTCCCACTCCAGGCTGTTGCTATTGGCTAGCTTGATCTATTCAACTATTCTGTTTCTAACCTATTTCTGTTCCACTCCAGGCTGTGAAGTGGTACCAGATGTCAATATCTCTGGCCAGAAATTCTGCATCAAGCTGTTGGTGCCTTCTCCGGATGGGATGAGTGAAGTGCACCTGCGTTGTACAGATGTGAGTTAGGCAGGGAAGAAAAACACGTCAAGTTTGGAATCACAGAGTTGGGTTGGTTGTCCGGGGGGACATACTGTCTATGCCCTGCTCACAATGCAGGATGTGCAGTGCAGGCAGCAGTCATAACATCCCTTACAGATGGCAGTCTCGTGTCTGTTCAAATGCCTCCTTGGAAAGTGTGCCCATCACTTGGGGTGGGGGGTGGGTGGGATGTCCCTTATCAACAGTGATTTGTAACCTGGATTCATTGCCAAAGTCTCTTCTGATACATGGAAGCACACAGTCCCCTTTTGGGGAAGAAAATTAAGCAAAATAGATATTGAGGAGTTCTGCCTTTTTATTGTGATCTGCTAGCATTTTACCCTCTTTTCTGAGCAGCAGTGCCAACATTTCCCTCATCATTTGCTTGCCTTGAACATATTGGGGAGGAAACATTTTTGTTGCTCCTTGCTTGCCTAGCCAATTTCCATTCATTTTGAGCTTTAGCTTTCCTAACACTGTTCCTGCAAGCTTGGGTTTCATATCTGTATCTGTCTTTCTTTACATTCTTTATATATACTCCTTTTAATTTTCACTTCCTCCCTGAATTTACTGTGCCGCCCCATTGGCTTCTTCAGATGTTCCCTATTCTTCTTCTTCCATGAAACTGTTTGTGATTGTGCTTTAAGCAGTTCCTTCTTCAGGACACCCCACTCATGCTGGACGTCTTTTTCCTTTAGCATCTCTAGCCATGGGATTCTGCCCAAAACACAACACCACAAAATCCTTAAAACACACACACAGAGTCAAAGGCCATTTTCACACTACACTGCTATTATTCCACTTTCAACATCCTGTAGCATTCTGGGGTTTGTAGTTTACTGAGGCCAAAGAGCTCTCTGGCTGAGAATCCTAAAGGCTCCTCCCTAAACTGCAAACCCCAGGATTCCATAAGAGGTTGAAAGTGGAATAATAATACTATGATAGTGTAGTGTGGAAATGGCCAAAGAGTCAAAGATGGCCCTCAAAACACAGCTCACCTTCTGGTCTCTCCTCAGAGACTAATCACACATTCCTCCCTGGGCAGGGATGGGGAATTTATGGTCCTCTGGGTTCCGTTGAACTACGGTTCCCCTCAGTCCTAGCCAGCATGGCAGCGGGATGGATGATGTGAGTTGTAATCCACCAACATCTGTAGTCCATCCTCTCTCCTCAGAGCCCTGTCGCAGGGTTTCCACAGACTCTTCCCTCCAGAGAGGAGGGTTATGAGTTCAAATATACTTCAGTCATGGCCTCCTGGCTCCATCTTTCTCCTCTCTCCAACTAGGAACAGCAGTATGCCCGCTGGATGGCTGGTTGCAGGCTGGCGGCAAAGGGCAAAACCATGGCAGATGCATCGTACCAAGCTGAGGTGGAGAACATCCTCTCCTTCTTGAAGCTCCAACGGACCAACCCAGAGGCGCCCCTTGCTACAGACGCTGAGGGGGCCCAGTGGCTTGTGTCCCCTCGCTACCAGAAGAAATTCAAACCCAAGCAGGTATCTTTCAGCCAAGCTGCCTGAACCCATGAAATATTTTCCACCTTGACTGAGTTACAGGTCAGCCAGCTCCTACCCCGAATCTTCTGTTAGTAGCCTAATGGGTTTATCTCACAGTAGCTGGAGCACAGGTAGAGCCATTTCACAATGCTTCATACAGATCTTATGTTAGGATTACAGTTGGATTCCAAGAAGATCCAGGAAACTACAGGCCAGTCTTCAATACCAGGAAAAATATTTGAACCAATTATACAAGAATCTGTCTGCAAGTATCTAGATGACAATGCAGTGATTAGTAGAAGCTAGCACAGGTTTCTCTAGAACAAATCCTTCCAAGCTTGTCTCTGTTTTTGATTGAGTCACTAGGTTAGTAGATGCTGGAAGTTTTAGAGGTGTTCCCTTCTCTTACAGACAGCTAAAGGATCACACCTATAGTCAGCAAGGTGTAGTGCTTGTAGTTTTGGACTAGGATTTTGGGAGACTAGGTTTCGAATCCCACTCAGCCATGGAAACCCACTGGGTGCCCTTTGGCAAGCCCCACCATCTCAGCCTTAAAGGAGGAAAATGACAAACCCCTCTGAAGAAATCTTGCCAAGAAAACCCAGTGACAGACTTTCCTTAGAGTCACCACAAGTCAAAATCCACTTGAAGGGACATAATAACCTAGATGATAAATTTAGTTTAAAAGGTACAGAAATAACTAATGCCAGTTTCTCTAAGGCAGGGGTGGGGAATCTCCTGGTCTTGTTGAACTTCAACTCCCAACAGTTCTTCCAGCCAACGTGGCTAATGGTTAGAGATGATGGGAGCTTTTATCTAGCAACATCTGGAGAACCATCAGGTCTTCATGCCCAGTTAAGGGTTTTATAGTTTAAGAACAGAAGCTTTCATGCTGTCTCTATTTTCTGCAATCCTGTGTGTGACATGAGAATGTCCTTGGAGTGTAGGTAGACACCCCCGCTTCCAATAGACCCAGTCTTCCTACCCCCTGCTAATCTGTCTCTTTCCATTTATAACATCTACAGTTAACTCCACGTATCCTGGAGGCCTACCAGAATGTGGCCCAGCTCTCTCTCATGGATGCCAAAATGAAATTTATCCAAGCTTGGCAGTCACTTCCAGATTTTGGCATCTCTTACTTTGTGGTCAGGTAAGAAACTATGTTTGGCCACCAATCATAAGAAGAGAAGTCTGGTTTCCTAAACTGTCCCACCTCCCAACTGTGTGCCATCCAAGTGTGTTGGACTACAACTACCATCACCCTTCATCCACATAGTACTCTGTTACCCAGAACAATTCTAAATATTCTGCAATATCCAATCGTTCTGTGATTACTTGATGTATTTGCTATTTTCATAATACAAAAATTGCAGGTAGATGTATTATACCCCAAACTCAGGTGATTGGGTGAAAAGATATGATTCTTTTACACAAGGAGTGGGAAATGTGTGGCTCTCAAGTTGGACTGTCTCTCTCATCAGCCCTAGCCAGCACAGCCAATGGCACAGAATGCTGGGAGTGGCAGTGGAACATCTGGAGGATCCACACAGCTCCTGCCCATCTCAGAGCCATTGACCCACAGCAGAACTGGCCGACTGCTTTTCCTTTTCTTTGCAAGTAAGAGGACTAGCAATTTGCTTTCTTTTTTTGAAAGCAACCAGTGAAAAACCAGGCAGCTATAATATCCTAGAAAGCAGTGAGGACCCTTAATGCCCAATAGAAGGGATATAGAGAGGAGCCAGAGTCTTGGGGTGTTGAAAAAGACGGTTTTATTTTTCCAATGAGCTCAACGCTTATGCCGGGAATGAGGTTGGAAAACACTCTTTTTGGAATCGCTGCAGCGTTTTAGAGTTGCATGTTAGTTATGGTGCCACTGCTGTTGGGTCTCCACCAGTGTCACCCACAACTGCTGCTGTCCAGTAGCTGTTTGGCACATTTAGGGCCTTTCCGCACTACACTGTTACAGTGGTATTATTTCACTTTCAAAATCCTGTGGAATTCTGGGGTTTGTAGTGTACTAAGACCAAAGAACTCTCTGGCTGAGATTTCTAACTGCTCCTTCCTAAACTGCAAACTCTAGAATTCCACAGGATGTTCAAAGTGGGACTAACTATAGGGTTCAGGCCAACCGCATCATGAAACTATGGGTACAAAGCAACCTATAGCTGTTTAAAAAGATTCTGCCTCCTGACCTGAAATGGGGCAGGTTTACACACAGAGTGAGACATCAGCACACATGGCTTTGCTGTCTTTCTGCAGATTCAAGGGCAGCCGGAAGGATGAAATCTTGGGCATCGCCAATAACCGCTTGATCCGCATTGACCTGGCCGTTGGGGACGTGGTGAAGACCTGGCGGTACAGCAACATGCGCCAGTGGAATGTCAACTGGGATATCCGGCAGGTCAGCCTCTGCAGCGAGTGGGGATTCTGATGACTTGAGGACCCCGTTTACGTGTCCTATTGGGACAAGTCCTCCCCGTCTCAAGTTTGTAGACTATGGGTGGGATTGTCTTCATTGGGTCTGCAATCCAGCACCAGCCACTAGATGGAGACAAAGTCACAAATAAAAGGGCTGTCCTCCATCTTATCTCCTTCCCTCTGAAACTTAGAGAAAATTACTCTCAGGCTTCTTGCTTGCCTGTATGGAATTTCTATGCACCACAAATGATGTGATTAAATTTGGCCTCTATGTTTCCTTCCCCCAGGTGGCCATAGAGTTCGATGAACACATTAACGTGGCCTTCAGCTGCATCTCTGCCGGCTGCAAGATTGTGCACGAATACATTGGTGGGTACATCTTTCTGTCCACGCGCTCAGCCGACAGGAGCCAAACCCTGGACGAAGAGCTCTTCCATAAGCTGACAGGCGGCCACGAAGCCCTCTGATCTTCTGCCACCAATGGCAAGATCCTCCCTGAGACAGAGCACCCCAACTGCCTCCTTAAGGAACTGTCTGGCCACTGCTGATGGGTAAAGCCACCGACTTGTGTCTGGAGTACCCTCTAAAGGTGTGGAGAGGCGCTAAGAAAGCAAGCAGGGGAGTCGATATTTGACACAAAAGAAAAATCTCTCCTAATACAATAGAAAAGTAGACTCCTGTGAACGAGGAAGGTGGGAACAGGTAAGCAGAGTGGTCACAGTAGGGAAGGAAGGGCAATCTTTTTCTACGCCATTTTTTAAGGGTTGGGGAGACTGTCCTGCCACAATCCATTACCTGCCCTTTCCACCCTCTTGAAATCACTGCAACACACACAACTTTCCCAGTTCTTCATTTAGTTATCAGGACTATTTTTTATATCCGCACTAGCTGAGTTGAGGTACTTTTAACTGTATTTTAATGTCACAGAATTTTATACTGTTGCTGCTTTGGCAGCAAGCGGGCTGTATTTGTTGCTTCTTTTTTGTTACCTGCCATGGGTGCTACAATTAAAAAAAAAAAACTTTTTGGAAATGTCTCCCTCTGTTTCTGTTCTGGAATTGGGCATGGCTGTCCAGTTGGAACACTGGACAAGAGCGCATCATTATGATTTCTGGGACACCCACCCTACCCAAGCTGGTTTGCCCTTGCTGGGAAGAAAAGCGCGGGAACTCCCGGTCTCTCTGGACAAGTGTCTGTCAGGGTTTAGATTGTGTATTCTGTTGCTTCTGCAATCACAGGGCAATGGTTAGGGCTAAAGAGAAAAGCATCCAAATGCACAACCTCAGCTGGCAGAACCATGTACTTTAAGGGTACCTTCTTAGCTGCAGTATTAGCCTGCCAGAGATTTGTCTTTGTCTGTATGTATGATCTTTGTTTTTTCCTTTTATTTTCTCACCTTGTATTTTCTACTTTGTGGTTTTCATATAATCAATAAAAATTTAATTAAAAAAAAGCACAGCAGAGAATTCTGTCAGCTGATCCCCCAAGGGCCAAGTCACTGTGTGCGAGACCCTATAAAACTCTGGGCCTTCCCAGCCTGAGCCTTTTCCTTTGGAAGAACATGCTTTCCCTGCCAGATCTCAGCCCTGGAACATGATCCCTGTCTGATTTTGACAACACACTTGCTCCTAGCCTTCTTCAGCCCAACAGCCAACTCAGCCGGATTCCCACAAATGGACAGCCTATAGCTTGACAACTGCAGAAAAGTCTAGAAAGGAAGAAGAAATAAATTCCCTGCTGTGGAAGTGTTGGAACGGAGAGACTTTTGGCTAGCTTAATAAATGCTCAGCAATAACAGGAACTACAGTCTAACAACACTGGAAGGCCCCACATTTTCCAGCCCTTCTGTAGACTGGGCTGGGCAGGGGGCAAATTTTGCTTTTCAGGGCTGCTGATGACGGCAGGTGACAGACCCTGACTCAAGACCTACAGGTTCCATCACAGCCAAAGCCACGCAACTGGAGAGGAGATTCCAAAGACGCCTGGCTTCCCTGGGGGAACATTCCAGCCGCCTCCACTGTTCTTTTTTCATCTTTCAGTAAAAGAAAGCTGCTAGTTGCCTTGTTTTTGAAGTTTAAGGAAAAGCGGATAAGCTTTTAATTTCAGGAAAAGCAGATAAGAAGCTGAAGGCACTTGTGGATGGGCTCAGACCAAAAGTTGGGGACTCCATCCTTCCTTCCTTCCGCTTCTTCATCCCCATCTGGAAAAGGAAGAGTTCCCTCCTGTAGACGCTGTTGTGGGGAGGCCAGGCCTGCTTTTCCTTCTCAGAGACTGGAATGACAGCTTCCCTCCCAGTTTGCTAAAGCACCTTGCCCCCTTGCACGGCCCTGCTTTTCCCTTTAAAACACCACCTTCGTGTATAAAGGGTAAAGCTTCCCAGCTGTTATTCAAAATGGTCTACCGATCTGTAGTAGCGTGTTTCTGGTTTCCCTTTGGCTCAAAGGCTTAATTCCCAAATCTAAGTCACACCTTCTGACCCAACTCAAAAATAGTTTGGTTACTCCTCTCCTCCCTCTCTCGACCTCTGGGAAGACAATCTCTCTTATTCAGACAACCCCCTTGGCTGACTGAAGGACTCTGTCCTAAAGCTCTCTCTGGGAATATCGCTGAAGGAATCTCCAAAATATCCAAGACACTGTACCTTATATAGAGACCTTCTCCTCTCCAACCTCAGCCGACTCCCTCATCAATGGGGAGTGTTTCTCTCATACAGAGCCACTTTGGTTACATGGCAACCTATTGCTAGGGCAACCTGTTGCCCTGGCACTCAGGTTGGCCACACCCCCAGGCTCCGTCACAACCGTTAACTGATAATCACTTGCAGAGGCCTTTTCAAGTGAAGCTGAGGGGCACACACAGCCCTGCAATAGAAGGTTGTCCACTCTGGCTCAAGACCTGGTCACAGCCTACCTTGCTTCATGAGGCTGGCGAGGAGGTTTTCTTTTAAGAGTGAAGTGGCAACAGTCAACTTGTGAATAATCAACGGAAGCACATCCTTGCCTTACAGGAAAGGTGAGAGTCTTCCATGATAGGAAAGCGGCGATGGGTATGAGGCAAGCTGCCTGAACACAAGACATTTTTGTAGCTTTTGTTCAGAACTTCACCCCATACAAACACCCACCTCCACCCACTGAGGCTTGAAGAAGCGTTCCGACATGGAACTGGAAATGCATGGTGCACGGAGAGAAAAAAGGACACAAATTACATTTAAATAGAGAGGTTTCTAGTCTTGCTAATAAATAATCCACCCAAACTCCATAAATTACGGTCTCCGGGGAGAGGTGAGGTAGAAGATGGGCCCAATGGCTCAGGATAGGATCACTCAAGAGACAGAAGGCACCCTGAGGAGTTAAAAA
This sequence comes from Cyclura pinguis, assembly GCA_030412105.1. Taxonomy (NCBI): domain Eukaryota; kingdom Metazoa; phylum Chordata; class Lepidosauria; order Squamata; family Iguanidae; genus Cyclura; species Cyclura pinguis. The sequence goes on from CM059611.1 coordinate 5,394,405, forward strand.
AAAAAAAAAGAGCAGATGGTGAGGATGTGGAAGGTATTTCATAAGGGCTTGAGGAAGCTTTATGAATGTCAGCACCTCTCTGCCTTTTTTAATGCCAGAATTGATCTGTAATGCAGGTGGCCTTGAGTTGGCACAGAATACACAGTGGTATTTCATAGCAATGGGTAGTATGTAGGTCTGGATCTACTAATAGATCTATGACGGATATGCAGTAGATAGGCAAGGATTTTTGGCTTCCAACAGATTAACAACAACAGCCAAAATGACCTCCCATCCTAAATTATACTACACTAGTGAAGAAAGTTTGGTTAATCAGGGATAAATTTTTGTGCAATGTGTTCTGGTACTCAGAACAAATTCCTGGATCCTTATTTTTTAAACTTTCAAGTATCTGCTATTATGTCGTTAATATCAATATTCTTGCGGTCACTAGAGTTTAGACAGTGACCTTTCACAAGCGTAAACGTACGCTTAGGCCGAAGCTGCAGGACTTCTCGGAAGTAGCAGGGGAGAAGCAGCCCCCTGGCGTCACCAGGAGTGAGGATGACTCCGTTAGTGGAGCGGAAAAAGGAGATTCCATCTGCAAAAGAATATACAGGTGAAATATCAGGCATGCTGGAAAAGTACAAAAACACAGCCTTAACCCCGCCCTAGGAACGTGGTGTGTCTGGGATGACTCTAACCAGCTTGATGCCCTTTAATTCTCCACGGGCGGGGGGAGCTCTGAAGGCGCCCCAAAAGCCAGGAGCTGGGATTTCATTTCCATCCGTAACAGCTAAGCAGCAGGACGTAAGGACCTTTAATTCTTCAGATGTTTTGGCCTACAACTCCCATCATATTTTAGCACTGGCCAGGCTGGCTGGGATTTTTGGGAGATGAGCACCAAAACAACTGAGAGCCAACGGTTTCTCTTTGCGTGTTAAGATCCAATACAGCACTGCGCATCAACATTTTATTTTCCATTCCTCTGACTTTCCCTGGTTGACTTTTGTTGATTTCTCTGACCACTAGGGTCAGCCCTCCACATCTGCTGGTCTAATTTTCACAAATCTGATTATTTGCAACTTTCTTCAACCCCAATCTCAGTTGCTTCTTTCCAGGGGAACCTTCCCTCTCAGTGGCTCCGATCAGGCCACACAGCCCTTTAAAACCCCAGCTCTGGCCCTCTTCCTCCTCCACCAACCACTGCTAGGCCAGCTAAGGATGGCTTACAGCACGATTTCTCAGCACCCCACTGATCTGATAGGTTAAGGACCAGAACACTGTCAGAAAGGGGAAATGGTCAAAAAGTGGAACCCAAAGCTCCCTTGCTGTCTCCACGTATGGAAAGGACATGGTGTTGTCACTGTGTTAAAGTTAAGATTCGGCTCACCTGCCAGAGCTTTGGCAACATCAATTACTATGGCCACCTCACAGTTCCTCCTCATCCCTGCAAAGGAAATGAATTATTTCAAATATACCCAGAATGAAATGAAGAATTCCTCTCTCGGCTGATGTTGCTGCAGAGTCCCGGGTCATGCTAACGCAGACAAATTCAGGTTCTGCTGTTGAAGAACATAATTCCTGCAGGGCTTGTACCTGGGACTTTTATTTACTTGAAGCATGTGTACTCCTCATCGTTTCTTGAAAGAAGGAAAGTGACAGACAGAAATGACAATGCTGGGCACACCTCTCTAGGGAAGGAATTCCACCAGCCGAGGCCCAAATATAACCGTTAAGTAGGTATTTTGTGTTGCATTGTCCAAAATTGGCATCTCTGTGCTGTAAGGCCCAGTCTCTGTCCTTCACTTTGCAGAGCGGCACACTCACCACTCAGGACGGCTGCATCCTCCGGCAATCCTGGGGCTAAATGGATATGGGATCGCCCCATCCGAGAAAGGCCACCCTGGCGAATGGCAGGCCAGTGTCGCAGATACGTGCCATGGGCCACAACCTCTGGAAAATCCAATGCATTCAGCAAGGGCGTCAGCTCCAGTTCAGACACCTGTGGTAGGATAGGGTGGATGGGCGGAAAGCATTGGAACACTGAAAATGAACACTTTCTTATTCCCAATTTCTTCCATCCCTTTTAGAAAAAGAATTGCTCAGATCTTCCCCAAGCACTGGTGGTGCATTTCTTCCAAATGGCAGATGGACTGAAATTTCTTCTTCCCCAGTCCTGTCATAGCTAAAAGTGTGGATGAAGGATAATGGGAGCAGCAGGCAAAAAACATGCAGCGTCCCAGTTGGAGAGTCGACTGCCGTTCCACTTGCAGCTTACAGTGGAAGGGCAATATAAAATCTAAGCCTGGGACACACCTTGCTCTCTTTGAAAGCTAAAACTTTCTGGAGCCTCAGCTTCTGAGGTCAACAATGTATTGCAAACTCCTCTATATACTCCTGTTACATGTAACCGGAGAAGCCAGCCCTCCACATTTGTGGGTTTCACTTTTGCGGATTTGATCATTCACGGATTATTTGCTGTCACCTCTGCTGCCTCCCAATGCCATTTTTAATAGGGACCGCGAGCCTCCTGGGACTGAGAAACTGCAAAGAGGGTTTGTAAATCCCTATTAAAAATGGTGTGGGGCAGCAGCGGAGGTGGCCGTAAGCCCCATCAGCCCCCTGCTTCTGCCTCGGGAAGGAACCCATACTTTTCTGTGTGTTGAACATGGTTTGGGAGACTTATTTTTCCACTTTCATGGGAATCCTGTGCCCCTAACCCTAGCAAATGTGGAGGGAGGACTGTACAAAGCTCCTATCTGGACTTCCATGCTATTGGTCCTCGTAGTCCAATTCATGTTCTCAAATGTGGTAGAACGCCAGCCTCCCGGCTTCCACGCTCTCTCACCTGCAGCGAGTGCCCCTGGTTGGCACGGATCTGGAGGCCTCCACCAGAAGGACGCAGGCGCAGGGCAAAACGCTGCTTTTCGTTTGTCTCCACAACGCGCTGGACGTCTTCCAAAGACCAGGCCTTAAACTGGGGCGAGCGAAGGATCTCCGCCACATCCACAAAGCCGTCTGCCATTCGGGAGGAACAAGACGGTCAGGAACTCCTTCCTTTAACAGCCCCGTCAGTCAGCTCATTTGGGGGAGCGGAAGTGTGGCTAAACTTTGAAGCTTTAGAAAATCACAATTTATTAACTGCAGCAAGGTTAATTATATCAAGAAAATGGAAAACTCAAGGAGATTTTCACATAGAGGATTGGTATAAAGAAGTGTGGAAAACTGCGATTAATGGTAAGTTAACATGTGGAATTAAGGTCAAAAAAAGGAATAACGAAAGGGAGTGATTTTGATGCAATAGGGAAGATATTTGGGGAAAAGGTGTTAGTAAAAGAGGAAGGTGTCACCCCTTCACAAGAAGAGTTACAATTTTGGAAGGTGGAGTAATTCGAGGTATAATTGGCTCTGGGGATGGGGTACACTTAGCAATAGTAACAGGTTTAATTTAGTTTGAAAAGGATCAAAATAAGAATGAAATCACTAATCGTACATTTTGAAAATGTTAACTATGGGAATAATTAACAACAATGGGTATAATAAGAATGAGATTCAGATATATATAACCAAAATATATAATCGGTATGATTTATAATACATTGAATAAGTAATATTATGTAAATAGATCTGGAGAGAAATAGGAATGTAAGCTCTTTTTTTTTTTTTTGGTAATTTTTCCCTTCCCTGTTATGTTAGTTACGTTATGTATTTTTCTTTTTGTTTATTTTTCCTTATAAGAAAAATAAAAATAAAAATGAAGCTTTAGAAAAACCACAGGATGCAAGAATGAGAACAATTAGCAAGTTCAGTTTTGATGCAGGGAAAGGCTGAATACTGGACCAGTTTAAGAAACTAAATCCTTTTTCAAAAAAAATAATCTCCTTTCCCTACACCTTGGGTCTACTGCTTTAGTTACAAGTTTTTCCCAGTGATCTGACAGGTTAGGGACCACAAAACCCTCCCTTCAGTCACTGATTGGGAGGTGAAACTCTTTGCCATGATGCAGATGTTAAGCGGGGAAAATTTGATAAATTCATCAAAGATTGGGATAAGGTGATACTTTATTTCAAGAACAGCTGGAGTGATATTAAGATGGTCAATCTCGATTTTTAAAAGAGCAATTGCACAGATATAATAGTCGTATCTGATTAAATTCCAGGCATAGCGGTTTAAATCACATTCTGGCTGTCTCTCACTTGCAGGGAAGTTCAGTGTGATTCTCACTCAAGATCGAGAAGAAAAGAAGGTAAATAATATGTGACAAAATTAAATCTTCGCCCTTTATTTTTTGCTTCTGTCTAGGGTATTGCCATTCTGTTGTGTATGTATAATACTTACTTCTCAACTGAGTATGTGATCTTTATTATATGGTTTATTTAGTTATTTTTAATAAAAATTAAAATGTAAAAAAAAAGAAAAGAAAAGCAGAACCCCTGTATTGTACTGTCGGGAGCATGACGGAGGCTCGCTTGGGACTGACCACATCTTCGCTGCTTGCAAAGTCTCTCAGCCGGCTCAGCACCGTTTCCCCCCCACTCAGCTCGCTTTGCAAGTGGCACATATGCGCAAGCATTTCCAAGCAAGCCTCTGTAGGCAAGAACCAATGTAAGATTGGAATCCTCAACTAATTAATGGAACATGTCCTTAATTTGTTAGCATCAAAAGAGCAAGTCCTCAGATAACAGCGTGTCAAAAGGTGTACCTACAAAGATTTGCTCTGAAACAACTTCTGACAAAGCCCTTGCCGTCTGCTGAGGTCAAAACAAGGCTCTCCCTTGCAAAACCCCACCCCACTCATGAATGTATGTACTGGCGGGTCAGTATTTTCTTCGAACCAGAGCGTAGCCTAGGTTTTATTTTAATTTATTTATTGTTTATTTATTCTCTTTATTTGTATCCTGCTTTTTTTCCTTGGAAGGACTCGAAGTGGCTTACGGTACTTTTTTTCAAAAAGGAAACATGGTTAAACAAAAAATCGTACGATACAAAAGTTAAAACACAAATTAAACAAGCATGCAATCATTACAACAAAGTTGGAATACGTATTAAAAACAACAAACAAAGCACAATTTTAAAACCTCCTGCTGCTCCAGCAAGCTAATTTTATTTTATTCAATTTACACACTTAAAAGTTGCTGTGTTGTTGTTGTTTTTTTCCTGCTAGAGTTCTGGTGCCATTAAAGCACCCCATTGCAGGCAGAAAACAAGGAGGGGAAGTTTTCCAAGCAGAGGTAAGGGAGAGGATGAAGAAAAGCGGAAGCACTTACCAGGTCCCATGCTTAATCCCAACTTGTCAGCACCATGACGGAGGGCATAAGAGAGGGCTTTGGACAGCTGAACATCCGGATCCTGAAGGGTTCAGAGAGAAATGGTGAGTCTGATTTATATCTTCCCAAGAACCTCAAGGCTGGGTATAGACTTCTGTAAAGTGACACAGAATCGGTCAGTATATCTAAAGTGTGCCACTTTCTCCGCCCCAGACCCTCTCTGTGCCTCTTTCTGCTCCCCTCCCCTGTGGTCTCTCTGCCCCCCTCTGTACCCGGTGAGCCCGATCCCCACATTGGGGGCCCCGGCTGCCAGTATTTTGAAGAGGGACCCAGCAGCCAGCACTCGAAATCTCCTTCTACTTCTGACTGCTCCTCTGTCCAACCCTTGCGAGCCGTATGGAGAAATGCCACAGTAACCCACAGCAACGCTCTGACGGCAAGACTTGGGCAGAGGAGCAGTCAGAAGTAGAAGTAGATTGCCAACGCTGGCTGCTGGGCCCCTCTTCAGAATATCGGCACCTGGAAGCCCGCAATGTGGGGATCGGGCTCGCCGGGTGGGGGGAGCGCCACAGCTGCAGGAGAGGTGCGAGGGCTACCCGAAGTGGCCCGGCAGGCTGGCTTTGGCCCGCGGGCCTTGTGTTTGACACACGTGGCTTAAGTAATACTCACCCCCATCTACACTCGTTCTCAACTGTTATATTCAGTGTCTGAAACGATGAGCCGGTGTGGTGGTCGGAGTGCTGGATTACAACTCTGGAGACCAGGGATCGAATTCCTGATCAATCATGGAAACCCACTGGGTGAGCTTGGCCAAGCCACATTTTCTCAGCCTCAGAGGAAAGCAAAGGCAAACAGTGTCCTGCTGAGAAAACCCTGGGATAAGTTCACCTTAGGGTTGCCATAAGTAAGAAGCAAGGCACAGAACAACCACCAGTGTCCTTCGTAGGGCATAAACCAGGGACCAATGATCCCCCCCCTTTAGAGTTTTCCTTTTTCAAGCCAAGACCCTGGCGGATGGGGGCTCTTTGTGCTATATTTCCCACCTACCCTGGCAAACCCGAGCTGCCCTCTTCTTAACTAGACTTCTGGATCCTTTTAAAGAGCTTTTAAGAGGAAGAGAATTTTCACCACCAACTGCAGGGACTGGGGAGAAGTTGCACATGGCAGAATTCTCCCTTGCAGACACCTTTTTGCAGCGCAGCATGAACTGCACTGCAAAACCAGCGTAGTTCACGGAACCAGGAAACGTCACACTGCATCCGAGAATGAGCAGTGCACATCCTGAACCAGCTACGCGACAGCACGGGAGGGTGGGCGCGCGATCCTAACCTGATCTTTGCGTTTTGCCCGTCTTCTTGCAAACTTTTGCGCGGCGGTCCCAGCCTTTCGTCCTTCCTTTTCCATAAGAGCGTTTGCAAAAAAAACCCGAAACAACTCCCCACTGGAGCAGGGAGGGAAAATTTTTCTCCTTTTGTTTGCAAAATTCCTGATTTGCTCCTCTGTCAGTTTCCAACTGCGCCTTTGCAAACGATGCGCCCTTTCTGTCTGCAACTGCTCCAGGCGGCTCCTTCCCTGCTCCCAAAACCACCCCGCTTCTCTCTCCCAGGCTGCCAAGAGGAGCAAGGATGGGCCGCACAGGCTTCTGGGAGTTGTAGTTCTGCTCCCCTACGTGCGTTTCTTTTTCTTCTGCCCGGCTGAACGCCTTCCAGAGGCGTCAGAGATGGGAGGGGGTTCCTTTGGTTTTCCAGATTTCTCCCCCTACAATTCTTACACGTTTTGCTATTTGCTCTGTTAGTGGATGGCAGCCAATGTGTGCAAAGGTTTGAGTACTGAACTACTGACTTTATTGCAAGATGCAGGTCAGTCGCACCTATAGTCGGATAATAGATTGTTTGGCTGGGACTGCTACACGGACCGGTTCCGCACTACACTGTTACAGCGCTATTATTCCGCTTCCAACATCCTATGGAATCCTGGGGTTTGCAGTTTAGCATTTAGGAGTCCCAGCCAGAGAGCTCTTTGCCCTCAGGAAACTACAAACTCCAGAATTGCACAGGACGTTGCAAGTGGAATAATAGCGCTATAACAATGTAGTGCGGAAATGCCCAGGACCTTGTTCCTCTTCTGTTGTTCTCCCGGTGGGAGATCGTTCGGAAAGTCTTCCTTTTGCAAAGGAGGTCCTTAAGGGATTAAATGGTCTCCCACCGGAAGAACAACAGAAGACTAAGGAGATAGAAGATTTTATTATTAGTTATTTACTATATCTGTATGCCACCTTTTCTCCTAGAATATTTAAAAAACATTAAAAAGATTATATTGTCCTTTTGGAACTTCAATTTATTTGCCTTTTGTGACAAAGCCCTACGACTCTGGGAGCTGGCTCAGCCACGGAAACCCACTGGGTGACAGCGAGTCACAGTCTCTCAGCCAAAGAGGAAGGAGACCTCTGAATAAATCTTGCAAAGGCAAGCCTATGAGAGGGTCACCATAAGTTGGAGTCCATGGCGCACAAGAGCAACAACGCTGCGTAGGACCTATGGCAGCTGTGGCCAAAACCAGTTGTAGCGTCGAAAGCCTGTGGCGCAACTTCCCTTATCCTTGCCCTCCTGGCTGGGGCGATACAATGCAACCCTTCAGAAGTTCGCCTGGATGCAGAAAGCTTTTGCCATGACCTTCCTCTTCCCTTCCCCAGAGCCGCGCAGATTACATTTCATAAAATCATAGCATCATAGAGTTGGAAGAGACCCCAGGGGCCACCCAGTCCAACCCCCTGGTATGCAGAAACACCCATCAAAGCACTCCCTTTTACAAATGGCCATCCAGCCTCTGCTTAAAAACCTCCAAAGAAGGAGACTCTACCACACTCCATGGAGGCAGCCTGTTCCATTGCTGAACAGCCCTGATTGTGAGGAAGTTCATCCTGAGGTTCAGGTGGAATCTCCTTTCCTGCAGCTTGAATCCATTGCTCCTTGTCCGGTTCTCTGGAGCAGCAGAAAACAAGCTTGCTCCATCTTCAACATGACATCCCTTCAGATATTTAAACACGGCTATCCTGTCCCCTCTTAACCTTCTCTCTTGTGCGGACTAAGCATCCCCAGCTCCCTAAGCTGCTTCCAGACCCTTCACCATGTTGGTCGCCCTCCTCTGGATATGCTCCAGCTTGTCAATATCCTTCTTGAATTGAGGTACCCAAAACTGGACACAGTATTCCAAATGAGGTCTAACCAAAGCAGAACAGAGTGTGGCACCATTACCTCCCTCGATCTAGACACTCCTACTGATGCAACCAAGAATTGCATTGGCTTCCTTGGCTCACACTGCTGACTATTTTTTCCCTTCCCACTATGAAACATGTTGCCACATTTCCTGGGAGAAAGGAAGTTAGGAAAAATTACTTTCTGGATTACAACTCGCATTGGCCATGCTGGCCTGGGAATTGTAGGAGCTGGAGTCTTGTGCAAACACCTTTTGCCTTGAAGAGCTACAAAGGAGAGATAGACCATGGCCGAAAGACTATATGTAAATGCGTCAAGAAATAAGGACAGGTTCAGATTTCTGCTTATTGCCGAAGTGCGATTATGGTGATGCCCCCAGCGGCGGCAAGCTGGCGGGTGAGTCAGAGACATCTGCGTTGTCATCGAGAGTTACCATCCTAATGCAATTGCAATTGGATGTGTCCAGAAAGGACTAAGGAAAACTGACAAAGGGCCTTATGTCTTCTGGGGAAATCCTAAAATTGGTCTTAGTCACCGATTCATCCCTGATTCATCTCCTTCCAACCTGAAGAAGATTTGATTTGATTGATGCCCCGATGAACTACACTTAGAGAAAGTCAGAAAACAAATAGAAATAACCTTGTTATTTCCCTGATTATTAGTATGTCTTTCTTACTTGATACTTCGTATTTTAAAAGATATTTTATTACCTTGTTTTATTTACTCTATTTTATTTTTTTAAAACTGTCTCAGGAGGCTTTAGAATAAGCAAAAGAGGTATAGATACATATTACTAAAATTTCCACAGCACAATCAAGAATAAAAGCAAAATATATATGCACATTTACATACAAATGCCTAGATACAAATCCAACTGCCAAACAATTCTTTTCTTCCTAAATTGAAATAAATACATTGAGGTTAAATATCCGTAGCTTCTCAACTTTATAAGATGAATAGTTAATTCCCTTAATCTTTATCTACTTCTGGCTGTCCTACTGTTAGAAGTCATACTGTCTAATTTCTATTTCTTCTCTTTACATTCAAACAAAGTTTATAATATGGCTTTCTGCATATTCAATACATACCCTCTTGTTTCAGCGTGATCGCAAAAAGGTAATAAATAATTGTCTAGATTTATTTTTGCATTACATGAGTAACTCTAACTGTGTTTTACAGTAATCATGTCATTACCAGCTTCTTATAACCATACCATATTTTTTATTAAGAAATCCCTTACTGGTTCCCATTCTACATAATTTTCCTCCTGAGTTTTTCCCCTTAACCAGCATGTCAAACTGTCTAGATTTTTCCTCTTGATCAGCTTTATCAGCCATTCTTCGGGGATATATATTTTTAAAAAATAGCACAGATTTTCTCCGCTCTTTAAAACCTGCCATCATATGACCTCCCCAGTAAGAGTTTAAGGACTTAACAAGAATTCTCCTGGATAAAAAGGTCATAAGAAAAGCATTCTGTTCCCACCATTGCCATCATGAGCGCAGTAACACCCTCCCTCTGTAACTTCCCCAAGGAAGCATTGTTATTTCCCTTGGCTTATTAAACAATAACCAAATATTCTCAATAAAAAATAAAACACAGTAGTAATTGACGGCCTCATGCTCCATTAATTTATCTAATATCCTTTTAAAACTCTCTTAAGCTGGGTCCTGTTGAAGACACCCCATGCTAGCAAATTCCACAGTTTTGGTGTGCATTACAGGAAGCTATCGAAGATTTTCCATACATTTTTGACTCAGTCATACATCAAAATGGAGACTGCAGTCAGGAAATCAGAAGACTAGAACTCAAAAGGGAAGCTATGAAGGAACCAGACAAGATCCAGAAGTGTGAAGATATATAATTGAATACTAAAGTTAGGATTGCCCATGCCATCCTATTTCTAGTTTCTATGGATTGTTGTGAAAGCCAGACGGCGAAGAATGCCGACAGGAAGAAAACCAATTCCAAGGTGGTGCTGGAGAAGGGTTCATACCTGGACTGCTAAAAAAAAAAAAAAATGAATGGTTCATAATGCAAATCAAGGCTGAGCTTGATGATTAAACTGAGGCTGTCATAACTTTGGCCATGTATTGAGAAGACCTGACTCACTAGAAAAGACAATAATGCTTGGGAAGGTGGAAGGTAGTGGGAAAAGAGGAAAACCACAGTCCGGGTGGAAAGACTCAACCAAGGAAGCCACACCTCTGAGCTTGCAGGACTTGGGCAGGCACAACAAATGCCAGATTTCCATATCCTTCCACCATTTCACCTGCTTTGACCAGCAGTCCCCAGTGCGGAGGTGGGAACTGTGTCTTGCCTTGCAGACGTTGTTGAGTTGCGACTGCAAGCCCCAGAAAACTCCGTGATAGGTTTGCCGTAAGTCAGAAACGACTGGAAGGCACACAACAGCAATGGCAGTCTGTGAGATAGATTGTGGCTATCTCCAGCTTCGTAGCTGCTAGCCAGGGGCTGGACTGGATGACCTCAAAGCCCTTTGTCTCCATCCAACCCTATCATTGTATCAAATGCATGTGCAGGAACACAGCCTGCCATTTCATAAACTGCAGCTTCTTCAGCCTGCATTTTGAAGATTTTCTGCAGTACCGCTTGTCAAATGGAGGAACATCCAACACCGTCTATTGCAATGATCTCTATACACATTCCCCAGATAAAAGTTTATTAATGACATTCTCCATTCCTTTTCCAATCAACCTCCTCTGGAGCAGATTTGTATATTATTGTCCAGCAATAATGTATATATCACTACTATAGTTGCCAAATTTGCCTTGGCCGCAAGTAAGGTAAGATCTAGACATCAAAACCATACATAAGAATCTGTACAAGGGTGACCTGACTCAGGAGTTTTGGAAAACACATCAATGCAATTTTATATTGTTGCATTTTTTTTATATTTCTTCTATTCATAGAATCATAGAGTTGGAAGAAACCCCAGGGGCCATCCAATCCAGCTCCCTGCTATGCAGGAACACCCATCAGATCACTCCCGACAGATGTTCATCCAGCCTCTGCTTAAAAACCTCCAAAGAAGGAGACTCCACCACCCTTCATGGAGGCAGCAGCAGATTCCACTGCCGGACAGCTCTGAACGTCAGGAAGTCCTTCTTGAGGTTCAGGTGGAATCTCCTTTCCTGCAGCTTGAATCCATTGCTCCTTGTCCTAGTCTCGGGAGCAGCAGAAAACAAGCCTGTTCCCTCCTCCTCGTGACTTCCCTTCCAATATTTAAACATGGCTATCATGTCCCCTCTTAACCTTCCCTTCTGCAGACTAAACATCCCCAGCTCCCTAAGCCACTCCTCATAGGGCTTCATGGCTTCCAGACCCTTCACCATTTTGGTCGCCCTCCTCTGGACACGCTCCAGCTTGCCAATATCCTCCTTGAATTGAGATGCCCAGAACTCGACACAGTATTCCAGATGAGGCCTAACCAATAGAGTGGTAGCATTACTTTCCTCGATCTAGACGCCATACTCCTATTGATGCATCCAAAAATCGCGTTGGCTTTCTTGGCTGCCGCATCACACTGCTGACTCATGTTCAGCTTGTGATCTACCAAGACTCCTAGATCCCTTTCACACATACTGGTATCCAGCCACGCACCCCCCATCCTATATTTGTGCATTCCATTCTTTCTCCCGAAGTGTGCAACCTTACATTTCTTTGTTGAAATTCATTCTGTTAGCCTTGGCCCATTATCTGTATTTTATTTTAAGTGTGTCACTGTTATGGCTTTTGTTTGTATTCTATTTTAATCGTAACAAATTGTGATGGCTGATAGCTTTAAGCAATAAAGATATGGACGCTGCATATTTGTCATGGAATCACCATGGAATGGAATCACCGCTCCCTTGGGTTTGGAATTAATGGAGATTGCGCTTATGACAATATCAGTAAACGGAGTATCTGACATATGAAGCGCCGTCTTCAACACCGTGAAGCAGGAAGGCAGAGGGAGGACGGAGAAATAGAGAGACGCATGTTATATCTTGGCAACAGATTTCAGAAAGGGTTGTAAACATTTGCTATCATCACTTCCGACCAGTGAGAATTAAAGATCTTCTTGTTTTGACAACATGCCCTTCTCGTGTCGTACCGCTGCAGCAAGCTTGGAATTAATATGTATGCCCACATGCACAGTTGCACACTGAAAGAATTAGCATTCAAGACGGTTATCACATATTGTAGAGAAACAGGAATAGTATCGGAAGGCAGGCAATGTTTCCATGCAGCAGCGTTCTTCTGTTGCTAGATGGCACCATCTACCCTCTTTTTGTCGCTCGTATGCGTTTGGTATTGGCAGCTGCTTCCCAGGCTCCCAGAAAGTCATTTCAAGGGCAAATGTGACTACATCTTGAGGAAAAAGCACTCTCTCCAGATTTAGGAGACGAGCCGTGGGGGAAAGCGGGAAGAAGAAACTGCAGCACTGAGGCAAAATCGTTCAGTGAGGGCTACCTGATTTATCTGAATTTATCTGCATAACTAGAAATTTCTGCCACCTAATCAAGTTCCACGATGGGAGAAAAAGAAGTCTCTCCGGGAAGGATTTGATTTTGCCTCTGCCTTCCTTGTCCTCTCCACTGATACAGTCGTCCCTCCACATTCGCTAGGGTTAAGGGCACAGGACCCCCGTGAAAGTGGAAAAAATGTGAATAATTCTAGCCCCCCCCCCCCCATATTTAACACACAGAAAAGTACGATCAGCATCTTCGACCCACCGTGGATTCCCTTTGAGGCATCAGGGTTCCTCCCCAAGGCAGACGTGGGGGGCTGGTGCCGCTCACGGCCACCTTCACCGCGGTTTGCAGTTTTTCAGCTTCACAAGGCTTGCCGTCCCTATGAAAAATGGCACAGGAAGGCAGCAGAGGGGACGGCAAACAATCTGTGAAGAATCAAATCCGCAAAAGTGAACCCGCAAATGTGGAGGGCTGACCGTACCGTAAGGTGTCTGGGACAGGGAACCATTTGCCCGTGTCGAGCATACTGACGACAATAAGTCTTTAAAAAACACATTGTGTAAAGCTGCCCTAATCTGACCGGTAGCCTGTTTGTGTTGATTTAAGGACTGCCAGCTTTTCAAGTTTGCCTCGGTTTCCAACAACAGCTCCGTTTGCAAGCAAGAGTGAGTCGGTCCGGCTCAAGTCTACTGTTAGGAAAAACTACCTGACCAAATCCCGTCACTGCTAAGCACACAGGAAAATCGGAGCTATTTCTTCCTCAATTGATGGCAACCCTCTGTGGATTCAAGCCATGTTCTTGACACAAAAAGAGAGGGCAAGACGTCCCCCTCTCGAGCAGAAAATGGGTGAATAAAGGCAGCAGCTGAGCTCCTCGGGTCACAGCTCAGACCTTTATCTGCTCAGGTGATGGGTGGAAGGCTGGACGGATTGGGGGGGGACCTGGATCTCAGCTCATTAGTTGTCTCCAATCTGCCAATAATCCAGATAATCAAGGCTCTAGGGTCAGAGCCGCTAAATCCCTGAAATTCAGCTGCTTTCACGTCACCCTTGGCCTACCCTTCTTTCTCAAACTTCGCATTACTAAGAAGCAAACTCCACTAGACCCCCCGCAAGAACTGATTTGGTGCAAACGCGGTATGTCAACGGAGAATCTGTCCAGACCACATTATTTATCCCTGAGCGAGGGAGGAAAGCTTTTTTTTCGAGTCTCGTCCCTCCTAGCTTTCTCGTGCATTTTTTCGTGTGTGCTGTTCTTTGCACGTTTCCAAATTGCGCGCAGAAAAAGAACATGGGGAAAAGCTGTCCTGAGGGGCACATTCAATGGTTGCGTGAAGACGTGGCAATTTGGTGGAAACGCAAGACAGTGGCGTCAGCTTAAATCTAATGGGTCATCAAGGATTAATGTTAAAAATCCTAGCTTTTCTGGCTTCAGAGAAAGTGTGCATGTGATGGCGAACATCATTTTGGAAGTAAAAAGGTTGCTGAATTAAGTTTTACCATACAGAAGGAAGCAGTACGTCTATTATTTCCTCACCCCATCCCCATTTAAACTTGTTATCAGAAGATAGCCAAGTGGCGACTATAACATGGGTTGTTTCCTTTTGGATCTGACATTTAAGAACACAGTTATGGATGTTGAGGTGACAATTCAACCTATCTGGAGGGTACTGAGAGCCTTATCATGCTATGCTCTTATATTTAGTCCACTTTAACTGCCATGCTAACCTCCTGTGGAATTCTGGGATTTGTAGTTTAGCAAGGCCCAACAGCTCTTTGGCATAGAATTCTAAATGCCCCCCCCCCAACTGCAAATCACAGGATTCCATAGGATGTTGCCATGGCAGTTAAAGTGGAATATAGCACTGGAACAGAATAGTATCATGAAGCACTGGAATATAGCACTGGAACAGAATAGTATCATGTTAGGGGAAGTTGCAGCTTGAGATAATTTTTTTTTCCAGGAAGTACTGTGATTTATGCCTGAATGCTTGGTGCAGTGGAGTGCATGAAATGAAAACCAGCAGAAAGGGGAGGGACCTGAGTTACCTCCCAAGGGCATGACTGGCTGGCCTATAAAACAGGAATCTTTCACACTGCAACATTTTATTGCAGATGTCACTTGTAAACCGGTAACACTGGTTGCTCTGGGTGTGCACAGAATGCACCAGATCAAGAGGAGACACGATAGCCACGTTTAAATATTTGAAGGGATGTCAGATGGAATAAGCTTGTTTTCTGCTGCTCCAGGGACTAGGACACGGAGCAATAGTTTTAAACTTCAGGAAACGCGATTTCACCTCAAAATCAGGAAGAACTTCCTGACGGTAAGCGATGTTCAACAGTGGATTATGCTGCCTGAGAGTGTGGTGGAATCTCCCTCTTTGGAGGTTTTTCAACAGAGGCTGGATGGCCATTTAGGGAACACTTTGTGTATTCCCGCACGGCAGGGGGTTGGACTCGATGGCTCTTTGGGTCGCTTCCAGCTCTACGATAAATCCCAGGTACAGAAAACACATCTGTCAACCAGGCCAGGATTGCAGACCTATTGACATCAACATGCGTGCTATAATTTCATCAGCCATGAGAATGGTTCTTAAAAAATATAATCCCCTTATTGAGAAATGGTTCAATAAGTAAGTTCAGCAACGAGCCAGGCAAGGAATTAAAGTGGGAATCGACTGGTCCATTTCCAAGGAAGGTGGAATGACCCATGATTCACACCCCTGGTATTAACATCCCTACTTCTGCAAAGAACAGCTGGTGATTCTGTGTCAGGCTATGCTTTGGAAAAGAGAACCGAACAGTCCCTGAGAGTAGGTCATCTCCTTCTGAGAATCTCTTGCCAACGGGCACTCACTGGCCCTTGCCCATCACTGCTGTGTAGAGCCCGACAGCCCCTTTGGCTGATGGGCACAGTTCCTTCCACAGCTCCCCTTCCTGCTCCGCTGTCAGAACATCCTGTACGCACAGAGAGAAAGAAAGTCAGATGTTAGAAGAGGTGCAGAAACACAAAGAAATCTTGGCAGGATGCATGGGTGGGACTCCTCAGGTCTTGCTGTCAACAATGGGAAAAAGGGGATTAAAACAACTCTGAACTACTTTGCATTTTTGGAAAGTGGAACGCTCCTTTCCCTTTCACGAAATACTGTTTGAACATCTCAAGCTGACGGACTTATTGAGGATTAATGAACAGCGTCTGGAATTAAATAGTAATATTTCGTAGCGACTAATAACGCTGATATAGAAAAGTGAAGGAATTTAGAATTTACAAGAGTTAAGGAGCAATAATGAGCAACAAAATTCATAGTAATTTTGAGTAATGACTTTCAAGTTAAGTAGATTTATCTAAAGCCATTTCTGCACTGCACTGTTATAGTGCTATTATCCCAGTTTCAACATCCTGTGGAATCCTGGGGTTTGCAGTCTAGGGAGGGGCATTTAGAATTCTCAGCCAGAGACCTTGTTGGCCTCAGGAAACTACAAACCCCAGGATTCCATAGGATGTTGAAAATGGAATAATAGCACTGTAACAGTGTAGTGCGGAAATGGCCTAAGTGCGAGGTGTTTCCAACAAGGGCAGGAACCACTTTCAATTAGTTGTAGCTTTTCCTTTTGTTTAGTCCAGCTTAGTTATTTGTGTTGTTTTAGCTTAAATATGTTCTGTTTTATGTTAAATAATTGTAGAGATGTATGTAATTTATTAGCTGAATTATATATATATTTATTTTATTGGTATGTATTGTTTTGATTGATATTTGTGTTTTTTGTGTTTATGTTCAAATGATTTTTAAAAATGTTAATCAAAGAAGAAATATTGTTTTAACGTCTTAATCATCTGTAAAACCACTGCACTTGTTAAAAGAAAAAAAAATACTATGCACTTCCATGCTTCACTGATTACCGTCCACCTGGAATTTAGCAAGGGTGACGCTTTAGATTGTTGCTATTGTGTGCCTTCAAGTTGTTTCTGATTTATGGTGAGCCTAAGGAGAACTTATCATGGGATTTTCTGGGGCTGAGAGTGTGTGACACACCCATGGTCCACCCAGTGGGATTCTGTAGCGAAACAGGGAATCAAACTCTGGTCTCCAGGGTCACCGTGCAACGCTCAAACCTCTAAGCCATGCTGGGTCTCACCACGAATTTACCTTCCAGCATACCTTACAGGGGGAATGATGTAAAGTAGCTATGTATTTTATTTGTAAATAAATGCATGCATCAATCAAGTCGTAACTCAGTGTTACAGAAACTTTCCACATGAATCAAAGTGGGGGTTTATGCTACTAATGCCGCTGGCCAGGTCAAGCTGCCCAGTTGCCAAGTACCAACAGGCTTCCACTTCTGTGTCCACCCAACTCAACTGTATAATCTGAGCAA
Source organism: Cyclura pinguis (assembly GCA_030412105.1). NCBI lineage: Eukaryota > Metazoa > Chordata > Lepidosauria > Squamata > Iguanidae > Cyclura > Cyclura pinguis. The sequence goes on from CM059611.1 coordinate 5,411,724, forward strand.
CTTTCTTATGAATGACGCTATCCCCGCAGCTGCTTTGCCCTCGGATGAGCAGCCCCAACACATACCTCTCTGTTGACGAAGATAATGCTGGTGGATTCCTGAGCTTCGGGCCCCCCGATAGCGTAGTAGTGCCTTACTTGCTCCGATGTCAGGCTGCACCTGAAAGGCAGAAGTGAGATGGGACTGATCAGTAAAAAAAAAAAAGAAGAAGCAAATCCGGGAGCTATCGGATACTGGATTTGGTATGGACCCGAAGAAGACGTCTCATTGGCAAGTAGAGCAAACTGGAATCACAGCCTAGCAAAGAACATACAACAAGGGTTGTGGCCTATTTATTCCAAGCTAAAATTTGGTTAAATATCTTGGGTATCGAGGCTTGATTTTTAATAAGCGTAGGGTCAATCTGTCTAGCCCAGCTTTGGACATTTTTCTGGTGGCTGTGTTTATGATGTTGTATAAGTTACTCTCTATTTAAATTCGAGCATCAGAGAGAATCTTTGCTTCCTCTTTTCTCCAGTATGGCTTTCATATAGACCTTTTAATTGTATGAATTTTCAAAATGGCAAATCTATTTCATATTTCCAGTCCAAACAGTCATTTAGTTTAATCTTCAATTTTTGACAGCCATGATTTGTCTCTTCTCTCTCTCTGGGTGCCTAGCTTCTCTTTCAACTACTCTGTCAATGGAGACGTCACTTCAAATATTTAGTATGCAAATTGTTTGTATTCACTCAAATGTAACAAATCAGCAACCAAGCAGGGGGTTTTCTCCATCTCTGTTCAGCACGGGCCATCCAAGGTCCTTCGACAATACTGTCTAGTTTCTGTCTAGCCGAACTTAATGAATCTTTAATGAATCTTAATTAATTAATTAGTCTTAATGAATCTTCAGCTTTGCAGTGGGGAATGCTGTACTTTCCAAGGTGCCTGTCTCTACGGACAGTTCCCCAGCTCACTCTTGAACTGGGGGATTATCTGTTTCTGCCCTTGCGGAATCCTTCCATATCTTTATACGCTTAAAGGTAATGATAATTACCCTGAAAAGCTAGGAGCAGTATGCAAATTGTGCTACTAACGGGAGGCCACCCTGGCCAGAGTGCCAGAGCCTGAAAAATTAATAACCCTCAGTACTAATGTTGTGCTTTCTCTCTTTAAGAAATATTTTATTGATTATTATCCCATTTCCAACCAGATGGCAACACAAGACAGCTAAATCAACAAATTGGTATCCATACTGCAGGCCAAGGGTGGGTGACTGTGTCCTTTTCTGATGGACCAACCTCCATAACCCTTACTACTGGGCATGGTGTTGAGGAATGATGGGCACTCTGGGACAAAACCATCTGGCAGGATACCACTCCCATCTTCCAGGGCAATGGAACATTTCTTGTTTCTCCTATTATTCAACACATTACCTGACGTAGAATTCCGCACTGCACCGGCCCGCACTGGTCTCATTCCGTGCGATCCCCAGCAGCACTGGGTTACTCAGAGTGGACGGTGGAAGGTTCACCTGGGAGAGGCGAAAAGATTGGTTCAGCACATAAATGGGAGGAAGCAATTCAAAGCCAGGCCACTCTCTCTTTCCTCCATCCCCTCACCTCATCCTGGATCTCTCGGAGAACAGCAGAAAATAACTCCCTGACCACCAAGTCCCCTTGAAGATCTTGATGGCAAATGGGCCCCTCCACGGCAGTGTGTCCTTTCACAACCTGAGAAGAAAAGGACATGAGAGGAATTTAGCTTTATTCTCAGTGCCTAAATGGCCACTATGAGCCATGGATCTCACTCACTGGCCACAATGGACCAGAAAAAGCTATTTGGGCATGCATGATTTAATGAGACCTGCAGCAACTGGTTTTCGGCCATGACCCCCATAGGAGCTCTTCTCAGGTTCTAGAGCCCCCCGTCAAATAGGGATACAACACAGACAGAAAATCATTTATTACTGAACACCAAGAAAACTCAAGCATTCCAACAAACTGGACAAAACTTAAAAAAAAAAAGGCTGCATGAAATTAAACATCTCTCAGGCCCAATGTGATGCTTGAGCCTGTTGCTCTTCTGCAAGTTTCATGATACTGGGCTTCAAATGAGACAATGACGGTCAAAGATCACCTCTTGTCACAATATCAGTTCTGTCCCGAGGAGGCTGTCAAACAGTGTTCTGGAAAGATTTTACACATAGGAGGGAAACTATTGACTCCAATTAAGGTTGCTGCTTGGGTATTTCATCAGTTCAGTTACCAGGGCCCCCCATAAACCCCTGTGGCCCCCTTTAAATTGGGAAAAGCCGATCTACAGAACTGGTGTAGCAGTTGAGAGCATGGCATTATGATTAGAGAGATCCAGGTTCAAATCTGAAAGCTCACCGGGTGACCTTGGGCCAGCCGTTCAGTTCTCTCAGCCCAATCCGCCTCCCAAGGATTGTCGTGGGAATAAAAATGAGGAGAAGGGCACTGCATGATGTCTTGACCTCCGTAGATGTAACAAAGAAATAATACGCATAACTGAACTTCCAGTGGGACCGTCTGGTTACTTAGAAGCTGAAGACAGAGGCCACTTCTGCAGTACACTGTTATAGTGCTATTATTCCACTTTCAACATCCTATAGAATCCTGGGGTTTGGAGTTTAGGAAGGGGGCTTTCGAATTCTCAGCCAGGGAGCTCTTTGGCCACGGGAAACTACAAACCCCTGAATTCCACAGGATGTTGGAAGTGGAATAGTAGCACTATAACAGTGTAGTGCAGAAATGGCCAGAGAATCTGAAACCCTCCCTTCAGGAATACGCCCCATCCCATGCCTTCCAATATTTCAGCAGTGCCCTCTTCTCTGTACTTGTAGTCTTGCCCGACGCCAACCACGCAAACACCACTAACCTGTGGCTCTGGATGTCCACCAGGAATGTCAACCTTCCCAGGCGCCTCCGCTACGAGCAGACTCCGTTTCAAGAAGACAAACTTATCATCCACCGTGTGCAACACGGCTCCCACCCCTAAGGGCTGGGCCAGGTAGGCTTGGCTGTCGCCGAAGTCCTTCTTCCCCCGTTCCTGGAGGTGCACGGCATTATCGGCCAGGTTGGTGCCCACAAAGTCCTTGTAGCAGGTGAGCCCAAGATGGAAAGTCAGAACGGCTCCTTCCAGTTTGACCGAATGGAGACGGAATTTCGCCCCATCGAAGAGCCACGGGTTCTGCTGGCAGCGCGCCACCCATGAAGTCTCGATCTGGAGCTGGTCTCCAGGCAGGGGCTGCCGGTCATAGAGAGGGGAGAGCTCAACCCGGACCTGAGCCTCTGTGATACCCTCAGGAGACGGGCTTTGGAAGACGAGGGAGATATCGGCATCTGCCTTCTCCATCTAAGGGCACCTGGAAGACAAAAAAGTGCAAGTTACACCACCGTAACCTTTCCCGGAGGTTCAAAGGCTCAAGTCTTTTCTTTCGGCCAAGGTCAAGCTAGTAATGGGTTTTTAAATATCCCTTTAAAGCAAAGCTGGCTGATGCACAGAGACACGTAAAGTTCAAAAGGCACAAGAGTGTTGCCACCTTCTTTGTGGGCCCTGTGCCTCTGTTTTTAAGGCAGCTCAACACACTCAATTCGAGAGAATTTTTTTTTTCCTGGTATGGAAATTCAAAGAGAGGCAAAACGTTTACAGCCGAATTTTCCGCATGTCCGGCCGCCATTAATGGCACAGAGTCAATAAAAAAGATGGTAACCTGATTTCTTTTTTTAATTTAAAAAGGTCAGTATTCCAGCACTTGGATCTATCCCCCATCACCATAACTGTGGCTGAGAAATACAATCCCGACAAATTTCTGCTTGAGAAGCAAGAGCCCACAGAAATAGTAGCGCTTGGTTAGAATAAGGGTCTCTTGGCCTCCCTCCTTTTCTGGGAGCTCTTACTCTGTTATACAGTCGTGCTATTATTCCATTTCTAACCTCCTGTGGAATCCTGGGGTTTGTAGTTTCCTGAGGCCAAAGAGCTCTCTGGCTGAGAAGTCTCAATGTCCCTCCCTAAACTGCAAACCCCAGAATGCCATACGATGCTGACAGTGGAATAATAGCACTATAATAGTGTAGTGTGGAAATGGCTTAGGCTTAAGGCCTTGTAAAGTCTGTCTTCTTCCTCTCTGCCCTATACCCTCCTAACAGCCATGTAAGGTAGTCCAGGGTAAGAGAGGAGCACAAGGTCACCGAGAGAGTTTCCTGGCAAGGTAGGGATTTGAACCTGGATTGTCCACATCAGAACTTGGGAACAGCCACCCACAAGTGGCCTATAACTAGTTACTTTGGGAAGTAACCAAAAGCTACTTTTCAAAAGTTAAGATCATGGAAATTATTTTATAAGTTTGTATAATTCTATATGTTTTAATGTTTTTAATTGTTTAAAACGCTTCCAATTCATTGTTGGAAGCTGCCTTGGGTCCCATTCTGGGAAAAAAGGTGGCATACAAATATAATAAATAAACAAATCAATACAAATAATAAATAAATAGGTGTAATCAGAGCCAGCATAGTGCAGCAGTCTCAGCACTGGACTATGGCCATTTCCGCACTAGACTGTTATAGCGCTATGATTCCACTTTCAACATTCTATGGAATCCTGGGGCTTCCACTTGGCCCCTCCCGAAACTGCAAGCCCCAGGATTCCATAGGATGTTGAAAGTGGAATCATAGCGCTATAACAGTCTAGTGCAGAAATGGCTTATGACTTTGGAGTCCAGGGTTCAAGTCCCTGTTTGGTCATGGAAAGCCACTGGGTGATCTTGGGCATGCCACACACTCTCAGCCTCAGAAAAAAACAGTGACAGGTCTGCCTTTGGAAATCACTTGAAGGCACACAACAACAATCAGAGCAACAATTTCTAGGTATTTCCCACGGTTGGTTTCCAAGGGCATTTTTTAGAAACATTTGGCAGGAATTCTTTTACGGTAAGGTTCGTAGAAATTTGCTTATAAAGCCTAGCGATTTTCAATCAAAAAGCACCAGAAGGGGGGGGGGAAGAGAGAACAAGCGAAGCAGCTCCGACGCACATTACTTCCTAGTGTCTGACGCGGGTAACGACGAGGAACGGAATGAGGAACGCGTTCCTAAACAGGCAAATTAGCGCGTTCTACGCACACACTGTAAAAAAGCAGGCGAGAAACTTGAACGAATTAATGCGTGAAATCAACAGGCGGCTTGCTTCCTGCTCTATGCGTCCCACCGCATCCACAGGACACGCTTAGTTATCAATGCTCGTTGTCATAAAAGGATGATTCGTGCGCGCCTATCGAGCCAAGACTCAGCTGGGCGCATCTGCTGATTCGCGCTCGCGGCAAAGAATGCCTGCATTTCTGGTAATTGCAAATACATGTATGCATTTATGGCAATGCATAGCTATTGATGGCCATGCAAATAAGTGCATGCATTTATAGCCATGCAAAGATGCATGCATTTACTGCCATGCAAACAGATGCATGCATCTATGGCCATGCAAATAAAGGCATGCATCTATAGCAATGCTGCCACACGGCCGAGGCCACGTCGGAGGATGCGATGCTAAATCGCGATGCCGCCCGGGGGTTGCAACGTGCCTCCCCGACCCCTCTTCGCACCTCCAACAGGATCGGGAAACCTCCCACCCGGAGGACCGTCCAAAAAGCAAAGGAGAAGCCCCCTTCTGGTAAAGCAGATCCTCTTACCTCGCCGCTGCCGCCTCCCGGAAGGAAGTCCTTTTTTTCTTTTTCTTTTTTTTTAAGCCTTGACGCGGATCTGGGTCGCATCAGCGTCTCTAGTCAGTACGCCTGGAAGCCTAGCTCCTTTGCCAAGGCCGTTTCCGCACTGCACTGTTACACTGCTATTATTCCACTTTCAACATCCTGTGGAATTCTGGGGTTTGTAGTTTTCTGAGGATTCCAAAGGCCCCTCCCCTAGACTGCAAACCTCAGGATTCCATAGGATGCTGAAAGTGGAATAACAGCACTATAACGGCGTAGTGTGGAAATAGCCTAAGGTCGCCAGAAGTAAACCAGTAGAGTACATGGTACTGTCACATTTCGTGCATGAGAAAGCAAATATGGGACACTCATGCTGCTATTGATGTGCCATTTTGCCACCTTTCCAAGTACAGGGAAAAGAAGATTTTTTAAAACAGAACCCAGAACAACTGACTAGTGGGATAAGCCCTATTATTAACAAGTGGCGTCTGCAATAAAATGTTGCAGCGTAGTCCATTTCCACACTATCCTGTTGTAGTGCTGTTATTCCACTTTCAACATCCTGTGGAATTCTGGGACTTGTAGTTTCCTGACACCAAAGAGCTCTCTGGCTGGGAATTCTAAATGCCTCTCCCTAAACTGCAAACCCCAGGATTCTATAGGAGGTTGAAAGTGGAATAATAGCACTATAACAGTGTAGTGCGGAAAGGGCTGTAGAGTGCTCCTGTTCAGGCGCTGTCTCTTTTTCTTCTCCACCAAAGACAATAAACATTCTGTGTGTAGTGAAATTTAAAGCCCTGGGCCTTGAGGAGAGCCAGGTAACAAATAAAAAAAATTATGATTACGATGTTATTAAAGTTAAAGGCAAGCCCTAACCTCTTTCCTATCTGAGCACCTTGCTTGATCTCTAGCGTGTTTCCCAAACTCTGCTCTTCCAGGTGTTTTGGACTTCAGCTCCCAGAATCCTTGATCATTGGCCAAGGCAGCTGGGAGCTGAAGTCTAAAACACCTGGCGAATGAGAGTTTCAGAATCACTGGTCTATAGCAAGCAGTCAATGAAGTTTTTTCTAGGCTATTTCCGCACTAGCTTGTTATAGTGCTCTTATTCCACTTTCAACCTCCTATGGAATCCTGGGGTTTGCAGTTTAGGGAGGGGTATTTAGGATTCTCCGCCAGAGACCTCTTCGGCCTCAGGAAACTAGAAACCCCAGAATTCCACAGGAGGTTGAAAGTGGAATAATAGCATTATAACAGGCTAGTGTGGAAATGGCCCTAGCTGTTGTCATATTATTTCTTTGCTAGTGTATGCCAAGCAACATGCTGCCAAAGTCAGAGCTGCGGGAGCTGGTAAAGTTGGCAGCCTCAGCTACAAAATATACAACAGCTAAATGGAAGGAAATGACAGAAACTTGCAGCAAGGCCAAGGGGGAAAAAAAAGCCATCACGCTAATGCTGCCTACCATCCGAAATCTACATTTTAAAGGCTAAGAGCTTTCCAGTATTAAATCTCTTTGGCTTTTGCCCTTATAATGGATGTTGCAAGTTCAGAAGGAGATGAAAACAAGTGAGCTCCCGGGCAAAGAGTTATGGGATTATAACACTTTGATTTAATTATGGAGCAAAGGCTTGCCGGTTCACTCTTGCTACAACACAGCAAGGCAATCTTCCTCGCAGTTTAATGGAAATCGCTTCCAGGAGTGAAAGAGAAACAACCGTGTCATCTTAGCTGCCCGGTTTAGTCAGACAGATGAACTGATCTAAAAAGGCTTTTTGTTGATTTAAAAAAAGTGCCTCGGATGAATCAGAAGTTTTTTTTAAAACGCTTTCAATAATGGTAATAACAACCACAGGCAGCTCCAAGGCCATTTCCACACTAGACTGTTATAGTGCTATTATTCCACTTTCAACCTCCTATGGAATCCTAACAGTTTGCAGTTTAGGGAGAGGCATTTAAGATTCTCCGCCAGAGAGCTCTTTGGCCTCAGGAAACTACGAACCCCAGAATTCCACAGGAGGATGTTGAAAGTGGAATAAAAGCATTATAACAGTGTAGTGCAGAAATGGCCCAAGTGAGGTGCTGAGCTTCTTTTTGTATCCTTCATATTGTGAGGGGGACTGGCAGGGGTACGTCATGGAACACTCTTCCAAACGTCAAATGCTCCTGGAAAGTTCCTTCATCACGAAATCTAACTTTCTGTGTGCAGAATAAAATATATATACAGATATATTAAGCAGAATTTGCTTATGTGAGCCCCACTGTGGCCAGGCCTGCTTCTTCTCCTCACAGACTGATATGGCAGCTTGCCCAGTCTGCTAAAGCACCTTGGGCCTTTCCGTACCTATGTTAATAATGATATTATTCCACTTTCAACGTCTTATGGAATCCTGGGGTTTGCAGTTTAGCCAGAGATCTCTTCGGCTTCAGTAAACTACAAACCCCAGAATTCCACAGGATGTTGAAAGTGGAATAATAGCACCGTAACAGCGTAGTGTGGAAAAGCGCCTTGTGGCTTCGCTCAGCTCTGCCTTCCCCTTTTAACCACCATCTTTGTGTAAAAATGGTGAAGCCTTTCAATAGTTATTTAGAACCGCCTTTATAATTCTATGGTAGCCTGGTTCTGTCTGGTTTTAATTACCGTATATCATTCAGCTGAGTCAATGTTTATAAAAATATGCAATAATCATAATTAAAGTCATGAACGGAACAAAGAAGTCAATCCTCTATGTATGTCAAAGCTCAAACAGTTCTTCAGAATTTGTTTAGACAGTTTCTTTATAGCTTTACATCAGCATATAAAGTACAGATAACACAACCATCCCTTTGGCTGCCCTTTTACCCAAAGGCTCAATTCCCAAATCTACATGTCAAATTCTACCGAATGTTGAAAGCGGAGTGATAGCACTATAACAGTGTAGGGCGGAAATGGCCAAGGTTATGCATAAAGACAATTGGATGTTCTGGTACCTCCGTTTCTTTTCGAGCAAACCATGATTTCTCATGATCGACAGAGTCAGAGGCTTTGATGTAATCTTTAAAGCAAATATTGGCTTTTCTTCTGAAATTCCTTGGTGCATTCCATATCCACTGCATGTTTGCGATATGACTCCTAGTGCCTCTTCCTTTTCTTTACCCAGCTTGGACATCTTAACATTTCTCGCTCCATATACGGGTAAAAGCTTTTCTTGCAAAATTTTTATCATTACTTTGCTGGCATGGAAGATCAGTGCACCCTGGGCTTGGCGTTGTTCAACATCTTTCTAAATTACTTAGATTCTGCTTTGGTCAGACGTCGCCTGGAATACTGTGCGCGCTTTGGGAGAATACAGTTCAGAAATGCTATTGACAAGCTGGAACCAGAGAAGGGTGACCAAGATGGAAACCAAGATATATAAGGAACGACTTAAGGAGCTGGATAAGTTTAGCTCGTAAAAATTACATCTGAGAGGTGATAGGATCTAAAGGAATGTCATATAGAAGATGGAACAAGCTTGTTTTCTGGTGCTCCATTAACTAGAACATTATCCAGTGGATTCAATTATAAGAAAAGATCGTATCTCTTGTGACACAAAGGCAAAATATTCTTGTTTCCCCCTTCCGAAGGATCATTTTTACGCTGTCACAGATGTAATTTACTACTATTACCACTGTTAATTGACTTGGTTTGCTTCCTTTCCTCACTTTTAAATCAAGCAACTCCCTACTTTTCTCAAAACCCATTGCCTCTGCAGAACAAAATTACAGTCTGTTGGAATCCCATTCTCAAATTCCAAGATAATAAGTGTGAGCGATCCTGGCCGTGTGGCTTGCCATTTGTGTCACAGTTTAATGGAATGAGAAGAAAATAGCTGCTGAAGAGCTCTTTTGGGGTTCCGATGAAGAGGAGAAAGCGAGACCAATGCATCTGATTAGGATTCCGACAAGATTAACAAGGAGACGGATGAGGCCGTCAAAATGGATCAAGAAAGAGATTATTTGTGGCAAAACCTCCAAGGAGTTGGCCGGCTTGACACATCATCAGCCAAAGTGTGCATCACAACTTTATCCTTTTATTGGCGCTGGGTTCCTTCATGTCGGATGCTGTCAAATTCCCCGTCCCCAAATCGCGTACCTTCAGGACCAAAACCTTCAGCGCACAAAATGGGGAAGGCGCCAAGTTTGCTGTAATCACCGAAACTGCCTGGCAAGTTTCTATCATGCTACAATGCAGTCAAACTACAATAAAACCCAGAAGGGTCTTGGCGTCCTGGGCCATTTCTGCACTACGCTGTGACAGCACTATTATTCCACTTTCAACATCCTATGGAATTCTGGGATTTGTAGTTTAGGGAAGGACATTTAGAATTCTCAGCCAGAGAACTCTTTGGCCTCGGTAAACTACAAACCCCAGAATTCCATAGGATGTTGAAAGTAGAATAATAGTACTATCACGGTGTAGTGCAGAAATGGCCCTGGATGCCACTTCTAGACCTTGGACATTTCCGCACTACACTGTTGTAGTGCTATGATTCCACTTTCAACCTCCTGTGGAATTCTGGGATTTGTAGTTTACTGAGGCCAAGGAGCTCTCCAGCTAAGAATTCTAAATCCCTCTCCCTAAACTGTAAACCCCAGGATTCCATAGGATGTGAATGTGGAATAACAGCGCTATAACAGTGTAGTGCGGGAATGGCCCTTATCTCCCGTAATTGCAGAAGTGCAAAGTCTTGAAACTTACTTTTTAAAAGTAACCAAATTACTCTTCCAAGATTCAAAAATAAATTAGTTGGTTTTGGAAGACAAAGATGACTCTTTCTTGTTGTTCAAAAGGTTAAATAGTTACTTCTTAAAACATCAGAATACTACAAGCTGTTGGCCTCAAGTTTGTGGTATATGCTGAGATTAAACAATTAGCTGTCTTGTTGTTGTTGTGTGACTTAAAGTTATTTTCAACTTACGGTGATCCTAAGGAGACCAGAGTTTGATTCCCTGCTCAGCCATAGAAATCCACTAGGGGATCTTGGGCATGTCACACACTCTCAGCCCCAGAAAACCATGTGATAGGTTTGCCTTAGGGTTGCCATAAACTGGAAATGACTTGAAGGCATGCAACAAGAGTAACAAGGCAAACCTATCATGTTTTTTTTTCTCTGGGGCTGAGAGTGTGTGACATGCTCAAAATCACCCAGCGGGTTTCCATGGCTGCGTACGGAATCAAACCCCAGTCTCCACGGTTGTAGTCCAAAGCTCAAACCACTACACCATGCTGGGTCTCACACTTATTCTGCAAAATTAAAACACTTATGCTGCAAAAGGAGTGAGGCCATCCCTCCCTATGTTACTGTGCCAATGTATCTTCGTTATCTCTTAGATATTGAAAAGGAATTATCTACAAGTAATTAGTTAGTTTTAACCAGTTACTTCCAAATTTTGCAGCTGCTGGATGCCATTAACCCCCAATTTAATTCCCAGCCTCGAAGGAGGGGATTAGGACGGTTTGGTATGTGTGAAAAAGAACATTGCTTTTCCATTTATTTGTGCTAAATACCCGGATGCCTCTCTGGTAATAGCTCCATTCAGTAAGAGATTTCCCCCCAACACATGAGGATGTGTGTAATCTGATTAGTAATTGGCACTAATTAATTTTAATCTTAGTGGGAAACACGTGGGGGGAAGAGATAACAGGGAGGAGGGGAAAAGTGGAGGAAGAGTTCCTTCGAGTATTCCTACAAAGTGCATTTATGATTCCCAAAGGAGAGACGACTGGGTGGTCATACGGTGGGCTGCACCTCTCTCTTGGAGCACCAACTTAAATCAGCATGTGATTTGGATGCTGCGGATAAACTGAGCTCCAAGATGTGGGGAAAGTTTCCTCTGCCAATTCTACAGTAGTTGAAAAGAGATCTTAGGAGGTATTCCCAGTAATGTGTGTGGTTATTTTTCTGGCCAGTTGGTAACCCGAGAACTAGATGATACGGAAAACGTTTCCAGTCTCCGTGGAACACCTTTCACGGACCCCGTGACATACGGGCTAAAGTTTTTTAAGGAGGGTCACTCACCCTTGCTGGTCCCTTGGGAATGCAGGAAAACCAAAATACAGTCTTATTCTTCATTTATACCTCTGCCTTCCTCACCTGGCGTGGAGATAATACTGCATTTGCTGGCGTATAAGACTCATTCCCCCCCCCCCGAAAAAATACTGTTTGACAATGGGGTGTGTCTTATACACTGGTGTGTCTTATACACTGGCACATACGGTACATAACTGCTTTTATGCTTTTCCTGACATGTTGGAAAACAAACAAAATATTGCAAAAATATCTAAAGTCTCCGGTATTCTTTCTTTTTCAGAGGAAACTCAGACTTGAGTAACATTGCTCTTGGATCTCCCCCCTGATCTCTGGATGGCAGGGACTATGGAACGATCATATTCTCCCGTTTTCTTTTTATTCTTTAACCTTCCCTTCGCACCATGTGGGGGTCATGCCCCCCATGAGTCGCCCCGCTGGTCCCCTGGCAACACTACCCCTCCTCGCTTTCAGAGGCTTCTGGAAGGCAGGACCTGACTGGGCCTATTGTAGGAAGACCCCCCAACCGAGAGAAAAGGATCCATTATCCTCTCCACTTTCCCTGGTAAAAGAAAGAAGCCACTGTTGCAACTTTGACAAAAGTGGGTTTTGTTGGTAAGATCCCCTTGCGCCTTCTGCTCTTGGCTACTGGTGCCATTTCCATGGGCTGTTCCTCCCGTTAGGAGGGGTATCTAATATCCCAGAGGACAGGATCAGAATTCAAAATGACCTTAACAGATTAGAGAGCTGGGCCAGGACTAACAAAATGACTCTCAATAGGGAGAAATGTAAGGTGCTACACTTAGGCAGGGGAAAAAAAAAAAATGAAATGCACAGATATAGGATGGGTGACACCTGGCTTGACCACAGAAGATGCAAAAGAGATCTAGGAGTCTTAACAGACCACGAGCTGAACGTGAGTCAGCAGCGTGACGCAGCAGCTAAAAGAGCCAATGCGATTCTATGCTGCATCAATAACAGTCTAGTGTCTCGGTCAAGGGAAGCGATAGTACCTCTGTATTCTGCTTTGGTCAGATCTCATCTGTAATACAGCGTCCAGTTCTGAGCACCACAATTCAAGAAGAGTATTGGCAAGCTGGAACTTGTCCCCAGGAGTTTTTTAGGAACTGGGGTTGCAAAGCTTGCCCTGGTAATATTAATTTTATCCTTTTCCCAAGGAGATCAGGGCAAAATTCACAGTACTACCTTCCCTCCTGAACAAAGGCTTTCCGCACCACACTGTGACAGTGCTATTGTTCCACTTTCGACTTTCTATGGAATCCTGGGGTTTGCAGTTTAGGGAGGGGCATTTGTGAGTCTCAGCCAGAGAGCTCTTTGGCCCCAGGAAACTACAAAGCCCAGAATTCCACAGGAGGTTGAAAGTGGAATAATAGCACTATAACAGTCTAGTGCGGAAATGGTAGTGTAAATATGTTATAAAATGTCATACATGCCAAATATTAACATATATATTAACATGTTATTATACATTATATATATATATATATATATATATATAGTTATACACGTTAGCTTTTAATTTAAGATGGGGGAACCTTTGGCTCTCTGCACATTCTGGGAACTATAACTCCCATCAGCTTGAGCTACAGTGGCCAAGAATAAAGGACTGCAGAACCTGTTGTCAATATTTATTTCAGGGACACCTTTTTATCTGGAATATAGGCATTCCAGATAAAAGACACAACAAAACAGGGGGAGCACGGGCGCCACTAAAATAAACCTCGGGCGTACTTTGAGCCCAAGCTCTACAACAGGGCAAACCAGTGAGAACTAAGGGCATCTGCAAAGTGCCCGGATGGAGCTCATTCCCTCCCCCCTTTCCGAAAGGGGGCGGGGCCAGGCGCGGCAGGAAACCGAGCGTCGGCCTCAAAATGGCGGCCGCGACCCGCGCGCGGACTGTAAGTTTCCATAGCAACCGCCTCCCTCCCCGCAGCTGCCGTTTCCCTCTCTTGCTCCGCAACGCCCCTTCCCCTTAATCTGTGGTGGTGGTTTATGGTCATTTCCCGTTTAAAATACATTTAAAACTACTGTTCTACCTTCCTCCCGCCCCCGTTCCTTGCTCCGTACCTTCTTTTTACACACCCTCCCCGGTTTTTTCTCCCACAGGTATGACCCTGTGTGCCTTCGAGTCATTTTTTTTTCTTGGGGTTTTCTTGGTAAGGTTTGCTCTGAGGGGAATTGCCTCGGCCTCCCTCAGGGGCTGAGAGCGTGTGACTCGCCCAAGGTCACCCAGTGGGTTCTCATGGTCGAGGGAGGATTCGAACTCAGGGCCCCAGACTGGTTGTCCTGCAGACCCAGCAAGGCTGCTAGCAGACGAAAAAGCTCCCTCTGCTCTGGTCACAGAAATGCTAATACCCATCCTTTGTCCAGTGTTCACTGACCCAGTAGCCCAGAGGCCAGTTGGAAGGAATTCAGATGAACAGAAGCATTTATACCAGGCCTGGAAACAAACAAACAAACAAAAAAGGAGGTTTTTGTGTTACAACCAAGTGTTAGGGTCAGCATGATCGGGCCCGTTCCCTTGCCTGTCTCTGAAAAGGGCTTCAAAGCGCATATAATATAAACTCTGGGTGGCTTACAAGATTTGAGTCCCAGCAAATAGTCCTGTGGTTTGGGACTGACTTTCTGAATGAGCTGCAACTACAGTTGGCCTCGAGCCTTGGAGAGAAGCGGGTAACAAATGAAATATTATTATTGTTATTGTTCTTACAGTCGGCCCTCCACGTTTGTGGGTTTCACTTTTGCGGATTTGATTATTCACGGATTCTTTGCTGTCCCCTCTGCTGTCTGCCATTTTTAACAGGGACTGCAAGCTTCGTGAGACTGAGAAACCGCGAACAAGGCTTGCAAGTCCCTCTTAAAAGTGGTGTGGGGCAGCCGGGGAGGGGGCCGTAAGCCCCCCCAGCCCCCCACGTCTGCCTTGGGAAGGAACCCTGGTGCCTCAAAGGAATCCACGGTGGGTTGAATAGGGCAATCGTACTTTTTTGTGTGTTAAATATGGTTTGGGAGGGCCGAAAGTTAGTCACGGGTTTTCCACTTTCCTGGGGGTCCTGTGCTCCTAACCCTAGCAAACGTGGAGGGATTATTGTATTATTATTAATTGGCCCACCAATTGTTAGGGGCATAGGACCCCTGCCAAAGTAGATCACAAGTATCAAAATGTGTGTGTGTATCTGTGGGAAGAAGGTGGAGAGAATGGGCACTCAGAGTCCAAACCAGGAAAAGAGGTGCATTGACATGGTGGCCCTATACTTTTACTCTCTTGTCTATGTCCTTCCTTGGGGGCATTCGGGGGGGGGGGGTTGTGCTGCTGAGAAATCAGAGTGTGGTCTGTCCTTAGCTGGCCGGGCAATGGATGGCGGAGGACGAGGACCAGAAGTGGGTTTTTAAAGCCTGCGCAAGCTGATCAGAGCTGCAGAGAGAGATTTCCCTGGAAAAGAAGCACCCGGGGGACAGGAGTTGGAGAAATGTGCAAATAATCAAATCTGTTAAAGTGAAACCTGCAAATGCGGAGGGCCAACTGTAAAGTGTTTGCCGGTCGTTGAATGAGGCCGACACCCTTCGTGCCTGATACTACAGCGTCGCTGACGCTGACAGCAGGTTAGAGAAATGTTAGGGTGATTCTAAAATACCTCCTGACAAATAGCACAGCCTTGTCCCAGGAGGATAAAGGAAAGGTCTGTCTACAAGAGAGAGAGAAACAGGAAGATGTTGAGATTATAATTGACAGACCGTTTAATTTAATAATAGCATTCTGTTGTATAGTTCGTTAGAAGCTTCAAAGCACTTGTATCTACATTAGCTCCACATGGGAGCACTCATTGGAGGAGTAAGATGTTGTTTGTATCCAAATCTTTCTCACTTTGTCAGATCAGAGGAGCTGAACTCTTTCAGTTCCCTAGTAACCTTGTAGGTTGAGGAAATAAAACCAAAGAAATACATAAAGCCGAAAACAGCCTCTGCTGTTGTACTTGTATCTTCATTATTTGTTCCTTGAATGCCAGGAATAGCAGCCAGCAGGGTAACTTTGAAGTCTTAACATTTTTCTAAAACTACGGTGGATTTAACCATACGAAAACAGGCATGACACTGGTAGGACAAATGAGGTTACTTGGCGTTGTGGCATACAAAACAAGGAACTGAGAAAAACCAAGAACATTCTTGACATTGTTGCTGCTTTTTTTCTGTGTTTGGGGATAATTTTTATTTTTTTGCAACTCATATAGAGAGTTATGTCAGTTTTAATTACTTCACTTTGACAACATCTGTAGCCACGCCTCTGTTGAGATATCTCTCCCTGTTTTCTTCTAGCTGTACAGATTGCACTAAAATGTTTATGGCTATGTTCTGTTTGCAGTAATATCTTAAACAGTATGTTGGAAGGCTACAGAAGAGTAAAGTCACTTCATTGTGCTAGACAGGTATATTGTTACAGCTTCTTAACTCCAGGGGTTTCTGGATGAAATGTATTATTTAGATTCATTTCAGTCTGGTTTCAGGTCTGGCTATGGGACAACCAAAGTTAGAAAAGGTGATATGGGCCGTCTAGTCCAGCCCTCTGCCAGGAATGGGGAAATATACAGCTACAGTGCTCCTGACAGATGCCTATCCAATTAATTATTTAATCTTCTTTATTCTTCTACTTCTGCTTTGTTTGTTGCCTTGTATGAGTGTGGATCGGAAAGGCAGCTTGTATTTTAATTCTACATATGAATAAATATTAAGTTGATAGAAAAATAAATGTTAACACCACTTAAGGCCCATGACAGTAATGCAAGTCAATATCAAAGTATCTTCATGTAGTCTCGAAAACATTACAGAGTGATCCCAGGTAGCTTTTTTGTGAAGAGAATTCCAGAGGTAGGGGGCCACTGCTGAAAAGGCGTTAGCTGCCTTCTTTCAAGCGGCAAGAGAATCCCCAAAAGGGTTGCTTCTAATTTTTAAATGTGATGTTCATTTATACCTTAGTTTTTTAACTTTTTGCAGGGCCTTATGGTTTTCATCAGCCAGAGTTGCTCCTGCAAACAGCTTCTGTGATGATAATTCTTATCTCCTGGTATCTCCATTTGAAACCTGCCAAAAGTGCTACTCTTTCCATAGTCTGAGATAAGGTATGTCAATATTATTCCCATTTTACTATAGAGGAATCGAGGCTGAGAGAATGAGACTAAACTCTGTAACCGCTAACAACATAGAGTGTAATTACCTATCTTTTTATTTAGAAGGATGTCCCATTGAGTTCAGTGAAGCTTACTCAGATGTAAATAAGTGTAGGAGCTTGAACCATAATCTTTGTCAGTGAATAACTTGAGGGGCTTTTACTGGAAACCTCTACAGCTTTCTGCTTTTAATCACTAAGAACAGTATTTGAGATATTGGTATGGTGGCAGATCACTAATCAGCAACCAGAATTACCTCAGCCAAATGAGAGTAACTGTTCTGCCATGGCACCACGCTTTCAATAATCCATTCATCTTCCAAGTGTGTTGTTAATGTCCCTTGCTCCATTTTCTCAGACTAAGCATACCAATTCCTTTCCTTGTAGGATTGCTATTCTGTATCCTGTCTTTGTCTAAACCCATTCCAGTTTGCTCGTTGTTGTTGTGTGCCTTCAAGTTGTTTCTGACTCTAAGGTGAACCTATCATGGGGTTTTCTTGGCAAGGTTTGTTAGAGAGCGTATGCTTTTGCCTTCCCCTGAGGCTGAGAAAGTGTGACTTCCCCAAGGTCACCCAGGAGGTGGATTTCTGATAGTACTGCTGAAATCCGTGCAGACTTCTTCACTAGGTGAGCCTAGATATTAAAATCACAGAACACCTAGGAGTCTACCCTATGCTATGTCAAAGCATAGGGTAGAGCATGGTCCATCCAGCTCGGTGTTGTCCATACCAGCCTTTCCTAACATGATGCCTTCTAGCAATTTTGGAGTTTCATTGCTCCTGACTGCTAACAGTATTGTATGGGGTTGATGGGAGTTACAGATGTAAATAAGCAAAAAACAAAAGAACCTAGAGTTTTAGTCCTTGCTATTTTGAACTAGGACCAGGGAAAACATCGGCCTGAAACCTATGAAAGCTGCTGCCAATTAGTACATCTAGCAGTAGAATCTAGCAGTAGTTTATAGTTTGTCTTGATCCTACCAAAAGATGCTGGAGATTGGAAGGACTTTTTGGATGCAAAACAGATAGAGGCAGGACATTTCATGGAGTAGAGCGTGGGGGCCACCCAAACCATGTCAGGAGGCCCACATGAAACCTGTAAATTATGTCCCCCTGGTACATAGACCAATGCTCTGACTTGGAATAAGGCAGCTTCCAGTATTTTCTTCACAAATGGCAGCTGCCAGTCAAATAACTTGGTAAATATAACTTTTAGGTCAAGGGTGGGAAATGTGTAACCCTCCAGATGTTATTGAACTGCAGTTCCAAGGTGATCTAGCCAGCACAGCCAACGGTAAGTAATGCTGGGGTTGCCATTCAACAATGTCCAGAAGGTCACACAATTCCCATCTTTTGTTGAGGCTGTCACTTGGTTACATACAGGCAGACTGTCAAATTGTTATGGGCAAATGGGTTGTTTATACTTCTGTGCCAGCATTCAGTAACCTATGCCTGAGCTAATCTAAGACCTCTCCCCTTTGAATAATACTACGTGGACCCCGTGCTCATATTACTGAGGGGAAAGGGAGTCAACACTACGCACAAGTTGCACAAGTGACTGCTTAAACCTGCTGTGCATGCATTGGCACATGCCCTGTAGGTTCACCACCCTGTGCATTTTTAAGAGCATCCAGATATTCAAAATACTCTTTTTTGTTTTGCTACTCTCCATTTCCATTTTATTTTAAATGCTTGTTGCTTGAGCTTCATTGGTCCTCAATTCTTGCATTCTCTTCAGCTGGCGAAGATGTCCCCAGGGCAGGACTGACCCTGGTCTAGTTTAATAGGTGGTGCTTTCTCATAAATGGTAGGATTACTACAAAAATAAATTGTCTGCATCCCTTTGTTTGCTTGTATAAAAAAGGGGGGGCAGTGTCAGGGGAGGCATAAAAAAACAGAGAAACTGCTTTCAACAATAATGCTGTTGAAGGACTGGTTCTCATTTGTTCCACGAAGCCGAAGGGAACGGCGAGCTTTCAAAAGTGAAGAACGGGCTTGTGTGTGATCCGTTTGAATTAGTTTTGATTAGAGTTGGCAAACTTGCTGGAGGGCTTCCAGTGCTCCAGGCATGGTTCCAATCAGCCTGTGAGATGCCAGTGATTTGAAATTTCTCCTTGGAGAAATGCTGTGCAAATTGATATCAACTTTGCAGCTTCTGCTAATCTGTGAGTGCTTTTTGTCAAACTCTCCTGTTTGCCAAATCCCGACCTTGTTCTCCCTATGCATATACAATCCTTAGCCATGTTTTCTTTTTCTTAAATAAGGTGAGGGGCAAGGGAGGCTGGCAAATGGGGCACTGCCCACCCGCGCTGAGCTCTTCCCCAAAACCAACTCCCTCTTTCATGCTGAATTTAGCCTTCATGCTGAAACGAGTTCTCCTCTGTTGTATTCTGCAAAGAGGATTACCCATTATCTTCTTTTAACCATATGCAAACCTAATCATTAAAATGTTAAATCATTAAATTAAATAAACTAAAGCTTATAGATGCCCACCATGGCACTACCTTCTGTAGTGCGGGATTGTGAGGCAAGATGGTAGCACTGCTACTGATAGGATCACCCACATTAGACAGGCTTTTGCTGAGGAGCCAAGCTAAATGTGCCAAACAGCTAAAGGGCAGTAGCGATAGTGAGGGGCGAGCCTGGCAGAGGATCTCTTAGAAACAAATTCAGTGACACCATAGCTAACACTTAGTACTGCACAGAAGGAGGCACCGGTAAACTACTTCTGAATGTTTTTTGCCATGACAAAATGAAATGCTTTATGGATTATAGCAAGGGATTTGATTATGTAAATCATGCAAAACTGTGCATTACTCTTAAATAAATGGGTGTGCAACAACATTGGATTATCTAATGCAGAAGCTGTACTTAGGACAAAAGATTACCATCAGGGCAGAACACAGAGAAATGGAATGTTTTCCAGTTGGCAAGGGGGTCAGGCAAGGCTAGATTTTGTCACCCTATTTGTTTAACTTATATGTCGAACATATCATAGGTAAAGCAGGAGTAGACTCAGAGGAAAGTGGGGTGAAAATTGGAGGAAGGAACGTTAACAATTTAAGATACAGAGATAACACCATACTACTAAATAGCAAGGACTTCGAACAATTACTGAAGAAAGTCAAGGAGAAAAGTGCAAAGGCAGGTTTACAGTTGAACATTAGGAAAAAGAAAATAATGACCATAGATTTACAGAACTTTAAAGTAGATGATAAAGGCGTTGAAATAATTCAAGATTTTCCATGTGTTGGCTCAGTCGTTGATAAGAATGGAGACTTCAGTCAATAAATCGGAAGATTAGGACTTGGAAGGGCAGCTATGAATGAACTAGACAAGACCCTGCAGTCTAAAGATGTATAATTGAATACTAAAGTCAGGATCATCCAGGCCATAATATTTCTTACTTCTGCACATGGTTGTAAAATCTGGACAACGAAGAAAACTGATAGGAAGAAAATGACTTGAAATGTGGTGTTGAAGGAGAATTCTGGAGATACCACGAACTGCCAAAAAGACAAAAAATGGGTTCCAAGAGCAAATCAAGCCTGAACTGTCCCTAGAAGCCAACTGAGACTGTCGTAATTTGGACATGACTCACTAGAAAAGACAAGGATGCTTTACAGGTACAAGGGAGTAGGAAAAGAGGAAGACCACATCACAGGCGGATGAACTCAGTCAAGAAAGCCCCAGCGATGAGAGCTGCAAGCCCTGAGAGTTGCTAAAGGATGACATAAGTCAAAGTCAACTTGATGGCAGTTAACAACAAAAAGCTAGTATGTGAGAAATCAGATATTTCTTTTAGTTGGGTGACAGCCCAACTGTATGGCGGAGAGAACACTTTCAAATATCTCAGAAGGTTTTGGCTTCGAACTCTGAAGACAACCTACAACTGCCCTTTTTGGATTCTGAGTTCAGCCTCCTTTAATCTTTCAGTTTGTGTTTTTTTGCACTGGTTAATGATACAGAATTGATTGAGTGAACTCCACATGGTAATGAGCCAGATGGTGTTTGCTTGAACTCCAGAACGAGAACAAATAAAACCCTAATAGTGTAGTGTCAGCTGAACAGTGGCAGAAGAGAGTGGAGTGTTGGAGGTGTGTGTGTGTGTCTGTACGTGTGTGTTACACTTGCCCTCCTAGGTCTTCTGAGGTATTGGCTAGCCGGAAACGAGCAGGTTTAGAGGGAGAGGATCGATATTGTTAGCAAAACATTTATTTTGTGTATCAATTACATTGACAGAATGCCTCTCAGCTGAAATCTTCTGGTACTGTTAACTACCTCTACGTGCTTTGCACTTTTGGATTTGTTTGCCTGTAGTGAACTGCTAATAAGAGGAAGAAATTCATCCAGACTAAAAGGAAAGCTGCCTTCCTGCAATCACAGTCAGGCTGCATTTGGCAGCCTTTGAGATGTAATGGTTGGAATGGGGGAGGCCTCAGCCAGCGTGATCCGAGATTAGAGGAGTTGCACTCCAAAACATCAGGAGGGAAGCAGGTTGTCTCTCTGGGTCAGATAGATTGTTACTTGGAGAGTAACTTTGAACCCATCATTGTAGTTCTATTCAGATAAATCATGGCCTATTTCAGCAGGAGTCAGCATCTCTCTTACGTTTTCATGCTCCCCTGTCCTTTGAAAGAAAAAGAAAAAGAAGGTGAAGGAATGAGATTCAAGGCCTTTCCACACGACACTGTTCTAGTGCTATTATTCCATTTTCAACATCATGTGGAATTCTGGGGTTTGTAGTTTCCTGAGGCCAAAGAGCTCTATGACTGAGAATTCTAAATGCTAAACTGCAAACCCTAGGATTCCATCTGATGTTGAAAGTGGAATAACAGCACTGTAACAGTGTAGTGCAGAAAGGCCCACAGAAAGCTTAGCTGAGTTGTGGTTTGCAACACTGACACTCAGTTGCAGAAAAAGGTTACTGTAAATCAGGGATGGGCAACTGTTGCAGGGTCTGTTAGCCCCCATGAGATGTTGGAGGGCCACACCGCCTCCACAACTCTTTAAAAATATGTTTACCTCAAATGCCCCCAAATTCCCTTTGGGGTGGAGGATATTTTTGTCGTGTTTTTAGCCCTTCCCAGGGCGTTTTAGGCGCAGAGTGGGGGCTGCAACTTTTACATTTATACTTTTGTTAATAACTTTGTATAGTTTTAAACTGTATTGTTTTTAAACATGCTGTTAGCTGCCTTGAATTCTGTTATTGGGGGAAAGGCGGGATATAAATGAATTAAATAAAATTTTGAAGTCTCTTCTAGTTTACTTCCTGTTTTGGAAAAAGGCCTCTCCTGGGCCTAAAAGAGCCCATCCTTCCCCAAGTGGCAAAAATGCCTCCCATGCCCCCAGAGGGTGTTTGGGGCAGTTGTTTGACCCCTGGAGGACCCTGCAGGCCATGTGCTGCTTGTGGGCCCCACTTTGCCCACCCTGAACATAAATAGAAAAGTGTTGGCAATGCCAAGTGAATTGTATGTTGGACTTTACTTAAGAATGTTTATTTTTTCTGTTTTTTCCTAACTTGGTGTAAAAAAAAAAACTCCTAAGAATCATATCTGAGAAACAAAACCACACACACACACACACGCACACACACACAGCAACAATGTTTTTCTCTTTTCTATGGCAGTATTGTATTACTGATACTGTAGTACAGTTATATTTAATTTAAAAAAGCAATCTTTATTGATGCAGAAAAATCTCTGGGAGGGCTGCGTGGAGGAGACCAGAACTTTCTACCTCCGTTTAAAATTAGCTTGAGATATTTATTTATTTATTATATTTATATGCTGCCTTTCTCCCGGAATGTGACCCACAGCGGCTTCCAACAATTAATTAAAATATAAAAACATTTAAAACAATTAAAAGCATTAAAAGGATATAAAATCATAAAAAAAACCTGAAGTAGTACGGCATCCTAACAAATTAATTGTTAATTTGTAAGCTACCTGAAGCCCCAGGTTTGGGTGAAAGAAGGGTATAAATAAAGTTAATAATACTGTGGCCAGTCTTAGCTGTACTTTGATGAAATAAGCTGGCTTTACAACCCAGGATTTGAACCTGGCTTGCTTCAGACAAACCACAGTTACAGCTAGCTGTGGTTTGTTGGATTTGGGCAACATTAGAAGCTATAGTTAATCAAGCTTCAAGATTCTACAGGAGGCAAACCTGGCTCCTTCCTGTCACAGTAAGCCGGACTTTATTGTGACATTTGGACACTGTCTCTGCCTCTCAGTCTAGCATACCCCCCCAGGGTTGTAGCAAGGATAAAATCGGGAGTGGGGAATGTGGGAGAATCTTGTATAGTGTCTTGAACTTTTCGAAGTCCTGGGTAGGAAAATATATTGGAAAAGAAAGGCAAAGTACTTTGTATCTAGGAATGATTTTAAGAAGTGAGAGGGCTGTGACTCAGGGAGTCCAAACTATTTGCTAAAAATATATTGACAGTGGAATCTAGGCAGTCAGCTGGTGCCCTTTCTCTTGTGACAGTTTGCTGAAACAAGG
This sequence comes from Cyclura pinguis, assembly GCA_030412105.1. NCBI lineage: Eukaryota > Metazoa > Chordata > Lepidosauria > Squamata > Iguanidae > Cyclura > Cyclura pinguis. The sequence continues at coordinate 5,435,150 of CM059611.1, forward strand.
GAAGACAACTCCTTCAGGAAAAAAAGCTTTCTCCTTAACCTTTGATCATGGGCTACAAATACAACCCCCCCATAGAGAAAATGAGATGTAGCAGGGATTGGGGAGAAAGAGGAAATTGAATGTGACACCTCTTTCCACAGACATACCCAGTAGCATTTTGTTCTTCTGATCACGAACTGCTTCACTTCTCTATTCTGTTTTGTACTGAAGTTCAGAAAAACCAGTGTTTTGGGGTGTGTATGGGGAATTATGGAGAAAACATGAAGAACTGTAAAATGAGCTGGGAAAACAAACAGGCAAGCAGCTCTGCCATTATCTGCAGGTGGTGGGGGATGAGAGAAACCCATCATCTACCCCTCTGTTTTTGGACAGTTTGCCCATTGCAGTGGATGGTTTTTCTTGATCCCAGTTGTTCTGTTTGCTTTAGCACCGGTGCTGTCCTTTTGAGGGCAAGCCATACATGAATTTTGTGGTGGCTTTCTGATTTCTAAACACACCTTGTCCCATCCACCCACCCCGATCCCACCAGCAGCAGGGCAGCTACTGGGGCTTGGCTCCCGAAGGAGACGCAAAGCATCGTTCGGTGAGAAAGGGCAAGGGAGGCGCGTTTGCCGTTTGCAGCAAGGGACCGTGACAGGGAAGGGGGGCTCACTGGGTGGTTGCCTCAGCAACAAATCAACTGAGTGACAGGGATGCAGATGGAAAACTGCGTCCTTTATAATTTTGCCTCTTGATTAAGGTTCCGCCTGACTGGAGACAGCTAGCCGTCTGCTTTGGGTGCTTCAAGGTCACAGCACAATGTGGCCATGCTTCCCCAAAGGTCACTGTGGTGCCTAGATAAAGTGTAATGTCCTGGTTGGCACCGGACTGAGGAACATTTGTGGGCAGCTGACAGGCCATGGGGCAGATTTGGCGTGGAAAAGAGAAGGGTTCAGCCAGCCTAGGCTTTTGCCTGATAGTTTTTTTTTTCCTATAATGGATCTGACCTGTCTCATCTTATGGAGCATTTAAATACAAGGCCTTTCAGTCAAAGTCAGAAACCAGCAAGGTTGAGCAGGTTCTGCAACTACTGATTACCCAAGCAACCAAGCTGCCATTTTGAAGCACTCTGTTTGTCTTTGTCTGTCTTTTGACTCACTCACACACACCCTTCTTTTTATTTTCAGCTGGAGCAGATGTAGAGCAGGAGTAGACAACCAGGAGTGTACCAGATGTTTTGGACATCCCATACTATCTTACTATTGGCTCTCCAGCATGGGGCTTTTTGGCATTGCAATCTGAAAGATCGCCAAGTTGCCCGGTTTTGGTTTACAGAGGTAGCACTGTATTCTCCCCAGCTTAGTCTCTGAAGTCGGTTTTGTAAGGCTCTTAAAAATAAGAGCAGTCCGCTGTTGTTAGTCAGCAGTTGATCTGAGGACCCTCTTTTAGAGAAAACTAGTGGGGTGGTGTTATCTGCCTCCTGACATCCTTCCAGGATTTACAGAGCTCTGGCCAGGCATTCAGACCAGACCATTATGTTGTACTTGGCTTCCTTTGGTTTTTTTGGCCTTTGTTGGTTCTCTTTTGTGTTGCTGCTGTATCAGCAACTAATACTTTACAAAGCCCTTGTTTCAGTCTCCCATCCGTCATCACTGTATACGCAGAACCAACCAGCAGAGAAAGCAGGCAGAAGGTTGTCCTGTGTAGTACCAGCCTTTGTTTGCACAAGACTGGAGACAAATTGTGTTTTCTTCCATGTTATGTAATCAGTCTTTCCTCAAAACCACTCTGGCGGCATTCAGAAATCTCATGTCCTCACCCCCTATATTTTAACCCTGTAAAATTTTATTCTCAGTAGAAGGATCCATATTAGTCTGCGGCAGGAGACGCAATTTGTAGCCCAGGATGAGTATTTGATGGAGAGGACGTTGATCCACGGAAACTTTTCTCTCACAGTAAATCTGTTAGTCCTTAAGGTGTTTCTACCAATTGTAGGGTCAGGTTAAGAAATGGCGACTAGGCCAGAACACCCTGCTCACTGAAGTTTCATGGCTGTGTGGGGATTTGAGGCCAGGGCTCCCTTTCTGCCCCCTTCACGTGATTGCAGAAGTGAGAGTCGCCTTCACATTCATTGTCACAAGCGTTTTTGGGTAGAGAAAGGGGAGTATATGGAGATTGGTATGATGTTTTTCTGATTAAATATTTGTTGCAGTTACATGCCTCCAAGTGGACTCTGACAATCCTATAATAGGTGTTGTTGTTTTTTTTATTGCCAATATTTGTTCGGATGAAGTTTGCCATTGCCATTGGGTGTGAGTTGCCCAAGGTCACCCATGGCAGAACAGGGATTTGAATTCCCAGAGTCCTAGGATAACATTCAAACCACTACATTTTGGTGGGTTGAAATTAAATATGCATTTTTACTTACATATTCACTGTATCATGCTTTTCCTCCAGGTAAGCTCAAGGTGAAATACATGGCACCCCTTCTCCTGCTTTATCCTTGGGCAGCTGGTGCCCAGGGTCACCAAGAGAGTCTCCTGGCTCAGGGGGAACTAATATATAGATTGTCCAGCACTCTGGTCACTACACCACCTTCTTTTTCATCATCTTCTTATTCTATTTTTCTTTATAATTAATGTTGCTCTTCCTCCAAGGAAAGGTGTGTGTGATTCTCCCTCTCCTCTCTTTTAGTTAGGTTATATAAATGAATGTTTGATCCAAGGTCACATTGAAAGAGATCTTCAGCTGTCTGGAAATTTTAACATGCACGTCTTGGATCTTAGTCTGAAACTAACACTGTAGGCCTTTTAATGTAAACTGTGAAAACTCCAGTTCAAATAACCACAGGAAGCTCTGTAGGTGGCCTCAGCCATGCCACTTCTATCTTTCAGGCTCACCACCCTCACATTCAACATGAGAATATTAATAATACTAGCCCACCTGACAGGGGTGTTGTGGGAATTACTGTGATAATGCACGCAAAATGCTTTGAAGATTCCATGTGCTTTACAAACATAAGGTATGCATTTGAAATGGAACCATCTGGAAAAGTGTAAATCCTAACTGCTGCTTCTTATTTCTCTTTTATAGAACCTGTGGTCATCCCAGAACAAGAGAGTGGTACTCCTCAGGAAGTATCCAGATATGACTTTAGCTGTTCCTTATTTTATCTGCCGTTGCTGCCAGCAATGCCGAAGTGCCAGGCACAGACCCCGGGCATTTTCAACCTCCCTTTGCAGTTGGTGAGTGTTCTCCTTACACATCATTTGCAGTCTCATGGACTCCAACCAGGAACTACAGGGCCTTGACTGAGACTTAGGTCTACTGAACTACCCAGGGCTTGTAAGTGTTCAGGAAGGGAAAAGGGGTGTGTGAGTGTGTGTGCGGGATGGGGATATCATCAAATTGTAGAATTATAGAGGTGGAAGGCTCATCTAGTCCATAGCCAGTACAGAGGTTTTTGACAAAAACATCCTTTACGAGAGGCCATCCAGTCTCTGTTTAAAAAAGAGTGAAGAGGAGTCCAACACTTTCTGGGTTAGTTTATTCTAAGGAAAGGATATGCATGTGATATCAGCCATAATTTTTGGCAGCAATACAGATCTTTAACTAATTTTGCTATAAAGACTAGGATTTGGGTTCCATCAACTGGTTCCCAGCATGCTGGGTTACTGAACATTGGACCACGAACACAGGCACTCCCAACCTCATCAGCTTTAGGCTGCAGGAGATTCTCCCACCCTGTTTTCCATCCCCAGCCTGGCTGCCTCTGGCAAAAGCATAACACAGCCCACTCCCCATGGCTGCACCTGTTTAAACTTTTTAATAAAATTATTTACTCTGGTTGTGTTTTCAAGATTTATTCCCAAAACAAAAGGGAAGTACAGGAGAGGGAGGGTAGATATCCATCTCTTTCCACTGGCAGTTTGTCCCGCTCTGAGCTTTCCTGATAAGAGAGACAGGCTTTGGTTGCCACGTTTCAGGGGATAATATATACACAGCTGGTGGAAATCTTGAGTTTGTAATGAGGCATCTGCTCTTTTATTTTCTCTTTGTGTGTGTGCGAGACAGAGAGATTGTCTTGCACATAGTTCACCCGACATTCTAGATTGTTATTCTTAAATTTTGTATAACAGGAGAACAGAATAGCAGAGCCACATAAAACCTGTTCCCAGAGCCATTTACTTCTTGGGGAATCACTCAATGTCTTGTTTTCGGTTTTGTCAAAGTGTCCATATGGACATTGTCACCTTCCAGCTGGAACACAGGACTTGCATAGAGGGATCCAACCAAAGAGCCATCAGTTCCTGCAGTCTTGTCTTCAACACCAGCTGTTGTCTGTGGGAAGTTTGCTTGCTTATTTATTTATTAAAATATGTATATTCCATCCTATATTCCAGAATAGCATATAAATAAAATCAGTTCAAACTGTTTAAGACAATTTGAAGTATAAAACAGTAAAAGATGATAGAGAGCCAGCCTGGTGGAACAGTTTGAGCGTTGGACAATGACTCTGGAGGCCAGGGTTTGAATTCTTATTTGGCCATTGAAATCCACTGGGTGACCTTGGACAAGTCACAGCCTCTCAACCTCAGAGGAAGGCAAAGGTGACCCACTCTGAACAAATCTTGCCAAGAAAGCCCTGTAATAGGATTGCTATAAGTTGGAAGCAACTTGAAAGTATACAGCGACAATGAAAGATAATCGTAGACATTGACTGAAAGCAAATGAAACAATTTAACAAGTCAAAACCATTTAAAACCATGTACAAGTGCAGATTTTTGTTACACTGTTTTATTGTGATATTTATTTAGTGTACAAACAGGCCATGTTTGCATGCAGTGGTAAACCAGAATCCTGGCTTGTCGTGAATATGCTGAATGCTAGTGCACATAGTATTATTACTTCTGTTTTTCCTCTTCTTGCTAGTATGACTGTTAAACAAACCAGGAAAGTTTGGTTTATGATCTTGCCTTGTTGCTCCAAAACAAGACAGGAGTTGCAAACCAAGAACCAAACAGTGACTTGAAATTTTGGGTTGGAAGGACAAAGCTGTATATTCTGCAGCTCCAGAGAACAGGATTAGACCAAATATTCCTACATTACAAAAGGATAGATTTGGTGGGCGTTAGGAGAAACTGCTTATACACTGGAGAACCCTTTAGTAATGGAGCCAATTACCTAAAGGGTCGTGATGAGCTCTTCTTTATTGGAGCTTTTCCAGCAGGAGCTAAACAGCCATCTGTTTAGAAGATGCTCTCTAAATTTCTTGCATCAAGAAGAGAGTTAGGTGACTGCTAAGATACCTCTCCAGCTTTATGATTCTAGGAGTAACCACAGCTGTGCCCTTGTCCTTATAGGTTGCCAGCCAAGAACAGCAGCTATTATGACTTGCTGGGCATCAAGCAGGATGCTACCTTGGAGGAGATCAAGCAGGCCTTCTTCAGCAAGTCAAAGAAGGTATGTTACAGCATGTGGAAGGTTGCTCCCTGGTCTGATTAGGGTAAGACTATTTGCTGGACAAAATGGCAGTGATGATTATGGATTCTCTACAGGCTTTGCTCACAGCTATGTTTTCATGGACCACAAAGGTGGGCTATGTATTATAAGCAATCTGGGACTCCCAATCATCAAATGGGCAGTAGATGATACAGACAAATCCAAAAAAATAGCTTTTAAAAAGCAGATTCTACAGATGATAAACATTTGAGGGCTAAGCCTGTGCTCAGACAAAGGTGTTTTCAGTGAATTTCCAAATGCTAATAGAGAAGGACCTTGAAAGGTCTCCTTGGGAAGGGTTGGTGCATTCTCAGAGCTACTGCGTGGACGCTGGCCCATCTAATCTTGCATAAAGGCAGGGCTGCAAACATAGTCTCAGATGCTGACCTTACAAGGCATGTAGAGAACTTTGAAAACAGAGAGTTCCCGAAGTAAGCTGGACACAACCCTGTTGTTTTTGTCATTCCAGTTCCTCCCCAAAACCAGAACTCAAGGCAAGTTGTGTCCAGGTTAAAATCAACACTTTAGATTAGACTAAAAATAGGCAGCCAAAGCAAGACAAGTATTTGTTCCTGTCTTTGTGTTCCAGAGAGTAATCTGGTTACCAATTTAATTTCTATATAAAATCAAGAATATCAGGTGAAAAAAATGAACTGTAGAAACAGCTTCAGATAAAAAGCTGTTAAGAGATCTCTTATGGCAGGACAGAGAGCAGGACTGACAAGCACCTGCAGGATCATAGAATTGCTATCAGATAAGTGTGCCTGGAAGAGACAGTTCCACAATCGGACAGCACCACAGATTAGGCCCTCCTGTAGAGGAGTCACCCATCTAACTCTGTGTCCAAAAACATCTTCACTCCAAATCATGCCTCCTTCCCTTTCACCATTGCAGATTGCTGTCCAGGTTTTGAACCATGCAGCAGCAGTGGGGAGTGCAATTTGGAACAAAATTGTTGTAAATGGGAAGGAGTTAATGTCTCTTCCATGCTTCTGCTCTTTCTGAGATCAACATGGTAAATAAAACTACAGTAATTTTGAACAGCCAGCCATGAAATACTTTGAGCCATGAAATAATTTTTATCAAAAGTCCCTCTTGAGGCACTTGTGACTCACTCCAAGCAACAAGCTGAGTTACTCCTTGAAAAACCTGTCAGGTGGATTTCAGCAAGCTAGGCACATTTCCTAACCCAGCTTTCTGTACTTGCGTTCTTGTAAAATACATGAGAGCCAGTGTGGTGTAGTAGTTTGAGCATTAGATTGCAACCCTGAAGACTAGGGTTTGATTCCCCGCTCAGCCATGGAAACCCACTAAGTGACCTTGAGTGTGTCAGTCTCAGCCCCAGAAAACCCCGTGATAGATTTGCCTTAGGGATGCCTTAAGTCCAAAATGACTTGAAGGCACACAACAAAATTAGCAGTTGGCAACCTGTGGTTCTCCAAATGTTGGACTTCAACTCTCATCAGCTGTAGCTAGCATAGGCAAAGGTGAGACAGCTGCCATCCAATAACTTCTAGAGGGCTTCAGGTTGGTCATAACCTATTCTAGATGAGGTGGATTACATCTCTCATTGGCACCAGCTGGCGTTGCCAGTGCTGAGGGATATTTGGTATTGTAGTCCTGAAGATCCAAAAGGACTCAGGGTGTTCTGACATTTTGCAGCTTGAAACACCAGTCTGAGATATTCATTTGCAACAGCCTCTCCTGTTATTGAAACTCCAGTGTAGATAAAGGGCTTGATCCATTACAAGTTTTTCCCAATTCTTACCCCACCCTGACCTCCAGTGTGTTCCTATCTTGGTGCAGGTAGCAGAATCTCCTGCTGGAATGTGTCCACGATCTAAGTCAAATAGAACTTTACTAAAACAGGAGTGAGTGTGGCTAATAGAATAATTGCAGGAAATGTGAGGGAGAATGTGTTGGAGAGCAGCTAAGCTCTGAAGGTGTTGTAAAAAGTGATCAATCGAAACCTAGCTGAACTCTCCTTGGCATCCTGGAGAATGTGGGTTGACTTTGGTGATTTGTCTCCTCCCTTTCTGTCCTGAAGAGGGCAGTGTTGGGCTGAAAGAATGCTGGGTGAATTTTCCTAAGAAAAAGTGATGTGTTTGCATGCGTGTGTTCATCAGAAAGCCCCCTCCGTTTTAGAAGAGTGTGTATTTGTCTCCAAGAAGGGGGAGGCATATTTCATAAGTCCTAGTTTACAAAATTGTGGTGCACACAAGCATTATATTGGTTCGCATACTCTGTTCAACCCCTTGTTCAGAGGCTGGACGGTCATCTGTTGGGAGTGCTTTGATGTGTGTTCCTGCCTGTCAGGGTGTTGGACTTGATGGCCATTGTGGTCTCTTCCAACTCTATGATAAACAAACAAAGAAGACTCAAGTAAACATTGCTTCCCCATTCACCCGAAGCTGAGATCATGGATAGACTAAGATTACAGAATCATAGTACTGGAACCTCAAAAATCATCTCATCCATCTCCTTGTCAGTGCAGGAAAACTGCTTTTACAGTCATCCCAATATCTGGCTGTCCAGCTTATAAATTTGCAAGGAAGTGGAATCCACCATAATCCATGCCAGTCTGTCTTCCACTGTCAAACAGTTTATATGGTCAGGATGCTCTCCTAATGTGTTGTGTAAACTTGGCTTCTGAATTCTGGCTTGTTTTGGAGAAATGAACCATAGTTGTGGGTTCAGATGTTACAAGAAGTCAGGATTGCAGTTAAAGGGTCGTAGAGCCGTCTTGAGCATACCAGCAGCCTATGCAGGTTTCCAAGAGAGCAAATCCCTAGGTGTGTCTGCTGTGTTGGAAACATCATGAAATCTGAACTGAAGCCAACAGTAATTTGTGGGGTCAGGGTTTCTGGGGAAAAACAGGAGGATTTTTGGTTTAGCTGGTAAAATGACGTCATCTGCTACCACCTTAGGCTGTGCTGTTCTTGTTTAAGTTTAGCTGCCTTCACAGTAATGGGATGTTGGAATGGATTTTCATAGCAGTAATATGCAGTCTTGAACTACGTCTGCTGAAATGCATTTTTGGGTGACTTGATGAGGACCCCTTAGTTTTACAAAAGATCTATTCTTGGTGAAGATGAAAATGGTTACTACTGGGATTGATCTGGATCAGCACAGCTGCCAGTATTTTGGGCCTCTCTGTGGGTGAGTGGCTCCAGGAGTTTATCATTATAAACGTCTGCCCTTACCACTACATCACTGCTGATTTTCAGCTTCTGATGCATCCGGCTAACTGCAGAGCAGCTGTGGCAAGTACTTTCAGTTTGTATAGTCAGTGGTTTCTTTTGTCTTGCCAGAATCATCCCGGCCTTATCATTCTGCATGCTTTTGTGCCAGCCTTAAAGGTAATAGAAAAGTGTAATTTTTTTGCTGTAGAAGAAGGATTGAAGCTCAGAAGTTGAGCATTTGAAGGCGACTTGCATTCCTATTAAACCAGCCATTTATTTTGGGGTATAAGAACCAGCATTTTATTTTATTTTATTTTGCAAAGAACTGTAGTTCAGTGTTTGCCTTGCATACAGAAAGTCCCAAGCAGGGCTAGGGAGAAGAGCCCCTGCCCGGAAGACTGGAGAATCAGTGCCAGTCATTGTTGACAGTCCATGTCGATATGGGCCAGCCATGTGCTTAAGGCTGCTTCCTGTGTACACATCATACTGTGCCTTAATAGAAGGCCACTACTGGGTATTTTTGACAGCTTGTCCAAAGCCCTTTTGAGAAGGAAGCAGCTTCCCTCAACTCCAGAGGAGTTACTCAGATACTTTTGATACGCTTGTAAGAATTTTGGCAGACGACCTAGTAATCTGTAAACTTACTTCCCACCCCACCTCCATGGCCATAACATTAATGGTTTTGTGGATGAACTGTGGATGATTTTATCTCTTGCAATAGACTGTTTGATTTCAGGATGAGTGCTGTGTAGGAAGGCACCAGCTGCTGGATTTCTAGGGCAAAGTGTTTCAATCTCTTCTCTTCTCAAAATTAAGACCATTAAAGTATTGCTGTTTCCCAGTCTGTGCCACGAATACCTCCACAAGGGAGCTAGTTTTTCAGCTATGAGGTAAGTCTGAGCACTGACAGTCACATGCTGTGCCACACAAAGCTTAAATACTGATGCAGAATTCTAAATATTTCAGCTTTAAAAGGAAAAAATTCTAGACCTTGTGACCGCAAAATAATGGTTTGGCGGTTTCTGGTTTACTCTCTAGGAGAAGATTGACGATTAGTGTCTATGCCCAACACAATTCTCTATAATTCCCCACTTAGGACCAGATTTTTCTCCCTTATCTCATACCTAAAAATACTGAGAAACTTGCAAAAATTAAATAGTATAAAATCTTGCTCTGGCAGATTGATTTACAGTTTGCCCACAGAATGTTCCAGTTCTAGAGTCTTGACTATGGTTTTGCTCTGTGTAGAATTCTTCTAGCAGAAAAGTGTGCAGTAGACAGCTGTGTGGCACCACACCTGTCCCTCACATGGCGGAGTCTTGAAGTCCATCTACTGTTAACACCAGGCAACATGGCCAAGCATCTGGAATGGTGGGAACTGTAGCCCAGAACTTTGACAATCCATCAGCCTGAGGAGAGCTGTAGAAGCAGCTCCATCCATTTTGGTTGTTTGTTTAGCCACTGCAAAAACAGCGTTGCATCTGAAAGGTTTGAGTGCCAAGTGACATTCCCTCCATCCGCATGCAGCTATTTCTGTCCCCCCACATCTGCAGGAAGCAGTTTCTCTGATCTGAGCCCACCCTTCTCTTCCTACCTCAGCAAAGTGGCTTCAAGCCTCATTATTTAAGGGATTGTTTCCAGGTAGCTCTTGGTTCATGCAAGCTTGGCCTGGCAATCAAACAAAAGGAATGTTCTTAGCTTCTAGAAGAAGTTTGCCCCCAGCAACCACCAGGGCATGGGAGAGGGTAGTGAGCTATACTATACTGTTTAGGAATGTTATTTTTTTTAACTCACAGAATTCTTGGAAATTCTGGGAATTGTAATCCAAAAGGTAATTTTTCCAGGCTCTTGTGCAATACTGAAACCCAGCTAGGATAGAGAGAGAGAGCTGAGTAGAGGGAGCACATTGTGATGACTCAGAAGTGAAGGCAATTTCTTTAGTGGTGTAAGTTGAGAATTGCACATTATACCCCTATCAGTAGCACTGCTCCACCTTCTTAAAATAAGAAAGAGGAAGAAAATCCAGCAGTCATGTTTATGCTGAAACAAGGAATGGATTTTGGCGCTGAATCCAAAAGATGCTTTTTTGAAAAATGAGGAAAACTACTAAGATTGCGTGCTGAAGTATTTTATTGGCCCTTGTTAGCTGGGTATACAAAGCTTTGAAAACTAGAACACCTAGAACTTTCTAGCTGCCATTGTTAGGCAGGCTGGGAGAGTCTGGGTTTTGTAGCCCAGAAAAGTTAATTTTCCAGGCTCTGGTCAGCACATGAACACAGCAGTGCAGTAGGCTCCAAAGTGTGGAAAATCAGAATCCAAAATGCAGAGAGCAGATGAGTGGCTATAAGAGGGCTAGGTAGCTCTAAGTTAGTAAAGCTGCTAGATAATTCTAGACTTTGGTCTTTGTGGTCTAACTGAGGAAGGGTAAGTTCCTCAGTAGATAATAAAATATGTATTACTTCATTTCCATCAAAATACAGCAAGTAACCTTGCTGGTACATATGTTCCTCCCCGTCTTCATCAATGCTGTACAGTGGGACTTGAAACTTCTGCCCTAAATTTCTTTCTTCTTGTCTCTACTGCTCAGAACCCATGTACAAGAGTTAAGAGGGACTGGCCTTCAGAGGAGCACCTATTGATCGTAGTACTTCGGGCATGGAAGGAGGCATGCCCAAGTTAAGTGACCAGAAACAGGCAAAGGCATTTTTCTGCCTCTGGTTGAGGACAAAATGGCACTCCTCCTTTCTGGGCACAGACCCTCTCTGAAACTTTATTTGGCAATGTCAGCTTGATAGGTTTGCTCACTTATGCACAAGAGAACCAGATTGATTTAGGGGATGCCTCTTTTCTTCCTAACAGTGTAGGCTGCCCTACATGTGATTGTGTAGAGATGTGGTGTGAACCCTCATATACAGAGGGCAGTTCTGTTGTCTGTCTCCAAGGAAGTGTTGGTCTTCATTCAAACATTCCCCATAGCAGATGGCCCGCCCTCAACAAGAACAAATCAGCCCTGTGAATCTTACAGAGACATATCAGACAGGCTCTTTAACACATGAGTGCTGGGGAGTTCACAGGGTATTTAAATTTAATTCATTCGTTTCTTGATTTTAGACCCACAGTTTGTATGTGCAGCATCTGTTCCCCAAAGTTCCCTGCCTCATTTCTGCAGGCTGACAATGTAAAGCACTTCAGTTTAAAAACTCTTGCCCCCTTTCCAAGAAACTCTTCTAGGAAACCCCTGCCCTGATTCTGTCACATCCCACAACCCTCAAACACGGCCACAGTTTATGAGGAAAGGGTTGCTTGCCTCTGTCCAGCTCTCTCCTTCACCCCCCTCCAGCCTCAGTTGCACTGGAGGGCTGCCCAGGAAAAATCAACATTTGAAATCTTTATCTTTTAGGTTGGTCGGCTGGCTGGGAGGGCTGCTCTGTCTGAGCCAATACAGAGCCTGTTTACTAGTTGCTCCAACACGGGTGGGAAATATTGGACTGAAGAGAGAGTGATCATGTTGAAATGATCCCCCCCCCCCCCGCAGCATCAATCATTAGCTGAGGCCCTTTCTTTCCCCTCTCACTATTTTACCTCATCGTTTTCTGGCTTACCTCATCCCCAGTAGATTTTTAACATGAGGTTGTACATGGGGGCACGCTCCTCTGCCTTAGTCAGTTCCCCTCCCGTCCATCCCCACTCTTAATTCTCTGCTCCACACTCACGCAGTGATCAATCCATAAAATGTTCTGGAAGGCTGTATTACACCAGCAGGAGTGGGTACTGGACAGTGATCAGGACAGACCAAATATTGTACCATTGGGGATATTCCAGGCCCTGTTGCAAAAGCTTCAGAGCTGGCTCCATACAAGGGTCATACTCTGAAGGCTTGAGAAAACAACCTGTTAACAGCTCTCTTCCTACCCTTCAAAATCTTGGTAATAGAAATCTTTCCATCTCTTTACCCAAAAATCCTAATCTATTTCTCAAGGAAACTTTGGAATGAGGTATGATGTGATATACTTAGTTAGAGCTTCGAGCCTTATCGCCAGAGATTTGAGTCAGAGTGGTGGCTTCTTACTGCATTACAGGTGTTAATTAGCACAAGAGAGCTCTGTATGAAATAATCCATCAACAAGTTTGGCAATTTTTATTTTAAAGTAATTATTGCAGTTACTTTTGAGAAATGGCCAAGGATTACATTTTAAAAATCCCAACTACAATGGTAGCTATTTGGAGCTTGTGAGCATTAGACTACGACCCAGGAGAGCAGGGTTCAGTTCCTCACTTGGCCGTGGAAACCCACTGGGTGACCTTGAGTGTGTCACACACTCTCAGCCCCAGAAAACCTTGTGATAGGTTTGCCGTAGGGTCACCCTAAGTCGGAAATGACTTGAAGGCACACAACAGCAACAATTGTAGCTAAGTCCTATTTCAAATTAACTTTCCAAGTTCTAGAACACAGAATCCAATATGACTGGATTTTGTCAGTTGCTGCGAAAGTGAAGGAGGTTCTCAAGATCCTGATGTCTTCTTGGGAGAGATGGATTGGTTAATACCTCAGTTAACAAAGCCTCTGACAAAGAGGTTCCTTTGCACAAAATCTTTTTATGCCCACTCAGCTCTCCTTTTTCTCCTTGTCCTCTGTCTAGCTGATATTTCTTTTAGAAGCATTGGAATTCAGAGGGTGGTGAGAGAGGGCTGGGGGAAGAAAGATCTGTAAATTTGGCCTCCAACATGTGTGTTTGCAGTCCTTCGTAACACCATCCTATTCTTGCTCCAGCTCTCCACGTGCTGAGAAGAAATGTCCAAGTCTGATGGGAAGCAGTACCCTTTCTCTGAAGGAATTAAAGTTAGTTACATATAACTTCTGTCCCGCCAACGCCCAGCTTCCTGTAAGCATTGGCTAAATTGTCTGTGTTTGCTTTGCGCCAATTCCTGAAACCCACAGCTTGCAAGGATAAATAGAGAGGAATTCTGTGCCCATCACCAAAAGGAATTTGCTAAATGCCAGGTGGAGATAAAACAGAAGTAACCAAGCCACTGGGGTTTGGCTGGGAGGGGGTGCCCTGCACTGCAGGGAGTCTTGAGAGCTAGAGCGTTTGTTGCTTGCAGTAGCCCATGACAGACCCTTGGCCCTTTTGTACTGAAGAACACAAGCATCTCCTTTGTGTCCTAAAGTGCTCCTTAACACACAGGAGAAAATATTGTCTGCACTGTGGCTTGTATGCACAATAAGTGGGGGACGGGGTAGGGCTTATCAAATCAGGATTTATTAAAACCCGCGCTCTTGGCTCTGGGTCATTCGAGTCTTTTTCTTTATCCGTGTAGCAGGAATCTTTTGCAGCCGTCCGGGAATTTCACATCAGTGCCATGGTATTCCATTTTCTAGAAAGCCATAGCAATTGTGTACTGGTTTTTTAGAATTGTTTGTCCCTCATCTGGCATTGGGAGTTTGTAAAAACAAGTGATTAAAACATTCGTAAGTGTACTGTTAGCAAAAATTTGAAACGCTTTTCCTCACAGCAACCGCTAGGGGAAAAAAAATACTCCCAAACCAGAAGAGCATCAGACCATGTCACAGAATGTTGCTTCTTGCACAGAAACGTCTCTAGCCTCCCACTTGAGTACACTCAGATATAGGTAGAGTTAGCCCCTGGAGATTTTAAATCACGGGCCGGCTTTTGGTGAAATGGTTTCTTACTTTTAATTTTTCCATTCTTTCTCTCTCTCTTTCTGTCTCATTCTTTTTTAGGGATTGTGTCTTAATCTTAAGTCTGTAACCTGCTTGACCTTCATGTCTCAGGTTGGGTGACATAACTGTCAGGATCTGTGGCATTTAAGACAAGGACCTCTTGGGAGCCAGTCCGACCCAGCAGTTGGAGGGGGAAATCTCATTTTTAGCTTGAGACCTTGCAGAAAGCTGTAGCACACCTGACAGCTGTCACCAGAAGCCCCTGTGTGCCTGACAAAACTGTCAAACATCTGACTCTCCTGGTCACTCAGACGCACTGCCTGGGATCCCGGAGGAACTCCTACATCACACTGTGCATCCAGACACTCCCAATATACATGCATACTTCACAAAAGAAGATGAAGCTGGGTCCGGTGGGAGGTATAGAATGAGAAGAGTAGTGCTTGCCTAGCTGCATAAGTACTGCGGAATCAGAGGAAGGGGGTTTGAGACATTACTGTTCCAAAGTACAGTAATCCCTCCACATTCGCTAGGATGAGGGGTCCAGGGCCCCCTTGAAAGTGGGAAAACTGTCCGTAGGCTCTCCAAAACCATATTTAACACACAAAAAGGTATGATCACCATATTCAACCCACTGTGGATACCTTTGAGGCATCCAGGTTCCTTCACAAGGCGGAAGTGGGGGGCTGGTGGGGCTGACTGCCACCTCCCCTGCTGCCCCACACCATTTTTAAGAAGGACTCACAAGCCTTGTTGGCAGTTTCTCAGTCTCATGAGGCTTGCAGTCCCTGTTAAAAATGGCACAGGGAGGCAGCAGAGGGGACAGCAAAGAATCTGTGAATAATCAAATCCGCAAAAGTGAAACCTGCAAATGTGGAGGGCGGACTGTAATGTGTTGTCCTTGATGTTAACTGTTGCCTGGGTTTCAGAAGTAGCTCATTACCATTATTTCTTTCCTTGAATTAATAATAATAATAATAATCCTTCTCCAGTCTCTTGAACTCAATCCAGGAAGGCAGCCACCCATCCAGAATACTTAGAGTGTACCATTAATAGAGCAAGGGGTGTTTTTGGCACTCCAGGAAATATGGATGGTTGCCTTCGACACTACCTGGACTGCGTCATTGTTGAGGAAGAAACAGACAGGGTCTCATGCTGTCCTGAGAGAGATGGAGTACTTATTTTCAAGATTAAAATGCTGCAAAACTGTCAACCCTGTCCACTGTATGTGATTGAAAGCTAGGAGTAGTGATAATGTGATAACATTGATCAAGGCAGGCGCACATGCAATCTCGAGCCAGTCTGGTACAGCTGAAAAGTAATGTTGCTAAACCTTATTGCTTATAAAAGTAAAGACTAGCAACAGCAGCATTAATTTTTAACATGTTACTTCCAAGCTCCACTCAAAACAACGGGTCTGGTTGAGAGGCAGAGATGTTCGATTCAGCCTTTAGTCCAGCTGAAGAGGAAATAAAAAAATCTTCCTTGGTTAGCTTGAGACCTCTCAGTCTTTGTTTGACATTTCCTCCTAGAAGCCCTCCCTTTAGGGCTGCTTTAATTCCAGCTCCTGGCTGTCTTAAGTTCCAGTTTCTGTATCTCCTCTTAACTAGTAGTATCTCAGTTACTGTTGTGCTGGTGCAGTGTGCCAGTTCTAGCTTCAGAACTGCTAGATCTTTGCTTTGGTCTCAGGACTGCTTCGACCCCCTGTACTAGGAACTGACCACAGACCCAGCTTTGCAGTCCACAACTGGGACTCCGAATGTCATGACTCTTGTGAACATTTGCAAACTGATTAGAGCTGTGTAGGACGCACAGAGTCACGTGTTGTGTAGTGGTTTGAGTGTTGGATTACAACCCTGGAGAGCAGGGTTCGATTCCTCACTCAGCTGTGGCAGTCCACTGGATGACCTTGGGCGTCTCACACACTCTCAGCCACCCAAAAAACCTTGATTGGTTCACCTTAGGGTCACCAAAAATTGGAAATGGCTTGAAGGCATACGACAACAGAAGAAATTGCTTGTGTCTAATCTTTGCACGTGCACTAGTGCCTCTTCTACCTCTGAGGGCCTTGGGATAGGGAGAGACATAAGAGTAAAGCCAGCATTTCAGAGGTCATAGTAAAACACATTTCCATGCTGGATGCAAGAGTGGTATTGCAAGTGTATTGTCCATAGTAGAAAGATGACCCGTCCCAGTCCGATCTGCCCGTGGCTATATGCTCTGCCAGGGTACTGGAGAGCCTGTAGCTGTTATCACTTCCCTACTCCCAGGATTTTTTTTTTTTTGAAGGTGGCCCAAAGGACGGGGAATGTGATGGAATGGGCTTTGCGCGCCTGCAGGCTTTTTGTGACTTCCCCAGCCGAATGTTTGCAAATGGCTTGACCTTTTGCGAGTGCTCCGTTCCCCCGTGAACGTTCAGATCAGCTTTCAGGATGCTTCTGCATGCTAGGCTAGAACCAAGACTGGTGAAGACTTTATGGGTTCAGGGAAAGTGAGACAAGCAGCGTTGGCTCCTGCGTTTGGCAGGTGGTTTTAAGTACCATTCGTTTTGCCTGCAGCATGTCAGGGTCCTTCCCCTCAGCACTGACCTCCTCTTGCTGGAAAGGCATGTCGTCTGGATTTAGCCCTGACAGTAATGTTACAAAGGCACCTGGTCCCTGGGGTATTTTCTGGCATGCGCTATCTGTTTTGTGCCAGAACAGTTCACTGCTGGCTGCTCTGTCCACTGGTTTGGTTGCCCAACTTGTGTTCTCTAGTTGTGCAGACTGGTCCTTGAGGGATTAGCCAGGGCAGCTTGGACTGTAGACTTGGAGAACATTTGACTGGGCCAAGAGCCAGGGTGCCTTCATGCTGGGAGCAGGGAGACATTTTGGAAACCCAGAGTTTTGTCCCAACCTCCTCTAGGGGCTCTTTGCTGGCTTTTGCTTGTCACATTCCTGACTTCCAGCTCTCCCTCTGTCTCTTTCTCCCTCCTTTTCCAGCTGCTCTGGCATTTTGTAAGTTGCAGAGACTAAGGTCCCTCCGTGCATGTTTGACCCACTGCTTTAAAACTGCCACCTCCCCCTCTGGTCTGCTTGTTTTCTTGCGTCAAATCTCATAATTAACTATCAGGGAGGATTTATTGGCTTGTCAGGCATAGGAGGGTTGAATTAAACAGGGGTGTTTAGTTTTATGTTTTGGTTAGGGGAGAGAGGGACAAGGAAATAACAACTCAGAATCCCTTAACCCTTTCAGCATTCGAACAGATTTTAAATTGCACGGTGGAGCTGAAATTAGTGCTGAAACTTCCCCTCTGTAGGAGAATTGTCTAATCAGCCTCTAATTAACACAGCCTCCTTGTTACTCCCAACATCTTTTTGTCAGCTGTTCCGCTGAGCAATGCCAGCTTTGCTTCGGCAGGTCTATAGAGGAATTGATGTTTGAGTATCGCCGTTCTACAGTCTTGCATTGCAGGGCCAGCTCTAGCATTTGTAGGCTGTTATAGCCAGGATGCTGAGCTGACAGAGGCAGGGAAGTGACCCTGGTGACTTTATTGAGTGTATTCTTGCTGCACTGAGCTGGGTAGAAAATAAGCACAGGTGTCTGGAACTCTTTGTTTTTCCACAAATGTTCCCCAGCTTTTGGGGATGCAGTCTACAGAAATGAATTGCCACCAGTTTGCTTCAAAGTGTGTTTCTCTTTTGGCTCCCAGATCGATGTTGTTAATCCAGATAAAAATCAAATGAACACAACTTTACTTTGTAGCAACATTCCTAAGTACTATAAATACTGCAGATACTCTAAACAATGTGACTGTGTGTGTGTGTGTGTGTGTGTGTGTGTGTGCACGCGCATATATGTTACAAGTTGGCCAAGGAGCAATTCATGCAGGTCCCTGCTTATGCTGGGGCCAACCATGGCTGAGCGGTGTATAATTCAAATTAGGGCATGCTAAGCAGTTTGTTTGACAGCTAAGTAAAACAGCTGTGTCTGTTCCTCCCTATCAAAGCTCCTTACAGTAACATTCTCTCATTCCTAGCACACTGTTTCTCCCCCAGTCCCATGATCACCTCACAGCATAACAAAGCCCCAAAGCATGGCAGGGGAAAAAAGCCAACCCAACACTCAGAGGTCTCACCTTCATAGGATTACCATGATGACATAACAACAATGGATAGATTTTTGGCTTTTTTTTAATAGCTGACGTACTCTGGGACAACACTGATTGAACTGTTAACCCAAATTCTCCTTCCTGACCACTTGCCACCACTTCAAACCCTTTCACTGGGGGTGCAAAATATTCACAGTAAAAGGGATGTTTTGGGGGCTCAAATATTTGGGTCACAGTTGGAGAGCAGGGCTGTCATCTGTTGGTTAGTCAGTCGGTGTGTCTTATACACCAGTGTGCTGCCATTCCTCTCTCCTCTTCTCACAGCTCCACCCTGACAGTGATCCAGCCAACCCTGACCTGCATAGCCAGTTTGTGAAGCTGAATGAGGCCTACCGGGTGCTGAGTAAGGAGAGCAGTCGGAGGCGCTACGACAACTTGCAAGCAGCTCAGGCAGCCTGGACTCCCCCCGGCAGCCAGGGCAGTAGCTTCAAGAGGAGCCCTTTCGATTTTGCTGACTTTGGAGCAAGGTACTGTTGCGGTTTCCCCCAAAGGACAAATGTTTCTGTCCCATGAGCAGTTTCCTGACCTAGTTGTTCCACTCTGCCCCATGCACGAGGAAGGAATGAGACCTCTTACGCCTGCCTGATTCTTAGGGCCAGCCCAAATATTACACAGAATAAGGCAGGAAGGGTTAAGAGTCACAGCCACCTAGCCATTCTTTGGGGTTCTTTGGCCCTTCCCCTTTCTTGGAGAACAAAGCTAGATATGGCCCACAGCCTCACTTGCACTCTTTCCATGCACACTACTTCCATCAGTTGTGGCAGAGGACCTTTTATTTATTTATTATATTTGTGTGTCGCCTTTCTCCCAAAATGGGACTCAAGGTGGCTTCCAACAATAAATTAGGCATTAAAAACATTTAAAACAATTAAAAGCATTAAAAGTGTATAAAATTATAAAAACCTAAAACAGGATTCAATTTTTAAAACAAGTTAATAAATAAATAAAGCTCCTTGTCCCGTTGCTGAAGAATGAGGCTCAGTTGCCAGGCCAGTCATATGTGGAGTTGACAGCAAGTAGCAGGGGATAATATTCTTTGTCCAGTTCCATAAGCTGAAGTGCACATCCTCTCGCCTGCTCTGCACCTGCTTTGCAGTGACATTGTCCTTGTTTTCTCTCAGGAGCAGGCCAGAGCCCAATGAGAACGTGAGGTATTGGCAGCAATTCCATGAAGCTCCTGCGGAATCGCTCTCGAGACCTGAGGCCAAGAAGAGGTATCGCAGAAACCAACGGCTCTTTGGCTACTGTTTGCTCATCATGCTGAGTAGCCTGGCAGCTCATTACATTGGATTCAGGTATGGGGCCTTCCCTTTCTCTCCACACTGACAAGAAAAGGGCGCCAGAATATAGATCAGTAGTTTAGCCCTGGAAGTATCATATACTAGTTTAGTGTATTTGCTTCTTGGCATCATGAGTTCCCTTTTTGTTCATCTAAAAGAGAACCATCGTACAATCTGTGAAAGGCAGTTGCACGGTGAAGTGTGGGTAGTAAATAGAAAGACTCACAGAAAGATATTGGCTGCTGAATTGAAAGTTATCAGAGATGGGGTTAAGAGGGTATCTATCACTGTTGCGAATTCTGGAGGCCACCATACTAAAGACTCTGATTCTCGTGCAAGCATTTTATTTTGTTTTTATCAGAAGTCTGAGACCCATCAGTCAGTGCCTGGGACAAAAGACACACGCTTGAAATTGATGATATCTTTGCTGAAGGATTGGTTGGAGTCCCTTGGAGTCATAGTCCTTCCCAACCCAAAAAATCCACTCCTGATTACCTCAGGCATTAGTCAGTTTAGTACTATAACTTAGAGTGGGCTAAGGAACCATTTCCTTGCTGCTATTTTTACAGCATTTCAGAGTCAGAAATCCTTGCTGTTCTACTACTGCGAATCATCCAAATATCAACTAGTAGATGCAGATCTGTCTTCTGCCCACCTGTGCTCCAGTTCCTTGATCAGTTCCGGCTAACCACAGTGAGCAAGGGGAGCTGACCGTTTGGAAATCTTTTAAAATAGCCATTAAACACTGACAGCAGATGAGGGATGGGCGTAAACATTATTTCTTGTTCATGGAGTTTTGTAAGGTAGGGGATCTCTAGACAGATCTTTACATGGTTTGTAGTAGAAGATTGGTCTCCTTGGCATGATGCTTTAATAACAGTGACAAGTCTCTTCCACTTGTCTGCCTAATTAAGCTGCTGTAATCAAGAAAGCTTGGGGAAATGACGGAAGTAGATTTATGCATGATTCTCTCCCTCCCTCCCTCCCTCCCTCCCTCTGTGTCCAAAGCAAATTGTTGGGTTGTGCCCATACTCAGAGGTGCTGTTACCTCCAATTCTGTGTCTACCATCTTGAGCTGTTGTTTTGGACCTGATCGCAAGTTCCAGTGAAAAATAACATGGATCCCACAAACTTGGGGATCTTAGTTGTTGTCCTGTATCATTGTTGTTGTGTGCCTTCAAGTTGTTTCTGACTTATGGTGAGTTTCCATGGGCGAGCAGGGTTTACCGGGTAAGTTTCCATGGGTGAGCAAGGAATCGAACCCTGATCTTCAGGGTCATAGTCCAGTGCTCAAACCACTACACCGTTCTGGCTGTCATCCTGCATCTTAGGCTGAACTTGAAAAGGTCTCCTGGGCAACATGATCAGTGGCTGTATTAGCTGGAGAATTCTGGGAGCTGTAGTCAGAAAAAGAAACACAGGTGGAGCATCGCTGCTGACAGAAATGGGAGACCTCCGTCTGGTCCAGCAGCAGATCTTGTTTTTAGTTAATAGTGATTACATTGGATTATTTTCTTAGTCAACTTTCTACCCTCTTTATTTTCATTAAAAACAAACAAACTTCGTGCAGGAATGTAGCAAGTTTGCTTTTTGAGTTGCAAAGGAAAATGTCACCACCTCTGTTTTGAGGGGAAGAGAGAATTCTTATCTGAGCCTCACAGGTGTCTTGGAAATATGTTGTCACTTGTTCCCCCCATTCCATGAGGACTAGGAACATAACCATAAAAATAGAAATGACAACCTCAGTTGTCATTTCTGAGGAGGCTGGGAGGTTATCAAGCTGCTCCTGCATCTTGACCCTGGGGGTCATCTTTCTGAGTGTACAGAGGGGTGTTACTGTTTATTAGACTTCATTGCTGTCAGCTGCCTGCTCCCACCACCCCCTCCATCTTCTCTCCCATTAACTGCAATTGCTTAAGCCCTCCTGCCTTTAGCATGTTGAGGCCACACATTCCAAACCCCATTCTCGTCTTTGATGTCCTCCTCTAAATCCTTCCAGGTTTGATTTTGTATCCTCTTTACTGCAAACTAGGCAGACTACACTGATGTCAAATCCAAAAGGGATTTACATCGCTTTTTACTTGCCTCAAAACATATCTGGATCGAAGCTACGTGGGGCTCACTTCCAAACGCACTCTGCTTATCTTAGGGCTGTTTGTCTGGGGGCTGGTATAAGAACGCAGGAAATGGCTTTAGACCAGGTTGGACTGTTTGTCCCTGTCGCTCAGTATTGTTGGCCGTTATGAACAGCACTTCAATATAGGGAGGCCTTTCTCACTGTCTTCTAGCCCAAAGATTAGCAAAATGCAGCTCACAGGCTGCATGCGACCCGTCCCCATATTTGGGACCCCACCAGCCTCCCCTGCTCCCTCTGCCTAGAGTTGTCAGATACTCAGAGAATAATCTTTTGGAGAATATTCTTACTCTCACATATTGTTACTCTTGCAAAAACTCTCAGCTCATATCAGTACTTTTGCCAGATTTGCTGCCTTGCAAATTTCAACAGTAGTGGTGACAAAGAAAATGTAAAACTAATGTGGAAGGTGTTTGCACTTTTCTTTTAAGCCAAAAGGTGCTCTCAGAAGTCCGATTCGGCTGTCTGAAAAGGCATACACTTTGTCTACATATTATGGGAGATTTTGGTGCAGCTGAAGCTTAGCAAGGTGGGGGCTGAGGTAGGGTACAGTTCCCCTGGTAGGTTCAGAGGGCAGCCCCTGCCACCAGAGAATGGTCGTCCCCGTCAGCAAGTAGTCAAGCATATACATTCCTGAGTTTGTGATGAATTCTGCAAAAAGAGGGAAAAACACATTTCACATAAAATCGTAAGGTTGGAAGAGGCCACAACAGCCATGAAGTCCAACCCAATTCTGCCATGTAGGAGCACACATTCAGAGCACCCCCAGCAAATGGCCACCCAGCCTCTGTTTAAAAACCTCCAAAGAAGAAGATTCCACCACATTCCCAGGCAGCATATTCCATTGTCGAATGTCTCTTACCATCAGCAAGTTCTTCCTGATGTGTGGGTGAAATCTCTTTTCCTGTAGTTTGAATGCTTTGCTCCATGTCCTAGTCCCTGGGGCAGCAGAAAACGAGCTTGCTCCATCTGCAACATGACGTCCCTTCAAACATTTAAATGTGACTATCATGTTTAAATATTTGAAGAGATATCATGTTCCTATTAGGGAAAAAAGGAGTGTGAAAATGTACCCAAAGGCACTTTGTCAGTGGGTGCATGCATAAAAGAACATGCATGCACATTGTTAAAGAAAAGGGAAAAAAAAAAGGAAAACTCATACAGAGCCAGGACGGAGCAAGTCAGAAAACGAGCAATTCATTGAAATAGAGTTTGACAGATTTGAGCTTTTTCAGTTACAAGGCAACTCCCTTTGCAAGTTGGGGAAGTTTGTATGGCTGATGGGCCTGGCTGGTATGGGTTTGAGATCAGGGGAGGTGTTCTCTACTTCATCCTGACTTAGTTTTCACCGCTGCGGGCAACTCAGCCTGCCAACCCCGGCTGCCAGCCAGCCAACCCGTTCTAATTGTAATCTGTTTCCTAATTAGGTGGCCATGACCGGGGAGAGATTAATCATGAGCAGCCTTTTATCAAGCGTAATGCAATTAAACATGCCCATTTAAATCCAAAGTAAGGAGGAGCATTTAAAGGGGCCCAGGAGGGGGCACCACAGAATTAAATCCCATGCCCAGATGGGCAGAAAGCCTTCACCTCGCTTCCGTAAGGCATCTTACTGTAGCGCAACAGGGGCAAACCTACCAGCTTAGGCTGTCTGTGAGGAAGTGTCTTTGTCGTATGCTTTTCATGCTCCTCGTGTATTGAAGCGGCAGGAAGTTCCAGCATCATCTTGCATCTGTTAGTTCTGATGCAGGCAGAGGACAGTACCAGTGTTGTGTGGCCTTTTAATTTTTATTTACAGCAGAGGTGAGCAATTCAGGTGGGCCAGGGGCAAGTCTCTGCCTATGGATCCTACGGGCTACAGCTCTGTCATTATGCTGCTTGAAATTCCCCAGCAAAACAGGAAAACTGCTTTGAAACAAGCAGGCAATGTTTTTAAAACATTTTTCTTTGAATTTCCTGCTTTTGTTAAAGGGGAATTCCTGGTTTGCTGCCAAAATTACATGTTCTCGTATCAGGAGGTAATATGCAAAACTGCTAAACTCGTCTCCAGCCCTCATTGAAGCAGCTGTGTGTGAGAGCATGTGTGTATCTGTATGTATGTGAGACTTCTTCTAGCTAGTAGCTACCGTTGTTGTTGTAGCAGTGGTGGTGGTGATGGTGGTGTCCTTCAAGTCATTTCCACTTACGGAGTCCCCACAACGAATCTGTCACGGGGTTTCCTGGGGCTGAGAGTGTGTGACGCACCCAAGGTCACCCATTGGGTTTCCATGGCCGGGTGGGGAATTGAACCCTGGTAGTTGTAGTCCAGTGCTCAAACCTGTCAGCTACCAGTGGTCATTTAAGCAAGTATCTTCCCTCTGTCAGCTAACAGTAAAAAAGAATCTTTTTTAAAATTAAACTATACAAAAGCCTAAAGAGCCACGGGTAGCTGTAAGTCGTATATATGCCTTTCTGCAGCAGTATTGCATACATACATGCTTAGGTGTGCCTACACTCACCTGGAGTTCCCCCAGAAGCTAATGATGTTGTTGTTATTGTGTGCCTTCAAGTTGTTTCTGAATTAATGGCACTCCTATCACAAGGTTTTGTTGGCAAGATTTCTTGAGAGCAGGGTTTACATTTGCCTTCATCTGAGATTGAAAGAGTATGAATGGCCCAGTGTCATGTGGTAAATTTCCATGGCTGAAGGGGGATTTGAACCCTGTTCTCCAGAGTTCAACACTCAAACCACTGCACTACACTGGCTCTCCCTGGCTAAAGATGGAAACCTGAAAATTGTTGGGCATTCCATTTAATGGGTGTGGATGGAGGGATCTTCTCTTCCGAAAGGAAGACAAATACTCTGCCTGGGTCTGGCCCAGTTCCTGCACCAGAGAGTCACTACCATTGCTGCAGCCATCTGTTGGGTTGGAGGGCTCCAGTTTGTCCCTGCCAGGCTCTGACAATTCACCATCTCTGGCCTAGAAGGAGGGATATCAAGTCCCTCATCCTTTTACACAGATGCAGTAATATTGTGTAATGTCTGGAGAGCAGCTTGTGGAGGGAAGAGAGTCCAAGCTCTTAGGCTTCAGCCGCTGGATCAGAATGCCAGAATCTAACCTGACTGAAGAGGGTTGCAAGAACACCACACAAGAATATGGCAACAAAAACATAGATGTGGTTCGTTGAAGACATATTTTGGATAAAGCTACTCCCTGGGTCTTAAAAGAGTGAAGACCACGCTGACTGACAGCGGTTCTCCAGAGCCTTGGGGAGAGAAGGGTCTTCTTTCTCATCTGCTACATCCCTGAACCTTTTCGCTGGGGCTGCCAGGGATAGAACCTGAGACTTTCTGCATGCAAAGTAAGCGCTTCACCCTATGGTCCCTCAACGTCAAACAATATGCTCTCAGTTTTGAACATTTTGTTGCATGCAGGGTCATTGGGGAAGTTGGAAGGGTTGCAGCATTTTAAAAAAAGAAGGGCCAGGATCCCTGTGTGAATAGGCAGATAAAAAGACTTAGGTTCTTGTTCCTCATGGAGCTGCTGGATTTATTTTCTGGCTTGGATTGTATCTTCCCAGCAATTATGGTAAGGCAGGAGGCAACAGAAGAGGGTGAGCTGAAGCTTTTGGATTCCTTTTTGTTCCTCGTTTCTCGTAAATGCATTTCCACCCCCTAAGCCTAAGTCAGTACTACCTACCCTTTATCTCCCTGTCTCTTCTCAAAAGCTCATTTTTTTCCCTGCAGAAAGCTGGAGGAAGTGCACAACACTTTCATGGATGAAAAGGATCGAGCCATAACCCAGATATACAATGAGAACAAAGAGCGGGCCAGGTATGAATCTGAAGAGTCCAAAAACTGAAGTTTCTTGCCCTATATAGCTGAGGGCCATCCAAAGACAGGGTTTGTTACTTCCATGTTGCAGCGTGAACATGCTTCAGTCATTTTATATAGTTTAGTTTTTATTTATTTCTTCAATTTATATCCCATCTTTCTTCTACCAAAGGACCAAAGGTGGCTCTTTTTAAAGTTCTGCCTTATTGTGCAGAGAGATGTGTTTAGAAGATCAGTGAACCCCCACTTCTAATTTTCCTCCTTCTCTTTTTCAAACCTTTATGGCTATGAGGACTAGAAACCTGCTTTTCAGAAAGCAAAACCTTACAAGCTGAGAACTTTTGTTCTTCTTTGTGTTCTCTGTACTTCACAGCCTTGCACAGATTGTCCTCGGATAATCATGTGAATTGTGCATGTGAATGTACAGATGACCCCTCAAAGAACATCAGTTACAGGTATGCAGCCTGTTCAAATGATGATTTTTGCACCCAGTGCCAATGTATATTTATCTTTCCTCATTGGTAGCTGCTGAATGCATGTCGCCCTTCTTTGGAAAATATCCGATGCGTGATTATGGGTGAGCAAGTGATCATGTTCACAAATCATCAGCAAATGATGGGATGGTGAATGTACACACAAGATTGTTTTTAGAAAGGGCTAAGGAGGAGAACTGGGGCAGTGGCAAGGATCAAAGAAACTGCCTAAGGATTGGTACTTTGCTGTTATATTTCTTGGGCTTCTCCCAAAGACTTCTGGGAGGTAAAGAGTCTTTCTTAAAGATCCCAACCCCAAGAGCTGTATTCCCCAAAAGATAAGGAAAGGGTTTTGGAACCACCTAGGGCTGCATACTCTCATCATGCTTAAAACCTGTTGAATTGAAAACAGTGGAACCTGATCCTGAGTAAGCAGAGCATTGCATTGCGCATCTGTAGTATAAAACAGTGAGCAAAGGTGGCTATGGTTTTTTGGGAGACTCTTGTTTTATAGCATCTGGGAAACCCAGGATACTTGTGTGTCTGGAGGCCTGGTTCTCACTGAAGGCCTTTGTGCTCCCTCCCCAGGTCTATGGGCCTCCAGAAGCAACAGGAACTGCTGCGCCAGAAGCATGCTGAATTCATCCGGCGGTACCGCATCCGCCCTGGACAGCTCCACAGAGAACCTGAAACCTTGGACACTGTGCAGGACCCAGCTCCTCCCAGCCCCACTGCCAAATAAAACTGTCCGCGGGCACACATCCTCCCGCCCCAGGTGGCTGCTGAAGCTGACTGTTAAGGAGGGCCCTCCTCCCTCCCCAATAACCTCTCCCCTTCTCTTTCTTTCAAATAGAAGCATCTTCCTACAGTGAAGCTAGGTCTTCTGTCATTGTTTTCTTTGACCCACTTTCTGATAGCGTTTGATTTCCTCCTTCTTGCTGTATCTACCTCCACCCAGTTATACAGGTGAGGTAAGGAGCATCGCCTAAGGTAAATTGCTTGGATGCAGATCCCCCCACTGAACAAAGGTAGGTAACTCCTTAGAATCTGGCCCTGCGTACCTGTAGAATACGGGGACCACTGCCCTAGCCAGGTAGCAGCAAGAAAAGGGTTCCCCGTCTAGCCCAGCCGCCTGCGACCGGCGGCCCTCTGTATCTCAGCCATGTTGGCTGGGGGATTTGTGGAGTTGTCATCTCAGCGTACCTGGAGAGTGCCAGAGTGGGAAAGGCTGATCTAGAGAGTAAAATCTGCACTGGCCTGTGTTGCTGGATTGTTCTCTTGCCCTCTAGAAATTTTGGGCCTCGGTTTCAATAATCTCTGAATACTAGCCATGCAGAGTGGACTCATGGGAGTTGAAGTCCAAAACATCCCTAGAGAACTGCTGCTCTAGGGCACTTTTTCAGTCTGCCCCTGAGGAAGGAATAGACAGGGTGTTTCAGCTGTTTGAACTTGCCAGATCTATTCCTCAGAAAAGCCACCAGGCCTTGCTGGTTTCTGGCTTCGGTAGACACATGGGACCCTTTTAGCTAGTGATACACGTAGGGGGCAGCTTTTCCTCCACCCTTGACTTCATCCAGGGAGCTTAATCATGGATGTGGGGCAAGGGATCAGACGCTTTGTGCAGGAGAACTAGAGCCCATGAGAGAAAACCCACATGGGCACTTAGTGTGAACTGCTTGTACCATCCAGAAATTTTCTCTGAAGTTCAGCCAATTCTACTGTCCAGTAATCAAGCCGTTTGGTGTAGGAGTGGACACTGGAATGAGTTCTAGCCCTCTTCTATGAAAGACCTCTTTGGGGTTTAACAAATCAAATGAGGGAAGGGACACTCAATGTGCACTGTGTTTATCAGTAAACAGAGAGACACATTGCCAGGAAGCCATCTTTGTCCCCATGGGTCATCCCAAGCAGTGTTAGAATTGCACACACATGTCTCTTTTCGGCATGACTTGCTGTTCAGGAGAGAGGCTTGAACAGTGACTCGTGCAGAGACAAAATGAGTAACCTCTTTTCTAAGGTACAATAAGTCTGTATTTCTGCATTGGAAACGATCAGTGAGACTCAGCGCAGAGAGATGGCAGAGAGTACTCTGCCTAACCCCTTGGGGCAGAGTCCAGAAGACAAGACCCAGCATGCCAGAGATAATGGGAGGCAGCTTCTCCATTGGTTGGCTCCTTTTGTGGTGCTGTTATTTTATGTTTTCCCACACATAAAGGGGAGGGGGCTCATTCTAAATGAAATTGCTGCTGTTTTGGCGCATGTGTCTGTGAAACAAAGTTGGTGTTTTCCTCCCTTTGCAGCCTGTTTTCCCCAGAACACGGGAGAGGGGGAAGGAGGATGTTCTGGACATACCTGTGGTTGACTTGCATGGAGGAATTAGCAAGGCCTCGACTGCCATGGGAAGTATTTAGGAAATGTTGGTTTAATCTCCTTGGGCTCAGGAGCCTGCATCTTGAAGGTGCTGCTTGTAACTCTTGGGGTGGAGAGAAGTCAGACCAACACTTGAGTGTGTCCAAAGTTTTGTATTCCTGCATCCGAGGGGGTCTGTGTGGCCATGCTCATGTAATGGATGGGGCTCCTGGTGCAATCATGGCAGTGTGTAAGCATGGGAAAATGTGGAAAAGAAAGAAAAATAAGATATGTTTGAAAGCGCTGCTGGATCCAATCAAAGTCCTATCTAGTCTAGCATCTGGCTTTCCACAGTGGCCGACCAGATGCTGTTGGGAAAGGGCTACAAACAGAATGTGAGCACAATAGCTTCCTCCCACGCTCTCCTGGCCGTTGGTATATGCTGAGAGATGCTGCCACTGATCCCCAAGGGAACTTCTACCCATCCCAGGGAGGAGCCATTATCCTTCATGAATTTCTCTAATCTCTTTTCAAAGCCACCGAAGTCAGGGGCTGTTGCCACATCTTGCAGTAGCAAATTCCACACGTACTTCCGTTTGTCCCCTTTGCAATACGTGGAAGACAGCTAGGTGGAGTTCATCTAGGTTGGAACGGTTGAGCTTTAATCCAAGAGCTGGGCCTGAAAGCAAGGAAAGGGGATAAGACAGAACTAAGGGCCCATTCAGAGGTGGTGCAGGAAAGCTGCTTCGTGGGACTGTGCATGCTTGTGGAGGGAGCGGTTTGTTTGAATGGTTTCCCCACCCCTCCCTGCACACACAAACACATTAAACAACCTTGTGTATGAGAGGCTACACATATTTAGAAGAAGGTAGGGCCAGACAAATCCTTCTGCTCGATCAGTTTCTGGAGTGTATGGATTGAAGAGTGTAACACGGGCCCTTTTGTACATGCACAAATGCATTTTCTTTGTTGTTGCGTGGGTGGCATACCTAGCACTCCCTGCTGGCTGGCTTAGGAAACACTGTCTTAGCCAAACGTGTGCGTTCAAATAATTTCTGATTTACGACAACTCTCAGGCACACCTGTCATGGGGGGCTCTTGGCAAGATTTGTTGAGAGGAGGGTTGCCACTGTCTCCCTCTGAGGCTGAGAGAGTGTGACTCAGGGTCAGATCCATGGATGAGCGGGAATTAGAATCACCATCTCTTGGAGACCTTGTCCAGCACTCACACCACTATGTCACACTGGTTCTGACCCAAACGACACAATCCTGCTGGGGCTGGGGAAGGATGGTTCACCAAATCTGATCCTCACAGCCCTTTCCTCTGCCACACACCCTGAATTTCCGCTGCTAATAAGATATTTTGGGTTTGATGGAGGAAGAAGTGGGGAGGCTTGAGGTTTAAGGGATCCGGGCTGGAAAAGTCTAGTGATGTGAGCAAGAGCTATTGGCTCTCTCTGATCTGACCGTAATTTCTAAGGGTTGCTTCGTGGGAGATACCGTGCAGGCTTTTTGCTATAGTCTTCTCTGGAGGGACCTTTGTAGACAGTGGGGAGATTGCAAGAATTGTTGCCCCTGTGTAACATCTATTCTGGAGTTGTAGCAGGGAGAGATTTCAAATACATTTTAAAGTAATAATTGGCAGAAAAAAATAATAAATGTGTGTGCCCTTTGAAACTGGCACAGGCCCTGTGTATTTTTGTACCAGCGGAGCTCAGAACTCAACGGGATGGGATAACACTTTGTTCATCTTCAAAGGCAGAGCCATGTCCACACTTCCCAAAGCTTGACCTGTTGTCCTGAGGAGGAAAAAAGGATTTCTGTGCCTAGTAACCCAATGTCAAGATGGAAAAAGCTTTCCTGATCGTAACACCTAGTTCAGGTGTGTTGAACTAGTCCTCTGGTCAGCGTGACAGGTGACAGTGCTGGCGGAGGGATAACAGGCAGCATAGTCCACATATGTGGGGCAGCAGGTTGGCGAAAGCTGTCTGAAAACTTGGGTTTTGTTTCTAGCATTTTATTTCCTACCTTAGAGTTGGACACATGGAGTTCCCTTGACGTGGAAATAAAGTCCTGGTGGGCAGTTGAGGACCAGCGTTCTTCTGAAAGCTGGTCAGCTCTGTGCCAGGTGGCACAACGATTTGATGGACGTTGCCAGCTTTGGGCGCTGCCATTTCTTCCAGTGGTTTGTAATATGTATACATGTAGCCACTCAGCTCAGACTGAGTGCTTCATGCTTTCTTCTAGAATATTTTTGTGTGATTCCCAGAGGTCCAAAGGCACCCTCCACTTGAGTAGGAACCCCTAGAAGATAGGAATGCCCTTGTGGGAAGAGAAACTGTGGAGTCAAGCCATTAGGCAATCTTAGTGCGCAGTGGGCTTTTGGGCTACCCATTCAAGGATGGGTAACATGTAGCGCTCCAGAAGTTGGACTGTAATTCCTATCATCCTTCTCCACTGGCTGTGCTGACTAGGGCTGATGGAAGCTGCAGTCTGCTAACTTCTGGAGGCACACAAGTTGTCCACCCTTTCCTTATAAAGTAAAGGATATGACCATCTCCGCTGCTGAATTTGGGATGCCTTGTACTAATTCTGCAGAGTCAGGTATTGGACTTGGCTTCAAGGTTGTGCCCTTCTGTGGGCACCATTGTTTATGCAAGTATTTGACCAGCAGTACTTGAAAGCAGCCAGGGTGGGATGAGGGGTTCTGTGAAACCCACCATCCTTTCTCTGAAAAGTACCTCCTCTCCCATAAGATCTGGTGGGCACTTGTCGTTTTGTGTGGCTCTTAAAAGGAAGATGGAAGCGTGAGATAAATGGATGGGAAGATGTCTTCATCAACAAGGGCTGGCCCAAGACATTTTGCTGCCTGAGGCAAATATTGCCCCTTGCTCACCCAAGTCGAGAAGTATTGCATCTAAGGCCAGCCCTGTTATTCCGAACTGTGAGGTAGATAATTCCACAACCACCTCTCTCCTTCCTTCCCTGTCAGTAAAAACACAATAATCTCAAAAGTAAATAGCAAACCTTCCATGATACCCATAACGTCCTGCTGTCTGAAGCGGTCGTGCAACAATAGGACAGGCTCTGGTATCAACAGTTTTAACCCCGGCTGGCTCAAGGGAGCCTTGACAGGTAGGAGCGGTCTACCTGGCAGGGCCACCCATTGCGGCAACCGCGTTGACAAGAGATGGCTGTCACCTCTTCTGTTTGCAAGCTTGGTTTGCAAACAAAATGCTGGGCTTACGTGGAACGTCTGTCTGTCTCTCACAGAGAGAGGGAGAGAGTTTTATGTTTTGGGGGAATACATCTTCCAAACCGGGTGTGTCTTTGCCACCAGCTCTCTGTCTCTCTGGCCTGTCCCCGGCACTGCTGCCTGCTCCAGCAGCCAGGCTCTCCCTCCCCTCCTTAGGGTGGGATTGGAGCGATCACATGAGCCTGCTGGAGTCCTTCTCTTTCTCTCTCTCTCTCTCTCTCTCTCTCTCTCTCCTCTGTCTGCCAGCAGCTACTGTCTACCACTCTCCCACTTGGAAACCAGTTAGTTCTGCCGTTTGGGCACAAGGGCTCCTCGGGCAACAGCAGCAATGCACCTGTAGGCTTCTCCCGGCTCCTTGAGAGCCCCAGCTGGAGAAGCAGCAGCAGGCATGGATTTTAAAAGAAAGAAAAGGGAAGCGCAGCAGCCGGATCTGAGCAACTATGCCCTTGTCGAGGGGCAAAGCCCACTCGCCGAGTTGCCAACGCCTCCCTTTGACTGAGCATTTTGGCTGACTTTTGGAGAGAGAAAAAAAATCATCGTCCTGGGCAGGATTTTCCTCCCTTCACAAACTGACTGAAGACCACCCCAAAGAGTGCCTGGCGCTGGCAAAGTTTGACCAAGTGTGCCCTTCACTGGAGACCCCCCCACTTCCTGAGGTAAGGGCAAGAGGGACAGCTACCCAAAGCCCTCTTCCTGGCAGAAGCAACCTTGGCACCACCATGAATGCCCCCTGCAATGCCCTTCCACTCCTCCTGGCGGCAACTTTGCATCTCCAGTACTGCGTGGCAACGGTAGGTGGGCGCCAAGCTGGAGGGAGGATTTGAGTTGGCAGTGAGCAGCACCTGGCGTTAGGCGGAGAAAGAAAGGAGGAGAGATTCTGTCCTAGAGGGGGCACGGGGTGACCGGCAGTGATGCGGACACTCGGAGGCTGGCATTGCTGAGCCCGGGAAGCTGGGTAGCTGTCATCCAATGGGGTGGAGCAAAGAGAATGATGGCAGGATTGGGGGGGGTGAAATTAGGGGCACTGATTGGACTAGTGGGCAGGGGTGTGGCTACTTCTGCGTGGAAATGCATAGCCCCAAGGTTGTGCCCAAGTAGCACCCTCCATTTGGACCTAACTGTTGGAGGGGGCGTTGAGTTGACTGCATGGTATTGCTTAATAACAACACACCAGGCATCCTGCAAGTTCAGAGATCATCCACACCTTCAGTGGCTCCTCCTGGTTTTTCTCAAGAGGGGGTTCAATCACTGTCCCCCGCCAGGGTCTGTACTGTGGAAAAGACAGGGGGCTTCAGGGCATCGGCTGAGCAGCGCTTGCCACAGCTTAAGTGACAAGCCCTTAATGCCCTTTCCTACATTTCCCACATTCTTTTGTAAGCACGATTTGGGAGGTGGGGAGGAATGAAGAGTGGCGACTTAGTGGTTTTGCATTTGTGTGCATGGAGGGAGGTCTCCTTCTTTCAATGGGAGCTTAGCAGAGGAACAGAATCGGGTAATACCGTCACGGCCAGACTTGGGGAAGAAGTCCAGGGCCCCACTCAGCAAAATGAGAGGGGGGCTGCTAATAGAGGAGGACACGTTTTAATGCGGCTTTTAAAGTGAAATAATATATGTGATGCCGGGAATCTAAAATGACTCAACAGCAACACTGGGAGAATTCTTTGAGAGGATAGCCGTTTGGGTCTGTTACTGCAAAGCCAACAAAGTCTTGTGGCATGTTGAAGGTTTGTTTTTGTGGCCTTTCAAGTCTTTTCCAATTTATGGCAACTCTAAGGCAAACCTGTCACAGGGTTTTCTGGGCTGAGAGTGTGTGATGTGCCCAAGGTCACCCGGTGGGCTTCCATGGATGAATGGGGAATCTAACCCTGGTCTCTAGGCTCATAATTCAAACTACTACATCACTCTGGCTCTCACCTTGAAGGCTAGCAAGTTTTATTTGGCATAGGCTGTCCTGGATTGCAACACATCTTACCCGAGGCATGTCCTCTTGGCAGTTTGGAATACAGAACTGATAGGTTGTTCTAAAGGAATTGAATCCAAAGGACCTTTTGGTTGCACTCTGCATGTGCTCAGAGGCATTTTTATTTGTTGATGCTTTGAGCCCTCTTCTCAAGAGAAACTTTGAAAACGGATTAACTACCATTTTGTATTTCTTACTGTAGCAGCTGGGTAGTAAAATTCGAACTCCCCAGTTCCAATCCAGCCTTCCACGCACGTCTCTCTGTCACCCCTGAAAAGTCCCCAGCGCTCTACCCTCCTTTTATTTTTTCTGTTGTTCTGGGTTTCCTCCCTTTGGCTGTGCTTGGACAAAGGCTGGAGAGATTGTTAGGATTTAGCTAGGTTTTCTTAAAGCTGCCGTGGTCAAAAGGGGGAATGTAGTAATGCAACATCTATTTTGCACATTCCGCTTTTCTGAATGCTTAAGGTAGAATGCGCTCACAACAGCCCTGTAAGGTAGGCTACTGCTGTGTTCCCCATGCTAGGGAATGTGGAGGAGCGAATGTATGTCATTTGCAGAGCAATGCTCTTGCTATGAGATTCCTCCCCATCCCCCTGAAGACCAGAAAGGAGGTCCAGTCCCTGAGATTTGGGGACCATATTTAAAGGTCATAATCAATAAATCAATGTCCATTTTATTTTGAAGAAGAGCACAGTCCTTAAGGTGGGCAACAGCTAGTGAATCTTAGATTCCAGAGGCACTGTTATAGAAAATTCCCAGTGTCCAGGGAAAGGGTGCTCCAAGGTCTCTTCTTTTGCTCCTCGTAACTAGCAGAAGCCACATGAATCGTGGTAAATTTTCTAGGATAAATTGTGCCAAAGGAGAAATGGTTGCAGAATAAAATGATAAAAACAGACTATGTTGTCAACTCTGAGAAGAGCATCTTGCTATTTCTTGATTAAAATATTCATTTATTCATGCTAAAGGGACTCTTAATATGAAGGTACCAGGGCAGGAAGAAAGAGCAAGAAGATGACACATTGAGAGGCAAAATAGCTTGCAGATGCAATATCATTAAAACAAGATAATAGTCAAACAGCCAGGAAGTTTCTGTTATTGGCAGCAGGTTGGCGAATAGCCAGAGCTAACAACGTGATTGTGACAGCCGCTATTTTTCTGTGTTTGATTTCCCTCTGACCCCACGGTCCATAATTCCACTCCCAACCACATATCCCAGAGATATCTGAAATTCTGGGTAACGCTTTGTGCCCCTGGTTGTGGTCCATGAAAAGTTCTGTTGTCCATGAAAGTTTCTTCCTCTTTCTTCTCTATCTTTGTATTGCATCCTAGCATGGTGAAGAGTTCTAAAAGAATACGAAAGCTTTTGTGGCAATTGGCATGGTCCTAATAAAGATATTGCCCAAATGTGAATTTGTCCTTTTATGTGTGTGGGTTTTTCCTCAGTGTTTTATCATAAATCGGTTGATCTTCTATCCGCCACTGAATTCTTTGCTATCAAAAGCAAGCTAAGCTCGAACCAGGTGTGGTACTCTTTGTGAGAATGCTGGGAATGGAGACTTGCCCCCAATTTTCTCTGCCTTGATTCGATTTCTGAACTCTTTGCAGATGTTCCTGCATCCAGCTAACAAGACACACCCATCGGAGGAAGGTAAGAATTGGAGGAGGAGGATGGAAGTGGCTGGGGAAGGGTCCCTGGTTGAAAAACTATGTCTCCCCAACCCCAGATGACATATATCCGAGTGATCGTGGGTGCATCACACATTCTCAACCGAGAAAATCCTATGATAAGTTTGCTTTAGGGTCACCTTGAGTCGGAAGCAACTTGAAGGCACACAACAACAAGTTCCCAATAACTTTATAATAATAGAATAACATTTCTGTTGTTTTAGTATGAAAGCATGAAAGAGAAA
Source organism: Cyclura pinguis (assembly GCA_030412105.1). Lineage (NCBI taxonomy): Eukaryota > Metazoa > Chordata > Lepidosauria > Squamata > Iguanidae > Cyclura > Cyclura pinguis. The sequence goes on from CM059611.1 coordinate 5,470,822, forward strand.
CTTGTCTTTAAGCACATATGCAAATAACCTAAGAGTAAATAAGGATATATTTACACTCAGCCCTCCACATTTGCGAGTTTTACTTTTGCGGATTTGATTATTCAGGGATTATTCGCTGTCCCCTCTGCTGCCTCCCTGTGCCATTTTTAATAGGGACTGCAAGCCTCGTGAGACTGAGAAACTGCCAACAAGGCTTATAAGTCCCCCTTAAAAATGGTGTGAGGCAGCATTGGAGGTGGCCGTAACCCCACCAGCCCCCCACTTCTGCCTTGGGAAGGAATCCTGATCCTCAAAGGAATCCATGGGGGGTTGGCGTTCATGTTTTCCTGGTAGGCTTTCCATAGGCACTTGAATGACTACAGGGCAAACAGAAACTTGGATTAAAGAGGGCTTTAGCCAGATTCAGTATTCTTTGTCATATAGAATCATAGTGCTGAAAGAGGCCATACGAGCCATCAAATCCAACCCCTTGCGATGCAGGAACATACCATCAAAGCATTCCTGATTGGTGGCCATCCAGCCTGTGCTTAAAACCCCCAAAGGAGCCGATTCCACCGCACACTTAAGCAGCCGTTTCCACTGTCAAACTGCTCTTATCGTCAGGAAGTTCTTCCTAATGTTTAGATGGAATCTCTTTTCCTGATGTTTGAAGTCATTGCTCCATGTCCTACTCTCTGGAGCAGCAGAAAACAGGCTTCCTCCTTCCTATGACATCTCCCCAAAGATCTAACATAGCGATCATGTCACCTTTTAACCTTCTCTTCTCCAGACTAAACATCTCCAGCTCCCTAGGCCACTTCTCATAGGGCCTGGTTTCCAAACCCTTCACCATTTTGGTTTCCCTCCTCTGGACACGTTCCAGCTTCTCAATCTCTTTCCTGAACTGTGGCGCCCAGAACTGGACACAGGACTCCAGACGGGGTCTGACCGAACCAGAATAGAGTGGTTTGTAGTTGTTGTCATTGGTGTCATCCAGAAATAACCCAAATCAAACACCTGATAGCATCCCTTGAAGCATCAGTTTCCCCTTGCCTTGCCATCTGTGTTTGGACCACAAAAGGCAAGGCTAACCACGTCATGGGGGAGCATATGCGACTTAGGGCATCTCTCTGCCCCATCCCACTAAATTTGAAACCAGTCCAGGAGCCCAAGAATGACCGGCTGATGGCACTGGCACTCTTGTCCCCACAGTGGTCCGGTTCCTCGACGTCTACAACCGCAGCAGCTGCCAGCCCAAGGAGACGATGGTGTCTGTGACGTCCGAGTACCCGTACATGGTCAACCACATTGTGATGCCCTCGTGCGTGGCCTTGAAGCGGTGCGCCGGCTGCTGCGCGGACGAATCGTTGGAGTGCACACCCATCCGGACCCGTGAATTGGTTATGGAGGTAACAGGCAGGGAGGAACAGCTTTTTAGGAAAGAGTGAAGCAGGAGGACCAAGCAGGGGAGCTTTTGGGGGGATGGTGACTTCCAGCCCAGCTGGGAGATTCTGGGAGTTGGAGTACTCAGAAGTAATGTTCCCAAGCTCTGGACGAGGCTGAGATTGCTTAGAATCTGAAGCAGAAAGGGGGAGAAGTGTAGCCCTCCAGACGTTGTTGAATTTCAGCTCCCATTGTCCTTCATCGCTGGCCATATTGATCAGGACCAAGGGAAGTTACCGTGCAACAACCTCTTGGAGCACAGCAGTTCCTTGAGCTTGGTCTAAACCAAGATGGGCACAGTGTGGCCCTGGGGCTGTTTTTGTGGCCCTCACTCCCTGGGCTACTCTTTTTCTGCCCTTCCCCTGTGAATTATCTCACCTAGAGGTCTACAAGAGAGGGACTTTTATATTTTCAATAGGTTGCAGGATGGCCACTGTTTAACGTTTTTAAAAAAACACCCTGTTTTAGAAATCCAAACATGGATTTCTAGCCAACCCTAATTTTATCCCCCCCCCCTCTCAATTTTTGGATATTTCCAGCAGGGTGTCCCATTGCCAGACTCAGCTAATGGGCTCCCAGACCCGCCACATTTGCTCCCTCTGATCTAAAGACAGCTGGTGAGTGTGTGCAAGCGTAACTTGGAGAAAGTATCACCATCCCAAAATCTTTCATATTTCAAAATACTTGTTCAGTTGAGCTACTGCCGTCAAAAATATTATAAGAAGCCCCCACCTTTTGATACTCTGTTATCTGATAACTTGCTTTTTTGATGCTTCCAAATTAAGGAGAAATTCCATTAATTCAACAAGGGTTCCACTCTTTCATAAGTTCTTCTTTGCCTACGGAGCCTTGGGATTGCACACACACGCACGCTGCTTGCAAATTGAGCTGAGAGGACAAAAGAAGTGCTAAGACAGCTGAGAGATTTTGCAAGTAGCACACATGTAGTCGGCCCAAGTGAGCCTCCGTAAGTCCTTCCCGCTCCCTAAAGTCAGTACATGGGTTCTGCTTTTCAACCAATTCCATTTTCTGACAGTGCTCCAGTCCCTAACCTGTCATATAAGTGGGGGAAACCTGTATAAGATTACTGAGAAGACAGTTGTCGGACTATTATCAACACAGAGTTCGTGGTTAGCTCCGTACTTCCTTTATACTTAATTTTTTTGCACGTTTGCTTGTTTAATTATTGTTACAGACACGCAAACACACACACATATGCATGGTCCTTTTTAGGCCCCAGTGTGCAATAGCAAACATAGTAGGAAACACAGAAATAATAACAATGCAAATTTTAAACTGCAAACACTTTTAAAAATGACAAGGACCAGGCCTTCTAACGGGAAGCTTGGCTTTTGAGTTCCAACAGCACTTTAGCCCATTCGGGGTTCTGCAAAATAAAAGGGACATACCAGCATACCTGATGGAAGAGGTATTTGTGTGTGTGGGGGGGGTATGCATGTGCAAAGATACAGATAATCTTGGGGTGGGGAGTCCAGCTGCAAAATGTCAAGTGTGTTGTGGGGAGGAGGCAAGCGTGTGCTGGTAAGGAACGAAATAGAATAACCCTATGTGGTCCAGTTTGAGCGTGAGTGTCTCCTTCCGTTTCTTTGTGAGAACGATGGCATCGTGGGTGTGGTCTGGGAGTCCTTCCTTTGGGGATCCCAAGAAAATTTTTGCCAAGGAAGCCTCGGACCGCTTCCAATACATGGACGAAGGGGAGGGACCAGACTTGCCAAGGGAATAGCTGTGTTTCCCAGTCTGTTTTCTATGCTCTACACGCTTGAAACCTGTTTCAGATTGTTTACAATTTTTCTCTTTTGAGATAAACAGTTGGCCCTCCACATTTGCTAGAGTCAGGGGCACAAGGACCGTGCAAAAGTGGGCAAATGGTGAATATAAAAATGTGTGTGTCTGTGGGACAGGGGCTGAGGTATGATGGGGAGGGCAGACACCCAGGATCCAAACTAGGGCCATTTCCGCACTAGACTGTTATAGCGCTATCATTCCACTTTCAACATCCTATGGGCTCCTGGGGTTTGCAGTTCAGGGAGGGGCCGACTGGCCCCTCCCTGAACTGCGAACCCCAGGAGCCCATAGGATGTTGAAAGTGGAATGATAGCGCTATAACAGTCTAGTGCGGAAATGGACTAGGTCAGGAAAAGGGGGTGGGCCGGCATGGTGGCCCGGCAAGGGTTTGTCGTGCTGAAAAATTGGGCTGTGAGCCATGCTTAGCTGTCTAGGCAGTGGCTGGCGGTGGAGGAGGACGAGAGACAGGTTTGTTTTTTTTTTACTACTTTTTATTGAGATATATGTACATATATAAAATACATCCAGTAAAAATTTTGTAGCTCATTGAAGTTTCATATAATTCCTCTTCCAGTGCTTGCTAGAGCCGAATACTCTTAACACTGTGAAATTCTAACCGTACTGCACACATACATTGGTTCAATTGATTTGTCTGTTTCTGTAGACTCTGATTTAGTCCCGGCGTAGATCAGTGGTTATCCACTTTGTTGGAGAGACAGGTTTTTAAAGGGCTGTGCAGCCTTATCAGAGCTGCCGAGAGGGAAGGTTCCCCCAGAAAAGAAGCATTTGAAGTGGGGGATCAGAGATAGGAGAAACTTGCAAATAAATCCGTGAAAGTCAAGCCTGCAGACGTGGAGGCCCGACCGTAAACAGTTTGCTATTAACAGTGTGATAAAAGGGCATCTTGACCTGTTAACTTTTGGACGTCACTATTCCAGCATTTTTACTGTGCTGGGTTTTCTTTGCTTTCCTCAGTGCCACACGCCACGGTGTTTCTGCCGCAGTGTAATAGCAACTGTGGCCTCGTGCTGTAATTCAATTGCTACTGCTTAATTTTAAAAAATTAAGGGGAAACCAATCATGATACAGGAGGCAAGCAAACAGGGTGGTGTGAACGGCATTGTCCGTACCGTGGGACTTATTTCACGGAAAAGAAAACGGTCGGCCTTTTGCTACTAAAGCACAAATAAAGCACACGGCGTCAACGTTCAGCTATCTTCACAAGCATGGGTGTTTTTCGAACCCAGAACTGACTAGCGTGATGAGCACCACGGGCATGCCCTGCAAGGTGGCTCTGGCGATTCTCCTTTCTCACGCATCCTCCTTCCTGTTTTCCAGGTGATGCTCACCCTCTTCCCGCACCATCGTCTGAATCGGCTGACATTTCTGGAGCACACCCAGTGTACGTGCAGGTGAGTTCCAGGAGGGAAGGAGAGCTTGGCCGTGGAGAATGGCCCTCGGAAACTTCATTCATACATGCTTTCATTTATGTCACGTGTTTTTCTCTCCTCCAGAGTTTTAGTACTCGTTGGCCAGAACACGGAAAAATGGAAATAAATTCAGGGTTTTTAAAGGGCTGTGCAGCCTTATCAGAGCTGCCGAGAGGGAAGGTTCCCCCAGAAAAGAAGCATTTGAAGTGGGGGATCAGAGATAGGAGAAACTTGCAAATAAATCCGTGAAAGTCAAGCTTGCAAACGTGGAGGCCCGACCGTAAACAATTTGCTATTAACAGTGTGATAAAAGGGCATCTTGACCTGTTAACTTTTGGAAGTCACTATTCATTTATTAACAATTTAAGAAAATTGGGTTTTCCCCACCTCAGATTATACGTGTATATCATGAAACTAACTTACTTTCTCCCTTCCCCTCCCTTCCCTTCCCTTCTTTGGTAATGCTGTGGAGAACATTTTGGGGGGAAAAACTGTGGGGAGGGGGGATTGAAATTAAATTAAATTAAAATAACCGGCCATCAGCTTCCAGTTTGAATTTTTCAAGGTGCATGGGTGGCTTATTTAATGTGAAAGTATCACTCCCAGAGGCCTCCAGAGGGATGGAAACACCATTTAGATTAAAACTCTTTTTTTTTTCCCTGAATAGGGATGGGTCTCCATGGGGCAGACAAACAAAAAAGCTGTCAGAATATTTAAGGGCCACAACCTACACTTATCCCTGGCATTATGATGCACTCCACATGTCTTAATCGGAATCTGATTAAATTGAATTTGTACTGGACAATTGGGTCAAATCTTGCCTGCGTTGAAGGCGAGAAGGCTAGGAACACTGACCGTGGAGAGAGGAAATCTGGAAGGACCGTCCTTCACACAGTGAGGGGCTCTCTCTGTCTCGCTGCCGCTCTGCCTCAACTCCATAGAGATGGCAGGAGTGCTCTGAAAATCCAAGACGTGTGCAATGTAGAGAATGAAGATCTTCCTTCTCTTGCTGGTGGACACCTTTGAGACCATGTGGTGACACGATGACATGTGGTTCCACCATGCTGGCTCTCCACCCAGGACCTTTCGAAAGCAGAGTTGAAATGCAGGTGCTCTTGGGGACACTGTTGGTCTCTCCGCAATGTGAGGCTCATCGCAGGGCCTTGAAAAGTCTTTGCCTGGTGGTGGAAGGACAACAGGGACAGCACATGACAAAAGATTTTGCATGGGGAAGTCCTCCACGTTTGCTAGGGCTAGGGGCACAGGACCCTCATGAAAGTAGAAAAATCGTGAATAACTCTAGGCCCTCCCAAACCATATTTAACACAGAAAAAAAATATTACCACCCTATTCAACCCACCGTGGATTCCTTTGAGGCCTCAGGGCTCCTTCACAAGGCAGAAATGGGGGGGCTGGTGGGACTTACGGCCACCTCCACGGCTGCCCCACAGCATTTTTAAGAGGGACTCGCAAGCCTCATTTGCGGTTTCTCGGTCTCACGAGGCTTGCAGTCCCTATTAAAAACGGCACGGGGAGGCGGCAGAGGGGACAGCAAATAATCCGTGAAGTCCCACGAAGGGACACCTGCCAATGTGGAAGGCTGGCTGTATTTCAAAGAACCTCGACCCATGTTGCATATGATTCTGTAACCAGCACTTTGACATTCCAGCAGCCAGTCAAGTTGCAGCCTTAGGGAAGTTGTATGCTCCTTCTTGCCACTCCTGGTCTGCCGTCTGCAGTGTTTTTAGACCATTTGAAGGTTCCGAACACTCTTCAAAGTCAGCCTCGTGTGGGGAAATGGTACAGAAAACCTAGCACCTACCTAGTCAAACCTTCCATCTCTGCTGAATAACAAGAGACCTTTTCCTCTGCTCTTTTCTGCTTTCCAGATCAAAGAAGACGTTTTACAGATTGAACGCCATCAGGTAAAAGAATTCTCCAGAAAAAAAATCTCAGAAGGTCAGGACAATAGGTACAGAAAAATAAGTTTCCACCAATCTCCTCGGGGATGACCTAGAATTTAGCTTCAGTTTTTACCTCCTAGTGATAATGGGCTTGCAACTTGAGTCAAATCCTCCTGGATCCCTGATCCCTGGTGATCTCCCCACGTGCAAGGGGAAGGGCACACGGTTCCCGGAGAAGCCGGGTGGGAATACGGCATCCGGAGAGCTGGGGATGCTCGGGGGGTCTGTGGAGATTTTGGCTAGGGGACTGCAGGCGGGATGCAGAAAGTAAACCATTTAAAGAAGGGTTGGAATTGTGCACCGTGCAGTCCAGAAAGGTCATTTGCGTAGTCCCAGGGCTGCTCCTGGACTCCCTCAGTTTTTGTGTCGAAAAATTTTTAAGGCTCAAGCCTCTGGAAGCAACCAGCAGGTGGATTCTGGCCTGAACAAAAGTCAAGAGGGGAGGGAAAGGGGACAGATATGGACTCAAGGCCCTCCACGGCTGCCTCCCCCAGTTTAAAGGATGGTAAACGTACCCATGCAAGTTTGACAGGAGCCAAAGGCTGTGGCTTTTCATCGGAAACTCCACTTTCTCTCCCCAGGCCAGCCTGCCCGCCCTGTCTGGACAGGAAGAAGCGGCTGGACCCGTGGACGTGCAAATGCGTCTGCCGGCAGAGTGACCCCAAACACTGTGAGGCACGGGGTTTGAAATTCAACAAGGCCAATTGCAGGTAGGGTTCCCCTATCCTCTGTCACTCCCCCTCCAGTCTGGGACCCCTTTTACCCCCCAAACGTGGTGGCTTTCACACCGTGGCCTACCAGGAAACAATTTCATATAGAATCATAGAGTTGGAAGAGATCGCAACGGCCATCGAGTCCAACCCCATTCTGCTATGTACCATCAAAGCATTCCCAACAGATGGCCATCCAGCCTCTGCTTAAAAACCTCCAAAGAAGGAGACTCCACCACACTCCCAGGCAGCGCATTCCACCGTCTTCTTCCTAATGCTCTTCCTAATGCTTAGGTGAAATCCCTTTTCCTGTAGTTTGAATCCATTGCTCCATGTCCTAGTCTCCGGAGCAGCAGAAAACAAGCTTGCTCCATCTTCAACATGGCATCCCTTCAGATATTTTGCTACCATGCCCCCTCTTAACCTTGTTTTCATCAGGCTAAACATCCCCAACTCCTTAAGCTACTCCTCCTAGGACTTCATGGTTTCCAGACCCTTCGCTGTTTTGGATTGCCCTCTCCTGGACAAGTTCCAGCTTGTCAATATCCTTCTTCTACAATTTCTACAACTTAGTTTCCAAAGAAGCCCTTTGTATATTTAAAGTGCTTTTAAGTCACAAGTCACAAGTAGCACAGTCGTTTTTCTTTTGGTAAACTCTGTTGCTTTTGGTAAATTCTGTTACTTTTCTTTTTGTAACAAAGGGGTAACTACATTACCAAAGCCCAATGCAGAGTGGTGTAAATTTTTTTAAAATTAATGTTCCTTTAAAGGAGAATTTTAAAGCATTCCGATGTGTTTTGACAAGGGATTTTTCATTTTTTATGCCATTATCAATTCTAAGAGGTAGCAAAAAGTAACAAGGAGTGCAATGGGTTCTATTGTAATAGTGAAGCATGTTTAAATTTAAATATAGCTGCTTAAAGTCTGTAAGGAGCAATGGGGATGAATCTAGCGAAAAGTAACTTTCCAGCCCCTCTGTGTTCCTTCCATGGAACACCATAATCTTGCAGAAGAATCTGGGATACTTTTATGGGGCACCATCCATGGGGTATGCGGGGCACACCGGTGACACCCTGTGGAGACCAAGATCACGCCCCGAGGCACACTCTCACGCACACTGCTACCCTGTTTGTCTGCCAGTATTCACCTCCAGGCTGCTAAAATGACTGGATTCTCTTGAACGCACATTGAAATATATTATGCTAATAGATGCTTTTTAAAGACTGCTTCTCACTGTCATGATGTGAAATTAATGCTCGGCCCCATTTTATTGTTGTTGTCATTATGTGCCTCCAAAATTGCTGGTTTGACTTCCGCGTATTTGTTTATTTGCAAGTTTCTTCGACCCCTGCCGCCCCCCATCTCTGGCACGCCTTTTCTGGGGGAACCTAGGTGGCTCCAATCTCGTCGGACCTCAGAAGCGAAGCAGGGTTGGGCTTGGTCACACCTTGGAAGGGAGACCACCTGGGAATAGCAGGCGCCGTAGGCTTTTATGCCTTCGCAAAGCTGGGAGAAACCTGGTTAATTTGTTCTCTTGATATAACTCTAAAATCCATCCTTCCCAGGTCTCTTCTAAAACCTGTTTAGATGCAACAGGTCAGGAGGGCTGATGCCACTCACTGTCAACAGTACAGGGTTGAGCTAACAGACCCCTGGTTTGATTTGGTCTAAGGAACTTCTGTTTCTTCTTCTTGATGTTAACAAAGGAAAGGAAAATTGTCATATATATAAACAAGGCATGCTGGCAAGACCATGAGTGAAGGCAAGCTGCAAACAAATACAGTTGACCCTCCACATTTGTTAGGGCTAGGGTCACAGGACTCTTGCAAAAGGGGAAAAATCGAAAATATCGAAATGTGTGCGTCTGTCTGTGGAAGGGGGCTGAGGTATGGTGGAGAGAACAGGCATCCAGGGTCCAAACCAGGTCAGGGAAAGGAGAGGAAAAGGAGGTGCGTTGGCATGGTGGCCTTATACTTCCTCTCTCCTGGCCGTCTCTTTCCTTGGGTGGGCTTGGGGGCATTGGGAGATGATTCGTGGTGCTGAGAAATTGGGCTGTGAGCCACCCTTAGCTAGCTAGGCAAGAGCTGGTGGAAGAGGCGGAGGACGAGAGGTGGGTTTTTAAAGGGCTACGTGGCCTGATCAGAGCCACCAAGATGGAAGGTTCCCCTGGAAAAGAAGTGCCTAAAGGGAGGGAAGGAGTTGGTGAAACTTGCAAATAGGCCAGTAAGAAGAACCAAGCGTCCCTAAAGCGTAGCCACCAACTATACATGCCAGTAAGTGTGATAAGGTGTTATATTAACTACAATATAATCAATACAATACAGAGCAGTATAAACACAACACGTAGAACGCAAAATGAAGTCCCGTCGAGCAAACGAAAGCTGAAGAAAATTCCAGGAAGTAGTCAAAGGAATACCAAGTGAAAATGTTCCACTGAAGTATCAGGAGCAAGTGACAAATTGGCAAGTTTTCTATGTCGCCGCAGCAGGCACAGGTCAAGGTTTTCACACGAGTATACAACAATCCACGTAGAGGTGCAGAAAATCCAGTAGAAAGTATGGGCTTATCTCAGGTAATTAACAGCAAAGCAAAACGTGAGCGTACGACAATCCATGTAGAGACGATTCATGCAGAATATCCAGTAGAAAGTTGTTTGCTCCTGGTACTTCAGTGGAACATTTTCACTTGGTATTCCTTTGACTACTTCCTTGAATTTTTTCAGCTTTCATTTGCTCGGTGGACTTCGTTTTGTGTCCTACGTGTTGCATTTATACTGTTCTGTATTATATTGATTATATTGTAGTTAATATAATACCTTATCACTCTTACTGGTATTTATAGTTGGTGGCTACACTTCAGGGACACTGGGTTCGTCTTATCTGGCTACTTTGAGTGTACGTTGGTTAGTTTTGTTGTGTCTGAAACTTGCCAATAATCAAATCTGTGAAAGTCAAACCTGCAAATGTGGGGGGGCAATTCTAGTACTATTTCAAAGAGGCATTTCAGCCCTTTGAGAGGAAAGAACAGCCTTGAATAATGCCTTTTTTCCCCCCCTTTGTCATCACAGGTGCATGAATCTACATCGCCAATCTACTAACAGGAGAGCCAAAACGGGGCTGTAGCAGATGGGAATCAGGACAGAAGGACTTCTTCAGTTTTGGACTTCCTGGGTTGGAGGTCAGCAACCTTTCTCTTCTGGAAACGAAATACGCTGCTTTTTGCGGAGATCTCTATCAACTGCCAGGAAAAGAGAAGCATGAAGGAGATATGCCTACACCGCTTTGGATTACCTCCCTTTGCAGTGGGGCAAGGGCTATGCCACCCAGAGTTGTACCACACTCCCACAAAAGCCTCCCCTCCAACCCCAAAACATCCCCTCCATATTTAAAACCCTAAATCAGTTTCCTCTTTCTCTTCCTGACTCCTCTCCCTCTTTTAATTTAATGGCCTTTCCTTTGCGGGATCTTTTCCCTTGTTCCCCAGCCCAGCTCGCAATATTTTTTTTTTTAAAAAAAAAAATCCAGCTCCTTTTTCCATTTGCATTGCAGGGGGATTAAAGCTTCAAGAATCCACCCATTTTTTTTTTTTTTTGAACTGAAGAGGAAGATTTAAAAAGAGGAATTCTCACCAGATCTTGACAATGGGGGTGATCGAGAACGCTGTCCCCGTTTGTGATTTTCATTGTGCAATTATTGTAAGGAGTATTGCTGTCAATAGCCATACCTATAAAGAGCTGTCTTTAAGACACCACTATGGGACAATCACCTCTCTGCCTTGTGCCTGTCTCTACGCTGCTCCAAAATGTAATGTTCTGTAGCTACATAGCATCATCAGTTGTATTGATGGCCCATTAACGGCATGTGTCAGCAGAACTAACTTCTCTTAACTATTAAAGCAGGACAGGGTGGGAAGGAGAGCCAGTGTGGAGTAGTGGTTTGAGCGCTGAACTGCAGAGGAAATTGACAAGCTGGAGCATGTCCGGAGGAGGGCCACCAAAACAGTAGAAGACCTGGAAACCATGAAGCCCTATGAGGAGTGGCTTAGGGAGCTGGGGATGTTTAGTCTGCAGAAGTGAAGGTTAAGAGGGGACATGATAGCCGTGTGTAAATATTTGAAGGGATGTCATGTTGAAGGTGGAGCAAGCTTGTTTTCTGCTGCTCCAGAGACTAGGACAAGGAGCAATGGATTCAAGCTGCAGGGAAGGAGATTCTACCTGAACCTCAGGAAGAACTTTCTGACGGCCAGAGCTGTTTGGCAGTGGAATCTGCTGCCTCAGTGGAGTGTGGTGGAGTCTCCTTCTTTGGCAGTTTTTAAGCAGAGGCTGGATGGCCGTCTGTTGGGAATGCTTTGATGTGGGTTCCTTCATGGCAGGGGGTTGAACTGGATGGCCCCTGGGGTCTCTTCCAACCCTATTCCTCCCTGATTCTCTGATTCTATGACTCTGGAGACCAGAGTGTCCTGTGCCAGCAGTCAGCGAAGGCTTCCAGCTGTCAAATTCGCCCATTACCATGAGCTAGGAAGCAAAGATCGTCTTAGTCGTGTTGCTGTCTGAGTTCACAGTAGGTTTAAAGAGGGAGTCCTAGTGAACTGTAAAATCGAGAGAGAGAGAGTCTGATGATAAAATCCATAGACAAGGCAAAGGTCAGGGGTTCTAGGAGTGCAAGGACGGAATTCAGGAGTAATCTGGGCTGCATCCACTGATAGGATCGGCTGACTACGACAACCTCCTCCTCTTCTGGCCTCCTGTTATATAGGCTCAGAGTCTTAACAAGTTGTTGGCCCAATTAATGAGTCCTTATTATTTAAATGCTGCAGACCCCTGGGTTCTCCCTTGTCCACCTACCCTGGCTGCCGTAAGTACTGTTCCTCTCATGTCTCTGGGGCTTGGCTGTCAGGAAGGGTCCTATCTGGATATAGGGGCATGACACAGGATTCGATTCCCCACTCAGCCATAAAAACCCATTGGACACATCACACAATCTCAGGCCCAGAGAACCCCGTGATAAGTTCCCCTTAGGGTTGCCATAAGTTGGAAACCACTTGAGGACACACAAGAACAACAGGGTAGGAAGAAGGAGAGAACAGGAGGAGAAAAACTGTTCAAATCATACATCTTTTGGATCTGATATGGATGCTCCCGTGTCCTGACACCCACCATAGTTTCAGAGTTACGTCCGTGTGTCCAAGGCAATTTAGGGAGCAGATTACTTTTCTATCGGTCAGGTGGAAGGGGCCAAAGGAAAGACCCCAGTTTTGTGATATGGCGTGTATTTTCCATGCAGAATGTCCTGGGTTCAGTCTCCAGCCTCCTCGTGTTGGAAAAGAAAAGACTCCTGTTGGGGTGAAGCTGGTCTGCTTTGGTCTGAGCACAGAGTGAATCCTTTCTAGGGAAGGCTGGAGGTCAACTGGGGTCTAACAAGTGTTTGGCCCTCCTGAGCTCTGCCCCCTTCCTTGCAGAATGACGGGCTGAAAAGGACAGGCCAGCATCTTGGAGCCAACGTGACCTGTGAGATGGAACCCAAGGTGCCGCTTCTGGCGGAGGGCTGGGGAGAAGCCCTGAGCACTACTGCCGGACCGCGTAGACGGATGCTTCCCAAGCTGGCATCCTCCGGGTGTGTCAGATGACAATTCCCATCAGCCCTGACTAGTGTGCTGGTTGGGGATAATGGGACTTGTAGAAGGCCGGTGTAGTGGTTTGAGCATGGAACTACAACCCTGGAGACCACAGTATGTTGCAACAAGGAGAGGTAAGAAAAGGTTAGAAATGGGCCAAAGTCAGAGAGTTCATTAAGGGAATAAAACAACTGTAGTGAAGTTGTTGCTGTTGTGCCTTCAAGTCATTTGTTTTTAATTTTTTTTAAATTAATAACCCACTCTTTTTCATAAAATGTGAGGATCTGGAAGCTGATAGCTGCCATCTGAGGCAGCCCGTTCCAGCTTACAGAAGAAGAAAAAAGTCCTTTTCAAGGTTCAGGTGGAATTTAAATCTTTTTGTTCATATTCTAGCCTCTGGAGTAGCAGAAATCAAACTCATTCCACCTTCTACATGACATTCTTTCAGTTATTTAGAGATGGCTATCATATCACCCCTTGGTCTTTTCTTTTTTCAAGCTAAACATACCCAGTTCCATAAGTCATTCCTCCAAGCATTTCGCTCCCAGACCTTTTACCATTTTGGTCACCCTCCACTGGACACATCCCAGTTTTCCAATTGCCTTTGTGAACCGTGATGCCCAGCAATGGAAACCATATTCCAGGTGACGTCTGATCCAAGCAGAATGGTATATAATTATTACTTATCCCTATTTGGACATGATGCTTTTGTTGATGCAGCCTAGAATTGAATTGGTCTTTTTAGCTGCTGCGGCACACTATTGATTCTTCTTTAGCTTGCAGTCTACTAGGACCTTTGTGTTCCGTTCACAGGCACTGATTTGAAGCCAGGAATTATTCATTCTTTTTCTTGCTTATATATAGTACCTCACATTTATCTCTGTTGCAATTCATTTTGTTAGTTTTGGACCCTGATCCAATCTGTCAGGGTCATTTTGAATCCTGATCCTGTCCTCTGGGGTATTCTGTACCCCTCCCATGTGTACAGTAGTAGACTGTGCTTGGAACTGAACTTTACCCCAACAATGGCAAGGGGACAGAGACCTACAGTGTTTGGAAATGCTGCCTTATGAACTACAACTCCCAGAATCTCTAAGGAGGCATGGCTATGCAGGATTAAGGGTCCTAGGTTAGAAAAATAACATTTCTAAGCTCTGATTGTCCACCACACTTAAAGACAGCAGCCTAGTTTATGGGGCAGAGGACAAGCTGTAGAACAGCGGTTCTTAACATTTTATTTACCATGGATCCCCTTTAAAATATATTCTGTTGCTCAAGATTTAAAACCCTAAAGTGCCTCAAATATTTATTTGAAATTGCTTATCAAGGATCTACAAATGTGGAGAGAAGGGAAGAATAAGTAAATGCACACAATCCTATTATATTTTGTATTGGAATGATTCTTGGAATTTTTATTGGAATGAATCTCCATCCATCCATCCATCCATCCATCCATCCATCCATCCATCCATCCATCCATCCATCCATCCATCCATCTTTCCTTCCTTCCTTCCTTCCCTCCCTCCCTCCTTCCTCCCCTCCCTCCCTCCCTCCCTCCCTCCCTCCTCCCTCCCTCCCTCCCTCCTTCCTTCCTTCCTTCCTTCCTTCTTCCCCTCCCTCCTTCCCTCTCTCTTTTCCTTCCTTCCTTCCGTCCGTCCGTCCTTCCTTTCTGTTGTAACTATAAAAGCTCATAACGTTTCTTCAAGCCTTCACGGACATTGCGGCCTCGTGGGGGTCCAGGGACCCCGGGTGAAGAACCACTGTTGTAGAGCACACACAACACTGTCCTCCAGGAGAAAAGAAAGATTTTGGATGTTGAGAGAAATGGCTGTGTGAATTGGTGGGGGATGCCCCTTTTGCCTCCGACATCTGCCGCTTTGCTCTGCCTCCTGCTAGAAGCAATCTGGGATTATTCCTCTGCCTCCTTTTCGGCTAATGTGGTTAATGGGGAGGCTGTTTACAACTTGGCACGAGGAGAGGGGAAGTAGTGCCTGCCTTCTCGCTGGCTTGGCCGCCGTCCTTCCTGCTTCCATGGCATCTTTCTAGCCTCTCCGGCCAGGCACCGGTGGAACTCGCTCCCCCCATTCCTTTCAAGACCTTTGAATTGCTGAGTTGTTCCTTTCTTTCCCAGACTGTCTGAATGGACCCAGCCATGCCCAGCGCTGGCACTGCCAGGTGGAGACGTGCTGCTCGGCATGGATTTCCCAGGCCACGCTGCCTGTGGCGGTGGTGGGGTGGGATATCCCATGAAACTGAGCTTTATGTGACAAAAAGAGAATTGGGAGCTGGGCCCGTAACGAGAGTTGGCTCAGCCTGTGGTTTCTAAACAGAGAGATGTTAAGGTTCAAAGCCTGTCCTTTCTGGAAGCCACAATTGGAAGTGAAAATTGTAGGCCTGTGGGGGACTGCTGGGAAAACCTAGCTGGGAAAGCATTCTGTCCATGTTCAGAGGCACAGTGCTACGATTACTTAAGTCACACCCTGCTAGGCTGAGCCCTGCCATTCAAAATAGCTTCCATTGCTAATCCCCAGAACAAATTCAGTTACATTCGGAGACAGTGCCAGCCATTGTTCCAGCTATGATTTGAGTGACTGGTGCGGTCACACTCCTTTCTTCCAAACATTGAAAGAATGGGGCCCTACCTCCCCTAGAGATTACATCTGCAGAGAGTTCAGAATGGGAGAATCTCACTGCCCATCCCTCTACCTCTCGCTGTTAAAATCCACAACTCTCTGATTTAGAAACTAGACAGCCATTTCTTCCTTGAGAACTCAAAAATCCCAGCCCCCTTGTGTGTCTATGTACCTCCAAGCTACCTGTTGCCTTATGGCAACCCTATGAATTTCATGGAGTTTTCTTAAACAAAGAATACCAGGCTACAGCACCTGGTATTCATTGATGGTCTCCTATCCAAGCCCTAACCACAGTTGAATCTGCTTATCTTCCAAGATCACATGGGATCTGGTGCCTTTAGGCTATTTAGCCCCCTTGTTGTTGCTGTTCTGTGCCTTCCAGTTGTTTCCAACTTATGGCAACCCTAAGGCAACCCTATCACAGAGTTTTCTGGGGCTGAGAGTGTGTGACGTTTCCAACCCACTGGGTTGCCGTGGCCAAGTGAGGAATAAAACCTCAGTCTTCAGGGTCGTAGTCCAGCACTCAAACCATACTGGTTCTCTTGAGCCAGGGGTAAAACCACATTTCTCTCATACGGTTTGAGATTAAACAAAATCTGGAACAGAATGAAGCTCCATCTAGTTCAACTAGCACTGTCCCAAGACATTTTGTGGCCTAAAGATGGAATAGAAAGTGGCACCGTTCCTGCCCAAAATTAAAGTGCATAGCATCCATAAGATGGGAGTATTTATTCTGGTACTTAAGAAGAAAGTCTCCCAGTTGCCACGTTCTTCCCGGTGATAAAAACCCATAATAAATTAGCAATAACTGGCAATTTGCTATCCTTTCCCGTCAGCCGTCTCATTCTTTGGCACAGCAGAGCCAGCTAACATCCCGTTGCCTTCCAGAGGTGGCTAACCAGCTCTTCTGGACGCACGCGGTGAAGTCTCGAAGGGAAAAGCGGCCTCTCTCTCTGTCATTATCCAAAGGCACGTCTTGGCATGTGAAAGAAAGCAGGGAGTGGCGAGGGAAACTTCTGCGATTCCGTTAGCCTCCTTGCTGGAGAAACCTGGCTGCACTGGTGCAGATCTTGGGTGGGAAATAAATCCTCCACAAGCCCCAGAAACAGCTAACGGCAAGAGTGAGGAGAGGGAACACGGAATGGCCCTCTAGATGTCGGACTACAACTCCACAATGGCTCACCGTTGGCTACGGATTACAGAGAAGCTCTAACTCGTTGAAATGGATTAAAGGAGCTGTTGAGTCGAACCCTTTCGAACCAAGGTGGCAACTCAATTAAAAGCATGCTTTTTACTGAAACGATTGACCAGTTGAAATTCCTACGCGGCTTTAATTCTGGAATTAAATGATTAATTGCTTCAGTGAGAGACTGTGGCTAGCAAACTGCCAGTGACTTATGCAAGGATAAGTTCTCCTTGCGCCTGCGCACGTTTTATTTTTGGTCAGTACAGTGGTTAATATTCTCTTTCACCCTTCATAACAGCTGAAGTCCCCCCAGGACTCACGGCTTTGCTTCAATAGCATCCCCCGTTGCCATTCTATGATGGGTAGAGACTGCAAGGAATTGGGGAAGCATAGTCTTATATACAGTTGGACCTCCACATTTGTGGGTTTAACTTTCACGGGATTTGATTATTTGCAAGTTTCTCCAAGCCTTCTCCCCTGACCTCAAGCACGTATTTTCCAGGGGAACCTTCTCTCTCGGCAGCCCAGCCTTGCTGCCTTCTAGAATCAGTCCTGCCAAAGGCATTATCAACTAAATAGAACCTCTCTGTTCCAAGGCAGTATACCAGAGCGTGCGGACCGATGGTGTAGGAAAGTTATTTCTTTCTTGGCTCACAACTGTATTCTTCCTAGAAACATCTGCCAGGTCTTCACCAACGCGATTCTTGGTTGTATCAATAGGAGTATGGTGTCTAGATCAAGGGAGGTAATAGTACCACTCTATTCTGCTTTGGTTAGACCTCATTTGGATTATTGTGTGTAGTTCTGGGCACCTCATTTCAAGAAGGATATCGACAAGCTGGAGTGTGTTCTGAGGAAGGCGACTAAAATGGTGAAGGGTCCGGAAGCCATGAAGCCCTGTGAAGAGCGGCTTAGGGAGCTGGGGATGTTTAGTCTGCAGAAGAGAAGGTTAAGAGGGGACGTGATAGCCATGTTTAAATATTTGAGGGATGTCAGGTCAGGGAGGGAGTGGGCTTGTTTTCTGCTGCTCCAGAGACTAGGACAAGGAGCACTGGATTCAAGCTGCAAGAAAGGAGATTCCACTTGAACCTCAGGAAGAACTTCCTGACGGTCGGAGCTGTCCGGCAGTGGAATCTGCTGCCTCGATGGAGTGTGGTGGAGTCTCCTTCTTTGGAGGTTTTTAGGCAGAGGCTGGACGGCCATCTGTTGGGAGTGCTTTGATGTGGGTTCCTTCATGGCAGGGGGTTGGGCTGGATGGCCCCTGTGGTCTCTTCAAACTCTATGATTCTTGTTGGAAAAAGCACAAAGCAAGCCTTCGACTCCCTGCGTGCCTTTCTCTTGAACTGTGTGCCGACCCCTCCAACTGGAGCAAATCCCGACTCCTCCCATGTTCTCTGGGCACCCCAGGACACGGGGAGATGTTTGGATGTGCGCTTGCCAGAGGTGGACACCAGGCCTGCCCTTTGGGGTTTCTAGCTGGACTTTGGCCTTAACCTTGAATGAGTCAATATTTGGAGAGTCCAGTTGGAGCCCTGCGGAGTTGGAGGGACCAACTTGTCAGCCCCTTCTGACGGCCTCAACCCGCCCCAGTACCCTTCCAAGGCCACTACTGGCTGGCAGCTGGGAGTGGAGGATAGGCTTGGTGCACAGGAGTATCCGGATGCCTCCTATAAACGCAGCCAGGTTTGTGCACTGGCTGACTAACATGGAGTTTAGGACGTCTGATTGTGACGGGCATCTAAATGCAAATGCAAACGCAAATCAAATAAAAATCCAATGTGTAGTATAGCTTAATGTGGGTGCCCCCTCAAATAGCTTTGAGAGCCAGCGTGGTGTAGTGTTTTGAGCATGGTACTACAACCCAGGAGACCGGGGTTCGATTCCCCACTCAGCCGTGGAAACCCACTGGATGGGTTTGCATCGATCCATGCAGCCTGAGGGGGGCAAATATTTCAGCCCCCTCCAAGGGCAGAATTCAATTCCAGGGGCAGATGGGCCCCAATGCAAACTAGTGGAACCTGCAGCATCAGTGTATTTTTACTTGACAGTCTTCCTTCCAGTAACTAGGCTTTAAGAAAGCTGTTTCATGATTTTAAAATATAATAAAGCTAGGAAAGCAACAAACGAGGAATAGCTTAGGAAGCTAGGTGTGTTTAGCCTGAGAAAAAGAAGGTTAAGAGGCGACATCATAGTGTTACCCTGTGTATTGGGAGTCCCGGGAGGGACACCAAAATGTGCTCAACTAAAGGTGGGGAAAATTAGCTCAGAGCACTGCTTAGCGCTACGAGAGGCAGGGTAACGTAGCGAGATCTTGAACCCTATGTCTACGGGGTCGGGTCGAGTCAAGTAGCACCCAAATTTGGAATAATAAATGACGTTTATTAAATACAAGCAAAACAGTGTATGCGACACACTCATACAAGATAACTAAAGAAAATAAAGGTTGGAGTGGTATAGAGGGATTTTTGGAGGGATTGCTGGTTTGGGTGATACTTCACCTGTCCTGAAGCCCAGGAAAAAATAGAGAGCGAAGCTGGGGTGCGACGTAGCTCAGCACGTGGAGTGGAGGGGAGGCTCGCCAAGCAAAGCGGCAGCAAGGCGGGATGAAACTCGGGAGCGTTCCGAGTAAGGTCTCGGAATCAAGGGTTTTTATAAGGAGAATTGTGAGTGCAGGCTATGCCGTACTTGGGGGAAAACGATAGATTTGGAGTTGGAGACAAAGTCTCCGAAAGGTCAGAATCTGAATGATTGAGTTATCGTAGCAGTTCTCAATAGAGTGGCCAGTATGCAGACGCAGAGTACTTGGGTATTGCATAGTTTACCCATCAAGCTGCCAGCACGGGGCAGAGGCTCTTTTGGAAGTGGCGTGCGTACTTAATTAGAGTACTTGCCCGGAGGTCTCCTAAAGCAGTGAGTCAGCTATTTCTGGCCTGCCTGTATTGTAGTTTGAATATTACGGCTGTTAACGGCCGAGCTTGTTTACGTGCTTGTCCAATGGCCTCGCAAGCACGTGTAGAGGAATAGAGAAGTGAAGCCGAATTGTGATATCAAGAGGATATCTTTTAATATCCCCAAAGCTCGGACTAGCCAGGGCAGTAACAATAGCCAGGTTTAAATATTTGAAGGGCTGTCATATTGAGGATGAAGCAAGCTTGTTTTCTGCTGCTCCAGAGACTAGGACATGGAGCAATAGATTCAAACTACAGGAAAAGATTTCACTTAAACATCAGGAAGAAGTTGCTGATGGTAAGAGCCGTTCAGCAGTGGAATATGCTGCCTGGGAGTGCGGTGGAGTCTCCTTCTCAGGAGGCTTTTAAACGGAGGCTGGATGGCCGTTTGCTGGCGGTGCTCTGAGTGCGTGTTCTTGCAACGGCAGACTCAATGGCCGTTGCGGTTTCTTTCAGTTCTATGATTCCGTGAAATAATGTTGTTACGGAGAAGGCTGAGAAACCCAGAGGGCAAGACCGAAAGACCCCAAGAGAGCCAGATTCATCCTCGGGGGACTAAGGTTTCCCGCCTGCCCTACAGCTTGCAGGGGCCACGGAGATGTGCGTGACCCGTGCAGTCACGAACCAGCTCAGTTAGGATCTAAAGCCGTGGTTCTCAACATGGTGGTCCTGGGATTGGTGCTGATCTGTTGACTTTTGGTGGCTGGTCCACAATAAGGTTCCAGGAAAGAAAAAATCGCAGGACAAATACAGTACTGGTCCCTGTTCCACTGGAATTTTTTTTTTCCCCCCTTGGTTCCTTCAGATAGCCTGAGAAGTAGTGATCTAGGGGGCACCTTATCTAGGTATTCTTTCCTTGGCATCTTAACAGGGCACTTAAAAGGAAGAGGACAGAAGGAAGGAAGGAAGGAAGGAAGGAAGGAAGGAAGGAAGGAAACCAACTAACAAGTGGGTAATACTTTGTGTGAGTGGCATAAGGATCAGTTTGCTGCCAAAACAGCAAATGCCCCCCAACCATGGCACGGCATTCTAGTGCCCTCTGCAGGAAATGCTGGGCCCAGGTAGGGGATGTTCAGACTAAACGCCCTAAAACGGTGCCCTACTCGAATGTCCCGTTGCTACGTGTGGTTGTGAAAGCTGGACAGTGAAGAAAGCTGACAGGAAGGAACCCCCCCCCTTGAAGGTGGTGCTGGAGGAGAGTGCTACGGACACCCCGGACTGCTAAGAAGACAGATAAACGGAGTCCATAGGACGATGAAAGTGGAGTAACGACACGGTAACAGTGCAGTGCAGAAATCGCCTTGGAGACTTGGTGCATTTCCGCACGAGACCGTTATAGCGCTATTATTCCACTTTCGACCTCCTATGGAATGCTGGGGTTTGTAGTTTGCTCTCGGGTTGAGAATCCCCCAACTGCAAACCCCAGGATTCCATGGGATGTTGGAAGTGGAACAATAGCGCGATTAGGGTCCACTATGCGAACCGCCCTGGAGACTCGCCGCCCAGCCCTCCTCCTCCTCAGCGTTTGGCAAGAGTCACGTGACACCGCCGCCTTTCCCCCCTTTGGCCACCAGGGGGCGCGGCGACGCTCGTCCCCGCCAACGAAAACCCGACCGGCGGCCATCTCAGACCGGAAGTCGCCTTTTCCCTCCAGTCACGAGCGGGGGAGACAAAATGACAGGCGAGGGGCCCTTTTAACCGTTTGGCTTTCTCCTCTGTCCTTTAGGTGAGATGTATCTTAATTTTAAATACATACATACATACATACATACATATATATATATATATATATTTTAAAGATAAGGAAGCGTTGTCTCGTGTCACGGGACGCTGAGCGGCTCACGTGAGGGAGGCCCAGCACCGACGGAGGCAACATGGCGGCCTCCGAGCCGGCTTCGCCTGCCGTGGCGGACGCCGTGGGTGGTGCGGGACGCATGCGCAGAGGGGGGGTGGTCTCCGGTGAGGCAAGGAGAGGTGAGAGAGGGGGATGGGGGGTCCTGAGGAGAGGGGGGGGCAGGGGAGGGGGGCCCCGAGGAAAGCCGGGTGGGCCGAGAGGCCGCCCGAGAGGGGCCCGGAGAGGGGCCCGCCTGAGGGGCTGCGCTGGAGAGAGGCGTGGGGCGGCCCCCTCGGGGGCACCCCGGAGTCCGGGACCCCGGGGCGGCCGGAGGCGTCTGGGGAGCGAGGCTTGAGGGAGCTCAAGGACGTGGGGACCCAGGTCTCGTGGGGGCCCGAGAGTGGGGGGCCCGACGAGCCCGCGCAGGCGCAGAAGGGGGAGGCGGGGGGCCACGCGAGGACAGCTGTGGGGCAGACCCAGGTGGGGGGCAACTCGGGGATCCAGGGGGGCTCCCCACGCGGGTGCAGGAGCCGCCCGGGCAGTGGGGGGCTGGAGGGGCTGGAGAGCCTGGTCCTGTGGGGTGGGCCCCCCACCTCCCGGGATGTAGAGGGTCAGAATAAGGCAGGGCGGAGAGAGAAGGGCATCTCCTGGTCTGGGGAAGCCTGTGAAGCCTTTAGGGCCGTTGCATCCAAAGAGGGGGGCTCTCCAATATTGGGGACCCGTCTCTCTGGTAGAGCAGCTTGGGACCTAGAGACAGGATTCCCGGGGGTGATCGGGGGGAAAGGAGATGAGAAACCGGGGGCTCTGGCAACTGGGGTGAGCCGCAGCCACTCTGGGGGTCTCCCTGGGCATGGGGGTCCCAAGTGGAACAAGGAATGGTGCCGGGATCCTGTCGAGGTTCCTGGGCAGGTCTGGGTGCCCCGCAAGCCGGGCAAGAGCTCGGATGGGCTCGGGATCCCTTGGCAAGCTGCAAAGCAGGGGAAAGAGAGGGGCTGGGAACCAGAACCCAGCCGGGTTGGGGGTTCTCCAGAGCCTAGACAGGTTTGGCTCCCCCGACAGAAGCCCGGCCCTGCTGGAGGCGGGGGGGCAGATGTCTGGGTGCACAAAGTGAGGGACCCCTCTGGGGCCGGGATCATGTGGGTCTGGGCCAAGGTGACAAATTGCAGTGAGGAAGACGGAGAGGATGATGATGATGATGAAGAGATGCGGTTGTGGACCTTCCGTAAGGATGGCCCGAGGAGGGGTGGGCAAGGTGCAGGCGGGTATGGAGTGTCATAGAAGGTACACTCTTGGGGTGGGATTGGGTTGGGGGAGGGAAGACACAGTCTTATGCCTGGGTGGGAGGGGGGAGGTGAGGCTAGGCTAAGATTTGGGGGGCGGGAGGGTTAGGAGTAAGGATCCTAGGGAAGGGGAAACAAAGAGACCTTGCTGGATATTTTTCCTGGGGTGGTGACAGCCCAGTATCCTTGAGAGAGTCTGGACTGTGGTGGCCCCTTCTGCTGCCGCCACCAGGGGAGGGAGCAGCGCCCCAAGTCTCCTCTGGCTGCGCAGGTAAGTCGAGGTCCAGTGGTTCCCGGGGGGACCCGGACGGACTGCGCGCTGTTGCATGCCAGGGTAGGAGCCGGGTTGACGAGGCAGTCGGGGTGGGCATGTGGAACAAACAGACGAATCTCACGGACAGCCCCGTGCATGGATAATGATGGGGCGGAGATGGGGGAAGATTTTGTCTTTGATGTCCGGTGTGTTGTGTGAAGGAGGCAGAGCTTGGTGTCTTGGGACTCTTTACCTGAACAACTGCTTTTGGTGGCAATTCTATGAGAGTATGCAGGGTGATCAGACTGCTGGTTTGTCTGGCCCAATATTATGTCCTCTAATCGGCTCCAAGACATTAGGCTCTTTCTCATCTGTGCTGCTTGTGGTCTTTCAGTTGGAAATACTGGGGGTTGAACTGGGATCCTTCGCATTCAAAGCATGTGTTCTGCCGCTGAACTACAGCCTCTCCAGGAGCCCCTCTCTTCCCCGCCCCCCTGCTGCTTTATAGTATATATTGGGAGTGCCCAATGAGAGGGAAAGGGATCTGTGAAATTTAAAGCAGCCAGTTCAAAATGTGTAGGAGCCAGACCTGGACAGAAAAATGAAGGTTTTTGTGTTATTTTGCACCAAATCAAGTCATTAAAAGCAAAGAGTCCTGGATATTTGGGAACTATCTGAAAAGCAGTCATTGAGAATTCAAATCTTCCTCAAACTGCAATTTTTAAAAGCATGTGATAGAGATGCCTGTTCCTCTGAATTAGGAGTGGGAATTGTGTGGCCCGAATTGCATCTTCTATCATTCCTCGCTATTGACTATTCTGGGACTTTGTTGTTGTGTGTCTTCAAGTCATTTCCGACTTAGGCAATCCCAAGGTGAACCTATCAGTGGGTTTCCGTGGCCGAGCGGGAAATCAAACCCTGCACTGACACTCACACTTCTACACCATGCTAGCTCTCTATTCTGAGACTAGAAGCCTCAAAATACCTGGAAGGCTGTGCGTTTCTCTTGCCCTGCTGCAAATGCATAAACTCTCTGTGACCAGTGCTGTTATCATAGATTGTCAAATGGAATCTTGACATTTGTGCTCTTTTCCCAAAGGGTGTGGCTTCCCACACATGAGAAACTAGTGGATTCCTGAGAGTGAAAATGTGCACAAAGCTGGTTTGAGGAATGTCATTGCATTTACATGAGAAGTGGCCAAAACAACTTGTGAAGTTGGCTTTGGAGTGAGGTTAGCAGGAAGAAGTAATCTACAGTCCTGTGGTGTTCCAAGGTAAAATTACTTGGAGCGTTTCTCATGACCTAGCTTTATGCTCAGATCTTGGGAGGGTTACTTGTTTTGAACTACAGTTCCCAGAACTCTCCATTCTGGGTGGATTCTCTTGATCCAAAAAGACCCCCACAAACAAACCCTAACCTTTTTTCTAGGGGATCAGTGGGAATAGCGTGGGGCGAATGGAGAGGCTGGAGTTCTTCCTTGTTCCTCTTTCATACATGTGGGAGAGAGAAAGCAACTGTCTGTCTGTGAACTGCTGATCTCATCCTTCCCCTTAACTCCATGGCTGCTGAGGGTGGGGTGACAGTGATTTTTTCCCTCTCCATGGACTGCTTTCCCCTGCTAACTGTTCTCTGCCCCTACAGGGGCTTCCATCATGCAAATGAACCAGGGAATGACACTGCTGACCTTTGCTCTATGGGCACTCTGTTCGCCGGTTCTGAGTACGGAAGGTAAACGGAAGCTCCAGATTGGAGTCAAGAAACGGGTAGATAATTGCCCCATCAAATCCCGCAAAGGAGATGTGCTCCACATGCATTACGTGGTGAGCAGAGGAAATTATGTTGGGTGGAATATAAAGGAAAGAAAGGGTTAACTAAGCACCTCTCTACCAGTATGATTTAGTAAGTGAGAGTGCTGAACTGAGACTTAGTAGATCTGCACGACCGGGTTGTTGTGAGGATAAAGTGGAGTGGAGGAGGTCTCCTTGAACTCACTGGAGAAAAAGAGGATATAAATGCAATTAATAAATAAAGACTTAAAGGGCTATGTGTTTTTGGGAAGCATCTGGAGCAGAAGACGAAGGCTTTTGTATACTGCATTTAAATATTTAGAGGGTGGGTTGGAGGCTAATGAGACAATATAACTGGTAAAATGCCTTGGGAGGGGATGTTTTCCGGCTGATGGGTGGAGTTGACAGTTATTTTGAAAGGCATCTGTGAATGTGCAAAGTCCAGGGTTGTACTTATTTTCTTGAGGAAAAAAAAAAAGGACAACAAAGCAGAAGTCACAGTGATTGCTATGTGATTTGAAAAATCCAGATCTGACAACTCTGTAAATTTAGTTTGCTGACATAATGTCTCTCCTGCAAGGCTCCTTGGCTGCTGCAAATCTTTGTCAGTGCTTTTGCCCCCGACTTTTGGATTTCACAAGTATATCCTTGTGACCATAAGGGCTAGAAACTTAGCTGTGACTGTTTGCATGCAAAGCATAGGCATTACTGCTGAACAGCTGCTGTTTTCCTAAAACAGGAAATTGCCTTACACTGAGTGAGGCCCCTGCTCCATCTAGCATTGTGAACACTGACAGGCAGCAGCTCTCTGAGGTTTTGGATCATTTAACGTTACACAGTAGAGATTGCACCTGGAATCTTCCAAACACAAAGCTTTCCCACTGAGGCCATTTCTGCACTGCATTGTTATAGTGCTATTATTCCACATTCAACATCCTGTGGAATACTGGGGTTGGCAGTTTAGGGAGGAATTCTCAGCCAGACAGTTCATTGGCCTCAGTAAGCTATAAACCCCAGAATTCCACAAGATGTTGAAAGAGGAATAATAGCACTATAACAAAGTAGTGCGGAAATGGCCTGAGTTACAGCCTCTTCTTGATGGTGAAAGTCAGCAGGAGTGCCTTTGGAATAAGAAAGAGCTTCAACAATTAGATATTTTATAGCATGGGGGAAATCCAATGAAGGGTCATAATAGAACTTTACAGAACCATGCATGGTGTGGAAGGATGTAGATAAAATTTGCACTCCATTGTTGTTGTATGCCTTCAAGTTGTTTGCCATAAGGCAAAACTTTCATGGGGTTTTCTGGTAGCTGAGAGTGTGTGACACGCCCAAAGTCACCCAGCGGGTTTCCGTGGCGGAGCAGGCAATTGAACCCTGGTCTGTAGGATTGCAGTCCAGTGATCACACCACTACACCATGATGGCCCTTGTGTTTCTTTACTCACATGTTATCCCATGAAATGGGCGGGCAGGCAGGCAGGAGAGTCAGAGAAGATAAAAGGAAGTTTTCCAGACACGGCATAATTACCTTGACTACCTTGGAAGATTGTAATTGAGGATTGGTTTGGCTAGTTCTCCAGGACAGTGCAAACTTATTGTTTGTACTTGCTGTGGCCAGCTCATCAAACGGTGGCCAGATTTATGACAGCAAACCTCTCTTTAATCATCAAGACTGATCAGCAGACCCTGTTATGTGCTCGCTGGAGCCATACCGAAATTTGGTAGATGGTACTTAATGCTTCCATTCCACTGGCATAGTTTCTGAGGGCCTGTCATCATTTTTGTGGCATGATGAAGTAATGCCATTTCCACACTAGACTGTTCTAGTGCTATTATTTGACTTTCAACATCCTATGGAATCCTGGGGTTTGCAGTTTAGAGCGAGGCCTCTAAAGGCCCCTCCCTAAACTGCAAACCCCAGGATTCCATAGGATGTTGAAAGTCAAATAATAGCACTAGAACAGTCTAGTGCGGAAGGTTTATAAGACTTTGCGGACAATTGCATGATTCATGTGCCAAACTTGCTGCTACAAGATGTGATGATGGTCAGAGATGTAGATTTCCTAGAACTGTGTAATTGTTTAGTTGGAAGGGAGAATAAGGGCCATCTAGTCAAATCCCTTGCCAGAGTAGGTACCCGCAGCTAAAACATTCCCATTTGATTTTTGTTTAAAAAGCTCCAGCAAAGGAAAATCCACCATTTTCCAAGGTAGTCTTTTCCACCATCAAGAAGCACATCAAGAAGTGCTTCCTTAAAATCCTCGCTTGTAATTTGAATCCATACAGCAGAAAAGAAAAGCTTGCTCCATCTTCCGTATGACAGCCTTTCTATAAAAAGTTAATTTTTTGAGCTACAGCTTCTGGAATCTCCCAGCCAACATGCTATGAATCATTCATAGCAAGTTGTGAATGGTCAAGTGACAGCTACTGATGTGTGAACGTGGTCTTAGTTAGTTACCGAGGATGCATGGCTGGAATCTACCTTGGCATTTCTTGCCTCTGTAGACAGGAGTTGGGGTTGAGGAGAGTGCTTTGTTTCTGAATGGCAGACATAAGGTCTGGTTCACTCACACCCTCTGTTTATTTCCACCAAAATCTCCTCACAGGGAAAACTAGAAGACGGGACAGAGTTTGACAGCAGCCTGACTCGTGATCAGCCATTTATCTTCTCCTTGGGGACTGGACAAGTCATTAAAGGCTGGGATCAGGGCCTGCTTGGGTAAATTCTGGATTCCATCGGGGGTCGAGGGGGCGCACGTGCAGTCAGGGTGGGAGTGCTTTACCAAGGTGACTGATTTGAAGCAAACAGAATGGAAAGATGTGTGTGAAAGTGATTCCTTAATGCAGTGGTTCCCAACCAGGGATATATATTTGTATGTGTATGAATAAGGACATTTAAGGGTATGTAAAAATAAATGGATGGATGGATAGAGAGAGAGAGAGTGAGCGAGTGAGTGAATGAGTGAGTGAGTAGTGACAGAAAAAGTATAAGCCATTCTTGGAGGATGTCACAACTTGATGCAATTTTTGATTGCCTATAATTTAGGGTTCCTGTCCCAGAACCTTAAGGGAGTGTGGGGGTGGGGTCATAGAGATAAAGAGAATAGCAACATACAAGCTGAACCTCTGGCTGTGTTGGCCTGCAGACTTTTAAAAAAGTCACACACACATATGCACACAGAGCCTTCTGTTCAAGTTGCCACAGTCTTAGCCCCACTCACACTAGGTGGCTTCTAGAGCCATGTGCACAAATACTCTTCTCTCCCTTTTCCTTGTGTTCCTCTCTGGGAGGAGAGAGTGTGCTTGGTGGAGACATCTAGCTCTACCCTGAATCCATTTGAGGTACAGGGAGGGACGCACAGGACGAGTCAGCCCTTCCTGTGCCTTTGGCTGAGAGTAAACCAGATCCTGAGACGGTGGAGAGCGTCTAGGTGGGTGAGAAGGTACGATGAAGTGGAGTCTCCTGGGCAGAGTAGCTGGCCGGACCCCCGCCTTTCCAGCAGTGCCTCCTCAGAGCTCACAGAGGCTTTATGATGGGGCTTTTTTCTCCTCAAAGAGAGGATGTGGAGGAGGGGGTACAATTTATGGAAATGGGCTGCCAGTGGGTACGCAAGTGAAAAAGATTGGGAAGCACTGGATTAATGGATCAATGTAAGCTCTCTCCCTTGCTCAGTGCTGGTTTCTCAGTTTTCTTTCTCGAAAGTAGCACTCACTTTTTTTCCTTTGGGATACCTGAGGAAAGCCTATTTTATTTAAAAGAAGGATGCCTCCATCACCTGGGTTCACTTGCAGAGAAATGCTCTTTCAGGCCCAGCCCCATTGCTGCTGCAGAGACAAGAGTGTTTCCTGCAGCTGCAAGCTTTCTGGCATCCTGAAAGTGTCCCTGGAGGCTGTCTGGCATCTTGCTTTAATGATCTTTCACTGCCTTTTGAAAACACTGATAGGCAGTTAAAGATACCTGGTTAATCAGTATTTTTAAATCCTTTGTTAAATGTTTGCTCCTAGTCTGCTTTATTGTGGTCATTTTTAACTTGCTTGCTATGAAGAAGGGTGTGTGTGTATGTATGCGTGCATGCACACACGCATGCTTCTGCATACATTTATTAATTTCAAGTATTTCATACCACCATTTGAGGGACAATTTCTGGTTCACAGAATAAGCCTTTAAAGCAATACAATTATGATTCAGTTAATTAAAACTACATTTAAAATAACCAGAGAAATAAATGAGTGTCAGAGATTTTAAAAATTCACTCTAATGCAGCCTGGTACAGCCATCTCTTTAAAGCCTGTTGAAAAAACAGGGAAGGAGCCAGGAACACATTTTCTGATAGGCTGTTCCAGAAAGTGAGAGAAGGCTGTGTCTCTTGTGTGCTCTGCTGTAATTGTTGTTGCCAGCAGACACAAAAGTTATGTGTGTGTCTACATCTATACTTGTCTGTCTGTTACTTACTTGGGCATCTTTTAAAAGCACTATACGATATAAATTTTAAAGCATAAAGAAGTAGTAGTACATTCATATGAGATCCTCGCTCTCATGGTTTTTTAGCACAAAACAAGAATGCTGTGAATTGTGGCTGCTGGTTGAATTTATACTGTTCTGTTTTTTGTAGAATGTGTGAGGGTGAGAAGAGGAAGCTGGTGATTCCTTCAGAACTGGGTGAGGAGCCAGATTGTGCCCTGTGGAATGGGTAGGGGGAACTTTGTGGCAAGGGATTGTCAGTTCTGTTTTGCTTTCACTTAATTAACCATCATGCATCTTCCGGAACTCAGGTGTGGTGACTTCTATAGCACTATCTTGAATCTGGTAGATCTTTTGAGTGACTTTCCTTCTGTTTCCTCCTCTCACAGGTTATGGGGACCGTGGGGCTCCACCCAAAATCCCAGGTAAGTCTCCTATGCCTTGCCTTTTGTCAGGATCACTTCCATACACTGGCTGGCATCCTATTTGTGTCACCCACCTGTGTAGGTTTCCCTTACATCTGCATGTGTCCTTTTTTCTGGGTGCTGAGGAGGTTGGTATTCTTCTCTCTGAAGTTCCCAGAGCACCCTCTCCCCATCTACTGTATCACTCCGAAGCTTCCTCCCCTTGCATAGCCATTCCATGCCTTGCAGGGAGCAGAAATGATTGAAGATATGTCTGGTCATGCTTCCGGAGCCAGATACAAAATTATTACAGCAGTCTGAGACCTCCAGAAAACCTCAGCAGATGTCAGCACTGCTGTAATCATTTCACAGCTGGCTACAGGGACGTAGCCAAGCGTGCGTCTGATGCCGTCTGATCCCCATGAGGTAGGCAGTAGCCACACAGGGAGTTGGTAGGTGGGCCAGCTGTAGGTCCCTGTACAGAACTACCATACTATGGTTAAGCCATATAGGATTGCAGCCACTGTGTATTATGAGTTGGAGAAGGGTTGGCTGTATAGCTTTGCATGCTTCTCCCTTCTTGGACAAGTTGGCACATCTACTCCTCCGAGAGCAAAGTGCTGGCATCACTTGTGTAATCTCTAATCCATCCTGCTAGTCCGTCTGTGAATCTGTCTATTTCAGGGCTTGAAAAAATTAGCTTTTCTTGCTAGCTTGTAGTATCTACCAGGCAGCATGCCGCCTGTGGGATTCTGGGAGTGATAATCTGAAGTAACTCTGAGTTTTTGATTGCTGGGGCAAGCATAGAAGAGGTTTTCAGGCTGACGGCTGTTGGCCCATCTGGCATCTAGATAGCCATTTAACACCTCCTTTCTGGGGACAGGATGGGTGATATTTTCCAGTGCCATGTGCACTCCTGTTTTTTTCTTCTTCTCTCTCTGTCTTCTGTTCCCAGGTGGTGCAACATTAATCTTTGAAGTGGAACTGCTGAAGATAGAGCGACGGCAGGAATTGTAGCTTTGGGGAAGGGGACGTGAGGGGAGGGGCATGAGAGCGAGAGGAGAGGAATCTGAACAAGTGACTCAGGATTTGTATGGTTGTGGATGGGCCAAATAAAAGCACAGACCAGATTTGTACTCTAATTGCAATGGTTGGGGTGTCCTGGCCACAGGGCAATCGGCAGTCTGTCCTTGGCTTCGGACTTGGGCCTGTCTGTTCTCCATGGTGAGGGGCCTTTGGTCATTGGCAGCACAGTTGTCTGACTTGCAGAGGGTTCCAGGTTCACTCCTTGCTATCTCTACTTCCAGGGGTGGGCAGTTTAAGAGAGCCCTGGGCGGGGTCAGTCTGCTCATACACACCACTGCACAGTCCACCACCCCCTCCTGCCAAAACTGGAAGAGTCTTGTTCCAATAAAACGACTTTATTTTAGCAAAGCAAGCTGCATGGTGAAACCGAAAACAACCTGGGTGAGGGGGAAGCTTGTTGGCCCCCAGTTCAGGGCCCCCAGTGGGGTTTGTAGGTAGTCCATGGAAGCTTTGGTGCCCAATCCTGAGTTAAAAATGCCTACCCGGCTGCTCTGACTGAGTCAAGCCAGCTCTGTATGTTCAAGTCCTCATGAATTATCTGAGTGTATTTGCAGTCACTGGCTGAAATACAGAAAGTTGGGGACAGATTTACTCTTTTGGGGAGAGACTGGGACTTTCCTGATAGACCACAGTTGGTAGAATTTCTTTGTCTGTGTTAGCTGGATTAGGAAAAAAACAGCATGAGATGCTGTGGAGATACTGCCAGTGGATGCTAATCAGGAAGGATAGCTATCAGCCTTTGGCCTAATTTTAATACCCTCTGCAAATAAGGTATAAAGGCCTTTTTTCGGGGTGATCCTTCCCAGCATTGGCTAGGGAAGAATGAAGAAGAGTTGCAGCCGTGCTGCCCTCAACAGATTACCACAAGGGAATGTGGCTTTTGACAGAAAAAGGAGAGAGAAAAATAGGCTGAAAGTTCAGAAGACTTTGAAAAAAAATTTCTGAGATGTCACCCAGTAACTTCTCCATGCTCTGCAAGAGTATATCACCATGGACTCCAAACAGCTGTTCGCTTGATTTGTGGTCTGGTTCCTGGTTCCTCAGCACTGCCCTGGGCAGCAGCTGACTTTAGGGGTGGATGACACTGAAAAGAAAAGCAGAAAGCAAACTTGCTGCAGCCATTACTTGGGGCCCAGAGGCGTTCTGGGAAGACTGAGATTGAGTATCTGCAGCCATTTCCCTGGTCCTTCTAGTTTGAGTACTTGGCTGTTAAACATAAAGCTTGTTTTCTGCTGCTCCCAGAGACTAGGACACGGAACAATCGCTTCAAACTCCAGGAAAAGAGATTCTGTCTAAATGTTAGGAAGAATTTCCTGACAATAAGAGCAGTCTGACAGTGGAATATGCTGTTGCCTCAGAATGTGGTGGAGTCTCTTCCTTTGGAGGTTTTTAAACAGAGGCTGGATGGCCGTCTGTCGGAAATGCTTTGGTGGTGTATTCCTGCGTGGCAGGCAGCTGGACTGGATGGCCCTTGTGGTCTCTTCCAGCTCTATGATTCTATAATAATAAAATTGACTTGGGAAAAATGAAGAGGCTGGGGTGGAAGAAATGCTGACCATGATAAGGCCATCAGCCATTGCTGCAGAGGAAGGTTGTGGCTTAGTAAGACGCCTGCCTTTCACTGCCCCTGCATGGCAGTGCCTTATGGTGGTATTTCTTCTGCTTAAACAAGGCGATGGTGTTGCTTGTTTGAGGACCATGGCAACCACCCTCAGAAGGCTGCTGAAGGGATGAAGCCATTCACCCATCTCTGTCGAGCTACAATGCTTGTCTTGGCAGAAGTGGAGTACTCCCATGGAAGGCAATATGCAGAACTGAAATTCTGTGCTCATTGAGCTTCTTTTGGACAATGGGGGAAAACAGGCTTGATAAGGGAACAGAAGGATAGGGAAAGAGTACCAAGTCACAGGAAGTCTGGGCAAAGATAAATCCTGTAGTCCAGGAAGTTCAGTAAATGTCTGGCAGCGAGGTTGGGCAGTTGCCAGGTTTAGCTATAATTAAAGGCCAACGACACAGCTTTTGAGCATGGGTACTGGTGCAGGTAAAGGCAATCTGTACTGTCCCTGTTTTGGCTAAGTCCCCATTTTATTGTTGCTGTGTACCTTCAAGTTGTTTCTGACTTATGGTGACCCTATCACAGGGTTTTCTAGAGCTGAGAGTGTGTGACATGCCCAAGGTCACCCAGTGGGTTTCCAAGGCCAAGCAGGAAATCAAGCCCTAGTCTCCAGGGTCATAGTCCAACACAACACCATGCTGGCTCTCTGAAGTTCCCATACCTACTGAAAATAAGATCCAGAGACTCTTGGCCACTGTGTTACCGTGGTGAAGGTAATGCACCTAGAATCTTGCAGTGGTCCAAGAGATTCCGGGAGCATTTGAGTACTGATGTTAACTCTGTCTCAAGCGAGGAATGACTTTCAAGCCACATTACCTGGAGTCTGCAAAGGAGGGAGAAAGAAGCCCTGCTTGGTCTTGGTGGTAAAATTAGGTTTGTTTAAGGACAACAGAGACTTTAAAAAAAGAGTATGGAAATTCCATTTGCAATGTGGCAAGAAAGTGAGATAACAGATGAGTTTACAGAGATGAGGCACAGACGTGCACTTCTTCATTCAGACTGTTAGTGTGAACGCTGCTGGAATTCTGCCAGTATTGTCTAGTGTTTAAAAGAACAGTAGTTCCAAGCTTGACAGTGGAAATTCATGGTCAGAGAATGGTATGGATTGCTTCAAGGAACTGTTTCTTCCCCTTTCAGCACAGAGAGAGGGTAAGGTAGTGCCGTTTCCAAAGAAATGCTCCCTTATTCAGCGTAAAGGGGAACAGTTGAGGTTAGTGTGTATAGTGTGTACACTGCCCTTTTGAAGGGGGAAAAATGCAGTTATGCCTAATTTTGCAGCCTCCACAAATTATGCCAGTACAGGATTTGCATATGTGATATCCATAGTCCTGCTAGTGTTGCGGGGGAAGAAAAAGAGTCATGTTTAACAAGGCACCCTCTGAGCACTGAAGGCTTTTCTGCCCTTCTTGTTTTGTGGTGGTGGTCACTAAAATTTCCAAGGGTCTGTTGGCCATAAGATGGGTGTGGACCTGTTGGCCTTCTAGTTAAATGCTGGCTGAGAGTGATAGAATTGTAGACTGGGGCAGCGGGGGGCATCAAGTTGGAGAAGATTGATCTTACACTACGGTATTTTGTCAGCCATAAAGCTGTGGTGATGCATATTCTTGGGAAGTGGAGTAAGCAAATGAAAACTGCCTGCCCTTCATACAATTCTGCTAGACCGCTGTGAGGTTTAGCACAAGGGTTGGAACGTTTGGCCTTTGAATTTTTGAACTGGCCAATTTGCAATGCTGACTGGGGCTGCGGGAGCTGCGGTGCCGTATCTTGGAGGGCCATGGTTTTCCACTTAAATGAGCACTTGTTTTAAATCGGCTGGCTGGGTGCTTGTGGTTAGAGGTTGAGAAAAGGGGCTTCTTCCAAGCTGAAGTCAACAAAAGAGACGCTTCTTTTTTCCCCAAAAAACTGCAGCCACACCCTTTTGTGGCCTGAGAGCCGAAAGAGCCACAGCCTAGCCCTGCAGCAAAAGTGCTTTACTCAGTTGGCACACTGAACAGCAGGAGCAAGACAGAGCTTGTGGGCACATCAGTGTTTTCCCTCGAAGCAGTGGGGGCTACTCTGCCGTCAGGATGGGAGTCCTGTGGCCTGTGAACCAAAGGGTAGTGTTAAGTCTGTGGCAAACCATGGCTTAAATTTGTGCTTGCCCCTTTTCCTTTCCATGCCAAGGTCTGGTCCAATCTCTCTCTCTCTCTTTCTCCCCCTCCCTCCCTCTCTGGAAGAGATGCCAGTTTGGAATGGGTCGGAAAGGCCTCCGAGCCACGTGGAAAACAGGCCGGGCCCCAAGGATCTGGCTCTGCAAGGCCAGGGCGGGCAGTTTCGCCTGGTGACTTCAGGCAGGAAATGCAAAGCCCGATTAGTTCCAGGCCCCAGAAGACATTCTTTCCTTGCTGAGTTCAGCGCAGCCGGGAGGGAGGGGCAGGGCGGCCTGCAGCCCCACTGGGAGAGCTGTGGATGCGTTGCTAACAGCGGGACTGGGGCTCAGTACAGGCCTGCCGCTTGCCTGTTACAAGGCACTTTCCCTTCCCTCTTAATAATAACTTGCTCATAGGCAGCTAATGTGGAGGAATAGGTTTCACAGGGTGGAGGTGAGGAGATGCCTCCTAGACTAACCAGGTTTTCATTTCTGTTTATCATAGCATGGTTAGGATAAGGGCTAATCATTACATTTTCTATAATGCATTTTCTAAAAAAAATTAAGATTCATAAACCCAGCAATCCAGCAGAAATAACAAAATTTAAACTCCTTTCTCACCAGAGAAAGATCCAACTGGTATCTA
Source organism: Cyclura pinguis (assembly GCA_030412105.1). Classification (NCBI taxonomy): domain Eukaryota; kingdom Metazoa; phylum Chordata; class Lepidosauria; order Squamata; family Iguanidae; genus Cyclura; species Cyclura pinguis. Next base: position 5,506,032 of record CM059611.1, read on the forward strand.
TATAGATCTATGGGTGCCAGGGGGATCTCCCCAGGGTGGCCATTCTGCAGACACAAAGATCTTGTAGCATTTCAGCAGCAGTACCTAAAAGAGACCCTTGCAAGAACAGTAAAACAGCAGGAACGTGCAAGGTTGTTCCTTCAGGTTAAGCACTCCTAAGCTACAAGCTGGGTCCTGTCTGTGTGTGGGCATGGAGAGAATCTTTTAGTTAGGTTTTAAATGTTGTATTTCATCATTCCCATGTCTGGGAATCATTCCGCCCCTGCAACATTTTGCCCTGTAAGGTAGGCTGGGCTAAGGAAAATAGGTGGTTGTGCAAGGTCACAGATCAGGCTTGATCACTAAGTGGAGATCTGAACATGGGACAGACTTATCCAGAGCTGGGCAACTTTGGCTTTTCACATATTCCCATAACTTTCTATGTTGGGTGGGGTCTCTGTTCAACATGGCTGACTGTTCGGCTGTGCTAGCTCTTTCCCTTTGACGTTCCTTTTTAAACAGCCTGAACTGGTACATAAGTCTTCCCATGAAGAATATGATCTCTTCAAACGCACATCTCCATACCAAAGGCCCTTTCTCCGTTGCAGTTGGCTCTCCACATTCACTAGGGCTAGGAGTGCAGGGCCCTAACAAAGGTGGAAAAATTGCAAATATCAAAATGTGTGTGGCTGTCTGTGGGCAGGAGTCGAGGTGTGGTGGGGAGAGTGGGCACCCAGCATCTAAACCAGGTCAGGGAAGAGAAAGGGAAAGAGGGATATGTTTATGGTGGCCCTATGTTGCCTTCTCTCCCCCCCATTTATGTCCTTGGGTTTTGAGAAATCAGGGTGTGAGCAGTCTTTAGCTGGCCATTAACAGGCAACATCGTGATAGAGTACGAGGAGGCCCAGAGGCAAGTTTTGAAAGAGCTGCGCGGCCTGATTGGAGTGGCCGAGAAGAAGGGTGCCCCTGGAAAAGAAGTGTGGCTGGGGGGAGGATTTGGAGAAACTTGCGAATAATCAAATCTGCAAAAGTGAAACCCGCAAATGTGGAGTGCCAATGGTACTATGTATTTCTAATCTAGATGCAGAAACCAGACCCTTGTTCTCAAAGCATCTTTATTAAATTTATATAAAAACACAATAATTAAAAAAAATCCCAAACCCCAAATATCCTAAAAAAAAGAAAATGCCAAGTTCCTACATCCCCCCGTCTCCCTGGAGAACACATGTTCCTCTCCCTGCCCACCTCCCATGTGGAGCTGGGGATAAACAAGGAGGAACAGGTTGATATTGCTAAAAAGGTGTCCAGATGGGTTTGATTATCAAAGCATTCCAAAAAGGAGTGTCTTCCCACTCTTTGCAAGGGGAGGGGGGGAATAAATGATTCTCCGCCAGACCTGTGAAACCACCTCCCCTCCCTTTTCCAACCCAGCATAGCCAGAGTTTCAATGACAAACTCCCCAGGGAGGAAGGGAGGGCTGCAGCGATGGAAGGTCCCTGGCCGCTCGTTCATTTCTTCTGGGGGGTATTTAGTTTCTGCATTCCGCGAATTTTATCTAGCAAATCTGCCACAAAAACCTAGAAGGCAGAAAGGGAGGTGTCACTAAGGAACAGTGCTACTTTCAGAACCAACATTTTCATACAAGACTTGTACATCATCTCATTAATCTAAACCTCCCCACAACCCTTTTACCGCAAGAAACAAGCTTGTCGTTGTGTGCCTTCAAGTTGTTTCTGCCTTATGGTGACCCTAAGGCAAACCCTATCCCAGGGTTTTTTGGGGCTGAGAGTGTGTGACATGCCCAAAGTCACCCAGTGGGTTTCCATGGCCAAGCAGGGAATTGGACGGTGGTCTCCGAGGTCATAGTCATCATGCTGGCTCTTAAGAGACAAGCTACTCCCAACTTAAATTGTGCCTGCTGCAGTTCAGTGCAGAATGAACATGGAAAACTTGCTACGCATCATATCCTCTAGTTTAGAGGTCACTAAATAAAGCTTCAGAGCCAGTGTTGGTGCAGTGATTTGAGCACTAGACTACAATCCTGAAGACTTGAGGTTTGATTCCCCACTTGGCCATGAAAACCTGCTGGGTGACCTTGGGTGTATCACACACTCTCAGCCACAGAAAACACTATGCGAGTTTCACCTTAGGGCCCCCATAAGTCAGAAACAAAGGCACACAACAACAACAACAAACTAAAGTTTCATGGCATGCAGGTTACACAGTGGTGGTGCCACCTCCACAAGCAAGACATTCGGCCTCTGGATTCCAGATCCTGAAGACAAGCAAGAGATGGGGAATCCAGCAATCCCAACAGCTTCCAAAGGAGTGGATGGGTGAGTGTTAGCTCCTTACTAGCCACAACAGCACCAAAACTTCCAACATGGAGGAGCCATCCACTCTACAGTTAAGAGATACTGGTAACAGGGCTGATTGTAACCTATACCCCATCACACTGCATTGTTAAAGTGCTATTATTTCTCTTTCACTGCCAAGGAAAGTGGCAGTTCCATGGAGTTCTGGGATTTGTAGTTTAGTGAGGTCCAAGAGCTCTCTGGCTGAGAATTCTAAATCCTCCTTTCTAAACTGCAAATCACAGGACGCTGCCATGGCAGTTAAAGTGGAATAGTAGTGCTGTAACAGTGCAGTGTGATAGGGGCTCCATTTGGAAGCTTTGTAGACAGCCCTACTGGAATCCAAAGCCTGGAAGCTTTGGTCCATTTCAGAGTCTTCCTGGAACATCCTCGCCAAAGCCACAGAGCTTAGGATCTAAGCTGGCAAAGTGGTTCCTGCCTACACCTCCCTGGTGACAAACTCTGTCCAAAACAGCAGCTTCTGCCGCCTCCCCTCCCCGCATTTGCGAGAAGGACAGCCGACCCACTGGACCCTCTCCAAACAGGTGCTGAAAAGGGACGAGCTGGCTCCCTGCTGCGGGAGAGGAGAGCAGGAGGAGGGATGGGGAAGGAAGGTTCAGGCAGCTGCTGTTCTTTCCCCCTTGCTTCCCAGGCACAACAGCTGTTGGAACAAGGAGTTAAGATACTTGGGAGCAACATCTCCCTTGCCCCGGGGGGTGGGGGAACCTGAAAGGGCGTGGGAACATACTTTGCCTTGGGGCGGGGGTGCCGCGCACACTCACCTCTGTGGGCTTGTAACAGTCAACGAGCAGTTCCTGTTTGGAAAAAAAGAAAGAGGTGGAATTCAGACTGAGTCTTTCCCACATTTTGTTCACTCGTAAACCTATAGTCATGCTTTGAAGCTATGATTAAACTCTCTATTTTAATATACAGGCTTCCCCCACCTACCTGATAGGTTGGGGACCGGAGCACTGTCAGAAAATGGAATTGGTTGAAAAGCAGAACCCATGTACTGTGTTGTAGGGAGCATGACTTGGGACCGGCCATGTGCACACTGGTTGCAAAGTCAGGCAGTTTAGTGTCTCCCCCCTTGCTTTGTAAGCAGTGTGCTTGCAAGAGCAATCCCAAGCGAGCCTCCACGGGCAAGAAGAACTGGTAAAAGAGCAGAATTCCCATCAAATTGATGGAACTTTTCCTTAATTTGGAAGCATCAAAAGAGTGAGTCGTCAGATAATGGGGTGTCGAAAGGCAGGGGCTTCCTTTAGTCATACTTTGAAGCTACAGTTAAATCTCTGCAGCTGTGTGCCACCTTGCGTGGTATTTTGTGAAACAATAAAAGGCATCAGGTCTGATAAATCTAGGTTGTACTAAAGTGTTTTTTTTTCCGACTGTACTTTACAGAACCCTCCTCCTGCCATGGCCATGCTGTCTTGTGGACTCGGAACTGTAATCCAGAAACCTTTCCCAAGCTCTGATTATTAAGGCCTCGTGGATTTTGTCACACGTGACACGGAACAATGGCTTCAAACTCCAGGAAAAGAGATTCCACCTAAAAATTAGGAGGAACTTCCTGATGATAAGAGCAGTTCGACAGTGGAACGCACTGCTTGGGACTGTGGTGGAGCCTCTTTCTTTGGAGGTTTTTAAACAGAGGCTGGATGGCCATCTGTCGGGAATGCTTTGATAGTATATTCCTGCATGGCAGAAGGGGGTTGGACTCAATAGCCCTTGTGGCAAGCTCCAACTCTGTGATTCCTTCTCGCTGCTTCTCCCGTTTTAACCAAGAAGTCAGCCAGGTGTGTGGTCTCTCAGCCAGACTGCTGACCAAACAAGCTTCTGCACCATGCTGTTTTATCTGCTGCTCCCAGGCAACAGGCAAACCCAAACTGGAAGTGGTGCCATGGCAAGAGAAGGGGCTTTCCCCTACCCGTCCTCCAGACTCCCTTGCTCTTACCTTCACCCTGGCGCTCCGGGATTCATCACTTTCCATGTCCAGGAGTTCGTCAACATCTATTTCTAATTCTGGTATTTCTTCTTCCTGTTTAAAAAAAAAACAAGGGGGAGAGAAACCCCTAAGTTGGATTCATTTTTTTAAAAAAACCCAAATAGTTCAAGGTGAAGCTGGAATATGAAGAAGAAACTGGCACGTAGAAACCCATCTTAGGAGAAAGGTGGGATGGAAATTCAATCAATCAATTAATCAATCAATCAAACCTTGCCCTATGGGGTCCAAACCTTAATGGGAGGGGAGAATGAAGTACCCTCTCAAAGATAAAAAAAAAAGTGCCTTTTCAGATTTTCACTTCAGAGTTGCGGTGGTCCATTAAGGGGGCACATAGTGAGTTTGCTGTCCCACATCATTTACCATTGTTGATCCAGTTGTGTGCCTTCTGGAATCCTGTGTCCCGTTCTGGGCACCTCAGTTCAAGAAGGATATGGACAAGCTGGGGCATGTCCAGAGGACGATGACCAAACTGGTGAAGGGTCTGGAAGCCATGAAGCCCTGTGAGGAGTGGCTTAGGGGGCTGGGGATGTTTAGTCTGCAGAAGAGAGGGTTAAGAGGGGACATGAGAGCCATGTTTAAGTATTTGAAGGGATATCCTGTTGAGGAGGGAGCGGGCTTCTTTTCTGCTGCTCCAGAGACCAGGACAAGGAGCAATGGATTCAAGCTGCAGGAAAGGAGATTCCACCTGCACCTCAGGAAGAACTTCCTGATGGTCAGAGCTGTCTGGCAGGGGAATACGCTGCCTCAGTGGAATGTGGTGGAGTCTCCTTCTTTGGAGGTTTTTAAGCAGAGGCTGGATGGCTGTCCGTTGGGAGTGCTTTGCATGGCAGAATGGGGTTGGACTGGATAGCCCTGTGGTCTCTTCCAACTCTGTGATTCAAGTTGTTTCCAACTGTTACAGGTTTTTTGGGGGTAGCTGAGAGTGTGTGATGCACCCAAGATCACCCAGTGGCTTTCCATGACCCAGCGAGGAGTTGAACCCTGGTCTTCAAAGTCGTAGCCCAGTGTTCAAACTACCACATCATGGCAACTCCCATTCACTTTAGAAGGCTACAAAGGGAGGGCCTGTAGGTCTCATTAGGTTCTCCTCTCCCCATCACTGGTGAGTACAAATGAGAGGTAGAGAAAAGAAGCATGGCCAAGCTCCCTGGATGGAGAAGCAGCAGATATTAAGAAGCTGCTGTTGCTCTACTTTCCCAGGGAGAAAAACCTGTTGGGAAAGTTTTTGTTTTTTCCTATCTTCTGCAGACCTTGAACAAGAGCCTGTTAGAACACGAGTCCATTGCCAGTCTACAAGTATATAGGACTGAATCCTGTTGGTTACTCCCAACCGAATCAACCGCTTAATGGTGAGTCAACACATAAGTAAATCTTATGGAAGCAATGAGTCGACACAAATTGGATAACAATACGGTTTAGGCCATTTTCTTGCATTTGCCAAGCCTTCCATCCCACCCTTGTGATGACAGCCTTCTCCCCTCTCTCCCCAAAAATCTTCAGTCTTGGGCTGCCTGGTGGACCTTTGTGGTGGAAAAAGCTGTGCAGCAAATTTTGCCACCTCAGATTGCAGGTGGGGGCATGCCATTTTGAACCTTTGCTTGTTTTTAAAACGCCTAGCAAAAAATGGTCTAGGGACATGCATTCCAAAAAAAAAGTGTGGACTCCCTTCAATGCTCACCTAATTCTGCTCACTGTACACATACTTGGCCTCCATTCTGGACAGCACCTAGCACTCAAGAGATCCTCAAGGGTCATAGACACAGCCTATGGGGAGAGATGGGAAGAAGGGAGGTTGTTCCCATATCCGGACTCTAGAGTAGGGATAAGGTACTTGTGGCCCTGCAGCTGTTGCACTTCAGTTCCCATCATCCACTGCCAGCATGGCCAGTGTGGAGGAATGATTGGAGTAGTATGTCACCAACATAATTTTTCAATGGTTCATAATTTTTCAGTGGTTAAAAAATGATGTCTGTTAGTCCCTATCAGAAAGCAGTCAACAGTCCATATGTGCGACATCCGGATATGTGAATTTCAGTGATTGTGGACTGTCACGTCCTATATCTAAAATGGTGGTGACGTGAATGCAGGTGTGCTGAAGCATCCGTGCGCACGCCAACGCCCTTTAATAATCTGGGATGTGAGCATTTATGTTTTTCGCCATTTGTGGGGTCCCCGGAATGCAACCCCTGCAGCTACAGAGGGTCAACTGTATATACATGAATTGATGGTTGACGTTAGGCATTTTCAGGTCGTTTCCAACTTGGGACAGTGCTAAGGTGAACTTATCGCAGGGTTTTCTGGGGCTGAGAGTGTTTTGTTGTGTGGCTTCAAGTTGTCTTCGACTTATGGAGACCCTAAGGTGAACCTATTGCAAGGTTTTCTGGGGCTGAGAGTGTGTGATGTGCCCAAGGTCACTCAGTGGGTTTCCATTGGCTGAGCAAGGAATCAGACCCAGGTCTGGTTGTAGTTCAATGCTCAGACTACTACACCTTGATAACATAAGAGGCAATTGCTGGGTGGGTGTGGGGAAGAGAATGAACAGCAGCTTCCATGTTAGGCATTGTTCCCCCTTGCCACCCAGTGCAGAATGCTTCTTCTAACCTGATGCATTGCGGGTAGTTTATCAGAGCTGACCCAAGGCATTTTGATGCCTGAGGACAAGAACAAGATGACAGAACCCACCCACCCACCCATTCTGTGCATAAGAGCCAATTAGAGTGACAATTGACTCCAATACCGATGTGGGAAGAATATTTCCCACTATACAGGAGGAAATCATCTTAGAGACAGCTCAAGCCACACAGCCATTTCAGCTTCTTAGATTTTTTTTTTGTTTTAAATACTAGGACACCATCATCTGGTGCTGCCATGGGGCTCAGAGGGTGGGAGCCTGCAGTCTCCAAACCTTGTAGTTATTTGCGAAAGCAGTCTTTTAAAAACTTCCAGAACAGATACACATTTGTCTGTAAAAAAAAAAATCTGCATCAACTAAGGTTTCCACTAAAAACAAAGCAAACAAGCAAACGTCAGGGGACGTTCCTGTTGCCCCCCTCTCAGGTGATCTTTGCCCAGTGCGTGCTGAGAACGGGCCTGCCCCATACTGCCCCCATTAGCTTCCTTATTGCTCTTACGTCCTTTCTCGCATGACCGTCTATTAACAAGGAAAGCCATTGAAGGCTACTAAGCGGCAGAGGTATGTTTCCAGCAGCCGAACGAACGGGGACAAAGGTAATGAGGTCACCCGCCCCCTCTCTTCCCAAGGCTGGCATTTATGACTCCCTTGGCTAATAGTCAGCCTGTAGTATGATGCATTTGGAAGGCGGAGAGGCCGCTTTTGGAAAACCTCGGCTAAGCTTTTTCGGCAGCCTTGACCAGCCACGACTGTTCCATTAGCCGGCTCGAACACAAGGTCCATATGGCCAACTCGATCCCCCCCACGCCCATCCTGTCACTTCCAATATATGCGCTGCCTAGCGGGTGGGCTGGCTGGCTGGCTGGCTGGCCGGCTGCCAAATGGCATTTGGCGGCTACACGGGGGGGGGGCGGCACGAGGAGTCTCCGAGACAGACAGAAAATCGATACGGCTATTGTGAGCTGCTGGACCCAATGTCAGACTCAGTCTTGTGTTCGAATGCTGCCTCAGCTCAAGGAGCGGAATCCCAGTCCCTTCTCCCTATACCGTCCCACGTTTTTTCTGTAGGACCAACAAAGTTACAAGGATGGGAGGGAGAAAAAAGAAGCATAACCCGCTTTTCCTCCCTGTTTGTAACATAATCTCATTATGTCTTAAGTGTGAGGCAATGAGAATCCTAGAGGGTTAAGAAGCACATAGAGAGAAAGAAAAAAAAAACCATCTATGAAGGCAGCTGCTCTTCTCCAGCGACAGCTGCAAGTGGCGGCTTAAGGCCATTCTTCCAAATCCAGAGTTAACACACCCTACGGAGACAACCCGAGAGGGGAGCAAGGCTTCCCCCGGCTCGTAAACCGGCCCCGCACCCCTCCCTCCCCAGTAAAACAGCACGTTCAAGACCAAAAGAAAGAAAATCAAGGTCTGGGGGGAGAGTCGAAGGGGGTAAAGATTTGAACGCGAGTTTCTCCAGCGTGTGCTGCTCCGAGGGTCCACAAAAGCCAGGCCAGAAGGGCAGGACGCTGCATGACCTTAAGTGACCTTCACCCCAAGAAGGAGGAGGGAGAGTGGCCATGCAGCCAGGGCCCACTTTTCAGCATTGGGGGTGAAGAAGGAAGAATTTAGACTGCTGAGGGGGTCCCTCCATTGGCTTTTAGGGTCTTGGAGTGACAGGGAAGATGCCATGAAGGGGAGATTGCGGGCGTTTGGAAGGCATGTGGCCCGGAAAACCTCACAGAGCACAGGCGAAAATGCCATCTTGGGAAAGAGATAACAGTATAAATAGGGTGATTGATGGACAAATGGATTGATGCCCAGGCCAAGAGGAAGATAAGTGGGTAGAGGAATGGCAGATGTGCCAGTCTCCACAAAGCTCCACAAAAGGGGTGCTGAGAAGTTCCTAAAAAAACAGGTTGCAAGACAATAACTTCTTCAAGCGCTTGGGATGTATTGTTTTTAAGGAGTAAAGGGATGCTTCTGGGGGAAGAAGATATCTCCAGGCCGTGGCGGGAGAATACATTCAGCCCTCCCCATCTGCGGGTTTCACTTTTGCGGATTCGATTATTCACAGATTCCTTGCTGTCCCCTCTGCTGCCTCCCTAGGTCATTTTTAATAGGGACTGCAAGCCCCATGAGACCGAGAAACTGCCAACAAGGCTTCTAAGTCCCTCTTAAAAATGGTGTGGGGCAGCAGTGGGGGTGGCAGTAAGCCCCACTGGTCCTGCCTTGGGAGGGAACCCTGATGCCTCAAAGGAATCCACGGTGGGGTGAATATGGCGATCATACTTTTTTGTGTGTTAAATGTGGTTTGGGAGAGCCTAGAGTTATTCACGGTTTTCCCACTTTCACGGGGGTCCTGTGCCCCTAACCCGAGCAAAGGGGGAGGGAGGACTGTATATTTGCGGGCAGAGCTGGCAGCGAAAAGTGGCCGTAAGGCCATTCAACAAAAAGATGGGTCTTCTGGAAACTTAAACCAAGGAGGTCTATGTGGGCGATATTGGCTGGAGGAAGGGAGAGAGCATTGGGAGCTGTATTGAGGCTGAGGTCAGCCACCAGACCGAACCTAAGGATTTGCTTATCGGCAGAAATGCCAAAGTCTAGCGTGTCTGTCTCTCTGTGGCCGGGGGTGATTTTCTACCAAAGAGGCCCTGGCTCTTCAGGAAACTGGATTTCATTGTCTGTTTCATTGCTGGGAATGGCGAGCAAGCAGCAACCAGGGAAGGTGTGCGCACGGGGGGCATACCCGAGTTGCCGCTCCCCAAACCGGGGCTCGTAATATAAAGGCACGGGGCGGCACAATACCATTGGGAAACCCCGGGGATGGGGTGAGGACCGTCTGGCCTTGTTAACTACTCATGGGGGGGCGGGGTCTGGTTTTACAGGATGTGGGGCCGGGGAACCGAAGGAAGTGGCTGATGCTTCAGCGGCTGGAGGAGGATCCCTAGAGAACGTGTCCGTGGGCATGTTGAGATCTGAAGGACCCGGGGCAGCGGCGTTGGGCTTCGTAGGGACCCCTTTTGAGCCCGGAGAGCCTTTGAAAAATCGGACTCTAGCTGGATGTTGTGTGTCAATGCCTCCTCTTTGTACTGCCGTGATGGGAACATGCCTCTATACAGTTGTGGTTGTGTGTGTAAGGAGCGGGAAGGCGGTGTTCTGACTTATGGGTCAGGTGATAAGGCTGTATTGTCCATTCATCCCTCACATGGGCAGCCCTTCCTTCTCAGCGTTCAGGGCCTTTCCGCACTACACGGCCGTAGCGCTATTATTCCACTTCCAACCTCCTATGCAATCCTGGGGTTTGCACTTTAGGGAGGGGCATCTCAGGCAGAGAACCCTTTGGCCCCAGGAAACTACAAACTCCAGAATTCCCCAGGAGGTTGAAAGTGGAATAAGAGCACTAGAACAGCATAGTGCAGAAAGGCCCTTAGACTGGAACCTCCCTGGGGCAGGGACCTTATTTCCTTTTTGGCGGGGTGGGGATGGGAGAGTGCAAAATATAAGCCCAAGGCCCTCAGACTGCAACCTCCCCGGGGGCAGGGACCTTATTGCTTTTTCTTTTTGGGTAGGAATCCAAGAGTGCAAAATATAAACCCAAGGCCCTTAGACTGGACCCTCCCCGGGGGCAGGGACCTTTCCTCTTTTGGGGTGATGATCGGAAAGTGCAAAATATAAGCCCAGGGCCCTTAGACCGGACCCTCCCTGGGGCAGGGACCTTTTTTGGGTGGGGATCCAAAGTGCCAAAACTATCATAAGCCTGATCCAAGATGGTTCCAGGGCTGTTCCTATACCAAGGCTGTATTCTAGGGGGGAAACTAGAGGGGGGGGGATATTATTATCGGCAAGGCCAGCATAAGGGGTCTACCGCAGTGGGGTTTGGATGACGGGAGCCGTAGATACAGAGGGTGGATGATGGATGCTGAACAGAGGAGGGGTCTGGAAGGGGCGGGCGCCTGGGGGCGCAGGGAAATCCAGCCCGCGGAGAGGGGCGTGGGGGGTCCGTGGCGTGGCCGGGGGGGGGGCGGCGGGGAGGCTCCGCTCTACCTGGCAATCGTAGAGGACGGTCAGCTGCTCCAGGATCCACTCCTCCAAGTGGAGCCGCTTGCGGAGCTCCTTGCGATCGTATTTCACCGTCACCCTCCCCTGGCGCCGGACGGGGCCTTCCTCGTCCTCCGGGCCCGCCTCGCCCGCCGGGGGGCTCTGGAAGTACACGCGGGGCCCCGTCCCCCCCGGCGCCGGCGGGCCGCTCTCCGGGCTGCAAGGGGCCGCCATCCGACACCGGAGCGGGAACCGGCTGAACAAAAGGACGCGGCGGCGAAGGAGCGGGGCGACCGAGGGAAAAAGCGGGTCTGCTTTCTAGCCTCGCCGGTCTTCCTTTTTCGCTCTCGTCGAGCCGAGACCACCAGTTGGGCCCCCAGAACCGAATCAGAACCGGCGTCGGACTCGGCTCTCTCCTCCTTTGGTCCTCTTGTCAGATCCTGGAAGGGGCAACCGGACGGAAACCAGAGTCTCTTTTCTCACCGAACCGACACCAGACCCAAACGCGAAGCGAACTACGGAGCCACGTGGGAACCGAACCGGCAGGAGGGAGGAAGGCGATCGGTATTTCCAGCTTTGGGGGGGGGGTGGTCCACACACCCCTTCTTCGGAACCACGTGCGAATCTCTTGTGCCCAAAAAAAAAAAAAGGCAGGACCTCGGCACCGAATCAGAACCGGACCCCCCAAAACTCCACCTTTCTTCCGCTTTTGCTCCACCCCGCCTCGTTTGCAAAATTAGGAACCGGTTTGTGGCGCTCTCCACGCCCCTCGAGGGGTGGCTTGGCTTGGCTTCCCCAAACCTTGGCCAAACCGGTTCCGATCCGGATCCGCTGGGCACCCCACCCTCCCGATCGGCCCCTTTGTCCCGCTGCTGCTGCTGCTGCTGCTGCTGCTCCCAGCGCCGCTGCCGCCGGTGCCGACGGCTCCCCCTCCCCCTCCCCCGGCCCGCCCCGCCCCCTTAAAGGGGCCGCAGGACCTTTCCTCCGCCCCCCTCCCTCCCTCCCTCCCTCCCAGCCGGCTCTTGCCCGGCTGCCCTGGCCGCCCCCTCCCTTTTCCTCCGGTTGTCTGTCTGTCTGCCCCCTATCGACCCCCCTCCGCGCCCTCCAAGCCCCCCCCCGCGGCTGAGAGATCGTTCCCCTTTCCGCGGCTCTCTTCCCATGTCGAAAGGGTGTGTCTCCCCACTCGCCCTCCCCCCGCACTAATTCGGGAAGACAGGGGCTGTTGTCTTAGCGGGGAGACCCGATCGCTTCAATTATTTTATTTTATTTTTTGCATTAATGCTCAGTGAGGGCAACCTGTACCCCAGAGCGGCTGGAGGTTGTGTCCACTGCACACCTTCAATTTTTACTTTATTTTTGCATTAATGCTCAATTAGGGTAACTTGCGCCCGAGAGCAGCTGGATGTTGACTCCGTTGTACCCTTTTGTGTTATTTTTTGCGTTAATGCTCAATGAGGGCAACCTACACTCGAGAAAAGCCAGCCGTTGTGCCAATTGCAGACCTTTAAATTTATATTTTATTTTACTTTATTTTTGTCTAGGTGTATTATGCCTCGTACGGTATCAGGCTGATCTCGTTGTATTCGTTGCGTAACTCACCTGGGTTCATTGTGGGATATCAGTGTAGCAGAATGACCCCTTGGGCAGCTAAGGCACACCGTGCATCTTAAGTACACAAATGAGAAATTTTCACATTTCATGCTACAGGACCCAATATGTCGACGGAGTGTTAGGGTCTGTCTGTCTATACACAGGTACACATGTACGAAGACACACGTGTCTCGTCTGTTGGATTCAGACTCTGTGTGCCTGTACACACGTAGGAAGAGACACGCACTTATATTGTGGATTGGATCCAGACTCAGCCATATGTAGTGCCGACTTATTTAAATAAATGGAATTTAAGTTAGACCTAAGTGTCATAAGATACCTAGATTTGGTTGCTAGGTTGGACGTGTGTATCCCTGCTGGTTGGGGATGATGGGAGCTGAAGCCCAAAGCATCTGGAGTTTGGAGAAGACAAGCCATGCTTATGTACACACGCAGGTCGTGTTTCTATGAAATGCAGTATTTGTACGGCGTGTTTGCCTAGATGCAAAACATGTGGCCATCTGTTGGGAATGCTTTGATGGGTGTTCCTGCATAGCAGGGGGTTGGACTCGATGGCCCCGGGGGTCTCTTCCAACTCTAGGATTCTACGGTCCAGATTCAAAAAAGGACTAAAGACCCATCTCTTCCGGCAGGCCTACCCACTCCCTTTCTAATTAGGATATATTTTTAATTACGATATATTTGTATTTTAAATAATTTTATGTGTGCTTAGTGTATTTTAACATGCACTGTGCTTTTAGCTGTATTTTAATTCTTGTAGCACCCTGCCTTGAGCCCTATGGAGAGGCAGGCAATCAAATAATAATAATAATAATAATAATAATAATAATAATAATAATAATAATAATGCACACCCCAGTTTAAACAGAGCCAAACTCCATTAATGTGGGGCAGGGCCCCATACTCTGAGGGCTTCAGCACCCCCCTTTCAGCTTGACTGGAGAGGAAGAAACTGCTGGGGGGGGATTGCCCCCATCCATCCCCCAGGGAGGCAATTTCCAAAGTCCCTGCCTTTCAACGCCCGTCCCTCCCCAACCCCAGGGGATGCTGGCCTGCGTATGTCTCCATGACACCCCCCCGTCCTCCATAGGACACTGGCGCAGAACTCCTGTGTCCTATGACGGAGGGGCAGGGGGCGTTACACTGAGCTGTGGGCTAAGGAGAGAGGGGCTTGCTTTCTGCCGACCCCCTCGCCCTCTCCTTTTTCTGCTGCCCTTTTCTAACTGCAGACCTCTTTCGGGGCCTCCTCCAGCTTGGAGGCGGGCAGGTATCTGCGGTTCAGAGCAGCCACAAGAGGAGAGGAGCATTTCTGCACTACACTGTTATAGCGCTATGATTCCACTTTTGACCTCCTGTGGAATTCTGGGGCTTGGAGCTTCCGGAGGCCCGAGAGCTCTCCGGCTGAGAATTCCAAATGCCCCTCCCCAGACTGCAAACTCCAGGATTCCACAGGAGGTCGGAAGTGGAATAATAGCACTGTAACAGTAGTGTGGAAACGCCCGAGGTCTGACGTAGCAGAATGTTTGCGACACGGGAGAGAAAAGGATAAAATTAAAAATAAATAGGGCAGTAGGACGCTACTGTGATTTCACACCATCACTCTCTCGGGGAAGAGTGGTATCCAATACCGCCATCCTTGGCTTCGATGCGGACTTCACCCAACATCTGTTTTAATCCGGATTGGTCAGTTCAGATCCGCTTCCTTCTGTCCTTATGGACGCCGTCCGCCTGCTGATGAGTAGGTGGATTTTTGGCTCCAAGCAGAAGGCGTTTGTGGCTTAACAGAATTGCTCGTTTTAACGGGCCCCGCTAAGTCCCGTGATAGCCTTAAGGTCACCTTAAGTCGGAAACAACTTGAAAGCAGGCAACGGCAACAACTGCAGGTCAGGATTCATCCCACCCAAAGTGCCTCTCTTGATTCTTGGAGGAACTTCTTTGGTTTTTGTGGCTGTGATGTCAGGGAGATATATCCAGGAAGACGTCTCATGGAACAGAAATAAAGGCAGGGGGTGGTTGGAGAAATTATTTGTAGGATTTCTGACGGCTGTCCGGCTGTTAAAAACACCACCAGCACGGTGCAATAGTTTGAGCATTTGACGACAACCCTGGAGACCTGGGTTTGATTCCCTGCTTGGCCGTGGAAACCCACTGGGCGGTCTTGGATGAGTCACACACTCTCAGCCTCAGAAAATGCCACGATGGGTTGCCATAAGTTGGAACTCACTTGATGGCACACGACACCACGGGAAAAAGAGAACAGCGTTATCTCTTTGAATGGTGTGTGTTTGTGTGTGTCGGGGAGCGTGCAATCTACTGCCAGCAATCTCAGGGTTATTCATCTTTCTCTCTACCTCTGCGTAGCGAAATGTACAATGAAAGGCAGGCTCTTGCCAAGGGGAGAGGAAGGTACTCTTCCATACAACAGTCGTAATGGTGATAGGAAGATGGGGCATGTATTTATATTTAGGGCAATGCCTAACTGGTGGCTGGTGAAGCGGCCAAGGGTGTAAGAGAGTGGAAAGAAAGCAAAGCAAAGGGCAGCCGGTGTCTTTAAGATGCAGGATCTTGGCAGGCCAAGTGGGGAGGGAAGAGAGAGGCACACGTGGTCCAGGCCCCAACAGAAGCTTAATTCAGCCACTTCCTGCCGGGGAGGAGGAGAGTAACAGCAGCTGCAAGAGACGCTTTTCAGCAGAGGAAGCTGAGTCAGATCATGGGCCAATTTAGTCCAGACCGCCAGCAGCTATGCATGGTTTTGGGCAGAGATTTCTTCCTTGCCCCCCCCCCCCCACACACACCTTGTTATCCGAGATCTTTTTAATGGGAGCTTCCAGGGCAACAGAAAGCTCCCATTGGCAAAGCCTGTTTTTTCTGCTCTTGGATGGTGTCCCTAGCCATTTCCGCACTAGACTGTCACAGCGCTATTATACCACTTTCAACATCCTATGGAATCCTGGGGTTTGCGGTTTCGGGAGGGGCCAGCTGGCCCCTCCCGAAACCGCAAACCCCAGGATTCCATAGGATGTTGAAAGTGGAATAATAGCGCTGTAACAGTCTAGTGTGGAAATGGCCACTGTTACAAGAGTGAGGTCTCTTGCATAGCGGTGTAGTCCAACACGAGCAAGGAGGGAAGGCAAGGTTTATTTCTGTAGCAGAAGCAGGAATGTGTTTTGTGGAGGTCGAAAGTGAGACAAGACACATTTCTCAGTGCTCACCCTATGTACATTAAACAGCTGAGTGTCCTCGTGTAAACTTTGAGAAAATAATCAGAAAAACACATCCTCTCTGTCTGGCATCCGTCGACATTTCCACACTTTCCCACTCTTGCTTTTTTTCATTTTTAGCTAGCGTGTGAAATTCAACTAACAGCAACTTAGGTGTTTGCTTACTTCAGAGAGTCTGTTACCTTAAACAAGGAATGTAATTAACACTTGCAAATCAAGGAAGAAACTCCCTTCTCTCACCTAGATATTAAAAAAACACAGGGCGAAGGCAAGATTCTTAATCTGTTTAAACTAACTGACTCCCTTGACCCCATCTCAAGACTTCTGATTTCAGATTGGAAGAAAAGGAATTTCCAGCTTTGAGCGTGAGAGTTTCGTTATTATTTTTATCACATCCCTAAGTACAATTTGAAAGTATGGAACACTTTGCAGTGACCGCGTCATTTACGCCTGGATCCCAAAGCACAAAGTTAACATAGGGCCTGTCTGCACTACACTGTTGTAGTGCTATTATTCCACTTTCAACATCCTATGGAGTTCTGGGATTTGCAGTTTACGGAGGCCAAAGAGCTCTCTGGCTGAGATGCCCCTCCCTAAACTGCAAACCCCGGGATTTCACAGGATGTTGGAAGTGGAATAATAGCACTATAACAGTGCAGTGCGGAAAGGCCCATCCTGTCTAAAGGGGTGGGGTAGTATAGTGGTTAGAGTGGTGGACCGGGGCTTGAGAGATGTGTGAGTGGCTGTGGACGGGTAGGTCTCTTTTTCAGCTAGGCCTACCTTACAGGATTGTTGTGAGTACAAAAGTGGGGAGGTGGAAAGCCATGTATCCCATGTATCCCACCTTGAGCTCACTGGAGGAAAAATGGGATATAAAGGTAAGGAATAAAAGGACATGAGCCAAGTGGGGAGGAACCATGGTTGGTTCTCCCCATTTGTGGGTTTAACTTTCACGGGTTTGGTTATCTGCGAGTTTCTCAACCCCTGTCCCCCACCTCAGGCACTTCTTTTCCAGGGGGACCTCCCCTCGCAGGGGCTCAGATCAGGGTATGCAGTCCTTTAAAAATTCACCTCTGGTTCTCCTTTTCCTCCACCAGCTGTCCCCTGGCCAGCTAAGGATGGCTGACAGCCTGATTTCTCAGCACCACCAGCAGGGAAGGAGAGAGCAAGAGAGAGGATGTACAGAGTCATCGTGCTAACCTTTCGCTCCCCTTTCCCTGATCTGGCTTGCATCCCGGGTGCCCACTCTCCCCGGCAGGCCTCGGACCCCTTCACACACCCACACGCATTTTGATATTTGTGTTTTTTCCACTTTTCCAAGGGTCCCGCACCCCTAACCCTAGCGAATGAGGGCTGACTGTACTTCTCTCTTGAATCTTCCTGCATTTTGCTTCTTTGGATGAACGCTGGCACTACTGTTGTGACAGAGGAAGGAAAATTCCTTTCTGTTTCCTCCGCACCAAAGATGACAATGTCAAGCTTCACCGCACTTTGGCCATTTCCGCACTAGCCTGTTATAGCGCTATGATTCCACTTTCAACATCCTATGGAATCCTGGGGTTCGCAGTTGCCGGCCCCTCCCTAAACTGCAAACCCCAGGATTCCATAGGATGTTGAAAGTGGAATCATAGCGCTATAACAGGCTAGTGCGGAAATGGCCTCTTTCTCTCTTTTATTCTATTTTTTTTCTAAATTGGAAAGACCTAAACACCGTAACTGTTCCTCGTAGGGGATTTGATCTGACCCTACAACATTCTTTGCACCAGTCCAGCACATAAGACAAGACACAGTGTTAAAAGTGTTATGTTTGTTTGGTTTAGCGCAAACAGATTTCATAGACCACAGTTTACACCCGAGCGAATCTGTTAAGTCCTTAAAGGGCTTCCAAAACCGTCTCCCTGTTTGAATTCTACCACCCCTCCAGCATTTGTTATTCTGGGAGGATTTAAAAAGACAACAGGACGCGGGAGAAGGACAGGCAGGATGGAAGAAAAACCCCTCTCTCTCTGTCTTAACAAAAGACCGAAATCTCTTATTGTGCAGCCTCAAACTAACTAATATCTCCCCCTTCAGGCTCCATGGAGAAATAGAACCAAGAAAAGAACAAAGGGACCCACCCATAAAACCGGGAATGTATCTAGCAATCTTTGAAAGAGGTGATTTAAAAAAATGCTTTTAGGTTCTTGCAGAATTTTGGGGTTTGTTCAGGGCTTAATCATTTTGTAGCAAAGTCAAGAGTGTCTCTAAGCATATCCAGAGCGCCCATGAATAGTTGCCTCTTACTCCACTCTGCTTTGCCTTGGTTAACCGTGTGATAAACAGATTGGTTCGGGTGGTTTGAGCATTGGACCGCAACCCTGGAAGCCAAGCTTCGATTCCCCGCTCGGCCATGGAAACCCACCGGGTGACCTTGGGGGTGTCACACACTCTCAGCCACAGAAAACCCCATTATAGGCTTGCCTTAGGGTCACTGTAAGTTGGAAATGACTTGAAGGGGCACGAGAACAAACCATCATGCCTCATTTCTTTTACCCTACTTGCTTGGGGCCGGCCAAAAAAATTGCTCTAACTATTCCGGTTCGTCTTGCATGCAGCTCTCCACCCCTGCCACTAGATGGCAGGGTCTCCCCAGGACAACAGATTTCCACAGGTCCTTCCCCTCTGTGCGGATGAGCCTGAATTCGTGTCTTCTAAAACAATATTCGTGGCATTGAGTGTGCCCATGTAATTCTAAGCTGGCCGCAGTGGTTCTCTCTTTAACTTGCATGCACTTTGTAAAAACCCCAGTTCCTTTCCTTGTAAACGCTATTTAGAAGTAAGAGCCTGGCCCAGATTTGCACACAGAGGTGTCGTCCAGTATTTTCTAAGCTGCTTTGTCAAATGGCTGGCAGATATACCTTGTTAAGAACGTAGGAATGCAAAGACAGGGGCGTATCTAGGGTGGGGCAACTGGGCGCATGCCCTGGGCGCCGATGCCAGTGGGGTGCAAAAAGCCAATCCACCCCCACCCTCCTGCCTGGGCCTGGGCCCACCGCTGCCCCCCTGCCCTTGCCAGGGTCCTTCCTGGCCCAGGGTGGGGGGCACAGAGTTTGCTCAGAGTTTCAAAACAAGAAGCATTTATTTCAGAAAAGCAAGCAGCACAGCAACATTACCAAAATGGTGCTGAGATTACGGCACTAGAACTAAGTACAAACTTCAGTTGAAATGTGGCACGCGTATCAAAAATTGGCTAGCACTTTACCTGTCAAATCACTCCACCAGCTCCAGCGGTTTCCTGGGCATACAATTATTTGTGTATTTTTCATCCTGAGAGCGAGGCCGTGTTTCTGTCACCTATCGAGAAGGCCCCGTAACACTTCCTGGTCCTCCCATTGTTATCCCCTGTTTGATCTTCCCTCCCAAATGTCCACTGCAAGGTGACATTGAGCACAGAGCAAATTACCCATTTGAAGCCTATTGAAAACAGGCTTGAAAACAGTACATATGAAAGGGATCTAGGAGTCCTAGTGAACCACAAGCTGAACATGAGTCAACAGTGTGATGCAGCAGCTAAAAAGGCCAATGTGATTCTAGGCTGCATCAACAGGAATATAGTGTTTGGGTCAAGGAAAGTAATAATATCATTCTATTCTGCTTTGGTTAGACCTCACTTGGAATTGTGCGTCCAGTTCCGGGCACCACAGTTCAAGAAGGATACTGACAAGTTGGAACATGTCCAGAACAGAGTGACCAAAATGGTGAAGGGTCTGGAAACCATGAAGCCTGTGAGGAGAGGCTTAGAGAGCTGGGAGTATTTAGCCCGAGGAAAAGAAGGTTAAGAGGGGACATGGTAGCCATGTTTAAATATTTGAAGGGATGTCGTGTTGAAGGTGGAGCAAGCTTGTTTTCTGCTGCTCCAGAAACTAGGACACAGAGCAATGGATTCAAACTACAGGAAAAGAGATTTCACCTAAACATCGGGAAGAATTTCCTGACGGTCAGAGCCGTTCGACAGTGGAATATGCTGCCCCAGAGTGTGTTGGAGTCTCCTTCTTTGGAGGTTTTTAAGCAGAGGCTGGATGGCCATTTGCTGGGGGTGCTTTGAGTGTTTGTTCTTGCATGGCAGGGGTTGGACTCAATGGCCATTGTGGTCTCTTCCAACTCTGTGTTTCTATGATTCTGTTGATATTGCAAATGTTGTAGGGGGATATAGTGTTACAGTTGTCAATTAGAAGCGGATACATATTAGCCCTAGCAAGCTTTGCCCTAAGAATCTGTTGCAGCTACGACTGTATGGGTGCAGACACTAAAGACAGGTTCAAAGCACAACGAATTAAATCAAAACATGACGGGAATCAAAGCATCCTGACACTCTTGTTCATTTCATTTAAACTTTTGTCGGAGACTTTTCCCCTTGTGGCTTGTGGCCCGGGACTTTTCAGTACAATTGTATTTAGCCTTCTCTCCTTTCTGCACCGAAAGCGTCAAACTGCAAAAGATGGATTGGGAGTTGCGGGAGCAAACCCTGCCATCTTGTCCGACTAAAATAAACTCCCTGTTAATAAAAACAGAGGTTGGGGAGGGAAAGCCAGGTTTTTTCGCCATAAAAGGAGCCACGCTCTAAAATATTGCTGCTAGAACCATCATGGGAGTATTTTTGTAAAAAGTTGTTTGTATTTATATAAAACAGAAGAATTATTTCTGTATATGAGAGTATGTGTCTGTGAACTTACCAAGGATGTATTTGCAAGGTTCTCTCCATGACCCTAAAAGCAGTTGGAAGCTGGGCTAGTTGTGCGAAAGGGTGAGTGCTATTAACGGGTGATAGAGATCTGAATTTGAAAGCAAACCAATATTTTAGGGTTAAATGCAGGCTCGACGTTTATGCAGCAAATCCAGCCTAATGCACTTTTAGTGGTGTGCAGAAAATTTGGGGCATGGGGGAAAGTGCCATGGGCACACACACATACCCATCCTTCCTTCGCTGAGCTCTTTAAAATACCAAAACCTTATTATTTGCTGCCATGAAATCTGGGGACTCATGGAAGCTGTAGTCAGAATGGAGACTACAGTCAAGAAGTCAGAAGACTAGGGCCGTTTTCGCACTACACTGTTATAGTGCTATTATTCCACCTTCAGCCTCCTGTGGAATTCTGGGCTTTGCAGTTTCCTGAGGCCCAAGAGCTCTCCCGCTGAGAATCCTAAATGCCCCTCCCTAAACTGCAAACCCCAGGATTCCATAGGAGGTTGAAAGTGGAATAATAGCACTATATTGTGTAGTGCGGAAATGCCCTTTCATACACTTGCGTGCCGCTGATGGAGCCAGTCCCGAAGAGGTGTTTGCAGCCTGAGAATGGCAAACAATGGTCATGTGACTCAATGGAGCCGATGGGCTTTTGTTTTGACCCTATAAGTACTCCGGTTGCACCAGGACTTCTCATTCTGTGCAACTCGGCAGAGACAGCAATGCTGTCTTTCTCACCAGTCTTTGGTGATCCTTGGCAGGGAAGGGGAAGAATGGAAGCCGAACAAATCGCACAGTATCAACACGACAATTAAGGGCTGTGTGATGTTTCCCCACCACCACATTTTCTCCTCGCCCTGATTCTACAAACAAGCAACACCCGCAGAGTTCTTGGGCAATAAGCGACACATCTGTGTTGGAGCTTTGCGAAGGAAATTTTTCCCACTTCTCCAGGGCGTCTTCTTTCGGCACACAAGGGGAAGATTCCATCGAGGGTCAAGACCTAGTTTTCTTCCTGCTCTCTGTGTTTACATTTTCTTCCAAGTCCCTGGAAGTTTGAAAGTGACGGCTTGCTTCCTCTGTGGATCGAAGCCAAGTTGGCTTAACGCTATGATCCTGTTAAATATCTTTAGCAGAAGCAGGGTGGGAACCCACCGGCGGAAGACTTCTCCCTGTACAGGGGAAATCCTCACGTATGAATGAAACAACAACATTTTTTTTTTGTCCTATCTGACTTTATACAGTGCCCAAGCAGCTCTTTTGAACAGTGCATTACATTTACTGCCTTATTTTATCCCTCCTTCCACAGCGGCTCTGTGGAGTGAGTTTATCTTGAGGGCTAGCGACTTGCTCTGTGTTTTGAACATCACGGCAGTGGAACAGGTTAAGGGGACCCTGCTGCACCCCATAACCTTGAAGTTGTTGACAGGTCTGAAGACTCTTTCACTACCTCTAGGCCTCCTGTTTCTGAAGCTGGTATAGCAGGAACTGGGAAATCCCCGGATCTCATCATAGTTCAGCTATGAGAAAGTTTAATGTTCATGACTTAGCACAGACAGATGCCTACCTCCTTAAAGGGCCAACGACCTAAGAAGAGGCAGGCACATCTCCATCATGCCTGGGCCCAGAAGCAGAGGGAAGAGACTCTCTCCATCCTGACGGCCACTGCCCTGGCCTCGGAGGGAGAGAAGAAGAGGCAGGCACATCTCCGTCATGCCTGGGCCCAGAAGCAGAGGGAAGAGACTCTCTCCATCCCGACGGCCACTGCCCTGGCCTCCGAGGGAGAGAAGAAGAGGCAGGCACATCTCCATCATGCCTGGGCCCAGAAGCAGAGGGAAGAGACTCTCTCCATCCCGACGGCCACTGCCCTGGCCTCGGAGGGAGAGAAGAAGAGGCAGGCACAGCTCCATCATGCCTGGGCCCAGAAGCAGAGGGAAGAGACTCTCTCTATCCCAACGGCCACTGCCCTGGCCTCCGAGGGAGAAAGGAAGAAACTCTCTCAGTTCCATCATGCCTTGGCCCTCCAGCAGATGAAATTTTGCCCTCCCTCCATCCCCCATGCCACTGCCCTGGCCTCGGAGGGAGAGAAGAAGAGCCACAGCTCCATCATGCAATCAATGTACAATATCTACATTAGCCAAGAATATCTACCTGATCTACATTGTCTCTCACTATTTCCGCACGACACTCTTATAGCGCGATGATTCCACTTTCAACCTCCTATGGAATCCTGGGGTTTGCAGTTCCGGGAGGGGCCGGCCGGCCCCTCCCGGAACTGCAAACCCCAGGATTCCATAGGAGGTTGAAAGTGGAATCATCGCGCTATAAGAGTGTCGTGCGGAAATGTTGCAAAATATCCAGTATTTACATTGTCCAAGAAATAAGTGGTAGATTAAATTACTGATGCAAGGCCCTCCTTCCGTCCCAACTGCTACTGCCCTGGCCTTGGAGGGAGAGAAGGAGAGGCAGTATCTGCTGGCCTTAATATCCTCCCATACTTGCTGTTGATGTTCTTGTGTGCCTTCAAGACATTTCCAAATTACGGTGACCGTAAGGTGAACCTGTCACAAGGTTTTCTGGGGGTGAGAGTGTGTGAGGTGCCCAAGGTCACCCAGTGAGTTTCCATGGCTGAGCGGCAACTGAATCCTGGTCTCCAGAGTCACAGTCAAAGGCTCAAACCACTACACCATGCTGTTCCCATGTTGCCGTTCCCTTTCCCTTTTGTGTGATGTCTTAGGCCGTTTCCGCACTATACTGTTATAATGCTATTATTCCACTTTCAACCTCCTGTGGAATCCTGGGTTCTGCAGTTTAGGGAGGGGCATTTAGGATTCTCCGCCAGAGAGCTCTTGGGCTTCAGTAAACTACAAACCCCAGAATTCCACAGGAGGTTGAAAGTGGAATAATAGTACAGTGTGGAAATGGCCTTAATAAGGCTATGAGCCTGAAGCCAGGGAACTAGAGTGTTTTTTTTGTTTTGTTTTTTTGGTTGGTTTTTTACTTCTAAAGCGCCAAGTATAGTGTTGGCACTATATAAATAAATGACAGTAATAATAAAAAGAATTTGGTATGTCTGAGTCAGCAACCTGATCACTGCTATTTCAAGAGGCCCGTCCACTATAAATTTATCAGTGTCAACCTCATAATCCTCATCATCCTTTAAAAAAACAAAGTGGGAAGTGCAAAGTTTAACAGCGGATGATTTATAATGGAAACATGAAAACCTGGACCAGGATAGAAGAGTTGGTCAAATCTAAAATAAAGTTAATTCAAATGTAACTTAACTGAATGCTTACCAAATAGTGGTAAGATTACATTAGCTTTATACGGGTCGGTACACCAACCTGAATGAGACTTGTTTTTCCATTTACAATGTACTGAGCTATGTAGAAACAATTCTAAATGTCTATAAATTATTTTATATCATGTAATTTGTAGAAGGATATATTGGTTTGCAGTCATTCTCTTTATTTTTCTTTGTGTTGTTTTGAATAAAAATTATATATACATAAAAAAAAAAGAACTCAAGTTTTTAACAAGAATTAAAGTTGCAGGGGGGACAAGAAAATAGAGCAATGGCTAGGATCCAGTGCTGTAGTTCTGCCAGATCCGTTGATTCCGCTACAATCTCACCTTCGCTCCTCTTTGTACCTTAAAAACATGCTCTGGGGGGAACCTTCTGCAACATGGCTTGCTGCTACAGAAGGCTGCAA
Source organism: Cyclura pinguis (assembly GCA_030412105.1). Classification (NCBI taxonomy): domain Eukaryota; kingdom Metazoa; phylum Chordata; class Lepidosauria; order Squamata; family Iguanidae; genus Cyclura; species Cyclura pinguis. The sequence goes on from CM059611.1 coordinate 5,530,299, forward strand.
GGGGAAGAGAAGGAAGTCCGTGTTCTGCTGCTTATTCGATTAAAAAAAAAAAGATATTATCACTGTTATCTTGACCTAGATATAAATACTGTACCTTGTGCGCAGGTCTCTGAGTCCTCTTTTTCCCTTTAAAAAGCTTAGGATCCCAAATGCACAGCTCCTCAGAAGACCAGATACACCCATTCTTTGGTTTCCCAACTCCTTGCAAGCAGCCAAGGGCGTAAGGGTCAGCGCTCTCAGCAGTACACTTATTCCCAAGAACATTCTGCTGGGCTTGGGGAGAGAATTTGCAAATACCGTTCGCCGTCCACATTCGTGGGTTTCCCTTTTGCAGATTTGATTATTCACGGATAATGTGCTGTCTCCTCTGCTGCCCCCCTATGACGTTTTTAATAGGGCCTGAAAGCCTCGTGAGACCGAGAAACTGCAGATGAGGCTTGTAAGTCCCTCTTAAAAATGTGTGGGGCAGCCGTGGAGGTGGTCATAAGCCCCACCAGCCTCCCACGTCTGCCTTGGGAAGGAAACTTGATGCCCCAAAGGAATCCACAGTGGGTTGAATAGGGTGATCATACTTTTTTGTGTGTTAAAAATGGTTTGGGAGGGCCTAGAGTTATTCATGGTTTTTTCACTTTCATGGAGGTCCTGTGCCCCTAACCCTAGCAAATGGAGAGAGATGACTGTACTTGGGAACAGAGGGGAAAGATTTTGCCAGCTCAGCTCCAAAGTTATAAAATCGTAAAGTTTAACTCCACCTCAAAGGTCAGCTACTGTAGCCCGCGTCCAGTGTTGGACTCGTTGGCGAGATGCAACGAACAACGGAACTCTTTGTTTTTTTCTCTCCCCGTAACTTTGGTAATTTTGGAGGTCCCCGTTAAGCCAACGTCTCCCTCTAGCATAATGTTATATGCTTTTAATTATTTTAAATGTTTTTAATATCTAATGTATTATTGGAAGCCGCCTTGGGTCCCATTTTGGGAGAAAGGCAGCATATAAATATAATAAATAAATAATTTCCAAAGTGGGGGGGGGGGCGCCAGTGGAAAGATCTGCGGGGTAGTGAGGAAAAAGGGGGCAGTAGGGGAATGGCAGGGTAGTGTGAGATCAGAACCAAGTAAGCATTTAAAAAAAATAATAATAAAAACCTCATTTCACAACATGCTTTTCCGCCACTGCCATTGTCTCCCCTGAAGCTTAAGGGACTTCTGCGCATGGAGATCAATAACTCAGTGCTATCAGGAGAGCAGAAAGCAGGATCACCTTTCTGCACTGCACTCTTATACTGCTATTATTGCACTTTCAACATCCTGTGGAGTCCTGGGATTTGTCGTTTTCCTGAGGCCAAAGAGCTCTCCGGCTGAGAATGCTGAAGGTCCCTCCCTAAACTACAAACCCCAGGATTCCACAGGATGTTGAAAGTGGAATAATAGCACTATCACAGTCTAGTGCGGAAATGGCTGGGGAAGGCCCGCCTCGCTTGGAACCTCTGCCCTCCCCATCCAAGCTTAAAGGGCTTGCACCCATGGAATTCAATAACTCATGCTGCTACACAGGGGGAAATTGGTGGCTCGCCTGCCCTTAAGAGAAACACAAGGATTTGTGAAATGGCGGAAATCCAAGTATAGTGCTTGGTGCCAAGCCACGTTCCCCACCGTTTCACAGATCCGCCCGACTCCCTGCAGACTCGTGTATTTTGGGGGTGATGGGTCTTTTCCCGTGCGTTAGGAAGCATGACTGCAACTGTTCGCCCCATCCACTTGGCTGTCTACGAATCACTCCCTCTCCGTTCGATTGCAACTTCTCTGCAGCCTTGGAGGGGGAATCGGTAGGGACGCGGCCTGGGACCTTAAGGGGGTCGCGGCCCGAAAAAGTTTGCCAACCACTGCTCTAGCGCAACTGACCCTTCCCAAAGATGGAGTGAGGCAGCTGCTTCAGCAGCTGTTTTGTGTGGGTGTGTCCCATGCTGTTTACTTCTATGCTTTGTTGTTATTATATTTTTATCGCTGGGGAAAGAGAGATGTGCTTGTTGGATTATCAGGTGCCCCAAACAACTTGGCTGTCTCTTAGATTACAGCAGGGAATCCAGCTGCCCTCCAGAAGCTGTTGGATTGTAGCTCCCAGCGTTGGCTACGCTGTACAGAGCGGCTGAGATTTGCAGCCCAACATCTGGAAAGCCTCCCGATGCCCGTTCCTGCTTTTGATCAGTCGGGGAATTTTTTGGCCTTCCAGACGTTTTAGATTTCCACTGCCAGAAATCCAAGCTGCATGTCCAACAGCAAGAAATTCTGGGTACTGAAGTCTAACACATTTGGAAGGCAAAGGTCCCCGTTTTAGATCTTTCCTGGGTGCATGCGATAGGACCGTTTGCTGCCCTGTCCCAGGCAACAGAGTGTCTCGGGACCCCCTTGCTTCCTAAGTACTGTAGTTTCAGTTATTGTTCCAAGAACATCCCCTTAGTGATGAGTTACCAGGATCAGTGCAATTTCGCACAAATAAGCTATTGGTCAACTTTTTTCCTGTCAAAGCTCAGGCTTCAAAGATCCCCCGGGTGCAATCCTCAGGGGATACGTGGGACTTTCCTGTGAGTAAACACGGAGTTATCTGTTGTGTGCCGTCAAGTCATGTCTGAGTTATGGCGACCTTAAGGTGAACCTCTCCTGGGGTTTTCTGGGGCTGAGAGTGTGTGACATCCCAAAGGTCACCCATCGGGTTTCCGTGGCCGAGCGGCCCCCAGGGCCGCCGTGCAAGGCTGAAACCATTACCCCACGCTGCCTCTCAAACTTGCCCAGGGTCCTGTTACTAAAAGCTCCTGAAAGCCCCCAACTAAGGGCCTTATCACACTACCCTGTTATAATGCTATTATTCCACTTTGACTGCCAGGGCAATATTGCATGGAATCATGGGATTTGCAGTTGAAAGAGAGGCATTTAGACTTCCCAGCCAGAGAGCTCCAGTGCCTCAGGAAACTACAAACCCCAGAATTCCACAGGGTGCAGCCAAGGCAGTTCAAAGTGGAATAGTAGCGCTATAAACTACACTGCACTGTTATAGCGCTATGATTCCACCTTCAACCTCCTATGGCATCCTGGGGTTTGGAGTTTAGGGAGGGACATTTAGGATTCTCAGCCAGAGGGCTCTTGGGCCTCGGGAAACTACAAACCCCAGAATTCCACAGGAGGTCGAAAGTGGAATAATCGTATTAGACCAGTGGGGTGCAGAAATGGTCGGTGCAGTACGAGAGGGGACTGGGGCGGGGCAAGGGATCTCCGCGTGTTCACACTGCAGCTCCCATCCCTCCCAGCCGGCGAGAACGGGGATGATGGGACATCCAGTCCAGATCACGCGGAGAGAGGCAGTGGGGTTCTGTTGCAGCCACGATTGCTGTCGTTGGGTACCTTTTAAGTCCCTAACGCTCCCTGTTTCTTGCGAAGTCAGGGATCCTACTCGTGAGTAAAGCGAGTCTTGGGCCGTTTCCGCACGAGACCGTTAGCAGTGCCACGATCCCACTTTCAACTTCCGATGGACTCCCGGGGTTGGCCGTTTAGGGAGGGGCCTCGAACCGCCAGCGCCAGGAGTCCACAGGGTGTCGCCGGCGGAATCGTAGCGCTGCAACAGTCCCGTGCGGAAATGGCCGCGCCGCCCCCGACCGGAGGAGGAGGAAGGAGCGGGGAGGGCTCCTTTAAGCGCGGCTTCCCGGGCCGTCCCACCCCGGCGCGCAGTCCCCGCCTCGCCTCGCCCCTCCCGGCCCTGGCAGGAGATCCAGGGGCCGCCGCCGCCGCCGCCGCCGCCTCCTCGAGAGCAGCCGGAGCCCTCGGAGCCGCAGCCGCTGCCGGCCGTCGCGGCGGCTCCGCGCAGGAACCGGGGAGCGGGGGTGCGATCCCGGCCCAGGACCGCGCGCGACCATGGCCGGGGGGCGCCCGGGGGTCCACGCGCTCCAGCTGGAACCGTTGCGCGTCCCGGAGACCCTGATCAAGGGCAGCAAGTTCATGAAATGGGACGAGGTGAGCGGGACTTTTTTTCAGACGCCGAGCAAACCCTGCTTTCGTCTTCCTTGGTGGGGCTTTGCGTGCGCGCCCCCAGCGAAGAGAAGGGGTCCCCTTTTTTTCTTGGAGAGGTTCGGAGCTCCCGGAGCGCCCCCGCTCTTCCTTTCCCCGCCTTTGTAAGCCCTTTCGGGACGACAGACCCCTTCCTTCCCCTTCCGTGTTTGTCTTCTACTTTTGGGGAACACCCCACCCCTTTCCAAGGAGTAGGTGGGCGCCACGGGAACTACAGATCGCCCCCTTTTCCTGTCCCCTTCCCTCCCCACCTCTGCTTTGTGCGTGCGCGGATGGAGCCTCCGTTGGAAGCCCTCTGCACGCCCTTGCTGGTTTTGTTAACTCCCCCGGTAGATCTTCCTAGAAGGAGAAAGAGGGGCTGCCTAGCCCCCCTCCAGCTCCCCTCCAGCCTGGGGGGGCCTCTCTTTGGACTTCCTCCCTCCTCCTCGCTCCACCTCCTTCCCCCTTATCTCTGAAGACACTCCTAAATTCCATTCCTTGCAAACTTCCTAATTCTTTATATTTTTTTTTTGCGAAGTCCTTTCTTCAACTTTTGGGGGGGGGAGGGGGAACAGCCCCCTCTCTCTTTCCCTGTCCCAGCTCCCCTCCCCAGATTTTGCAAGAGAGGACCTTTCTGCCAAAAGAAGGCCTGTGTTAAAAAAGTTGGGGACTCTCTTCCTCCCCTGCGTGTGCACCGGGAGAGCTTTTGCGTTCAGGGACCCAAGAGAGATCTGAACCGGTTTGGAGAGAGCAGGGACGCTCTGTTTGCACTTCTCACATTTATCTGGGTGGGGAAACAGTCCTGTCACCCCACCCTACCGGCTGCAAAAAACTACCCCTTTCTGTCACCATGCGCACTGTGCGCCCATGTATCACCACCCCGGCTTATCCTTCCAAGTGCCTTCCGCCGCTGCCCCGACTTTATCACCCCCAGAACCTGACCTCTTGGTCCCGGCCCTGAGCTGTCAAGATACTGAGCGGGGTGGGGTTGATGGAACTCCTGCCCGCTGACTTCCGGCCTTCCCTTGCTTGACCTGTTTGCCTGGCTCCGTTGCTGCCTTCTGGACAGCTTTGACTTTGCTGTGCTGGAAGGACTGTTTTATACGCAATCAGAAAGGAACAGTATCAAGAGGAGGGGTGAAGGAGGGGTCCCCCCCTTCCTGGCCTCCCCAACTTCTTCATGAAGACCAGAGGCTCTGGCAACTCCTTTTGTGGCTGCTTAGCGCCCTGCAACTGCCCCCTTATCCCGGTTTCTGGCATGCAGGCTGTCCCATGGGTCTTGAACGCCGATCTAAGGTGGTGGTGTTCTGTGTATGCGCGCACATTCTTGGATGCATATTTTGCGCGTCCAAACATGTTTGGAAGGAGAGAGGGGATATGTGTGGAGGTGAATCCTCTCAAAGCCTGGGTGCCGTCGGAAGGCGCTCTCTCCCGATCTGTAGTGTGCGCCTGTGGGAGTCTCCATGGGTTGCGCAGGAGTCAGGTATATATATAGGCCAGCCCCACAGAAATAGGGTCTGGGGTGTTGTCCCACTGCAGGGTTGGGACTCAGTGGGGCTCGCGGCTGGCGTGTGTGTGTTGGTACGTGGAGACGGGCAGATTTTATGGGCCTCTGAGGTGTCTTTGTGGGGAACAGTGGGCCGGCTTGGTGGGGACAGTGTGAACGCGGCCAAAGCACGTTTGAGCCTGGGAACTGCCTGTATGGGACGCAGAGGTGCTGACACAGTTCTGTAATTTTACACTCGGCCCTTACGGCTCTGTTGGGGTGGGGAACCTTGAGATGGCCGTGCATCTTGCAAAATTCACTCCGGAACATGACGATCCAGCCGTGCGACTGCACGGCTCATTCTGCTGAGTGGGGCGCTGGATGTTTACCCCAGAGACCTGCTCTCCTGGCAGCTTTGCATGCTGGAGGTTGTGGGGTTGGAAGAGAATTACAGTCAGCCCTCCGCGTTTGTGGGTTTGACTTTCCCAGATGTGCTTATTTGTGAGTTTCTCCAACCCCTCCCGCCATCACCTCACGTGCTTCTTTTCCAGGGGAGCTTTCCCTCTCAGAGGCTCCGATCGGGCCACGCAGCCCTTTAAAAACCTGCCTCTGATCCTGTTCCTCCTCCACCAGCTGCTGCCTGGATTGCACCCAAATTTCTCAGCACCGGAAACCCTCTCCCAATGTCCCCCACACGGAGGAGATGAGTGAGAGAGAGGACGTATAGGGCCACCATACCAGCCGACCCCCTCTCCCTCTCCTTTCCCTAACCTGGTTTGGACCCTGGGTGCTCCTTTCTCCCCACCGTGCCTCAGCCACCTTCCCGCAGACGCACAAACACACGTTTTGATATTTGTAATTTTCTCACTTTTTCGGGAGTCCTGTGCCCCTAACCCTAGCGAACGTGGAGGGCTGAATGTACGTTGTCCCTGTTGTGAAATAATACAGAGGCGGAGCATCCCTTGGGCGTTTGTGGCACCACAGCCTCGATGGCAGCAGTTTCTCTTTCCTCTGGACCTACCTTGCAAGGCTGTTGTGAGATGGGAGCTGGAGAAAGAAGGTGGGCCCACAAACACCAGCATGGAGTGCTTGGTTGAAAAGCGAGGCACAAAGGACAGAATGCAAACTGATACGGGGCACCTTTAGAGTCACGAGCCGGGAGGAATTGGTACAGCAGGCCTGAACCACGATGCTCGGTGTGTTTGCACAAAAGGGGAGTGCACCAGATTGCGGGTCCCATGGGTTGTGCTGGCGAGCAAGCGGTTTTCCTATTTCTTTTCCCCTAGGGCCATCCTCTGCTTTCTTGGTTACTGGTGGAAGAGGCGAGGTTTGCTGCTTCTCCCCCCTTTCCGCACCACAATTTCTTACTCCCTCGACTTTGCTTGGGGGGTGGGTTTCACAATCAAAGTGACAACATTCGGGTTGGCCTCACTTCCTCCGTCTCTATCCAAAAAAGGAAGTGGGAGTCTTAGGCTAGAGAAAGAGAGAAAGAGAAGGATGAAGAGGGAGGGAGCCCCATTCTCTTCGGCCTGTGAATGAAAGGAAATGGGGGAGGAGGGAAGAAAGATAGGGGGCACCCACCCCAAAGCGAGAGACTAGAGTTGGGGCGGGGAGGATTTTGGCTTGCTTGAACTGAGGCAAAAGGGAAGCTCGTGCAAAGCTGCAGGAATCGGGGAGCACCCCAAGCCTGTTCTTTTTGGTGGGGGACAATATTTGAAATACGACTTTATTGAATCATATATCTCTCAACATGCTAAATATCTAATATGCATCTAAATAAATGTTCCCTGCTGTGTTAAAATTCTTTATTGGATGGTGCAAATCATATGAAATATTCAGAAAATACATATGTTTATAGGTAAAAAAACAAGGGAATGGCTAAAGGTTTCAGGTAGAGGTAGACTTTATGAAAGATTAAGAATGCATGCCGAAGCGAAATAAGGAAGTGCTCGAAATTTTTAGAGAAGGAAGATTTTTGAGATGTATCAGCTTTAGAACTATTTGCGGTGTTTTGAGTTTCAGAGCGTAATGCAATTTGATCAATCGATTTTAAGTGTATGGATTTAATAAAAATATTCGGGGCACCAAAAAACAAGAAATGCAGCTTTATTATGATCTAAACAAAAAGGAACGGGAATGATAGTAACAAATAAGGTTTACCACTGAATATTGCGATGTGGCTCCAGCTGTCAGATTTGTTACTCAAATGGGGAGCAATTTGCAGTCCAAAGCAGCTAAATATGCAGCTCCAAAAGAAAGGAATTTTTTTAAACTACCACATTCACTGCAAAGCCGGTTCTCTCTTCTCAGCATCCCAAAGATTAAAGCGCATGCTCGGCTAGAATAACAAAGGGGCAAACCCACTGTACCCCTGACATGACAGGAACATAGTTTATAGTTGCCTGTAAAACTAGATTTCTGAAGCTGGGCCCCAGCTTCGCTCTCTCACAGGCTGGCATCTTCATCTGGCAGTGCAGGGGTCTTAGAAATCTGTAAATCTTGCTCATACTGGGCTGGATCCGTACCAACCTCTGGTGGCGCAAGAGAAGGCATGCTAACAAATCCCAAACTGGGATCTCCAGTCCCAACATAACACCCACGGCGTGGAGGAGATTGCAGGAAATGATTCTACCTTTGCCCATCTACAGATTCCAAGGTGTGTGTACATGAAAGGTTCAAAGTACTGGATCTGACCCAGTGCTCTTCTGCTCCCATCCCTATAATCTAAGGACCTTTCCACACTGCACTGTTATAGTGGTATTATTCCACTTTCAACCTCCTGTGGAATTCTGGGGTTTGTATTTTACGGAGACCGAAGAGCTGAGAATTCTCAAGGCCCCTTCCTAGACTGCAAAACCCCAGGATTCCATAGGAGATTGAAAGTGGAATAATAGCATTATAATAGTGTAGTGTGGAAAGGCCCTAGGAAACTCTTTTAGGAGGAGTGTTTATCAGTTGTGGGCATATGTCTGTGGCCGATTGTGGTCTGGTGTCTCCTGCTCTAGGCATCATGGCTAAGGGCAGAGCAGGTTGCTTTCAAGGCAGGACAGGGAATTTACTGAGAATTAATTTTACTGAGTAAGATTAAATTTACTGTAGAATCATCTCTTGATACTCTGGCCATTTCCGCACTGCAATGTTATAGTGCTATGATTCCACTGTCAGCCTCCTATGGAATCCTGGGATTTGCAGTTTAGGGAGAGGCCTTTAGGATTCTCAGCCAGAGAGCTCTTGGGTCTCAGGAAACTACAAACCCCAGAATTCCACAGCAGGCTGAAAGTGGAATAGTAGCACGACAACAGTGTAGTGTGGAAATGGCCTCTGTATTGATCAACAACGTTGATACTTTGTTCGATATAGACATCCAAGAAATGCCAAGAAACGTAGAATATAAAACAGTTAGTTGTTGGATAAATGTTTTAAAATATGGTGAGTATAAATATAATAAACAACAAATTTAACAATAATTCAAGTAATTTAATAGTAATTTCAAGTAATTTAATAGTAATTTCAAGTAAGTTAAGTACATTTATATGTCGTGGGAGTTGTTTGCAAGAAGGGTGGGAACCCTTTTTAATTGTAGTTTTTTTTTCTCTTTCGCTAAGTTTTTGTTTGGTTGAAGTATGTTTTGCTTTGTGTTTAGTGATTTTAACATCATTTTTTAACCTCATTTTTTTCCATGTTAACGTCATGTTTAGTTTAATTATATTCTTTTCTTTTTGGGGGATGTATTGTTTTGATTGGTGTTTGTGTTTTTTGGTGTTGCTGTGTAAAGTTTTCTCAATTTTTAATTTAAAAAAAGGCAGGAGGGGTGTCGTTTGGGCCGGGTTGGAGAGGTGTATGGAAAGAAAAACCAGTGTTGTGTTGTGATGTGAGCGTTGGAGCACAAACCAGGATTCGATTCCCCATTCGGTCACGGAAACCCACCGGGTGAGAGTCACACACTCTCAGCCGCAGAAAACCCAGCGATAGCTTCACCTTAGGGTCACCATAAGTCGGAAACGACTTGAAAGCAGGCAGCAACAACCACACGGACAGAAGGAGAACCTAAGAAAGGAGGCGGAAAGGTTCTTGAGTCCTGGATGCCTACATTTTTTTGCCTTTCTGTCGATCTTTCCCACCTCCTGGTTTCTTGCCTACGGGTGTGAAATCTAATGAATATTTGCACAGCCCGAGGAGACATGTTCTCGGGGTGTCTGCCAGCTGACCCCTGCCCTCTTTGCCTCGGGAAAACGTTTCTCAAATAGCTGCGAGGGGAGAACGATTGCCTCCAAGATATCTCCGTTTCTGCCTTGGCTTGGACCAGCATAGAGTAGGTCCACGGGTAATATGAGAAGCAAAAAACAACCACCCTCCAACTGCAGAGTTTCTTGACTTTCCCCCAGTCCCAGCATCCCATCCTGAAAAATTCGTTTCCCCAGTTTCCAAAGATGCTTGGATCACTTGACTTGGTCCCTTGGTTAAGCAAACTAACCCTTCTGTGACTACTCTACGTACAAGGAAACTGTCAGGATTAAACAGGGTAGAGAAGAGACTTCATATATCTTGTTGCCTTCAGGGGAGCGTTTTATTTATTTATTAATTTTAAATGGACGTGGAACAAGTACAGCCAGCCTTCCACATTTGTGGGTTTCACTTTTGAAAATTTGATTATTCACAGATTATTTGCTATCAGCTCTACTGCTACCCTTATGCCAATTTTAATAGGGACTGCAAGCCTCGTGAGACTGGGGAACTGCGAACGAGGCTTGTAAATCCCTATTTAAAATGGCGTGGGGCGGCAATGGGGGTGGCAGTGAGTCCCACCGGCCCCCCAACTTCTGCCTTAGGAAGGAACCCTGATGCCTTGAATCCACGGGAGGTTGAATAGGCTGATCATACTTTTTTGTGCGTTAAATATGGTTTGGGAGGGCCTAGAGTTATTCAACGTTTTTCCCACTTTCATGGGGGTCCTGTGCCCCTAACCCTAGCAAATGTGGAGGGATGGGGGGGGAATCCTATAGGATTTGGTGGGTGCAACCAGAATGGAGTTGGGTACATGAAAGCCAAGCCCTTTTTGAGCCATGTCTCATTTTCCTCTTACATTTTTTTCATCAGTACTTTGTCAAAATGCAGATGGTGTAGACACTGGCAACATAAAAGGACATGAGAAATCAACACACAGTTTTTATTTTGCATTTTGTAACATAGTAAAGATCTGTGTGTATAAACAGGTTCTGAAGATTTTTATACATAGTACATAAAATGTGTTTATGCTTCCTAGATTTCTCTGTACCTGCCTGTTTGAAAATATGTACATGAATTGTGGAGAATATTTTATAGTTAGCAAACAAATGTCTAATGGCATTTTGTAACCCGAGACGTTAAGAAAAGCAAAGACCGAGACTGTTTCCACCCTACACTGCTGCAGTGTTGTTATTCCACTTTCAACATCCTGTGGAATTCTGGAATTTGTAGTTTACAGAGGCCAAAAAGCTCTGTGGCTGAGACTTGTAAAGGCCCCCTCCCTAAACTGCAAACCCCAGGATTCCATGGGAAGTTGAAAGTGGAATAGTAGCACTATAACACTGTGGTGCGGAAATGGCCTGGGTCACAAACTCTAGGGATTTTAGCTGGTTTCTTTGGTGTAATACTTGTTTCTTCTACTTGGTTAAACTGTTTTGCAGGAGTAGTCACAGAAATCACATAGTTTGTGGTGGTTCTTTCTTTTCTTCCTATATTATTTTGATGTGAGGTTGCCTCATCCCATTCTTCTGACCCCCTCAATTACTTTTGGCTTCTGCTTGTGATGTTGCGTTGTTGCTGAGTGCCTTCACATCATTTCCGACTTACGGCAACCTGAAGGCGATCCTATCACAGGGTTTTCTGGGGGCTGGGAGCAATTTCGTGGGGGGCAGAGGTCTTACTGGAGGGCCAGTTGTGTTCACTGGGACCGTCCGTAGGTACACTCCACTGTTGTCCTTCTATCAACAGGTAGATGCTTTTGAAGGGATGCCCTGTAGAGGAGGGAGCGGGCTTGTTTTCCACTGCTCCAGAGACCAGGACAAGGAGCAATGGATTCAAGCTGCAGGAAAGGAGATTCCACCTGAACCTCAGGAAGAACTTCCTGACAGTCAGGGCTGTCCGGCAGTGGAATCGGCTGCCTCCGTGGAGTGTGGTGGAGTCTCCTTCCTTGGAGGCTTCTAAGCAGAGGCTGCATGACCATCTGTCGGGAGTGCTTTGAGGGTGTTCTTGCATGGCAGGGGGTTGGACTGGATGGCCCCTGGGGTCTCTTCCGACTCTACATTTCTACAATTCTGTGCTGGGGACTGGCTGGCCGGTGAGGAAAGAGGCTTCTGGATGTTATAGTTTATTACTTGATCAGTTCAGTTGTGTTTTAATATGGAAATCTGTTCAGTTTCCATCTGTTCAGTGTTCTTTTTTTTTAAATAATTTTATTAAGTTTCACAAATTAAAAAAAAATCTCAAATTGTACTTTTACATGTAACGTTTTTGTTCTTCCACTCTGATCTAGTTTTCATTTTCTAGATATCTACTAACATATAAAAAATTATGCCTCACAATTCCATGTTCATCTTACGTGTTTGATCTTGCATTTCTCTCATCAACTCCTGTTATGTTGCAGTTATGCCCCTTTAATTTCAACCATAATTCAGACATTTTCACTTGACAGTTCCCAGCAATTACCCATTACAGTTTGCCATTCTGCTTTTATCCGATCGTCCGATTTCCCCTTTGATCTTTGTGAAACAATATCCGCATTTCTATTCTCAATTAATGCCCCCCACCATTGTTCGGTTGTGGGTGGTTGCGTTCTAATAGCATCAGGGGTTGTGCTTTTGTTTGTCGTGTGCCTTCAAGTCATCTCCAACTTATGGTGACCCAAAGGCAAATCTATCACGGGGTTTTCTGGGGCTGGGAGTGTGATTCACCCGGCATCGCCCAGTGGGTTTCCCTGCCCGAGCGGGGAACCGGACTCTCGCCTCCAGGGTCCATAGTCCGGTGCTCAAACCACTGCAGCCTGCCGGCTCTCTGACTGTGATGAGACGCTGGGGGGGAAAAAAAAGTTCGGGGTGGCATGTCTGTTTGTATGCTGTAGGCCAACTGTCTCGTATTATCTTTAGGGGTATGTTTTGCTCCCCACCCCACTTCTCCCGACACGGGAGAGAAATATCAGCGTTCCAGGATCAGATACCATTCCCGGCTCTGCCTCCACCCAGCTCTGTCCTTTAGCAGACATTTCCTTATCGCAAGAGAGCCAAGAAGAATAATCACTCTGGTCCAATGTTCCCACGGAGATAACAGTCCAGAGGGCGGCAGATGAGGGAAGGGCCGTGAAATGGGGGGCATGGACGTGTGGGATGGAAGATGGGGAGGGGTATGCTGTTAAAAGTTCACGCCTGGACCGCGTTTCCACCGGTGACCCCCTAGCCTGCGTCCATCCTGCCTCCCCGTCGTCTTGAATCCAACCCCCTCCCCGTTTTCCGGGGTCTGTGGGCATTTAGTGTGCCGACCATCACGGTCCCACATGGTCTCCATTAAAATTCTTGTCTTCACAAAGCTGGCCCCTTCCCATAATATTCATGCTATGCCCGAGGGGAATTCCCACAGCCTTGCAGTGCCAGGGAGGGACGCCTTTGTGAGGGCGTTCTGAGAAATCGCTTTCAGAGATTATAAAAGGGCTTTGGAGGGGGAAAGTTCCAAAAACGCCTCCTGTGGGGTTCAGGGAAAGGATGTCTTTGGCTGGCCAAAGTGGTATTTTGTGCTCCGGTGTTATGCCTTTATTCACTGTGTTGTTATCGTTAAATATTTGCTTGGTCGGTAAAACTTAAGACAAAATTGCAATTCACCTTTTTGGAACTGGAACCGGGTGGAGGCTTAATGTCTCGATGTGCATGCTGGAGCCTAGGTTTTGTTGTTTTTAAAAAAATGATGTTGATATTCTTCCCCCCAGCAACATATGGGGAGGTTTTTTTGTTTTCATTCCTGCTGTATGACTTCAAGTCATTTCTGACGTATGGAAGGTTTTCATTTTCTGTGTTGCTGTTTGTACCGTCAAGTTGTTTCTGACTTACGGAGACTCTGTGGTGACTCTAAGGTGAACCTATCACGGGGTTTTCTGGGGCTGAGAGTGTGTGACACACCCAAGGTCAACCTGTGGGTTTCCATGACCGACGCTGGCCTCCAGGGTCTGTAGTTCAATGCTCAAACCACTACACCATCCTGGCTTTCGTTTTCTGTATTGCCACTGTCTTAGTCCAGAGACATGGATGAGGAAGCCAGAAATGTGAGTGGTGGAGCAGGGATTTGAACCCAGGACTGTATCTGGATAGTGTTCTCCTGAGAGTATTCAAAGGACTCATAACATAACACTGTTGATTCACAGATCTGCAAATTTTCTTACTGAAAAAGCACAGTTTGCCAGGTGCTTAGGTGTGGTTAGCAAAAACTTTTAGAAAGCTTTTTTTTTTAAAGACCTAAGGAGTAGCTAAGAGATCGCTGACCTATTAGCCTAAGGCCTCTCCCGGATGAATTAGCAGAACGTGTTATGAAAGCTAGGATTATTAAGTGTATGCAAGAAGACGCCTTCCTGATCTGTAGGAGATATATGAGACTGTAAACATGCATTTAAAGGTGGCGATGGGGAATCTGTAAATATGAGGCGTTGGACTTCGAGGCAATCTTTCACCGAAGGATTCCGGGTATGCTTAAATGGGCTGTCTTTCAGCATCCTTAAATGCTTAAGGAACCACAAGCAGCAAATTGCCTTTGATGACCGGAGATGATGGGTGTTGTAGTCCAGCACAGTTCGCAGGTTGGGGAGCTTAGGAAGGCTAGAGTGAGAATGAAGAGGCCATCCTCACAGGGGATGGAAGGAAGCCATCCGTTAAGGCTCTGTAGGAATGAGTAAAAGCTAACGTTTGCAGGTTTGGCTTTCATGGATATGACTATTTGCAAGTTTCTTCAATACCTGTTCCCCTCAAACCTCAGGCGCTTCTTTTTCTGGGGGAACCTTCCCTCGGTGGCTCCGATCCGGCCACGCAGCCCTTTAAAAACCTCCTCTGGTCCTCCTCCAAGACTGTTAGCAGCTGCCTAGCCAGCTAAGGATAGCTTGCAGCCCAATTTCTCAGCATGGCAGCCCCTCTCCCATTGCCACCCACATATCCAAAGAAGGGGATCAGCAACAGAGGGGAAATATAGGGCCCCCATGTCAGCCCACCTCTCTTCTCTTTCCTTTCCCTGACCTGGTTTGGGCCCTGGGTGCCCCCTCTCCCCACCGTGCCTCGCCCCCCCCCCAAAATCTGATATTTGTGATTTTCCTGCTTTTGTGGGGGTCCTGTGTCCCTATTCCTAGTGAATAGGGAGGTCCAATTGTAAATAAGTTGTGGATGAGCAATGAGCCAGGTTAAGTTTGTGGATCATGGTGCGTTGCTCAGGAGGGTGAAAATCCAAACAGACCGCAAAGGCACATATCCGCTTGGTGAACAGTAAAACAATATGGCAGTAGGGTAAGAGCTTTCTCTTAGTATTGCATGAGAGAAATACTGCTAACAGTCCGTGAAAACGGATGGGGTTTGAACTGGAAGGACCTACCCCGAAAAGGGATCTTGGGGCCATGGTGGATAACTCAATGACAACATCAGTTTGCCATGCAGCGGCAACAAGGAAGGGAATTTCCATGCAAGGTGTTTCTGAGACATGACTGTAAGTAAAGCTGCCAGTATTGTCATGCCTTTGTGTAAATCTAAAGTGCAGAGCTGTATTCGGAATAGAGAGTACCGTTGGAACTGCCCCACCTCCAGACGGATACTGTACAGCTAGAAAAGGTGGTTGAAGGAGGAATGTATTTATTTATTATTTATTTATTGTATTTGTAGGCTGCCTTTCTCCTGGCACTGGGGCCCAAGGCAGAACTGAAATGATCAATTAGCTGGAGGAGAAAGTTGCAACCTCTGATAAGGAAGGTGGTGTATAAAATTGAGCTGTATAAAATGAAAAAGGGGATGGAGAAAGTGGACGGAGAGAAGTCTTTCTCCTTTAATCTTAATACTAGAAGCTTGGGGAAGGAAATTCCAACAAAAGAGTCAGGAAAGGAGAAAAGGAGGCTTTTTCTTCCTCCCCCAGTGTGCATAGTTGACTTCATAGCCAGTAGCCATGCTGGGTGATTTTAGATGTTGTAGAGAATCAGTGGTTTGAACATTCGACTACAACTCTGGAGACCAAGGGTTTGATTCCCTGCCTCAGCCATGAAAACCTACCAGGTAACCTCAGGCACGTCACATACTCTCAGCCCCAGAAAACTCCATGTTAGGTTAGCCTGAGGGTCGCCGTAAGTCGGAGATGATTCGAAGGCACACAGCAACAGCAAAATAACTTTTCCAAGCTCTGATGGCTGATCATCTATAACAGCTGGTATCTTGCCACCATACTGCATGAATCAAAAGATGAAGTTTAGTGGGGTACAGATGGGGCAAGGTGTTGGTGGGTACCTGTGACCTTCAGCAGCAGGATCCAGCTAAATGGAGGGTGCTGATTTTGAGCCAGGTTCTGTCCACTTTCGTGCAGCTGCCTTGGCTTTTGTGGACAGGAATGAGGAGATTCCTTTGAGGGTTGCTGTTTTCCAAATTCCAGTCATCTCTTCTGACTCTGTGTATGTGTGTTTTTTTTTCTTGCTAAGTAGCCAGAGATATTAGTCATTGTGGGGATACGAATAAAAACCTATTAGCAAATGGGCCGTAGGCTTGCCGTTCCTCCATTTCTTCCTCTCTCTTAGGAACACCTCTGTTTCCAAGACTAATGTCAGGTATCTGGAGGTCAGGGCTGTGGCTGAATAAAGGGATATTAAAAGGACTGGGCAGGGTGAGAGCCAGGAGTCCATCTAGGTAGTTCCAGCTTGCTGTTAACTGCTGTCAGGTCGACTTATGGCAACCATACGGATGGCAGATTTCCAAGCCACTCTGTCCTCAACCACCCTGCTCAGGTCTTGCAGGTTCAGGGATTGAATCTATTCATCTTTAACGTGGTCTTCTTTTCCTACTGCCTTTGGCCTTCCCAAGCATTATTGTCTTTTCTAGTGAGCCAGGTCTTGTGATATGGCCAAAGTACGACAGCCCCAGCTTAGACATCTTGGCCTCTACAGAGAATTCAGGCTTGATTTGCTCTAGGACCCATTCATTTGTCTTTTCAGCAGTCCAGGGTATCTGTAGGACTCTTCCCCAGCATGACATTTCAAAGGAGTTGATTTCCGGCTAGCTAGGCTAAACCAAGAGTGAGGATCATGCAGTCCTCCAGATGTTGGACTGCGCATCTGAGCAATCCTAAACAGCATAGCTGTTGGTGAGAAATGCTGTGATTAAAGCCCAACAGCATCTGGAAAAGCTGCACAAGTACCACCCTGCTATAAACTGAAGCGGGTTCAGCAATGGCTTCCGTCTTGGCGGCTCCGATCAGGCTGTGCAGCCCTTTAAAAACCCACCTCTGGTCCTCCTCCAGAGTGGCTGGATAACATTGCTGGATAACAGTACATGTGAAAGGGATCTGGGAGTCTTGGTGGACCACAAACTGAACATGAGTCAGCAAGTGTGATGCGGCAGCCAAGAAAGCCAACACGATTCTTGGTTGCATCAATAGGAGTATGGTGTCAAGATCAAGCAAAGTAATAGTACTACTCTATTCTGCTTTGGTTAGACCTCATCTGGAATACTGTGTCCAATTCTGGGCACCTCATTTCAAGAAGGATATTGACAAGCTGGAGCGTGTCCAGAGGAGGGTGACCAAAATGGTGGAGGGTCTGGAAGCCATGAAGCCCTCTGAGGAGCGGCTTAGGGAGCTGGGTATGTTTAGTCTGCAGAAGAGAAGGTTAAGAGGGGACATGATAGCCATGTTTAAATATTGGAAGGGATGTCATGGCAAGGAGGGAGTGGGCTTGTTTTCCGCTGCTGCAGAGACTAGGACAAGGAGCAATGGATTCAAGCTGCAGGAAAGGAGATTCCACCTGAACCTCCGGAAGAACTTCCTGGTGGTCGGAGCTGTCCGGCAGTGGAATCTGCTGCCTCAATGAAGTGTGGTGGAGTCTCCTTCTTTGGAAGTTTTTAAGCAGAGGCTGGATGACCGTCTGTAAAAGGGAGTGCTTTTATGAGTGTTCCTGCATGGCAGAAGGGGGTTGGACTGGATGGCCCCTGGGGTCTCTTCCAACTCTGTGATTCTGTGATTCTCCCTGATCCTGCTGAACCCTGGACAGGGAGAGGGATACAGAGCTAGGTGACTTCTAATGAAGACATTCCAAAATTCATATTTGGGAAATAACATTTCTTAGGTCCAAGAGAATGGCACAAACTAGTGTCAAGGTTTTTCAAGTTTCATAGAGTTCTTTCTCATAAACAGAGGGAGGCAACTAAGAAGTATGAACCATCAACCTACATGTTACACTGCGTCCCCCAAACCCATTTGAGTTGGAACCTGTTGCAGTCAAAACTGGTATTAAACTGTTATACAAATTTACTATATAGACCAGTGGATCTTAACCGTTTCCTTGCCATGACCCCTCTGTAAATACCTTCTGTTGCCACGGGCCACCAAGACGTAACTCCAGATTTAAAACCCTAAAATACATCAAATATTTAAAGTTGCTTATCAAGAGTCTTCAGGTTTGGAAAGAAGGGAGAAATAAATAAATGCAGACACTCCTGTTAAAACATTGTTTTCTTGGGATGATTCTGTACAGATTTGACTTTCTTCCTTCTCTCCTTCCTTTCTCGCTTTCTCTTTTAATAGTAAAAGTTCATAACATTTATTCAAGCCTTTGTGGACCCCCTGAGGGTCCACGGACTCTCGGTTAAGGTTGATATGGCAAGCGGATGGCAACGAAGGTGGTCAGGATTTGGCAACCAGGTTGGAATAGCTGGGTACGTTGGGTACCCATATATTTGCTGGGCCGGGAGGCGCTGATAGGACTAAGTCTAAGCTAAAATTCAGGTTGAGGATGGCTGTTTCGGAGGGCAGGCCACGAACCAGCAGGTTACATTTACAAGGAAGTTAACATGAAGAAGAACTTTTTTGGCGTGTAAACTGGTTGACGGTGGAACAGATAGATCTGGTTATTGATGGATTCTACTTCATTTAGTAAGGTTTCCAAGCAAATGCAGGATGGCTTCTCATTGCATGGAGGTGGATTTATTGCATCAGAAGAGGACTGGACTGAGTGACTTTTGAGACTACGCTACGGTGTCCTACCGGTGGGGAAATGGAAATTCTCTAGATGTGACTCTTATCAGAGGAAATTTGAGAGTGAGTGGGTATCGTGTTGGCAAGTTTACTATCTTTTTTCCAGCAAGAGTCCTGGTGATGAAAGACAGATGCTCCAGATCTGCAACTTGACACCTGGCAAGGCTGCACCAGTTGAATTTCTGCCTTTTGTGCAGCTGTTAGAGGCAGAGGAGCACTAGCCAATGTGGGATCTCTTACATTCCTTGTTCTGGCTTCCGGCCCGGTCCTGGGACTTTGTTTTGCTGCTGACAAGTCGTATTACGTAACCTTGGGCAAGTTATTCACACTTGGCCTCAGTTATGAATCTGTAAAATGGGAACGGTGGCTGTGAGGACAAATGGTTCATATGGATTGAATCATTTCATGCCTCATTTAGGACACAAATGGTGGACCTTAAAAATTATATGGGTAACCTACTCCAGATTGGACGGATAAAACTGAGAATGTGGGGTTGTTGGAAGGAAGTTGGAATTTCTGATGTTTCATCCATGTACTTTTGGTTTTTGTCTTTGCTGCATTATTCAGAGCTCACTGTATTTCTAGGGATGCTGAACAAACAATTAGTGTTGTGTCTGATGATTTTGAAGATAAAAACATCAGCATTGCCTTGCTGAATCAGACCAGAGCTCCATTTAACCCTGCAAGCTATTTCCAAAGGAGAACAGCAAGATGTTTATGGGAATGCCACAAATACATAAAAGACACTGGCCTTCTCCTCTTGCCAGGCCCTTGATAATAAAAAGCAGTTTGCCCCCATATATGGAAGTCCCATTTAGCTAGCATGGGCTAGTAGCCATAGGTGAGCTGATCCTCCATGAATTTGCCAACAATTCTTGGAAAGCAAAACACAGATACATGCAGAGACCAATGGCCACTGTAAGCTTCTTGGGGCGGAGGCTTGTCTTTTCCATATATTCCGGACAGAGGGTATACAAGTCAGCTCTCCACATTCACTAGGGTTAGGGGTACAAGACTCCCAAAGAAGTGGGAAAATTGCAAATATTAAAATGTGTGCGTGTGTCTGTGGGAAGGAGCAGAGGCATGTGGGGAAGAGCAGGCACCCAGGGTCCAAACTATGTCAGGGAAAGGAGATGGAGAGGGGATTTGGCCCTATATTTCCTCTCTCTTGTCCATCTCCTTCCTTGGGTATGTAGGGAGTGCTGGGAGAGGTTTTGTGGTGCTGAGAAATTGGGTTGTGATCTGTCCTTAGCTGGCCAACCAGCTGCTAAATGAAAGAGGAAGAGGACTAGGGGAGATTTTTAAAGGGCTGGGTGGCCTGATCAGAGCTGCTGAGAGGGAAAAATTCCCTTGGAATCTTGGAAATTCCTTTCCCTTGGAAAAGAAGCCCCTGAGACGAGGGAGCAAGGGTTGGAGAAACCCGCAAATGATCCAATCCGTGAAAGTCAAACCTGCAAATGTGGATGGCTGACTGTAATCGTATTCTTCATACAATGCATAACCAAGGCAGTGGAATTTGCTACTGTGTGATATGATGATGGCTGCCAATTTGTGCAGTTTTAAAGCAGGATTAGACAAATTAGTGATGGACAAGATACCAGTGCCTACAAATCATGCTGGTGCCATGTTACCTGCAATACAGGGAGTGGGACAGAACGCCTTTGCATAGCAGTTCCCAGGATATACACACAGGAGAGGGCTATTGGCAGACTTCCTACCAGCCTCCGGTTGGGCACCGGGGAACTGAAGGCAGGACTGAATGGGCCTTTGGTCCAGTTCAGCTTCACAGCTCTTCTTCTGTTTTCTTTTGATTCTATTATTTTGCCCAAGCAGCATGTGCACTGGTCAAACCACAGACAAAAAGAATAGATTCTTAACTTTAATTATATTCTGGTGGGGCCCCAGCAACCAGGCTGCCGATATTTGGAGCAAAAAGAGGATGTTGTCAAATAGGAAACCTTGTGTGCAGGGATGGGGCAAGAGTCATAACCTCTGTTTTGGCAGGAGAGTGTTGACTTGTTCTATTTTCTCCTCTCTTCCTAGGAACCCACAAGCCGGACTTTGGTGACCCTCCGAGTTGACCCGCAGGGCTTTTTCCTCTACTGGACCGGTCCCAGTATGGTAAAGACATTTTGCCTTAAGCAGTCAGTCTCTCTCTCCCTCTCTCTTTCTCTCTCCCATCCCCTTCCAAACCGTGTTTATTTATGGACATATTTAGAATACATTTGGGCGGCTTATCTTCTGCAAGCGATGACCAAGCCCGGAAACCCTTGGGTACTTTTGAACATCTTTATTATCTCAGAGGCCAGTGGCGTGTTGGAGTGCGCGTAAACTCATTTCCATCTCTTCTCAGACTCGGCGGTCTCCAACCTAGGGCTCCAGGTTGTGGCTTTTGGGGAGCGTCGTTCCACAGTGCTGGACGGGACTGGATGGAGAGAGGAGCTGGTCCTTCCGGAGTGTGCTTTTTGGGCCTGCGTGCTGCCCCACTTCTCCCATGCTGTCCCCCTCCCTCCGCCCCCATGGGAAAGAGAGAT
Organism: Cyclura pinguis; assembly: GCA_030412105.1. Taxonomy (NCBI): domain Eukaryota; kingdom Metazoa; phylum Chordata; class Lepidosauria; order Squamata; family Iguanidae; genus Cyclura; species Cyclura pinguis. Next base: position 5,551,574 of record CM059611.1, read on the forward strand.
ACACAGCAGGCCTGGGTGGGTTCGTTCCACTCTCTTGTCAATGCCTTGAGTAGTTGAGCTGGTTTGGCAAGAATTCTGGGGCCGGAGCCAAAGGGAGCGGGAAAGGGAGAAGGGCGGGAGCCCAGGAAAGGAGGCTGGCTGGGGCTTAGCAAAATAAAAACAAAACAAAGAAAGGCTGATATAAACAGGGGCCTTCCCCACCTCCTCCGCAGGGCTGCATTACACTTTCGTGGGCTCTTGCGTACGTGATTCATGATTGCTTATGTTTTCCAGAATGGTTGTTTAATAAACCTCTTTCTGCTTTTGCAAATTTCTATGTATCATTTTTGTGGATGGAAATATAACATGGTTTTATTTTGAAATTTTGCTTTCCTTCCCAGTTCCTGCAATCTTTTTTTTCCCTCTTGTTAGTCCTGGTTTCGGAAGGCCCTAAACTTTTCTGTAGGCCCTCAGCACTGCGCGTAAAGTGCCTAATGGCCAGCGTGGCCCTGCTTCTCGGAGCCTGAGAGCTTTCCTCTCCGTTCCTGTTTCAGCTATATGGTGAATCTTCATACACTCTGTATCCAAAACGTTGGTTTTTCCTGTTCATTAATATTCATTCCCAAGCCATAAAGATTTCCTGAGGTTGACAGTGCTTAACCCCCCAAAACCATTGGAAGCTGGTTTTGACTTGCATGTGACTCACTTTCCCCGGGTTCTGCCTTGTTTTGTTTGTGAAACATGCCTTTTTCCAAAGAACTCAGGGTCATGTAACGTGGTTTCCTCCCTTCTTACCCTTCACAACATCCCTGCGAGATAGGTTAGGGGAGAGGGAGGGAGTAACCGGCTCAAGGTTGTGGTTGAGATTTGTGGCTGTTTTTGCAATGGTTGGCAAGATGTAAGGCAGGGTAAGGTGGGTGGGTTACAAAATAGATGAGTGGTGGGGGATATCCAGCCTGAGAAACAGAGGTAGGCTTGTCTCCCTACCAAAACACGGGAGGCTTCACATATGATCTAAGTCCCTTTCCGCCCTGCACTGTTATAGTGCTATTATTCCACTTTCAACATCCTGTGGGGTTTGCAGTTTAGGGAAGGGCACTGAGAATCCTCAGCCAGAGAGCTCTTTTGGGCTCAGGAAACTACAAACCCTAGAATTCCACAGGATGTTGAAAGCGGAATCAAAGTGTAGCCTATGAAGGGTCTCAACCTGCCCCTTTCCAATGGGGAGGAATGTATAGTGGTTCTTGTTGTGCTCCATGAAGTAGTTTCCAATTTATATACTTGCAGGTGGGTGCAGGTTGAGCGTCCCTTATCCAGAAATCTGAAACCTCCAAAACCCTAAACTTCATTGCCTGCTTCTGTTATTTTTGCGGGGGCTGCAATTTCTAGAATCCCAGTAGCTGGCTGGGAGTTTTGGGAGTTGTAGTACAAATAGACAACCCTTCCCAACTTTGGGAAGGCCTTGGGGTGTGCTTGGAGGTGTGCATGCATGACTGTTTCTGGGTTCACTTTGTCACGTTGCAGGTGAGTTTTCAGCCCACTGAGGCCATTTCTGCGCTACACTGTTATAGTGTAGATTCCACTTTCAGTGTATAGTGTAGATTCCACTTTCAACATTCTCTGGAATCCTGGGGTTTGCAGTTTAGGGAGGGGCCTTTACAATTCTCAGCCAGAGAGCTCTTTGACAAACTACAAATCCCAAAATTCCACAGGTTGTTGGAAGCGGAATAATAGCACTATAGCAGTGTAGTGTGGAAATGCCCCTATTCTGTTGCTGTGAGGAAGGTAGGAGCAGAGAGTTTTTCTTGATTTATTTTTTAGAACCAAATCCTAGATATTTTCCTCATATGTAATTTGTGCAAGAAAACCATTGCTCCGCTTTTCAAGGAAAGGTTGTTCACACAGCGGCTCTGAAAACAGAGATAAATGCCACCCCCACTAGTTGGTCATCTTTGGCTGTGTTGTTTCATGTCTCTTCCACCTCCACCATCCAAAACAGCCATTTCCTTTCGGTTCGGAGGGAAATCCCATTTCCCCCCCTTTTGCTACCGCACAATTTCCATGTGGCTAAATCTCTTTTGCATTTGGCCCAGGCCCAGACCAAAACAGTTAGCTTAAGTGGCTCAACTGTATATACAGCTCAGGCTACTTCTCTTTCCTCTCTTCCTTTGCGTGGTGCTTAAATAGCCAAAGAGCACTAAGGAGCGGGCAGTTGTGTGAGGCCAGAATTTCAGGAAAAAATGAAGGAGAGTAGAGCTGGAAGGATATCTGGTCGGTTAAGACCGGAGTATGCGTTTGGTCGATGGGTTAGATTGGTCTCTTTTTGAAAAAAGAAGTTATTGCTGTTCACAGCAAGCTTTTAATACACTTTTTAAATACAAGAGCACTTCTGGAAACCTGTAAGTGGCGGTGATATCTTAGCGCCTTTCCGAACTATGCTGTTATAGTGCTATGATTCCACTTTCAGCATGCTATGGAATCCTGGGTTTTCAGTATAGGGAGGGAGCGTTCTGAATTCTCATTTTGAATTCTCAAACCCCAGAATTCCACAGGAGGTTGAAAGTGGAATCATAGCGCCATAACAGTGTAGTGTGGAAAAGCCCTTAGAAGCATTCTGCCAGTACAGAGTGGGGTATTTTGGATAGCAGAAGAACTAAGCTAGAGAGGATTCAAAGCAGAGCTTATAAAAGATATCTATCTATCATCTATCTATCTATCTATCTATCTATCTATCTATCTATCTATCTATCTGGGGTGACAACTCAGTTCCTCAGTCAGGATGGTCAGTGACTCTAATGGCCAGGAAATTCTGGATGTTATGATCTAAGAAATGTTACGTTCAGAAGCTCTTGTTTAGCCCGTATCATGCTAATTCTGGATTAATGCTGCTGGCTTCCTGTTCACTTCTGAGCCCGATTTACAGGGCTGGTATTGAACCTAAAACTTTCGCCACCATGGAACCAAGTTACACGAGAAACTGCTTACATCCATATGAACTGGCCAGAGCATTAGCATTTGTTGCAGAAGCTCCGCTCCTACGCACTTTGGAAAGCTGGCAGGCACAAGGGCCTTTCTGGTGGTGATTCCATATTTATGAGAAGCACAATTTATGAAAAGCATGATTATCTCCCTCCTATTTTCCTTTTGATGGACTCTAGGGCACTTTATTATAGTCTGCTATCGATTAGCATCCACTGGCTCTCTATATTGCTGCAGCCCAGTCCCTGGAGCTCGGCTAACAGGAAAGAGCAGTTGGCGTTTTGGGTGGGCATTTAGCAGGGGAGTCCCCGAATCAAGTTTCAGTGCCTACTTAAGATGGCTGCATATGGATGCTAATGGAGCTGCTGTGTTCACCTACAACAGCTTTGATGTGTTTGTATTCTTGCCTGAAAAAGTGGGTAGCTGCATCTGCAGCGAGTGCAAGTTGGTTGCCTTGTTGGAAGAGAAAGTCCAGCAACTTGAGACCCGTGTATCTTCGCTTCATCATATTAGGGACGCAGGAAATTTTCTTGGACCGAGCCAATGAGTTGCCGTGGTTGTGCAGAGACTCGAACCCAGGTCTCAGGGATTGTAGTCCAATGCTCAAACCACTACACTACCGTGGCTCCCTTGAAGAATACTATTTATATAAGTAAGAGCTAGCGATTTCTTCTTGCCTTTATCTTTTTTTAAAGGACATCTCAACAAAGAGATCTGGCAGCCCCTTTCCTGTCAATTCCAGCTCTAAGTGGGGGACGTTTTTGTATTTGCAATAAGCAATGAACCGCCCGCAATAATTAAAGGAAATATCGTATGAGAAAATGGAAACGTACAGCCATTACAGAGAAAACGGAGAATAGATGTTCAGAGTTCAGAGGAGGAAGTAGTGTTAATGGATGGTCTTGAGCGAAACGTAATAGATACAAATGTGTGTGGTTGTTTGTTGTTGTGTGTTCCCCTTTAATTATGCTATGAAATATGGCAACGGGCAGAAAAGTTAAAATTAATAATTCTTGCCATAGAAGAAAGAGACCTCATTATCTGGCCTAATTAACAAGTTTCAGGATTCTTGCGAGTGCAAGCGGCTACTGAAAATATGTTGTCTGTTGATAATGAACCTTTTGTTCTTTCTTTTTTTCCCCTTTCAGGAAGTTGACATTCTGGACATCAGCTCTATCCGGGATACTCGGACTGGACGCTATGCCAAGCTCCCCAAGGTGACCCCCCCCGTACCATGTGTGGGCAACCTCTTTCCTCCCTTGGGCCAAATTCCATTTCCAAGATGTTTGGGTGGGCATATTCCAGTGGTGGGCAGGGCCCATGGGAAGAAGGGTAGGGGGTAAACTGCAACCTATTTGCACCGAAGGCTATGACTGCTGGTCACACTAAGCGTCGAGAACGGCTCTTTAAACTCTCAGATTGCTCCAGAACTGTTTTTGTCGGGCATGATAGATGATAAAATCACTAAAGACTGTATGCAAGTTATGCAATCTTATACTCTAAGTACTGGCAGAATAACGTAGAGCCATCCCAAGAAGAATGGGTTTTGAAGCTTTTAGATATGGCAGAAATGGGGAAATTGGCAACACTAGATAAGAGAGAAATCTGTTAATGAATATAAGAAGCACTGGGAGAGGCTTATGTTATTTTTGTCATGTTCTGAATGCAGACAAGCTATATTTGGAGTTGATTGAAAATTCAGTTTACAACACTTCTAGTAGAACTTTATGTTCTTGTTTACTTTTTTCTTTTACTTATTGTAGATATCTGAAAATATATCTATATATCTGTATTATTGATTCTAAACTATTTGAATATATATGTGTGTGTGTGTATATGAATATCTGGATATCTGGGCACGAAAATGGCGGCCAAGGGGGCAGCTGTCCCCTTGAGGCCGTCCTGGCACTTTCCCCTCTCCATGGAATGACCCTTGGTTTATCCATGGGTCGTATCAAAATCCCTAATTTTGGCTCCAGAACCTGCCCTTTTTTATACACAAGGTCAACGTGCACTCAGATATATACAGTGTCTTCTAACTTCTTCAGCATTACATTTTAGCTTTATTTTGTTGTAGCCTTGTTGTAAACTGCCTGGAGTCCGACACTGAGAGAAAGGCAGGACGTAAATAGAATGAATGAGCGAATAAATGAATGAATGGTAAAAAAAAAATTAAAAAAAAATACTCTCATTTGGCAGCAGTATTCTAGGGCCCCAGGCAAAGGAAGCTCTTTCTTTGGCTGGAGTGCCAGTTAAATGGCTGAAGCTGGCATCTTCTGCATGCCAAGTAGATACTCGGTCTCTAAGCCATGGCAGCTGGTGGTTTCAGTGGCAGTGGGGCAGCGAATTAGCTCTGGTTCAGAGTCCTGGACCTATTTTGGGTCCCAAGACATGGGGCTATACAGACGTTTGGCTGTACGGTCAGCCCTCCGCATTTGCAAGTTTCACTTCCGATGGTCTGATTGTTTGCACGTTTCTCCGATCCCTTTCCCCCAATCTCAGGGGCTTCTTCTCCAGCAGAGCCTTCTCTTGGCTCTTATCAGGCTGTGCAGCCCTTTAAAAACCCACCAGTCGTCCTCCTCTACCAGCCACTGCCTGGCCAACTGAGAACAGCTCACGGCCCAGTTTCCCAGCACCGCCAACCCTCTCCCATTTCCTCCCCACCACCCAAGGAAGCAAATGGGCAAGAGAGAGGAATTACAGGGTCCCCGTGCCGACCTGCCGCCTTTCCCTCTCGTTTCCCTGACCCATGCCTCAGACACTTCCACCCCGCATTTTAATATTTCCAACTTTCCCCCTTTTTCAGGGGTTCTGCACCCCTAACCTTAGCCCAGAGCTTCCCAAACTTTTCGTGTCGGTGGCACACTTTTTAGATAGGCGTCATTTCATGCCACAGTAATTCACTTCGCTAGAAAACCGGAGGTTAAACTAAGCCCTTATGAGAAATAAAGACACACTGTAATAACAAAATGTATGGGGACGTAACATATCTCATGAAAACCTTTCATATATTTTTAAAAATATATGATTTATAAATAATGACATGCACTTTCAAGATGAACAGATGCCATAGAAGCCATGCCCTATGAAGAACGCCTTAGGGAGCTGGGTATGTTTAGTCTGCAGAAGAGAAGGTTAAGAGGGGACATGATGGCCATGTTTAAATGTTTGAAGGGATGTCATGTCGAGGAGGGAGCGGGCTTGTTTTCCGCTGCTCCAGAGACTAGGACAAGGAGCAATGGATTCAAGCTGCAGGAAAGGAGATTCCACTTGAACTTCAGGAAGAACTTCCTGACGGTCAGGGCTGTCCGGCAGTGGAATCTGCTGCCTCGGAGTGTGGTGGAGTCTCCTTCTTTGGAGGTTTTTAAGCGGAGGCTGGAGGGCCGTCTGTTTGGAATGCTTTGATGGGTCTTCCTGCATAGCAGGGGGTTGGACTGGATGGCCCCTGGGCTCTCTTCCAACTCTATGATTCTATGATTCTAAGATTGTAGCCGACAAACCTACACACGTCAGGCGGCACACTAATGTGTCGCGGCACCCCATTTGGAAAGCCTAGCCTTAGCAAATGTGGAGGGCTGACAGTATTAAATAATGATTCTTTGTGCCTTTAATCCAAAGGAACTGAACTCTTATCAGTGTGTATCCCTTCTTCGACAGGACCCCAAGATCCGGGAGATTCTTGGCTTTGGGGGGCCAGAGCAACGGCCTGAGGAGAAGCTACTGACAGTTGTGCACGGCCCCGACCTAGTCAATGTAAGCTTCCTCAACTTCATGGCGGTCGTCCAGGACGATACGGCGAAGGTAAGATGGGGAAGCATTGCCGAAGCAATTTTGGAAAGGCAAGAACGTCTCATTTCGCAGCTTTCTTTGGTGCAGGGGAAGGGGATTGCTGTGTTTTGGAGAGGGTAGGACACTTTCAGAAGAGGATGGGTATCCATTACAAGGGGAAGGGGATTCCTGGGGGAGTGCTGGTGATGAGAGGGGCCCACTGTAAGCCCCCTAAATTGTGGGATGAGCAAGGCTGTCATGTGCAGACTTATTGCTGAAAGAGAAGGATGCTGGCATGGTAAGACCGGGTTGGGCTGGCCACCCTGCAGTGCCATCTCTAGCCTGCTGGTTGGTGAATATGGGAAACTGTAGTCCCAAAAAGCAGCTTTTTTTCCTTCTGTTTTCACCATCAGCACACCAAAGTGTGTACTACTGTTACTTTATAATAACTTTTATTTGGTCTATGACCGTAAAAAAACCAAACTGATTGAATGATCGCAATCAATCAATCAATCAGTTTGGTTTTTTTACGGTCATAGACCAAATAAAAGTTATTATAAAGGAACGGTAGTACACGCTTGCAGTGACAGCTAAAATTCATAAATCATACATAGATACATGAAGTACGAGTGCGCTAAGCATTTGTATCAAAAGACCAAAAACAAAAATTCAGATTGGTAAGATTTTGAATGCAGTACTTCTGGTTTAAAAATCTCTCGAGTATCTAAAATTTGTAAAGTATGTATTCCCCTGTAATATTTGTCTACTGGTAGTAATGATAGAGGCACAGACATTTCTCCTGAAAAAGAAATACACACTTTAATTAAAGAAAAAGAAGAGACAAACTCAATTTTAAAACTGGCACCCTTTAATTTGTCCTTCTAAGCCACGTGACTCCGCTACATTTTGGAAAATAGTATCTGAGAATTCCCCCAAGTCCAATTTAAGGGCAGATTATTATTGTCAGCCTCTACCTGGGAATCTGTTTTCCATAATATTTTTATGTCAGAAGAAATTATGAATGATGATCATCGAGATGACAGAAGTGGTTTACCTGATTGGCCACCAGTCACAGAAACCAAAGCAAGGAATGTCTTCTCTTCGCTCAGGATTTTTTTTTTTCAACTGCTTTGGGATTGAATTCTGTGGTGTCACAGGAAAATCAGAATCCAGCTTGGCTTGCTTACTCGAGAGTTTCGGTCTGGCAGTAATTTCCTCCCAAGATCACCCTCCATTTTGATTAGATTGTAAACCTGAAGGCAGGGAAATGTTTTGTTGTTCCTTTGCTTGTAGAGCACCGTGCACAGTGATGGCGCTATATAAATGGTTAACAACAACAACAACAACAACAAATAGTAGTAGTAGTACTAGTACTAGTAATAATAATAATAATAATAATTTTTCATAAGCAAATACTGATGATCTCCATCTCATCCCCCCCAGCAGCCTGTGTTAGAAGGACAGTTCATAGCAAGAATCAGATCTTACTGCCTTGTTTATGTACATATAGACAGATCCCAATTTTAATCCATTTTTTTTATTTTTATTTTTATTTTTTTGGTTAGCTTGTGTCATCCATTACTCTGTCCTGAATATCTTTACCCCCCCCCCCTTTTTCTTTTGCTTTCTTCATTTTCTTTTGCATTTGCAATTAAACACGTTTCTGTTTAAACAGCAAGGTGTTGGTCACAAAGTTGGTGGAGCGGTTGGCTTAGCGGGACAATAAAGAAATGGAATATTTATAGAGTGGGTGGTGATAAAATTTAAACTCTGTGAGTCTATGGCAGAGGTTAAAAAAAAGTCACTTTCTAAGAGTCCGGCTCCCAAAATCTCCTAGCTAACAGAGCTATGTTGGCTGGAGGATTCTGGGAATTTGAGTCCAAAGAAAACAGGTAATTTTATTTTCAAGCCTTGATATCCACGTGCAAAAAGGCAGTCTTAGCCTGCAAGGAACTGGCAAACTGAGAAAGAAATCTGTCCCGGTTTTAAAATGCGTTTGAAATCCAGGCTTTTGTTTTCTAAAAATGTACATTGTGTGAGTTGTGGGGTTGCTAATTATTGGGATCAGAACAGGCAGGAAGCAGGGGAGTGTTACAAAGCTGTTTGTGAGTCACGTCTGTCTTTGATTTGTAAAGCAGCACAATTTCTATAATGTAGGTATCGTTATAGCAGCTCCTAATTCTCTTTAGTTGCAACGTCACTGTCTGTGAAGTGGATCTAAAGTGTAGCCTAGCCAAAGTCATTCCAGGGATTGCTTTGGCTAAAAAAATTGTCATTAAGAGACAGCTATGGATGGCTTCACATACATCCTTACCAGAAAGCTAGAGGTCTTTGCCTTCTTACTATCTAATCGGACCCATCTTTTGCCCAGGGCAAAAGAAACACAAGCTTCCTTCCTCTTTGTTCTTCATAACCATCTGTTTGTGTCCTATAAGTGCATTAGTCATTTGTATAGGTTGTGGTGTGTCAAGCCTTGCACTTTGTGTGTGGTTGGCTCCGTGTTCTGATGTCCTGTCTCATATTTTGATGTATTTAGCTAAGTAGGTACTTATCTCTTTGCTATGTTTGTGTGTTGCAATATATTTCTCAAAGAAGGTTCTCGGCTGTTAAACAGTTACTCCCCCTTGTTGTTGTCGGGTGCCTTCAAATTGGTTCCGACGTAAGGCAAGCCTGTCGTGGGATTTTCTGGGGCTGAGAGTGTGTCCCCTTACCCCTCTGCAAATTAGTTTAAAGCCAATTTAATTTTTAAAAAAACCCTCTCCATAAAGGACAAGGCGACTAAACTGAGGCTGTCATACTTTGGCCGTATCGTGAGAAGACCTGACTCACTAGAAAAGACAGTAATGCTTGGGAAGGGGTAAAGCAGTAGGAAAAGAGGAAAACCACATTCCAGATGGATGGACTCAATCGAAGAAGACACGTCCCTGAATCTGCAAGACCTGAGCAGGGCGGCTGAGGAGAGAGCGACTTGGAGTTTTCTCATCCGGAGGGTTGCCATAAGTCGAGGCCAACTTACCAGCAATTAAGAACGACAAAAATGATTGTCTTTATTCTGGGGTTTGCCTTGCAACTAAATCCATTCCTTGGATCATGAGGTCACATACATACGGCTCTTTCTGGTTTTAAGTCTAAGTCTAACGGTGATGTTCAGTGGGTTCTGTTTCGACTCCGAGGATTTCTGAATGTCTGCTAAAGGCCTGGGTTTTCCATGACTCGAGCTGGTGGATATATAGAGGGCTGCTAGCAGTCCTGGCGTCGATTATTAGACGATAGAATCTGAGAATCACAGAATTGTAGGGTTGGAAAAGACCCCAACCCCATTCTGCCATGCAGGAATATACTGTCAATGCATTCCCAACAGATGACCTCCATTTAAAAATTTCCGAAGAAAGAGACTCCACCATACTCGAAGGCAGCCTATTCAACTCTCAAATTGCTCTTACAGTCAGGAAGTTCTTCTCAGTGTTTAGATGAAATCTCTATTCCTGAAGTTTGAAGCCATTACTCCATGTCCGAGTCTCTAGAGCAGCAGAAAACGAGCTTGCTCCATCCTCCATATGACATCCCTTCAAATATTTGAACATAACTATCATGTCGCCTCTTGACTTTCCCGTCTCCAGGCTAAACATCCGCAGCTCCCTAAGCTGCTCCTCATAGGGTAGGGCTTCCAGGCCTTCTACTATTTTGGTTGCCCTCCTCTGGACATGTTCCAGCTTATATCTTTCTTGAACCGAGGTGCCCAGAACCAGACACAGGCATCAGATTGGCTGCCTGCTAGCGACTGGGGGATTTGAATCTTTTCATAGAGTCCTAGAGTTGGAAGAGACCCCAGGGGCCGTCCAGTCCAACCCCCTGCTATGCAGGAACACCCATCAAAGCACTCCCGACAGATGGCCATCCAGCCTCTACTTAGGAACCTCCAAAGAAGGAGACTCCACCACACTCCGAGGCAGCAGATTCCACTACCGAACAGCTCTGACCGTCAGGAAGTTCTTCCTGAGGTTCAAGTGGAATCTCCTTTCCTGCAACTTGAATCCATTGCTCCTTGTCCTGGTCTCTGGAGCAGCAGAAAACAAGCCTGCTCCCTCCTCGACATGACATCCCTTCAAATATTCAAACATTTAAACAATATTTTCAGCCTCAAAGCATTGCGGAGCGTCCTTTTCTCAGCCATCATCCACTCAAAGAATCTGCAGAGAGGCAAAGCGAGGCTCTGGGACATGTGGCATCCAGGTGTGGCTTAGTTGTAGATCCTCATCAACCCTAGCCAGCACGGCCAGTGGGAGGATGATGGAAGATGTAGTCCAACAGCATCTGAAGGGCACAGTCACATCATCCCTGGCGTAGAGCTTTTTTCGTCCAATTTAGGTGGAGTCCATTCATCTGCATGCGCCGGATAGCCTGACAGACTGCGATCACACCTTGGGAAATGCAAAACGATCTTCTCTTCGTTAGTGCCCTTCGCAGGTTTTGAGAGTTGCTTTTATTTCCCTCGTGTGCTTGTCATACTGTAACTTAATCATTCCGGGTCTATAATTGGCTTTAATTTACAGCTTTCTCGCTGATTTTGTAGGGACGGATGGCCTTCTTCTGTTTTGCCTTTTGCTGCTGCTCTTGTTACTGTGTTGAGACTTGTATTTACTTATTTTTAAGTTGCCCTAGATTTTGAAACCAATTTTATGGGTAAGATTAAAAATGTACACTCTGCAGGGGAGGGCGTAGAGCCCCTTTCCTGACAGGGATATCTAGGTCTACCTAGTACCTGAGCCTGGAAAAGTTATTTTTTTTTGGACTACAGCATCCATAATCCTGCAGCCCATGTGGCTGAGACATACTGCAAACTGTTGTCCAAAATAGTAACTTGTTTAAGCTTTACTTTATACAGCATTCTCTCATCCCTGGGAAGAGTATGGGCAGGGCGAAGAAGGAAGCCACCACTCGCTGTATTTGTAGCAGAAATGTTGATAAGCAATATAAATCCTTGAGTGATTTATATTCAAAACACATTAAGCTCGAAAAATATATAACTTCTATGTATCTGGACACGCTTCCTCCCTTGCCTTTGGTGCATTTCTATTTGTTTGCTTTTGCTTTTCCTTGTCCTTTACCCCAAATGTCCTCAAAGGCCCCTCCTTAAACTGCAAACCCCAGGATTCCATAGGATGTTGAAAGTGGAATAATAGCACTATAACAGTCTAATGTGGAAATGGCCTTTGTCGTATTTATGATTACCATTCCCCCTTTTCCACTCTTCTGTCTCCTTTCCTTCCAGTTATGGACTGAGGAATTATTCAAGCTGGCCACAAACATCTTGGCGCAGAACGCTTCGCGGAACACCTTCTTGCAAAAAGCGTGAGTGACTTTGTTGTATTGAATGCGGTTTTGTGTCCTTGGCTGTGAGCTGCTGCATGCAGTTTACTTAGCTGCCTTCTTTTTATCAGCCAAACCAACAAAATCCGCCCCGTTAGCCCAGGCGGCTTATTTGGTTAGAAAGGCGGGCAGCTCCGTTTCCAATGCCGGCCAGCCAATGCGGAATTTATTCACAGGTTATTATAATTATTATTGCTGTTCCTGTTTGCTTATTTAGTGCCATCAATGTATGTGGCGCTTTACCAAAAAAAAACAAGAAACAGCCAGTCGTGCCAAAGGCATGTGATCTTGAATACATAATATACGCATGCAGAGAAAGGTTAGATTCACTTCCTTAATAATTCCAAGGGACTGGCAATTCCAGGCACTTGGAACATTGTGGAAAACAAATTTAACTCTAGATATTCTAATCAGAAACAAAATCCAGGTTGTAGGCTTATTCAGACTTCTCGCCCCGGGGGTACAAAATCTCGGGAACACTAGGAGGCAATGTTGAGCTACCTTAAAATATAAGGGTTCATCACAGAGGTATCTAGGCAGAATAGAGATCTGTTTATTCCATGAGTTTTAGTACTCAAAGAAGAGACTCCAAAGAAGCCAAAATCTGTTCATTTATGGAAATTCAGAGATGACTGGGTTAAAGTGATTAAAGCCTAGGAAATGGAACAGAGAGAGGTAATCCTTAAAGATTTAGGGGAATAATGAGTGGATAGGATTACAAATTAGAAAGATTAATCTAGATTTAAGATAAATAAGCTAAATGCAAACATTGAGAGGGAAGCTTGGTTAAAATAAGCTCTGTATTTGTTTATTAAGTTATGCTATATTCAGTAATAGTAATAAAGATTTAATAAGTGTGATGTACAAGTCTCTGTTTACTTTGTTTTATCGCTATACACATGTAAATGGAAATATTAAAGAAATGGCAAAGAATGTCAAGAAATGTTATGTGAATCACCATACTTTTTATTTATTTGTATATATGTGTGTGTGTGTGTGTGTGTGTGTGTATATTAATTAAAAAGCAACTTTAAGGTAATATATCTGATAATCTTACCTAATATCCATAGATAAATTAAAATAGATTACCAACACCGAATTCTTTTCAGATCTGTACATTATAAATGGATCCAATATTTCCCTTATAAATGTAATAAATAAATAAATGTAATAAATAGATATAATAATACAAAAGAGTAACTTCCTCTTGCTTCTGACTCAATATGCATGTATACACGTCTAGCCTCAAATTACGCAAGATATCTTCCATTTGTACGTGACATTATTATACGAATACACTTCCAACTTTCCTTTGTAGGATTGCTATAAGCTCAAAAGAAGAAAGACTCCTCTATTGACAAATATATAGATTCTCTTATACTGCTACTGCTACTACTACTACTACTACTACTAATAATAATTCTTTTTTAAAAGAAGGACATTCTTTTAGAAGATGACAGCATTGAATTGAATAGTCCTGCCTGTCTTTCCTTGTTTGGAAGTTTGTGATACTGCCAAATGATGCCCTATAACTAACTTTCTGGGATTTTTTTCCCCTCTGATAGCTACACCCGGCTCAAAATCCAGGTCAACCAGGACGGCAGGATCCCAGTCAAGAAGTAAGGCTGTCTCTTGCTTCTCTCTGTCTTTCCCCAACACTTTGTGTTTCTCTTTTCCACCCTAGTTGTCTTCCCTTAGATTTAGGGGACGTAATTTCTTCTTTAAACTGATACTCTGCTCTCCTTGGTAGACGAAGCCATTGATTTGGTTCTTCCTGGAAGCTTGTCGGTTTGAAACAGCAAGTGGTGTATTTGTGGGGCTCGCCTTCGAGGAGATCTGTTGAAGATTTGCACCTTGAAATGGCTAGTTGGAGGGTCAGGGTGCCAGGAGGTGTCCAAACCTACCTGTCCAACATTGCAAACCCAGCCTGCTTGCTCATGAGTAATACGTATATGTAAGCTGATAAGAGTTCTGTGGGCCAATCCACTTCATACTCCAGGTAGAAGCGCTGTGTGATTGCTTTTCCTTTTTGCACGTGCAACTTGCAAAAATATATCAAGAGGTACATATGAGCAGATGAGATCTAGGGGCTTGTTTTTTTAAGAATTCCAGTGGCCATGCTGACTAAGGGCCTTTCCGCCCTATGCCGTTGTAGTGCTATTATTCCACTTGCAGCATCCTTTGGAATCCTGGGGTTTGCAGTTTAGAGAGGGGCCTTTAGACTTGAGCTCTTTGACCTCAGGAAACTACAAACCCCAGAATTCCACAGGAGGTTGAAAGTGGAATCATAGCACTATAACAGTGTAGTGCGGAAATGCCCTCAGGCGTGGGGAGAGTTGTAGTCCACCTCTGCGTGGTTGGGGGAAGCTGAGTCACACTTTGAATCGCTCTACATCTTTGGTTGAGATCTTCCCTTTATCTTCTCCTCTCCTTGCCTGCAGCATCCTCAAAATGTTCTCAGCTGACAAAAAGAGGGTAGAGACAGCCTTGGAGTCCTGTGGTCTGAATTTTAACAGGGTATGTTGTTGGTTTTTTTTTCCTCTGTGCCTTATATTCCTGTATATTGGTTTACTTTTCCCATTTCTCCACTTTAAAATGTATTGTTTGCACACATAGACGAGTGCATAAATGTAATATAAATATCAACAGGCAATAAATAGGCAGCAACGTTTCCGTTTCAAGCCATCTGACGTTCTGTTTGCATTTTGTATATTAAACTCCCTGTCCACATCCTAGTGTTAAAGCCAATATTTGGATACAGATTTTTTCATTGTGTCCACCTTTCTGTGACATTATATCATTTGTGTAGAAACTTCCTCTTTAGCTAGTCTTAAGCCAGTTTTCATTTTCTTACAATATTTAACTTTGCAGGGAAAAGTAAGTTTCCTGCTGATTCTACCTAGGTTTGTTTTTAAACATTCCTTTATTATAGATTGTAACAGTGCAATTATACGAAGTAAAGAAATAAAGAAAGAATAAAGCAAGAGAATAGGGAAAAAGTTGGCTCCCAATCTTCTCGGTAGTTATATAAACAAATATATTATTCATATTTCAGTCACTAACATTTAGATCACTTCCCTTCTTCCCATAATCAGACCTTACTAATCATCAATGAACCCAATTAACTTTTTTTTTTTTGCAAAAGTCAGCAAGGGGTTCCCATTCTTTAGGAAAAGTCATTAACAACCTTTCTCTGATCAAACAAGTCAGTTTATCCGTTTCCACCAGCTTTGTCAGTTTTAACCATGCTTCCATAGTAGATCTGAATTCTTCCATCTTTGCTTATATAAGAGTCTCACTGCTGTGGCCACATATTTTTTCCTTTTTTTTAAATTAAATTCAACCATCATTACAGATAAATATAACCATAAAGGACAATAATTTTATTTATATATATATATACATCAATATAAGTCAATTATTTAATATAAATCAATAACGTAAGCCAAAAGTTATAGTATTGATCAATATTTAATGTACTTAAAAATAATTATGCTTGCTATAACTGATATAACCCAGAGAACAATCATTATTTTACCCAAACAAAATTATAATCTTTATGAACACTATATCTTATCCCAAATAGTCATAATCATGTCATTTTGAAAATCTAATTTATCTGGCGTTCAGACAGAGAAAGATGAGTACAGATGTGAATAGTAGGAAAAAAAATATAAGATGAAATCATAAAGAAGTAGCGTAAATTAGATTTATGACTCTAGCTTGTAGTTTATAAATCTAAAAGAAACATTTCCCCCATCTCTCTTTCCATACTCTGGTTTCTCTTCAGATCATACAAATCTTTTGCCTTTTAAATATCGTCTTCCATGGGTCTTTTCCAGTTGTGCATCCAACAGCCCCCCAAAGAAATATTTGCATCTTGATTTTTAAAATCTTTTGCATCAATATATAGATCTGAATCCTTTTTTTTTTTTTTTTTGGCTTTCTCACATGTAGAGCACATATGATAAACTGTACTTTCCTGTTGCTTACATTTCCAAAATACACTAGAAAGACCTTTATACATTCTAGACACCTTATATGGTGTCATGTACCTCTTATACTTCATCCTACATCTGTATTCACCCTTCTCCAATTCTCCCCCTTCGTCCCGATGAGGTCCTTTGTCTTCTTAAGTCCTGATGGAGGCCTCTCCTGTTCTCATTCCTATCCCAGACTTGCTGTAGACTTGGGGCCTTTCTGCACTACACTGTTATAGTGCTATTATTCCACTTCCAACCTCTTCTGGAATCCTGGGATTTGCAGTTGAGGGAGGGGCATTTAGAATTCTCAGCCAGAGAGCACTTTGGCTTCAGTAAGCTGCAAACCCCAGAATTCCACAGGATGTTGAAAGTGGAATAATACCACTATAACAGCGTAGTGTGGAAAGGCTCGTAGACTTGGCTTAAGGGAGAGGCAGTAAGAGTTCTCTGGACCATTCCACTTTATGCTGCAGCTAGAAAAACTGTGTGATTGGATGCCTCCTTGCCTTAAAATCAAACCTCTCTTAAAAAGTTGAAAACTAGCAGAGCAAGCTTGTGGATATTTTTCCTGTTTGTGATAGTATTTTTTAAAAAAACTTATAGAAACCTTTCTTTAAAAAGTCAATTTAGATGCAGAATGGTACTGTCTCACCTGCAACTGGAAGTGGTACAGTCTGCTCAGGTTCTTGCCACCTCACTTGGTCAACCCATTCCTGTTCTGTTCACCTTCAGGTCTTGGGAATCCTTGCTTCCCATTACCATTTCATCTTCCCTCCTTAAAATAAAAAATGTGGTAGTGCGGTGTTAGCGCACCCACCTTGCATGCAGAAAATCTCCAGTTCCATGAAGTTCCACTTCCAGTCTTCTACCAGTAAGAGTAGATAATATTGGGCAAAACATGGAAAAGTGACCCTCTTTTTGGAGTACAGCTCCCAGCACCCACCAGCCAGCATGATCGCTGTGGTGGCTGGGGGATTCTGGGCATTTTTGTCCATGAATGTAACTTTTCAAACTTTGTAAAGTCGAAGGCTTTCACGGCCGGAATCCTTAGTTTGCTGTGGGTTTTCCGGGCTTTGAGGCCATGTTCTATTAGTATTTTCTCCTGACGTTTTGCCTGCATCTGTGGCTGGCGTCTTCAGAGGATGGAAGTGATGGTGGCATATATACTCTGTCTCACTTCCATGCCACCAGATTTTCAAACTTTGTTGGTGAGCTAGATGGGCAAAGGAGCTCACTGTTATAAGAAAGCCAACTGTGTTTTCCTATTCTATGGCACCAGCAGAGTAGCAAATCATTTTTCTCTGTGCTGCTACAGCAACTGGACTCCTGCCCTGTGCAAGTTGGTGGCTCAGACGGGTACCTAGACTTGCGGAAAGGGGCAAACGGTCTCCTCAAATCAGTATATTTTCCTGGGACATTCTTCTCTGTGCATACCCCCTCTAGCTACAGATCTACAATAGCTTCTCCAGCTTGTCTTGTCTAATCTGATGTATTTGTTCCTCTCTGCATTTCTAGAGCGAGTCGATCAAACCTGATGAGTTCACCCTGGAGATCTTCGAACGCTTCCTGAACAAGCTTTGCCTTCGCCCGGACATAGATAAAATTTTGCTAGAGATGTGAGTAAAGAGAGTCTTGTGTGGGGAAGGGATGTGGAAGAATGAGCACTGGATCTTACTACCTTTAAAACCCTATATAGTTTGGGTCTGAGTTACCTGCAGGATTGCCTCCTCCCCATACAATCTGCCCCATACACTCAGGTCCTCTGGGGCTGCTTACTTAAACCAGCCAGGACTAGACTGGCAATGGTCATCCAGAGCACCTTCTTGTCGGCCACCCCTAGACCTGCCAGAAGAGATTTGACAGCCAAATATGCTGTCCAAACTTTAAAAAATACTAAAGACCTATCTCTTCTGGCAGGCCTACCCTGTCGACTTTTAATTACAAATTGTAAACAGATGTATTTTTAATGGTTTTATATATTTTCAGCGTATTTTAATCGACAGTGTGTTTTTAATTGTATTTTAACTTATGTTGTATCCTGCCTTGAGCCTTAGGGAGAGGCAGGTAAGAAATAAAAATGTATTATTATTCTATTATTATATGCTATGTAAAAAGACCTAAAAACTACGCAAAATCAAGCAATTAAAACCGTGGATGACAAATAGCGAAAACCACAAATCCCAGGTGGCTTCTAACATGAAATAAAAATAGTGGTAGAAGACAGATCAAAGACCTGTTCATGTCCGCCCCAAAACTTGCATAAATACGTTTTTAAGCTGAAAGGTGAAAATAAAGCGGACAGCCGGAGCCCTCGCAAAAGGGGTACCAGGGTATCTCTCCGGAAGAAAAGCCTAACCACGTGTGGGAGCTGTTTTGCTTCCAAGCCCAACTCCCCCTTGGAAAATTGGGGGAGGCCCAAAGTTGCCCCTTCCATCTCCCTTCCGTCCCTCTTTCTTGAAAACAGTGGAGCCAAAGGGAAGCCGTACCTCAGTTTGGACCAGCTGATGGATTTTATCAACCAAAAACAAAGGGACCCCCGTCTCAACGAGATCCTGTATCCTCCACTGACCCAGGCACAGGTGCGCCAGCTCATCGACAAGTATGAGCCCAACCAACAGTTCCAGCAGCGTGGTGAGCCCTCCCTTCTCTGGGGCTTGGGCCGGGAATTGGGCGATGTGAGGCGGGGGGGAGCGGAATAAACCTCAGGGTTGCAGGTATAAATGGGAGCGTGGAGATGGGCAGTTTCCCCAAACCCATCGTGTATTATGTCCTTTTTGCCTCCATCTGCGAACCTCATATTTTCCCCCTTTCTTTTCCTCTCCGTTTTTCTTCAGACCAGATGTCTATGGAAGGCTTTGGCCGCTACCTGGGGGGCGAAGAGAATGCCATTGTCCCCCCGGAAAAGCTGGATTTAAGCGATGATATGACCCAGCCGTTAAGCAGCTACTTCATTAATTCTTCGCATAATACCTACCTCACAGGTATGTGCCACAGCAAGTTAGAGAGACGGAGATATACCTCCTTGGGCGCAGTCTCCGCTCCATCTGGCCTCACCCAAATGAAAGATGTATACAGTCCGCCTCCACATTTGTGGGTTTCATTTTTGCGGGTTTCATTATTTGCGGATTATTTGCTGTCCCCTCTGCTGCCTCCCTGTGCCGTTTTTAATAGGGACTGCAAGCCTCGCGAGACTGAGAAACTGCGAACGAGGCTTGTAAGTCCCCCTTAAAAATGGTGTGGGGCAGCAACGGAGGAGGCCAGAAGCCCCCCCAGCCCCCTACTTCTGCCTTGGGAAGGAACCCTGAGGCCTCAAAGGAATCCACGGTGGGTTGAGTATGGTGATCAGACTTTTTTTTTGGTGTTAAATATGGTTTGGGAGGGCCTAGATGATTCACGGTTTTTCCACTTTCACGGGGGACCTGTGCCCCTAACCCTAGCGAATGTGGAGGGATGGCTGTAGTTGCATTCGTGGCTAGCTACCGTGTACACCGTAAATATAATATAATCCATTTTTGTGCTCTTGTTTCCTTGTTGTTGCGTGCCTTCGAGTCGTTTCTGACTTATGGTGACCCATAAGACTTATGACTCATAAGATTTATGGTGATCCATAAGAACCTATCATGGAGTTTTCTGGGGCTGAGAGTGTGACACACTCAAGGTCACCCAATGGGTTTCCATGGCCGAGCGTGTCTCCGGGATCTGTCCTCCGACGCTCAAACCGCTATACGATGTTGGCTCTCGCGTTTGTTTCTATCTGTTTTTAATCTTGTCGTGAGATACCTTGAGTCCCAGTTCTGAGAGACGGTTGGTATATAAATTTTTTAAAAATAAATAAATCAAAGTTCAAGCTGGAGGTGCACCTCATTCCATAATGATAAGGTTAGCGCCCACCCACAAATCCTCCAGTGTAATAAATAATAAATACAAGTGCTTTTGTGGCAGCAGAGGTGCTCGGTGAATGACCGCTTCACATTTCTCCGTCGCTTCATGCTGGAAATAATGCTGATGCTCGGGTGATTGTTATCTAGACACAAAGTCATTTTCATCCCTCCGTTGGAGATCTTTTGGTTTAATTTACTCTTAAAAATTGCACTCCCCTCCCCTTTCCACTATGGGAACTGAAAGCTGCTAAGAAGGCAGAGATAGAAAACCACCCAGGCAGTGTCACAAAGAACTTAATAAAGTATTAGAACAATGGATTTCCCGAGAGGCCTCCTTCAGGTGCTGGAAGCCAACTAATGAAGCAGCGGCCATAAAAACGTCTCCCGGGGAAAGGCGCTCACGTTCCTTCGCACACAAAAAGCCCGATGATGGTTTTCTGAGATAAAATATTTTGCACGGAGAAATAAATCCCGGTTTGCGGCCTCCGCTTGTGACAGAAGGGAGGTGTAATACTAAGATGTGTTTATGTGCTCGGTTCCTTAAATAAAAGCCCAGGAAGAAGCTGAAATAAGTGGTCTGCTTTTTTTTTTGTTGTTGTTGTTCTGAAACGGAGTAGAATGATTGCCTTAGGGAACCTTTTCCCTCTCGATATACTGGAGTAAAATTGTTTTTGTGAGGGACTCCTGGGAAGAAGATTTATCCCTGTTGGGAACTAAATGTGCGTCTCTCTTAGGATGTGTCGGTGTGCCCAAGCTTGCATTTTTCTCTTTCCTTTTTCCGGAGGGTTTGGGTTACAGTCTGACTGGGTTGGCCACCTCCACTCTTGCCAGGTGCCTAAAATTTTCTCTCCGTCTCTTCTTCCACCCCAGCCGGGCAGCTGACAGGCAATTCCTCAGTGGAGATGTACCGCCAGGTCTTGCTGAGCGGCTGTCGTTGCATCGAGCTTGACTGCTGGAAGGGACGCCCCCAAGACGAGGAGCCCTTCATCACGCATGGGTTCACAATGACGACAGAAATCCCCTTCAAGGTAGCGCCAGAAAGATTGTCTGAAATGCATAAAGGTTCTTCGGATGTTTGCCAGAAATGTGATCAAAACTTTTTACCGTATGTGGTAGACCTGTAGGAAAGCCAAGAAATTTTGGGTGATGATACACAGACGAATAGAAGACATCGTAGAAATAAAGATTCAGCTCAAACTTGAACTTTTTTTTTTACTGGGTCTGACTGATGAACAGACTGATAAGAAACGGGGAAGAATCTTTCACTACATGGTAGTGGCGGCGAGAGTGCTGTATGCACAGAAATGGAGAAAGTGTTTGTTTTGTTTGAAGTCTGGCTGTTGAAGATGCCGGATTTGGCAGAAATGGGTAAATGGACTAGTTTGATTAAGGAAGGATCTTGGGTTAAATTTAAAAATGATCAGGACAAATTGATTGTATATCTATGAGATTGTTGGGGGGAAAAGTCAGTTATTGGTTTTGAAGGTTAAGCACGTAGTTTTTAAATACCAGGCAGTAGTGTGATCATAGAGTCATAGAGTTGGAATTGTCCCCAAGGACCATTGAGTCCAACCCCTTATCATGCAGGAATATACCATTACAGTGTTCCCAACAGCTATCAAACCTCTGTCTAAAAACCTCCAAAGAAGAAAATTCCACCAAACTCTCAGGCGGTGTATTCCATTGTCAAACTGCTCTCACTATCAGGAAGTTATTCCTAATGTTTCGATGGAATCTCTTTTCCTGAAGTTTGAAGCCATTGCTCCATGTTCTGGTCTCTGGAGCAGCAAAAAACAGGTTTGCTCCATCCTCCATATGACATCTCTTCAAATATTTAAACACGGTTATCATGTCGCGTCTTAACCTTCTCTTCTCCAGGCTAAACGTGCCCAGCTCCCTAAGCCCTTCCTTATTGGGCCCTATTTCCAGGTCTTCTGCCATTTTGGTCATCTTCCCCTAGACATGTTCCAGCTCGTCAATATCCTTCTTTGAATTGTGGTGCCCAGACCTGGACACAGTAAAGGTGGGGTCTGACCAAAGCAGAATAGAGCGGTGCTATCACTTCCCTTGGCCTAGGTGCTATACTCCTATTGATGACGAAAGGGAGGCGTAATAATAAGATGTGTTTGTGTGCTCAGTTTGTTAGATGAAAGCCCAGGAAGAAGCTGAAATAAATTGTCTGCCTTTTTCTTTTTTTGGTTCTGAAACAGAGTAGAATGATGACAGCCTAGAATTGCATTGGCTTTTTTAGCTGCCGCTTCACAGTGCTGGCTCATGTTGAGATTGTGGCCTACTAATACTCCTTTCCACATGTACTGTGGTCAAGCCAGGTGTCACCCATCTTATACCTGTGGGTTTTATTTTTTAATCCTCTTTATTCCTGTTACAGGAGGTCATTGAGGCCATTGCTGAAAGTGCCTTCAAGACTTCACCCTTCCCAGTTATTCTTTCGTTTGAGAACCATGTGGACTCGTGAGTAGCTCTTAACGTCCTAGCGCTGAAACTGAGGCGCTGCTTCCACCCTGTCTATGCTCCTCTCAGGGCCCTGGGGCCGGGAGATGGCTGCGTCACGGGTTACGTTTCTCCTGTGTTTTCTTAGGGCGAAGCAACAAGCCAAGATGGCGGAGTATTGCAGGAACATTTTTGGAGACGCTCTACTTATTGATCCTTTTGAAAAATATCCGGTATGTCCTGGAAGTCCGATTGAATAATAACGTTCGGGAAGAGGACGAGTGTGGTGGGCATTGGTATACACAGACTTAAACGAACTTATTAGATATTTAGATGTACAAATTTGCCAGTGTGCACAGCGGAACCTTTCCTCTTGGCAGCCCCAGTGAGGCCACACAGCCCTTTAAAAAGCCTCTGGTCCTCTTTCTTTTCCATCAGCTGCTGCTTGGCCAGCTAAAGATGGGTCACAGTTCGATTCCTCGGCACACAAACCCTCTCCTGATGCCCCCAACACGGAAGCAAGAAAGAAGAAGTATAGGGCAGCTGTGTTGACCCACATCCTTTCTCTCTCCTTTCCTTGACCTGGTTTGGACCCTGGGTGCCTGTTCTCCCCGCCGTGCCTCGGCCGCCTTGCCACAGACAGACACACGTATTTGCTATTTTTCCACTTTTGCCGGAGTCCCGCACTCCTAACCCTAGCAAATGTAGAGGGCTGTGTACATCCTTTAGTGGAGCAGCTGGGTATAATATTGCCCGCACCCTCCCCAACTCCATTTGTAAATCTAGAATTTGTGACATTTTTTTTAAAGATACAAGTCCTGGGAAAGAAGCTAGGGATATCTCCGAGGGCAGCAGCATCCTTCGGTCTTCCACGTCCGTGAAAAAAGATCTCTTTTGTTCCTTGTACTGGTACAGATGTGCCTTTTCTTCTTTCTTTCTCTCCCCACCTCCAGCTACAGCCTGGCATAGCCTTGCCGAGCCCTCAGGAGTTGCTGGGTCGGATTCTGGTGAAAAACAAAAAGCGGAGGATGCACAGCAAGGGCTGCGAGGGCAGCGTACGGAAGCGGGTCCTGGAGCAGACGCCCAGCTCCTATAGCGATTCCTCCGGGGTTGGTGAGCCAGGCTCCCCAGCACTAGGCACGTGTGCCAGTTTCCAAAATCCTTCTCTTGTTCCCCTTTTTTCCAGTTGAAGAGCATCCATTCTAGCCTGCATTCCACGCTTGGGTGATCTTGTATCTGCATCTGGGATAAATGGTACCCTAACCAGTAAAGCGGATTAGCGAGGGATACTTTAAGTTGCTGTTCAACAGCATCTAACGGGACAAAGTTGCTCCTTTCCGGGTTAGAAAAATGGATGAGAATTACATGGGGCAATTAAAGGAGGAGTCTTGACCATTTCTGCACTAGGCTGTTATAGTGCTGCTATTCCACTTTTATCATCCTATGGAATCCTGGGGTTTGCAGTTTAGGGAGGAGCCTTTAGGATGCTCAGCCAGGGAGCTCTTTGGCCTCAGTAAACTACAAGTCCCAGGATTCCACAGGATATTGAAAGTGGAATAATAGCACTATAACAGTGTAGTGCGGAAATGGCCTTGGTTTAGAAATTGGAGAATATTGACTGAGAACCTAAAACAGAGGGAGGGGGTACAAGGATAAATAAGACAATTAAGATGATATTCCATATGAAAGGTAAAGGAGAATTATAATAAATAGTTAGACCATTCCCTGGGGGCGGGAGGGGGGACAGGGATAATTTAAAAAAAAGGGAAATATTTGAAGATTTACAGCTAAATTAAATAACTGTACTATGGGACATATTTATTGTATTAGGGAATATGTTAACATTGTTGTAATACTATTGTAATACTTTGTAAAAGTTATTAACAGTTGTTACTATAAAAATAATTTTTTTAGAAAAGGAAAAAACAATGGTTTCCTAAAACCAAAAGAGAGAGAGAGAGAGAGAGAGAAATAAAAAAATGAGAGTTATAGGGGCCAGCTGAAGGAAGAGTCTTGGTTTAGAAATTGGAGAATACTGATTGAGAATTTAAAACAAAGAGAGGGGTACGAGGATAAATAAGACAATTCAGGTGATATTCTGCATGAAAGGTAAAAGAGAATTATAATAAATAATTAGACCATTCCCTGGGGGGTGGTGGTGGATGGATAATAATAATTTAAAAAGGGAAATATTTTAGTATTTGCAGCTAAATTAAATAACTGATCATACTATGGAGCATATTAAATGTATTAGGGGTATGTTAACATTGTTGTAATGCCAGTGTAATACTTTGTAAAAGTTGTAGCAATTGTTAATATAAAAATAAATAATTCTTAAAAAAAGGAGGGGGGGAAGGTTTCCTGAAACCAAAGAGAGGGTGCCAGATCTCCAGTTGTGGTAATAATAGATGGAAAATATAACAAAATTAGATAGCCAGTGTGATGCAATGGTCTGAGTGTTCGTTCAGAACTCCAGAGCTCAAATCTCCACTCGGCCATGGACACCTGCTGAACAAGTCACGCTCTCTCTGCCTGAGAGGAAGGCAATGGCAAACCGTTTCTGAATAAATCTTGCCAGGAAAACCCTAAGATAGAGTTGCCGTAAGTTGGAGTTGACTTGAAGGCACAGAAAAATAACTGTAAATGAAGACCCAAGATTTTCCTCTTCTGTTCCCACCCCCAACCTTTGGAGAGATTTCCCGTTTCACTGGAGTCTTGAATTTTCCTTGCCGTTTCCCTCCACCATCTCTCTCTGCCTTCCCCCTGACCTCGATACGCGGGTTCTCCTTTTGCAGATCATTCTGAGGTCCTTTCGCCAGTCATGACCAATGGTGAGGAGAAGTCTTCTGACCGGGTGGCAAAGCTGGGTGAACCTCGCAAATCCATTGGTGAGTTTGTCAGGAGGGGCAAGAATTAAAAAGCTATTGCCGTAGCTGTGAGGATTTTGAAGCACCCTCCTGTTCACACCGGGCAACATTTCATAGTTTTCATACGGTGCGGATTTGGCGTAGTGGTTTGAAAGTTGGACTGCCATCCTGGAGACCAGAGTTCGATTCCCTGCTGGGCCTTGGAAACCCACTGGGTGACCTTGAGTGTGTCACACTCTCAGTCTCAAAATCCCCCGTGGTAGGGTTGCCATGAGTCAGAAATGACCTGAAGGCACACAACGACAAATCTTCCTTGAAGGAGTCGGGGTGAAGGAGCTTGGACATGTTCCACCTGGTGAAAAGAGTACCGTGTTCAGTTCCAGGCACCTCATTTTAAGAAAGGTATGGACAAGTTGGAGCAGATTCAGAGAAGAGTAGCAAGGATAGCCTTGGGGTATGGAGAACAAAACATATGAGCAAAGTTGGAAGGAGCTGGGCATGTTCAGCTTGGTAAAGAGAAGACTGAGAGATGACATGCCTGCACTCTTTAAATACCTCAAGAGTTATCAGAGAGAGGAGCGGGTAGGCCTGTCCTCGGCTGTTTCAGAAGGTAGGACCAGGTCTAATAGTTTTAAGTTACAGAAGGGTAGATTTTGATTGAGCCTTAGAAGGAACTTCTTGATTGTAAGAGTGGTTCAGTAGTGGGACCAATTAGAGCTGGTGAGGTCTCTTTCTCTAGATCTCTTCAACAAAGAGGTTGCTGGGATGTTGTAGCTGGATTTCCTGCCTTAAGTTGGGGGATTTATTGGACTCGATGGCTTATGGGGCCCCTTCCAACTCTACGATTCTGTGATTCTTCAGTGTCTCCTTCTGGCCCTCTTGTTGTGGTGCCGCAGCAGAAATCTGTGCTGGGATTTTAACAGCTCATGTTTGGGAATCATCATTCTTGGATCCAGAAACAGGTTTAGGATTGATTGCAAATGCGCACGCGCACACACAGACACCACCTTCTACTGGCTTAATTTTCCAGTTTGTTAACCAACCTTCAGCTGGAATTTCCCAGTTGGGTTGTAACAGTGAACTCAGATTTAAGGCAAACAAAGATCTTTACACTCTGTGCACAACAGAAAGGGAGTGAATTGCCAGAAGTGGGAGGAGCGCTTGATTCTGATATTTTTTCCGTGTCTTATTAAACCAGGGGTTGGCAACTTGGGTCCTTCAGATATTGTTGGATTACAACTCCCATCAGACCGAACCAGCATAGCCAGAGATGATGACCGTCTCAATTCAACAACGTCCGAGGAAGCACAAGTTGCCCATCCCATCATAAACCACACTTATGAACTCCAAACCATGCTTTTTGTCACTTTAAAAGTTGTGCTTCCCCCTTTTCTCACAAAAATCTGGGAAATTCTGGTTAGAAGGTCTAGTTTGTACAACAACAAAAATTGAGTTTGAGCATGACCTTCCCCGTTCCTTCACGTTTGGCCATGAGTTTCCACTAACCCTTTTTCTTTTCTCCATCATGGAGACCGTGAAGCTGAGAGTGAAGAAGAGGAGGAGCAGCAAGATCCCAAAAAGCCCACAACAGATGAGGTGTGTATAAATGATAACCAGTTTTTACGTACGAGGCCGCAGGGCACACACCCAGTGTTTAAAGCAGGCCATGAAGGTTGAACTTCATAAAAGACCAGGGAGTCTTGTAACCCTAAAAACATGTCATCTCCCCAATGTCTCTTCGCCTCGGTAACATCACTGCGTGATGGGCTTCCTCCACATGTCTTCTCCCAGCCCTAGATAGACCTCAGAAATTAGAAATGTTTCTCTTTATTTGTGTGCATGTGCGTGTATCTATATGTATATATATGTTGTTTTATATATTAAATACATGTTAATAAGAATATTTTTTCAAAAGAGAAATTAGATGGGGAAATTAACTCTCCCTGTCGGTATAAAATTAGCAGGTGAAGAAGAGTCAGGGCCTTTCCAACAAGAACTGCTTAGCTTATCTTCTGAGGACGTGCAATTTCTTTATTTTTATTACAGTATCTATTCATTTATTTTTATTAAAAACCCTTCTGTGCACCTTTTTAACCAGCAGTTTTCACGGTGGCGCCTTATTCTGAACGATAGTTTTAATGATAAGCTTTAAAAAGAGAACCAAACAGGACCTTTCTGCACCACACTGTTATAGTGCTATTATTCCGCTTTCAACATCCTATGGAATCCTGGGGTTTGCAGTCTAGGGAGGGGCATTTAGACTTCTCAGCCCAGAGAACTCTTTGGCTTGGAAACTACAAACCCCAGAATTCCACAGGATGGTGAAAGTGGAATAATAGCACCATAACAGTGTAGTTTGGATATAGGGTATCCATTGTAAATTGCAAATTCATTGTGTTTTCTGTCATTAGTTACTGTGACAGTTTTATTTCCTCTTAAAAAAAATAAAACAGAGTGCCTCTGTTTAATTTTTCCTTTGCCCACTTGTTATTTTGCCTTCATGCGTGCCATGGATTTCCGCACTTCCCCCTGACGCTCTGCTTTCTGTACATTGACAGGGCACCGCCAGCAGTGAGGTCAATGCCACGGAAGAGATGTCCACATTGGTGAACTACATTGAGCCTGTGAAGTTCAAATCCTTTGAGGTGGCCAGCAGTGAGTCAGGGTGGGGGTGAGGGGAGGCAGGAATTCAGACAGGGGTGGTGTTGGGGTAGGCATATCTCAGAGGAGACTTGGGGTCTTTCCACATTACGCTGTTATAGTGCAATCATTCCACTTTCAAACTCCTGTGGAATTCTGGGCTGTGAAGTTTCCTGAGGCCAAAATGCTCTCTGGCTGAGAATTCTAAATGCCCCTGCCTAAACTGCAAACCCCAGGATTCCATAGGATGCTGAAAATGGAATGATAGCTTGATAACGGGGTAGTGCAGAAAGGCTCTTGAGGGTCAAGAAATGAGTGACTGATCTCTTAGGCCACCGCATGGACTGGAGAATTATTCTTTCTCTCAAGAAAATAAAACTGCTTCAAGGTAGTGTTAGGTGTAAACAGCAGCATAGAAATTAATATAATCAATATTATCATCCTGGGCTGGAGAACTTGTAGCCCTTCGAATATGGCTGAACTCCTGCTCCCATCATTCCTTCTGGCTAATTTGCTCTCAAAAAACTTCGCTCAGAGTTTCACACAGGAGCGTTCATTTTAGAAAAGCACAGCAATTTTTCCAAAGGTATAAAACCTGTAACCAACTTAGATGCTTTAGTCAAAAAGTTGCTGAGACTACAGCATCTGAGTTGGTTACAGGTTTTATACCTTGTCATAGAAATTTTGGCACAAGTATCAATGACTGGTTAAAGTTGTAAATGTCAAGTCACCCACCAGTACAGGCATTTTTCCAGTTACTTACATATCTTTCATTATGGGAGCGAAGCAAAGTTCCTGTCCCCTTATCTATGCGTAGCTGATTCTCATAACACCTTCCCACTACTTCACGGTTTCTCCTCTTTGTTCTTCTTCCCTCTTGTCTGGTACAACGTGACATTGAATATACATCACTTAACCATTTGGAGCCTTGGCCAGTTTAGGAGTTTCAACCAGATACATAGCTATGGGTAGCAATTAGCAATAGATGCATAATAGTGTTTCAGCCAGCAGTGCCCTATTTGATCTAATTCACCTATACTATTACATGTATTAATGCATACATATGACACGCATCTTGACGCCCACACAGTTTGGTCAGGGGTGGCGCACGAAGCGAGGTATAGTTAAACAACCTCTGGAGGGCCACAAATTCCTGACCCATACTCCACAATCCTGAAGATTACATGGGGTTCAAAGTGGGCTGAATAGGAAGCTCTGCCTTAGACATGGTCAAGCAGTTTGTCCATCGTCCTTGGTATTGTCTGCTCTTGAGCAGCAGCGACTTATGCCTCTGTTGGTCAGTTGTGTTTGGCCATCTTGGTGCAGGGAGGGAGGTGCTGCAAAACACAATGGGCTCAGAAAATACATGCTATGTGAAGTTAAACCTAACCTCATTAGTGCCCCTCAAAACCAGCATTCCCGTGGGGTATCAAACGATATCTCAGAATGCAGTCAATGCAAGTTTTATTCCTCCACTTGGATAAGGATTCAAGAAGAAGGCAGCAGCACAGGGTGAACTGAAGTGGAGGGCATGATTAGCAACATTTAATGAGATACCCTGAAGGCTTGTAATTTTTTTTTCTTTCTTTCTTTCTCCTAAGAACGCAACAAATCCTATGAGATGTCTTCGTTTGTGGAGACCAAAGGTCTGGAGCAGCTAACGAACAGTCCCATGGAGTTTGTTGAGTATCCTGCCTGATGTTGAACGTGGAAGCTGAGGATGGGAAGAATCATTGTTAGCTGAATAGTTTAAGCAGCCCTGGGTGACTCACTGGTTCTGCACTGCACTTGAGTGAGACGTGTTGGGAGTTAGAGTTTCCCAAGCTTTTAGCCCTTTGGGGGAAACTCTATGAAAGCTAAAACTGTTAGGAATCAGCCTTCTTTTAGCAGAGTAACAGAAAAAGCATGTCCTAATCTCTGTGCGGCTTCACTGATCTGAGACTGACTTAGAAAGCAAACCAAGGCAGACAGTTTCAGGTTAGAAATTTATAAAAGTTTACTAATGAATTTTACAATTACCTATGCATCGGAGAGACTAGATCCTAACCACCTAACCAAAAGATTAGGTAAGATAGTAGCTTCATTC
Source organism: Cyclura pinguis (assembly GCA_030412105.1). Lineage (NCBI taxonomy): Eukaryota > Metazoa > Chordata > Lepidosauria > Squamata > Iguanidae > Cyclura > Cyclura pinguis. The sequence goes on from CM059611.1 coordinate 5,581,578, forward strand.
TTAACTCACTATCTTCTTGGTGGAGAGGCGAAGCATGGTCAAAGGGAAGGAAGTGGAAGCAAAAAGGCAAAGAGAGAGAGGTCTGAGGAGTCTGGTCTTTTATGTAAGGCCAATGACCGGCCCCAGGGTCTGTCCTGGGTCACGTGGTCTGGTCACCTGGGTACCATAGCCATGCATTTAAATAACACAGAGAGCAAGAGTGAGGCTTTAGGTGAGAAGGCAGAAGGCTTTGACATGCAAAGGAAAAAGAAACTCTATGCTAGCTAAGCTCCACTTGCCCTGGAACAAGATGGGAGGAGAGAGAATGCCAGAATTTTCCAAGAAGATAAGCCTTGAGATTCCTGGTGCCACTTTTGTGTGTGTGTGTTGCTTCTGTTTCCTGGGAATAGCAGGGTGGAGAATCCAAACTGGGAGACTGGGGGAGGAGGGGAGGTTATGATGTAGGTCCAAATGTTCGTGAGAAGGAAAGATGCCATTCTGTTCTGCCAGGTCAGTCTCTGCTTGGAATCCTGGGTTCAGTTCTGGGCTCCAAACTGGGTTTAGTTCTGGTGACAACGATAGTTAGAAGCCTGGAAACACAGTTCTAGGGAAGGGTGTGAATTTCTTCCATTTAGCCAGGAGAAGAGATGATTAAGAAGTGACACGATGGCCATCTTCAAATGTCCGAAGGGCCACCGTATAGACGATGGATTTATTCTCTGTTGCGTCTTGGATCAGACCCAAAACCAACAAGTTCATGTTAGAAAGGAAAAGGATTTCCGCTGAACATTAGGAAGAGCTTTCTAGCAATATGAGCAATTCAGCAGTGGAGGAGGCTGCCTCGTAACTCTCCGTCACTAATGGACTAGTGGACTTTCTCTCCTTCATTAGCAGCTTTTATGCAGAGGTTGGATAGCCACTTATCAAGATGGTGCAGTTTTTTGCATTGTTATATTTAAGAGACAAGGGCTTGTGGGGAAAACATGGAATGAAGCTGAAGGCTTATTGAGTACCAGTAGGAGATTAAGAGGGTTGATAATGGTTTTCCTAAAAGAAACAGCCCCTGGATTTGGCAGCCAAGCTGTGGTGCCGTTGTTGCCTTGACAAATGTCCCTTGCGCAGATACAACAAGAAGCAGCTTAGCCGGATATACCCCAAAGGGACAAGGGTGGATTCCTCCAACTACATGCCTCAGGTCTTCTGGAATGCTGGCTGCCAGATGGTGGCACTTAATTTCCAGACACTTGGTGAGTATCACCCTCTTTTTCTCCTCCCTTTTGCTCACTAACAATGAGGACTAGCAACATGCTTAGTCTTTATATGCATAAAAGGAGAAGCGGTGCCTCCGTCTTTTTTGAGACGGAGAGAGATGCAATGTAGAAGTATTTGCAACCTCAAATAAAGAGAATGGGTTGTCAAACTTCATCACTGGGCTGCGTTTTGATTTAATTAGTCAAGGCTGCACAGGCCTATATTCCAGCCATCTTGGCTCCTTTTCTGCTAAATTATGAAGAGAGGAGCTTAGCCATAGGCTTCTGCCTTTGCAGCCCCATGTAGAGCACAGTACAGTAATCCAACCAGGATATAACCAAAACCTGTGGCCATTTCTGCACTACACTGTTACAGTGCTATTATTCCACTTTTAACATCCTATGGAGTCCTGGGGTTTGCAGTTTAGGGAGGGGCATTTGGAATTCTCGGCCAGAGACCTCTTGGGCCACAGGAAACTACAAACCCCAGAATTCCACAGGAGGTTGAAAGTAGAATAATAGCACTAAAACAGTGTAGTGTGGAAATGGCCGATGTCACTGTTCCTCTCCAAAAATGAAATGGAATATGAAGTTGGGGGAAGGAGGTAGAGGATGGCTGCCCATTTCTCCTTCTGCGAGCTGTCCACACTTGACGCTGATATTTCCTTTCACCCAGACTTGCCGATGCAGCTGAACCTGGGCATCTTTGAATACAACCGTCGGAGTGGATACCTGCTCAAGCCAGAGTTCATGCGGCGCCAGGACAAGCTGTTTGACCCCTTCACTGAAGATATCATCGACGGCATTGTGGCCAACACCGTCAAAGTGAAGGTTTGAGGAGGGCAATGGCACAGTGGCAGAGGGATAAGAGGGATACCGTTGGGACCCAAAAGGGATGTCTTGGCTTATTATTGCTGACTGGTTGTCAGAGCCTGACAAAGTTTGGGTGTGTGCCTTTGCAAGGGAAAGGAAGACTAAAACTTCCTTCTCACAATCTGCCCACCAGTGTAGCAATGCTACGGGTTCTTGGAACTGTAATTCAAAAAAGCAACTTCTTCAAACTCTGCTAATTATCATTGTAATGCCAATTTCCAACTGAGTTGCTAGGTTGGTCTTAAGAAATAAAGCGTAAATCCAACTGTAAATCCAAACAAGAGTTAGTTGCTGAACAATAAATCCAGTTACATAATCCCATTAATTTTTTTTGTATCTCAACATATATTCTTATCTTTCAATCTTTTACAATTGTTCTCATATTACCATATCTAAATATAAATATATTAATTCATTCACACACACACACACACATATATATATATGTATTCCTTTCCCACCCCTGAAAGTTTTCCCCCATCCTCTATCTTCTATCTTTCTGCTTTTTGCTTGGAATTATTACTGTAGCAACTATATTTGTTCCTCTGAATTTAAATTTTAGTATCATTGCCAGCAATTTTCTACCAAATAATATAAAATACATTATAATCTATTACATTTGATATTTTACCAATAATATCTTTGCCATTTTTTATGTTAACTACTTCTTTTCCGTCATACCTTTTTTTAATAAATCCTAGAAAAGATTCCCATTCTCTCTCAAAGTTTTGGATGAGTGTTTCTTTCAGTAATGTCTATTTCTCCATTTCTGTTATTTCTGACTTTATTTTAAATATCCAATTTTCTATCAAAGGATTTTCCTTTGATAATATAATAAACATAATATGATAACATAATCCCATTGATTTAATGGATCTATTCTAATTGGAACTAGCAACTGGATTTAGGTCTAGCATTCCTTAGAGCTCAAATATCCATAGATTGTAACATTCGTCTTGGAAGGCATGAACCGTTTCAGAGTAATTCTGAAATTCTTCAGAAGTTCAGATATATAGGTTGTGCCATGGGACAGGATCATGGACAGTAGTCAAAGAAAACTAATTAAATATAGAAAATGCGGCAGCTGACAATTTCATCATGAACTCTGACCACTCGTGAAACTATTGCTGATTATACAAACATACGAACATGCCGCTTACTGATAGACAGACAACAAAGGAATTAGCATTTTAACAGACAGCACCCAACAGCAGACCTCCTGCCCCCCGTAAAATAAAGCTTGGACCCACCTTGCTTGTTGTTTCATCCCCAGATAATCTCAGGACAATTCCTGTCAGACAAACGGGTGGGGATCTACGTCGAGGTGGACATGTTTGGCCTGCCGGTGGACACCAAGCGCAAATTTCGGACACGGACATCACAGGGCAACTCTTTCAACCCCGTCTGGGACGAAGAGCCTTTCGTGTTCCAAAAGGTGAGACGTCGTGAATGGAGGTTGTTGCAAAGGCCATGGCTCTTGAAATAGGCGGACCTGTAATAAGTTCACTGCTGAATTTAAAAATGAACGATAATTTGGGTTCTAGGTTCACCAAAACAGAAGGAGTGTAGAATTATAGAACAGTAGAGTTGGAAGAGACCCCAGGGGCCGTCCAGTCCTACCTCCTGCCGTGCAGGAACACCCATCAAAGCACTCCCAACAGATGACCATCCAGCCTCTGCTTGAAAACCTCCAAGGAAGGAGACTCCACCACACTCCCAGGCAGCATATTCCACTGCCAGACAGCTCTGACCGTCAGGAAGTTCTTCCTGAGGTTTAGGCGGAATCTCATGTCCTGTAGTTTGAATCCATTGCTCCTTGTCCTAGTCTCTGGAACAGCGGAAAACCAGCCCGTTCCCTCCTCAACATGACATCCCTTCAAATATTTAAACATGGCTATCCTGTGCCCTCCTAACCTTCTCTTCTGCAGACTAGACATCCCCAGCTCCCTAAGCCGCTCCTTATAGAGCTTCATGGCTTTCAGACCCTGCACCATTTTGGCTGCCCTCCTCTGGACACACTCCAGCTTGTCAATGTCTTTCGTGAAATGTGGTGCCCAGAACGGAGCACAATATTCCAGATGAGGTCTAACCAAAGCAGAATAGAGTGGTACCATTACCTCCCTTGATCTAGACGCTATACTCCTACTGAGACAACCAAGAATCGTGTTGGCTTTCTTAGCTGTCGCATCACATTGCTGACTCATGTTCAGCTTGTGGTCCACCAAGACTCCTAGATCCCCTTCACACGTACTGCTATCCAGCCACGCGTCCCCCATCCTATATTTGTGCATTCCATTTTTTCTGCCTAAGTGCAGGGCCTTACATTTCTCTCTGCTGAAATTCATTTTGTTAGCTTTGACCCATCTCTCCAGTCTGTTAAGGTCATTTTGAAATTTGATCCTGTCCTCTGGGGTATTAGCAACCCCTCCCAATTGAGTGTCATCTGCAAATTTGATGAGCATGCCCTGTACTCCTGCATCCGAGTCATTGATGAAGATGTTGAAGATGAAGATGTGTGATGCACCCAAGGTCGCCCAGTGGGTTTCCATGGCCAAGTGGGGAATTGAACTCTGATCTCCAGGGTCATAGTTCAGTGCTCAAACCACTAGGCCACGCTGGCCCTGCCTGTACCCAATGCGTTCTTTGTCTCTGTCTCTCCAGGTGGTGCTCCCTACGCTTGCCTCGTTGCGTATTGCCGTCTTTGAAGAGGGAGGCAAATTTGTGGGGCACCGGATACTGCCTGTTTCTGCCATCCGTTCAGGTGAGCGTGTTATGTCGTCTTATGTTCCCCCCATCCGGCATTGAAACAGAGCCCACTCTGGTTCTGTTTTGTTGCTTGTCCTCAGTGTTCTGCACTATGTTCCACCACTGCATTATGAAAGGGCACACTGGCATGTGTTCTCCGTGTGTGTGTCGGCCAGGCGCAAGGAGGGCTTTATTACATTGTGAAAAATTGTCAAATATTGGTACTGCGTCACAGTTCCATGCATGATATTTTGGACACAGTTTTCCCTCCAAATAAGCTATTGGAGTGACATTTATTTAAAGGTGTAGACTGGCACAGATGGAGTTGGAGGCCCAAACACATGAGCCAGCGTGGGGAAGGCTCATATTTAGTGTTACGTCAGAGTGGGCCGGTATGGTTTCTCAGTTTTTGTGGGACAGCAACTCCCAGCATCACTGTGGCTAATGAGAGCTGCAGTTAGCCAAGAAGATCTAGAGGGCCACAGTTGTTTTTCATGCCATGGCCTTTCACTGAGTAAAGCAGGGATTGGGAATCTTTGTCCAGATAGAGGTGAACTACCATTTTCCTCTTGGGATGGTCCTGCTTGCCTATGTAGAATATTGGCACTTGCTAGTGCATACGCCGTCATCTCTTTACGGTGCATTAACTCGGCAACCCTGTTGATGTGTGTTTTGCATTTTCTCCCTCTCCCCTACAGGGTACCACTACATTTGTCTGCGCAGTGAGAGCAACCAGCCGCTTTGTCTCCCGGCTCTGCTGGTCTATACAGAAGCCTATGATTACATCCCAGACGACCACCAAAGTAATTGCTGGCTTGGGTAGGACAGTGGGGCGGCCTTTTCTGGAAGGGTGGAGATCAAGGTGGGAACGTGTGGCTTTCCAGATGTTGTTGTATTACAACTCCCATTAACCCTAACCACTAGCTAGGGATGATGTGAGTTGTAGCCCGGTGAAGAGCTGCAAAATTCCAGATAATGGTGTAGCTAGAAAAGCAAGCTTGGTGAAATCAAGAGGGTTTGGCATCCCGGCTAGGGATTTCTGCAAGCAAAAGAGACAGCCTGTGCATGCTGCCCTGCCATCTGACAACCAGCATTCTGCAGCATGCTTTATCCAAACCAGCAGGTTTCATTTTAACTGTCGTTCCTAGAACCAAATTGAGGTACTAAGAACACTGCAGCCAAAGTGAAGCTATGCAGGAACAATGACTGGGCTGACTGGGGATGATGAAATCTGTAGTCCAGCACACGGTTGAGTTCATGTAAGGTTCATGTCAGCATTCATGGAATCACAGAGCTGGAAGAGACCACAAGGACCACTGAGTCCAACCCCATTCCACCATACAGCAATACACCATCAAAGCATTCCTGACAGATGGCCGTCCAGCCGCTGTTTAAAAACCTCCAAAGAAGGAAACTCCACCACACTCTGAGGCAGCATATTCCACTGTCAGTCTGCTCTTACCATCAGGAAGTTCTTCCTATTGTTTAGGTCAAATCCTTTTGCCTGAAGTTTGAAGTTTGAAGGCTGGAGCATGTCTGTTATTCCACCTGGAGCTTGATTGGAGGGAAATCAGGGTATAAATTTGAAATCCCACTTTTCTTGCATGGAGCTCATTGCAGCAGAGACAGTTCATAATATCCCTGTGAGGCAGGCTGGGCAGAGTGTGTGACCAGGTGAACAACATGCACTGAGGATTATTTGAATCTGAATCTCCCATGGTATTCTTCCGGTAGGTTTGGGAGCCTTTCATCCTCCAGATGTTTTGGACTTCAGCTACAGAAACAGCAGGACTGGGGGACCTGAGGTCCAAAGCAGCTGGAAGATCGGATAGCGATGAGCATTATGCGTACACCGAAGGAAAACGATCCGCTTTGTGCATTTAGGTTTATGGGTGATTTTCCTTCTCCTTCAGATTATGCGGAGGCGTTAATTAATCCCATCAGACACGTCAACCTCATGGACCAGCGGGCCAAACAGCTTGCCGCTCTAATAGGCGAGAGTGAGGTGAGGTTTACAGAGAAGGTAGGGAAGAGGCCTGGGAGGGAAACCACAGAGAGGGAGAAGTGGGTAGTAATGGGGGAAGAGTGCCGGAGGTGGTGAGCTGGGCTCTGCCTTACTTTTCCTATTAATCTCGCTTCAACTGTGCCAGCAGGAGAACGCGGAGAAGCCACGGGAGTCGCTCTCGAGAAGCTCTTCCGACGCGACCCCCGGCCCCACCGAAGAGGCTCACAAACCCCCACCTGCCCTGCTATCCCCGACTCGGAGCCCCAGTGTGGTCCCCAGCCAAGGTAAGTGCTAAAGGGGAAGCACTTACCAGGGCCGGCCGGGGGTCGTTCACCGCCGGGCCCGAAACCGCAGCACTCTGCCTGCTGCGTGCTTGTATAGTCGGTCGTCTGATGTTGGCGGGTCTGACTTCCACGATTTTGATTATTTTGAGTTTCTGCAACCCCTCCCGACCACCTTACCTCTCAGCGGCTCTGATCAGGCTGCGCAGCCCTTTAAAAAAATCCAGCGCTGGTCCTCCTCCTCCTCCGCCAATTGCTGCCTGGCCAGCGAAGGACAGCTCACAGCCTGATTTCTTAGCACTACAATCCTCTCCCAATGCCCCCACACACCCAAGAGAAAGGAAGTATAGGGAAGTATAAAGCCACCGTGCCAACCCACCCCTTTTTCCTCTCCTTTCTCTGATCTGGTTTGGACTCTGGGTGCCTGTTCTCCCCACCATGCCTTGACCCCTTGACCCCCGTCCCACAAACACACATTTTGATACTTGTGGATTTTCCCCTTGTTCGAGGGTCCTGCACCCCTAACCCTAGCACATATGGAGGGTCGACGATGTAATCTCATAAACAGGGGTTTAAAAAGGTTACTTTCTTGGACCAAAGCTCCCAGACTCTCCCACCGGTGTGGCCGGCTGTAACCGTGCCGAGTGAGGGATTCTGGGAAGTGTAGTCTAAGAGAGTAACTTTTGCTCTGCTCTGCTTTTCAGACCAGAGGGGGGTGTCTTGGACTTGCTGCTGCTTTTACAGCTTGGTGGACCCCAGAGGGGTTGTGTTGGTACACTTCTGTGCTCGGTGTGTACCCCTTCCTGCCCAAGTGCAGCCTCACCGTGGCCCTCTGTCTTAAGCACAATCTTCTAAAGAGATAATCTCGTGTCGTCTTCCCCCCCATGTAACTCTGGTTATTTCTCTCTGTCTCTTTCCCTCTCCTTTCCAACCTGTAGTGCAGCGGGATGATCTCATCGCCAGCATCCTGGCAGGTAAGGTGTGACAGTTTTGTCGTGAAGCCTTGCAGCCATTTAATGGAGGTCCATTTAAAGCTGGACTGAAGATCATGGAGATAAAAAGCGTGGCCTCTGAGTGTGACCAGAGCTTAGTTTGACTCTATGTGATGGCATAACCAAAGCATAGCATCCTGTTTTTTGAGATTTTGTGACTTTGTCATGCTAGTGCCCGTTTTAGGGGTTGTGTCGGTCTTGGTCTATTCAGAGCCAGGGTAAGCTAATTTTTTGGACTGCATCTCCCAGAGTCCCCCAACCAGCCATGCTGTGCAAGATATTGTGGGACTTGTAATCTTTTAAAAAGTGTTCTGGTTCCAAGTTCCTAGTCCTTTTGACCTTATAGGGGGGCAAATGGTTGGTAAAATCTTTCTGACCCTCTCTTATGCCTACATGGTGTCTTTATTTTCTTCCTGTTTGGGGAGCAGGGCTTTTGCCACCCTCTAAATTTTTGCACACTTTTTTTTTCCCCAGAGATTTCTCCCCAGTCTGTTGAGGAGCTGCGGCAGCACAAGGCCTTTGTGAAATTGCTGAAGAAGCAGTACCGCGAACTGAAGGAGCTGCGGAGGAAGCACATGAAGAAGATCTGCAGTCTCAACAAGAAGCAGAACTCTCAGTTCACCCTGGCGGAAAGGAGCCGGCTCCGTAGCCGAGAAGGGTGAGGGACCTGGTGTTGCAGCCAGTGCCTCTGTAGACATGCTGGTGTGCAGTTCATCATCCCCAGCCAGCACAATCAGGTTGGATTAGCTGGGGACAGTAGGAAATGTTGGAAGCCTGACTCCCATGTCTCCCTTTCTTACTCCATAAGCCTTTAAGCTGGCTGTCCTGTTCTGGAGGCCAGCCAGGGGCAAAGCTCTAAGCAGAGTCTGTCAGGCAGCAGAGAGAGTGTCAGCCCTAGTTGTACGTAGGAGCTTACCAGCCAGGTGACTACGGTTCTTGGAGTCCTGGCAGTTCAGGTCGACCGAACAGAGCAATAAACCCAAGGCATCAATGCAGGGGAGTGTCAAGCAGTGTGAAACGTGGCCCGAGGTTCTTTGGAAGCAAGATTTGGGGAATCAAGAAACAAAAGTGTTGCTTCCTCCAGAAGGATTAGTTGGCAGCAATGAACTTCCCAAGGGAGGTACTGGGATGTTTATGGTCTGACAGCCTCCCGCAGACGTTGCCTGATTAATGAGCATTTAATATTTAAGCATTTTGAATATCGTAGTCTCTCCCTTTCTTGCCTGTGTTTGGCTGGCCTAGGTACTGCCAGGTCCACATCCGTGTGCCGTAGCTGCTGGGGAATGTTACTGTCTGTCCGAAGAACCGGCATGTCCCCCTGTCCTTCTGCTTCATCTTCTGTGTCAGAGTCATAGAATCATAGAGTTAGAAGAGACCACAAGGGCCATTGAGTCTGACCCCCTGCCATGTGGGAATACACCATCAACACCATCAAAGTATTCCCGACAGATGGCCATCGAGCCTGTTTAAAAACCTACAAAGAAGGAGACTCCAGCACACTCCCAGGCAGCATATTCCGCTATCGATGCGCTCTTACCATCAGGAAGTTCTTAATGTTTAGATGGAATCCATTTTCCTAAAATTTAAAACTGGTGCTCCATGTCCTAATCTCTGGGGCGGTGGTAAACAGGCTCGCTCCATCCTCCGTATGACATCCCTTCAAATATTCTGAAACTGGGTCTTGGGAACGAAGCATGAACTTGCTGACACAATACCATACTCCCCTCTCTGCTGGAGTAGAAGTTGCTGCTCTCTGGCCTTCGCCTCCCCGTCCGTTGTATGTCTTGGTAAGTGACTCTCTGTTTTTGGATGTTTCCCCCTTCCCTAGGTCTCAGAGTTCGTTGGAAGCCATGCGGCAAGGCCAAGAGCAAGAGGGAACGCGCCGGAAGCTGGACCTGCAAGAGTGGCAAATGCAGGGGCTGCTGCAGCTGCGAGAGGCTCAGCACCAGGTAGAGAGGGACCGCAAGCGAGAATTCCTGCACCAGGTGAGCACTGGGAGCATAGCCTTCCAAAGGGGATGGAAAGCATGCGGCACAATGCACAGGAAGTTTCTTGAGCGGATAGGAGCAACTCTACCAAGCCTATACGGGGCCTTTTTCCTTTGACTTATTTTATTCATTTATATCCCATCCAGCCTAATGATGCTGCAAGTGTTGCTACAAGTGTTGCTTGTCAGAAGCAGAGACATTTCTAATGGCTGCTAGGTCCATAAAAAGTCTGTGCGTGTTAATACTTTCAAGCTTTGCTCTAAGAAACTCTAAGAATAAGGCCGCTATTGCATTTCTAACACAATACCGCCAACAGGTTCCTAACATGGCAGGATGAAGGCACATCCTGACAACTGCGTGGGGCTTTAGAGGTTACAACCCACTCTTTGAATTGTTCCCAGAAACAGGCAGGCAGCCAGATGGAGGTGCTTTGCAACAAGGGAATTGTTTTAAAGGAAACCAGAGTTGCCTTACAGGAAAGAGCCAGGTATCTAGTTGTAATGGGAAACCTTGGTGTTTGTTAGATCAAGATGGTGGTTTAGGGGTTCATTTCATCAAGTGGGCTCAATGCCCAAGCTTTTCCTCGCTCTGTCTCCTAAGAAGATCTAAACAGACTTCTCCTTTTTTTGTGAAGTTGGGTTTGGTTGGAATCCCTGAGAGAAGGAGTTCCAATTGTCCGGTCATCTCCTTTTAACCATTTTTTAACCGCTTTTATATCTTTTCAACCACTTTTATCTTTAAGCCATATATACCTCTTTTTAATTCAAAATTTACAACACATTCTTATCCAATCTATGTAATAGACAACTTTCCTTACCTCCCACCTCCCCCAATATACCTGCTTCCTTATTATGCATTTTCACCAAATTTCGTACTCATTTATCATCTTCTTTTCAAAACCTGCTGTTTCTTCCCTTTTTAACAATTTTCTATTTCTTGCCCTTATAACTCATTAACTTTTATTTATGTAAATAAGACTCTATCATTTTATTTTTTAAAAAATATCTGATTTACGCTTTAATGTCTGTCCTGACTTTGAACAAAATCCAATACCGGTTCCCATTGTCTTTCAGACTGTTGAAATGGAAAAAAAATTGGGCCAAGACAGCTCTACGTTCCTCCTTAATATGCTTAATGTGTTCTTCTGTGACTAGTCGAATTCTCTCTTTTTTCCTTATTTTATTGTTTTAGCCCAGAGGTACATGCTGAGCTTATGTTCCCAAACATAGGTCACACTTTCCAGTAAGGATGGATAAACCTGTCAGTCCCATTCTCACTGACTTTCTCAGTTTGCCACTAGCATTTTTATTCTGTCTTGTTTATATCCAAGGAGCAAGATTTTCCCTCCCTTACATCCCACTTTGAGTCCCTACCAGAAAAAAGTGGGGTTGTAAATAAAGATAACAACAACAGTAATAATAATAATACCAATAATAATCCCTCTGCAATTTTTCAAAAAACACATTTTTCTAAAGTGCAAATATTTGCAATCATTTTGCATTGGATAGAGTATGTGAGTGTCCATTTTGGAAATATACATGCGTGGCTTTTCATGAATCCTTCCCCCACAAATTACACACCTTGCAAGCACCCAGATTTTCAAGGCAAGATGCAACCTGTCTTTGCCTGTCTCAGGGAGTGCACCGTGGGTGTCCCCTTAGAGGAATGAGATTCCAGCAAAATCTCTTTCTGAGTCCTCTTTTCAAAGCATATCTGCTTTCTTTTCTGAACTATATGCTTTTCTCCTCAGGCCCAGCAGCGCTTGAGAGAGATTGCCTGTGACTGCCAGGCCGCCCAGCTGAAGAAGTTGAAGGAGACCAATGAGAAGTGAGTACTGGGGGGAATAGAAGGAAAAGGGCTAATTTTTGCCCTTATGTTGACATAAACTGAAATCCTGTTCAAATTCAAGGACGTGGCTTCTTCGAGTCTATCCATCCGTGATGCCCTCTTCCTTTTTTCTCACTGCCTTTTACCCTCCCAAGCATTATTGTCTTTTCAAGTGAGTCACACCTTCTCATGACGTGGCCAAAGTATGACAGCCTCAGTTTAGCCGTCTTGGCTTCTAGGGATTGTTCAGGCTTGATTTGCTCCGGGACCCATTCGTTTGTCTTTTTTGGAAGTCCAGGGTTTCCACAAAACTCTTTTCCAGCACGACATTTCGACTGAGTTGATTTTCTTTCTGTCGGCTTTCTTCGCTGCACGTACATTGCAAGCCTGTTTTCAGCCTGAAATAACTGGTGAAAATGGAAAGTGACCGTTCCGTTACTTCTGGTTTGAAAAAAGAAGCGAGGTGGGGTGGTGATGGAATTGGTGCGGCAGTGCGGAGACCCTTCCTTGCTTCCGATCCCCGGTCTACACTGACTGGCAGCACAAAGCTTTCCTCAGATCTGCTAGAAGGTGCCAGGAATTAAGCCCCAGGCCTTTTGCATGCTGAATGCGTGTGCTCTGCTACTGAACTAATGGGCGTTCTCTCCCTCTCGGCTTAGAGAGAAGAAAGAACTTCAAAAAATCCTGGATCGGAAACGGCACAACAGCATCACTGAAGCCAAATCCCGGGAGAGGAGCAAAAAGGATGTGTGAGTTGAGTCAGGGCAGCGGCTGGATTTATTTCTTTAAACATTTTCTAGGCAGGTTTTTCGAGTAAAATGAAAGTATAGTCATCCCTCCACTTTCACAGGTTTGGCCTTCATGAATTTGATTATTCGTGGGTTATTTTATTTTATTTCATTTCTAACTGCATTTGCTCCTGCCGTGGAAAAAAATACGTTCTCTCTAGGGAGTCTTTCTCTAGGTGCACCAGTGCAATTCCATGGTCAACTTTTGTCAGTCACGCTAGAGGACCTAGAGATTCCTTCTCTAGGCATTGCTAGGTCCTCCAGCATGACTCTGTGGCCCACTTGCACCAGAAGTAGACCATAGAATCCCACTGAAGGCATAGAGGTTCCTAGAGAAGTGTTCTCGGGGTTTGTTTTTTTTTAAAAAAGCATTAGCAATTTTTATTCTCAGTTTTTCCACTTTTGTGGGGGTCTTGTGCCTCTGACTGCCATGAAAATGGAGCACTGACTGTAGCTTGCAAATATACACACACACACACCAGAAAATCCTAAGAAGATTAATGCAAGACAATTTTTTAAAAAAACAAAATGAAAAAAGTAGCAAGCAAGTTCACAGAGTTACCTAGTGGCGCTTTAAACACATTATAAATGTGCCCAAACTATCACAAAATGCAGCAGTCTTACTTCTATGCAGCCTTCCTAACCTCTCTCCAAAATAACCGAAAAGGGCACAAAATGAAAACTGGAAATGGCATCGTGTCCCATGCTAGGGGTGGCAAGGTGCAGCCCGTGGAGGATGGTGGGGGTGATAGAAATGCCCTGTTCAAAGAGATGGTGCCTTCCAAGGAATGGAGAAGAGAACAAGCCACAGTTTTCAAGCAAAGGCATGTTGAACTTTGAACTCGAGAGATGTGAATTGGGGAAACGGACTGGGGGAGCTGGGCCAAGTTGTACAGATATGTTGCGGGTGGGCCTTGCTGGGTCTAAAGTGCTAAATCTGTGCCATCCTATTGCCAGGGTTGGGGGAGGGAAGCAGGTTAGATAGAAGTAGGAGTCTTTTTCTGCTGATTTGGAAAGGCTTTTTTTCATTCCACAGGGAGCTGACTGAGATAAACAGGAGGCATATCACTGAATCCGTTAACTCCATCCGTAGGGTGAGTGTCCTTTCTGTTCTAAAAGCAGTGTCTAAAAAGTACTAAAAGCAGTGTCAGTTATCCATGTGCAAATATTAATTTTTTTACAGCCAAAATGCTGTCATATGTGAACAAGAAGGGTAGTATAAGCAGGCTGAGGAGAACCCCCAACATTTGCAAAAGTACCGCAAAGAAAAAAACCCTTGAGGGGAAAAATTCCTAAAAGCACTGGGGAGGTAAGGAACCTCTCCAGAACCCCAGCCGAGGCCATTTGTGCCCTACGCTGTTATAGTGCTGTTATTCTACTTTCAACATCCAGCGGAATTCTGGGGTTTGTATTTCCTGAAGCCAAAGAGCTCTCTGGCTGAGACTTCTAAATGCCTCTCACTAAACTGCAAACCCCAGGATTCCATAGGAGGTGGAAAGTGGAATAATAGCGCTATAACAGTGTAGTGTGGAAATGGCATAAGTCTAGGTCTGTGGATTGAATTTTGAGGAGAAAGACAATGCAAAGACGGTGGGATAGAATGGAGCACCCCACACTGTGGTATTTTCTTTCATGTCCCACTTCTCCAAAATATAATAAAGCTTAGAAAAATTACTGTTTTATTCAATTCACCACCTCACCTTGACGTAACACCAGAGATGTTTTCCTGGGACCTAAAGTCCTGTTTTTGTAGGCCCTAGTGTCCTATCTTGCCCCAGGCAGCAAGCCAGAGCTTGCTGCTGCACAGCTGATAGCCAAGTAGCAAACAAAGAAACAGAACAGCTTGAAATCAGTCACTTACTTTGCTCAGTAAGCAAAGGTCAAAGGCATAAACAGGGTCCAACAGAATCCGAAGACAGGGCAAAATAGTCCAGCGTCAAAACAATCCAAGAAGTACGACAGGCAGGAAGATCAGATAAGCTCTGACAACTCCTGGAGGGGAAGAGGTGTGTTTATGTAGGTCAGCAGCTTAACTCAGCTGCTGCCTAACTAATTGCTGTCTCCCATAAATCCTTTGAGACCAGCGCAAGTTCTCCCTTTGCTGTCTACGCTCATAGGTAAGTTGTCTTCTGCGTCTGAAGAGGCAGGACTCTCTGCTGGAGCTGACACCGCATCCTGTTCTGTCCCTGGGATTTGTGGTTCTGTAACCTCCTCCTGTTCAGCCAGTCCTGGCATGTCTTTCAGCCTCCGAGTCAGAGTCCATTTCCATGTTCTGGAGGCAGGGAATGACACCCAGGCGCCTTGTCTAAAGTGCCTAAGGGATAAGGTGGCACTGCTGTCCCCTCAATCTATCCCCCCTTTTCCCCCCAAAGCTTGAGGAGGCTCAGAAACGGCGCCAGGAGAAGCTACTGGCAGGCCACCAGGGGATACTGCAGCTGATCGAGGAGGAAGAGCCGCGGGTGAGTGTCCCAAAAGCTTCCTCTGCAAAGGGCAGTTGGAGCCCGGTGGAGTCTAGGGGGAGACAGTTCCTCTTGGTGCAAGGACCGCAAAGGGCGAGGAACCTTTGGCTCTTGGGCTGTTTTGGACTATAGCTTCCTCATTTCTGTACTGCTGGCCGTGCTGGGTGAGAGAGGCGGAAGGGAGGTATGGAGCCAAAACAATTAAAGGACCGAAGGTTCCACAGTTTCTAGGGACAGCAATTGAACTGGTCTTTGCTGTGCATCTGAGCCTTTTTGCTTCCTGTGTGTAATCTCTTTCCTTGGGGTTTCTGTTCTCCCATACCAACTCCTGCCCCTCAGTTGGCAGCCCAGCTAGAACAAGAGTGTGACCTGGAGGCCCTCGCCCTGCGTCAAGAGATTGGCCGCTACCTGCAGGAAGAGCTTGACGGCGGGGTCGGCAACGGGTACCCGCTGCCCAGATCCAGCGCCAGCTCTCCGCCTCCCGAAGAAGAGCTCACGGTCCTGTGAAACGTGGAGGCGGTGGCAGGGGCAGATCCTGCGGTATGTGACGGAGGCGGACGGGGGCCTTCCGAGTGTCTCCCCCTCCCCTCCAATCCAGGGCTCGTTCGGCGTTCGTAGCGGGCGAGAGCCAGTGGGAGGAAGAGAAACCACACTAAAAGCACTTCTTTGCCTTTTGTTGTTGTTGTCGTTGTGGCTTTTTTAAAGAAAGAACAAATGTTTTATTTTTTTAAACTAATTTTTTTTAATTAACTAACTGTAATTTTGGCTTCTACGATTTCTCGGGTTTTGTCTGGCGGCTGGAGAAAGACGCGGGGCGGAAGGAGGGGGTTAAACTTTGGACAATCCCTGCCCCACACGTGTGTGCAAGGATATGTGCATGAACACACATGTGCGTGTACACACACACACAGGGAGCACACCTGTGCTGGGGGACAGGAAGGAAGTTGGGTGACCTTTTAATGCACTGTTGGGGGAAAGTGGGAATTTGTACCTCTCCCTCCTATCCTTCTCCCACGCAGAGGCGCTTGGGAACAAAAAAGGGCTATTTTAAACACAGCCTCCCCTTTCTCAAGAGATGGTTGAAAGGTAAGATGCAGAAGAGACAGCTTTGTAGAAATGCTTTTGCTCTCCCCTGAGTTGTCGATCTCTCTCTTCCCACCTCCCCTTGCTACACATTGGGGTGCCCTGTGGGCAGCTGCTTACCCCCAAAGGCAGGCTGTGGGGAAGGAAGTGTTTGGAAAAGCTACTTTATTGTGGGAGGAAGTTCCTGTCTGCCTTTTGGGGCGGGTGCAAAGGACAAAGGAACAGTTTTTGGTCTGTGTGATTGTGATGGAGTCACAGCCTGTTGTCCTTCTTTCTCTAGATGTAATTTCCCTCCTCCCCCATTTGTCCTCTTTTTAAAAAAAACAAAACAAAAACAAAAGTAATAAACTCATAATGCAATTGCCCGCTGTTCATTTTTTGGCATTGGTTCATGGGAGGGAAGGGCAGCGGGATTTCTGGGGGACTGGATGTGTCTCACCTGCTGCTGTATGTCCTTTTCATCAGAAACTGGTTTTACTGCTGAATGGCTCATGCCATTTATGTACTACTTTTAGGTTTCCAAACTATTCCCACTTTGGGAGCCTGGACAGAATTTCTCTGTCTTCCAGAAGCTGCTTTGTAACAGAGTTCAGCTACTGCTCTTTTTAGCCTAGTCACGTCTGTGCTACCTGGCAGCAATTCTCTAGCAGAAGAACGGGTTGCTTACCTATAACTGTGGTTCTTCTGGTAGTCATCTGTGCCCTCACACAAGCGGGCAGGGTTCTCTTTGCAAGATCTCTGCAAGGCTGCCATCTCTCTTCACTCGCTGTTGGTCTTTTTTTATTCTGGAGATGCTAGAATTGAACCTGGGGGACCTTCTACAGGCAAGGCAAGGGGTCCATTGTTGATCAGTGGCCCTGCCAGCCAAGCAAAGTTCAGGCCGAGCCCGGAGGCAGAGGGCGAGTGAAGTGGGCACAGATGGCATCAGCAAAGGAATTGGCCTAGGGAAGGCATCTTGCCCACAGCAGCTCACCACAACCCCGATATCTGCAGCTGAGACTGCTTGTAAGAGTTCTCTCCCGACTAAAAAAGTTTTAGGTCTGTTTAGCTCAGTGGGCAATGGATGGCTTTCCTGCTGTTTTGGGACTGTATTTGCCGCCAGCCATAGTTGGCATGATCAGGGCTGAGGAGCAAAGGAATTAGAATCCAAGAACATCCGGAGGACACACAGGATACTCTTAAGATATACTGCACCTTATAGCAAATCCCTATATCTGGTATTGTTTCTATTCTTTTGGTTTCGGGGACCGATACCTTCAGCCCTTTGGGAAGAGCAGGGAGACATAGCCCAGCAGGGTGGGTAAGGTTTGCTTTGTCTATCGTCTACCGATCAGAGGTAAAACGTTTTAAAAGCCTGCACTGTTTGCATCCAGGTGTACTTCATGCTTTGACTTGGAGCAGACACAATTGCAACCCCAGAGACCAGGGTTCGATTCTCTGCTTGGCCATAGAAACCCACTGGGTGATCTTGGGCACGTCACACATTCCCAGCCCCAGAAAACCCTGTGATAGGGCCACCTTAGGGTCCTGCCTGGGTCCTGGGATAGGGGCATGCCAGAAACGACTTGGAAGACATGCAACAGCAATTTTGGGCTAGCTGTGTTCTCTCCCTTTTATGGCTCCCCCTGCCCAGACAGTTATCACCTATTTTTGTCCAGTTTTCCAAAATGTCTGTGTAAACTGGGAAGAATTGTTTTTCATCTTGAAGGCTGCAATTTTCTGGTTGTATTGTTACGCAGTATGGGTGTTTGTGGACAGGATTTGGGAATAAAGGGCACATAAATGTCACAGAGATTCATAGTGCTGGAGGAGAGTTCTTTAGATACCCAGGACAGCAAAACAGAGAAATAAAGGAGTATTTGAGCAAATCAAGCTTAGGCTCTCGTGAGAAGTGATACCCAAACTGAGGCTGTTGGATTTTGGATATATCATGAGACGACGGAAAAGATTACAATGCTCTGAAAAGTGGAAGGCAGTAGGAAAACGGGGCAGACTGGACTACAGGTGGATTGATTCAGTCAAGGAAGCCATTTCCCTGACTTTGCAAGACCTGGGGCTTGATGATTGGGGTTTTTAGGGGTCTCTTGTTTGCAGGGTCCTTGGAAGTCAAAGTCAGCTTGATGGCAGGCAACAACAAATTGTCATGGCCTTATTCAGCTGTGTTTGTTTTTTGAAGTTTCAGACAAATAACTGAGTTGGCAAACTAGCAATAAGGAAACAACTTAGCGGGCTTGTTTTCTGCTGCCCCAGAGACTAGGACAAGGCGCAATGGATTCAAGCTGCAGGAAAGGAGATTCCACCTGAACCTCAGGAAGAACTTCCTGGCGGTCAGAGCTGTCCGGCAGTGGGATCTGCTGCCTCCGTGGAGTGTGGTGGAGTCTCCTTCTTTGGAGGTTTTTAAGCAGAGGCTGGAAGGCCATCTGTAAAAGGGAGGGCTTTGATGGGTGTGCCTGCATAGCAGGGGGTTGGACTGAATGGCCTCTGGAGTCTCTTCCAACTCTATGATTCTATAATTCTACGAACGCCAGTTGTGGTTTTGGCAGGGGTTGACCTTTTGGGGGCACATTTAGGGGAGTCTTGGAGCCAGTATAGCGTTGTGGTTTGACCGTGATGCGGGAGGCAGGGGTTCGAATGCCTGTTCAGCCATGGAAATCCCCTGGGTGAGCCTGGCCAAGTCACACTCTCTCAGCCTCAGAGGAAGGCAAATCCCCTCTGGACAAATCTTACCCAGAAAACCCCAGGAAAGGTTTGCCTTAGGGTTGCCGTAAGTTGGAAACGACTGGAAGACACAAAACAAAAAAAAGTAGAAGCTTGAGAAACGCCCTCCTGTGGCCACCACTAGAAAAGTTTTCTCAGGCCCTTTGAAACAATTGCTGACAAGTTTGGTCTTGAAGTTAGTACATTTTTGGGGGGGGGTTGGCTTATCTCTTATGCACCTTTGCTTCCACCACACTAATGGTAGCCTAGAGTCCGGCTACAATCTAATCCAGTTGCCCTGCTGCCCTCCCATTGTACTTGCCAGCCTGCCTTCTCCGGATTGCAAAGAGCAATTTCAGGCAGGTAGCCGTGTTTGCTTTGGTTGCGGCATAAAACAAGCTTGTGGCATCTTAAAAGCTAGTAAATGTTGCTTGACATCGGTTTCTGCGGCTTCCTGCCACCCGTTGATGGGGGATGCAATCCCTCATGCCAAATGGAGCTCATTGGGTTTATAGAGAGCCCCTGATCCCAACCTGACTCGTTTTGGTCCGGTTTGGTGGCTCACAAGTTGTGCTCTGAACATGTTGAGCAAAGTAGGGATGGGTGGAAGGATCTTCCTAGAAAACCCCTCTGGGATTTGCAGTCGTTTGGCAAGCATTTCTACTCATAACGGTGTAACAATAGCAGTGACTCCGCTCCCCAAAACTATATTGCTGAAATGGAGAAGGCTTGGGGTAAACCGAGTGTGGAGTTCAGATCTGATCGTCAGGATAGTCAAAACACATGGTTGGGCTCAGATTGTGAAATGGTGTCTAAATGTTAACATCGTTTGCATTGGGCTCTGGCGGTGGATTTCGGAACAGTAGTTAAAAAACAACCACCAGAATTTGGAAAGGATTTTTTTTTTGAGCTTTGCGGCAAAATATTCCCGGAAAGCTAGAACTTTGCCCATCTTTGGGATAGAGTTAAGACCAACCTGTTGCCTTCACTGCCATTTTGTGAACCTTTTCCATTCTCGTTGATTTCACAGACCATCCCTCCCACCAGCTTTTTACCTACCTTTGCTTTGGACTCTAATCGGCCCTCCATATCTGCTAGGGTTAGGGGGCACCGATCCCCTGTGGAAAAATGCAAATATCGAAATCCGTCTGTGGGAAGTGGGCCAAAGCATGGTGGAGAGAGTGGGTATTCAGGCTCCACACCAAGTCAGGGAAAAGAGAAGGAAAGGGGGTGGGCTGGAATGGTGTCCCTATCCTTCCTTTCATTCATCTCCTTCCTTGGGTGTGTGGGGACATCGGGAGAGGGTTTGTGGTGCTGAGAATTTGGGTGCAAGCTGTCTTTAGGTGGCTGGGCAGTGGCTGGAGGACGAAGAGGAGGACCACGGGTGGGGTTTCTAAAGGGCTCCGTGACCACCTTAGAGCCACTGAGAGGGAAGGTTCCCCCAGAAAAAAAAAAAGCTTGAGGTGGGGAGGGCAGAGGTTGGAGAAATTTGCAAATAAATCCATGAAAGTCAAACCCACAAATGTGGGGGGGCCGACTGTACATGTCCACCCAGTTTTTTTAAAAAAATTGTGAACAGGCTGGAAATTATGTCAAGGTCCACAAATCAAAGTTGACTTAAAAGAGCAAGGAGTAACTCTCTCCCGGGAAGCTGGAGTTGTCCAGCCTGATTAGCCCGGGGTATAGGTTAGCAGGAGAGCCAGCTTCGTGCAGCGGTTTGAGAGTTGGACTACAAACTTGGAGAGCAGGGTTCGATTCCCTGCTCAGTCATGCAAACTCACTTGGGTGACTTTGGGTAGCCCGAGAAAACCCCATGATGGGTTCACCTTAGAGTCTCCGCTGAGTTGGAAACGAGTTGAAGGCACACGACAGCAGGCAACTTCAAGGTGTGTGCGTGTGTGCGCGTGCACACCCACACACTTTTCAGCATTTTTTTAAAATGAACTGTGGATTGAAATCCTGTTGGTGCCAAATGAGCATGTTAACACATGGTTGCCTGCGTGTATCCCTTGTTTGGAAAGGAGCATGTACAGCTATGCAAGGGGCTATAGCTTTGTGTACTGTCCAACCTCCACCCCCCAGAACCTGCCAACCCCCTTGGGACATTGCTGCCGCATGGGATGGGGAGGAAGGAAGATGACTGAGCAATGGGGACTGCCCCCTATCCCAGCTGCAGTTACCTCTATCTAGAGAACTGCAACCAGGGCTGGAGGCAGACCCTGCTGTGCTCAGTCATCTTCATTTCCCCTCCTTGGCCGTTCAGTGGCTATAGCAATAGCCCCCCAAAATTTGACCAGGTGCTTGGGAGGGTGGAGAGCTGAGAGGATGTACCACTCATCTGGAGTGTTAACGCTTCTACTGCAGAATCTCAGTGCAGTGGGGGTTTTTTTTCCTTTAAAAAAAACAACGGCACAACGTTCTCCAGCCATTTTTAAATAACGTTCTTTTTTAAATAAAAAAAGGAAACACAAAGACACAACACAAAACAGATCCCAAGTAGTGCAGGCAACGGGACACAGAGAGAAAAGGGCACGTGTCGGGGAAAACCGGACGGCAGGCGCGAGCAACCAGCGGGCACTGGCGAAAGACACAACGGGCAAGCGTGGACACGGAGTGACGCAGCGACGACGCAAGACCGGACAGGTCGTGGGGAGGGGAACAGGAGCCGCCATGCAAACGGGAGACATGAGATGCACCGATACCACCGCCCCTCTTGTTGGGGGGAGGCTAGGAGAAAAGGAAGCACCGAGCACAGCGGCCACGGCATACGGACGGGGGAAAAGGGGAGTCCACATGAAGGGGATGGGGAGAAGGGCAGACAGTCGAATCAGCGCCAGAGGTTCGTGGGGTGGTTTCTTCCCCTTTTTCTTAAATAAAAATAAAGTAAGGTTTTGTCTTCTTCTTCTTCTTCTTCTTGTAAGCAAAATAAATTCAACTGAATAGAAATCTGGGTTCTGTACAGAAAAAAGGACATGGGAAAGATCAGGGACATGGGGATTGTGCAGCGGATGGGAAGGGGAGGAAGACTAGCAGCTATCTTCTGTTTTTTGTTTTTTTGCTGTTTTGGAGTTTGTGCTGTTCTGGGGTTTTTCTGAGAGTGCAGATTTTTTGAGAGGGGGAAATTGACTGTGCTTGGAACAAGATAAACCGGCAGATCGCGCCGCTTCTGCCTTGGTTTTTCTTCCTGTCTCCTCCGGTCGTGAGAAATGATTCGGCCAGGAGGAGAACCAATCGTGCAAATCTCACTTTTTGCACCTGAACGTTCAGGCACGTTGCCAGTCCCACCAGGGACGCCGGTCAGGCATCTAAACCTTCAGGAGGTAAAGCGCCCCCGGCTTGTATCGTAGAATGTGAGGCCAGGGCTGGCTGTGTGTGTGTACGGACCTACAGGGACCGAATCAGTCCTGACTTGGAATACTTGCAAAGATGGTAAGCGCTGGCTGGGAAGAAGAGCGGGGTCATTGTGTTTCTCCCCGCCATCTGAGGCTTACGTCTTCACCCAGATCAGTGTCGAAGGAAGCAGCCTATGGCCTGCCCTGTCCTTCCTTGTATCTCTCACAACCGCCCCCCACGCGCACCTAGAATTGGGTAAGACAGGTCGCTAAGAGGCTGGTGTTCCCCAAATGCGATGGTCGCCCAGGAAGCAAGGAGAGTGTGCCAGAAGGCGGCAGGAAACTGGGAGACCGGGGGCAGCTCCATTTCTCAAAACGGAGGAGCGAGACCCTTTCGTCGGTCCATCGCAGAGGGAGACTCAGCAGCGGGCCGGAGTTCGACCCCAGGCCTTGGAGGAAAAGCCCGTATTTGGTCACCGTTGTTGTCCGTACTCGGCCGTGAAGGGTAGCGTTGGGCAGAGTCTTCCCCTCGGAGTAGCAGGAGCGAATGTCCCCATGTCGGAGCGGGACACAGTGTCGGGGGATACTTCCTTTCAAGTCATCCGGGGATCCGCTTCCCGAGGTTTGAGCTGGCCGAATAGCCCAAGGGCCCCCGCTGGGCTCACCCCTTAGAAGCCCTTGATGTGGCAGTAGGCCTCCAGGGCGGCCAGGAGGATGTAGATCAGCCAGAGGCTAATAAAGAGAAGGGTGGCCAGGATCTTTGGGGTGCGGGGTCCGCCCAGTTCTCCGCCGACCGGGGGCCGGCGCCGGTACAGTAGCACGGCGATGCTGACGAAGGCAAAGATGGTAAACAGGGTGACCGAAAAGGCCAAGGTGCCCGGCTGCACTCGGAAGGGCTGGCCCTGGCTGGCCCAGTAGCCGGCCGCAATCGTCCAAGCCACCCCGATGCCCAGGAAGACGTTGACTGCGTTGCTGCCCGTCACGTTGCCGATGGAGGCGTCCGCGTGCTGGTCTTGGATGGCAGCCACTTTGCTGGCAAAGGTATCTGCGGAGAGGAGAGGAGAGGAGATTTCACTGAAGAGGAGACCCAGATAGATTTGAGTGGTAATGCCTAGCCTGGCGCCCTTTTCAAAGCAGTTCCTGTTCTAGCTCCAGCGGTGGCGGAGCTCGGAGTGCGTGGATGGAGGACAGGAGGGGGCATGGCCAGGGCATGCAGGGGGGTGGCTATGGGCCGGGATGCCCCAAAAGCACCGCTGCCTGGGGCGAACCACACCTTCCGCACACCCGTCCCTACGCGACTGAGCTCCAGGTCTCACCCAAAGTGGTTGTCATTACGGATGCGTCTTTAAACCGGAGGTTAAACTAACCTCTGATAAGAGATATAGACACATACATAAATTGTAATAACAAAATGTATGGGGACACAACATACCTCCTGAGAACCTTTCGTGTATTTTTAAAAATATATGATTTATAAATAACAACATATATTTCCAAGATTGTAGGCGACACACCTACATACTTCAGGTGACACGCTTAACATGTCATGGTACAGCGTTTGGAAAGCCCTGGTATAAAGGCAGGTTTGGAGGCCAAAATCATGGCATTCAAAAAGACCTTTTGCCACTCTCCTCAGAGAAGGGGATGGTTCCTTTTTGATAAAAGTTAACTGCATTGGCCCATAGTTACGTTGGTAGTTTTTGGGGTCGATTCTTTGAGTAAAATTTCTAGACTTACACATGAGTGTATCTAGGAAGGCTAGAGCATTATTTGGTAGACTGAGCAATGAGCGTGGCAGTTACTATTGACGGCAACCGATCCATGGGTGGACCTGCAGGGCACAATTTAAATGGATTCAAGAGTGGATTCAAAGGCAGATTAACTAACAATTATAATTAACCAACAATTACTGCACTTTGATAAGCCCTTTTAACAGATAATGTCCACTCCTTGCATGGTGTTACTGAAATGTATACAGTTACATTTAGAGATGCCAGGGTGTGGGCTTGGCCAAATGGTGGAGGAGGAATATTACATGGCTCCGTGCTGGCTTATGCTGCGTCTCTTGTTCTGTCATCGCAAGGTGACCACCGGACAGACAGTATGTTTCATGTTATGTGTGTTCGCTCGCAGAGGAACCCATTTTTGCTCAAATTTGCTTGTAATCTCAGATCATGGGAGATCCTGGGATTTTTAGTTTACTGAGGCCAAAGAGCTCTCTGGCTGAAAATTCTAAAGGCCCCCTCCCTAAACTGCAAACCCCAGGATTCCATAGGAGGTTGAAAGTGGAACAATAGCACTGTAACAGTGTAGTGTGGAAATGGCCATTGTGTGTGGGAATGTGTTTAAGAGAAAGTGTGTGAATCTTCAAAGCAAGATAGGAGAGAGAGATGAAGTTTGCAACCAAAGGAGTGAACTATTACAGTGTGAGAATTTTTTGTTTGGAAATGAATGGTTAAGCAATGCTGTGAAAGCAGGATGAATATTTCAAGAAGGAGGCCCGCAAGTCATGCGCAGTGTATCTATGTTCCTCTCTGAGCCTCAGAAACAGTTGCGACCCCTAAAAAAAAAGTCTGCCCTGTGTTGTTGCACAACCACAGTTTGGTTCCTTGCCAGAATCCTCCATCCTTTGCATCGCTGCCCTGATACACATGCATGCGCGTGCACACACACCTACATGGATATTTAAGCACTTTGCAGGGCGGGTGTCTTTCTCTCTCCCTCTTAGTCTGAGATTCATCCTTATCACCATTTCTCCACCAGCTCATCAAGACAGCTTTTCTCATTTCTAATCCTGTTCTCCAGACAGCCTGTTAAATACAACCGCCTCTCTTTCCCATGCAATCCTCCCCCTGCAAACCAGCTAATCCCCCTCCCACCTCAGCCCCTGCCATTGCTTCTGGCTTTGCCAGCCACATGTCCATGAAGTCAAATTTTTCTGCTTTTTCATCAGTCATTAAGAGGTACTCAAGGCCGGCCGCCAGGGACGGAGCTGCACCCTAAATAGCAAGCGCTGACTTGGGATTTGCTTCGGCTTGAAGTCTGTGGGGGGCGCATGTAGGCACATGGCTGTCTAGGAAGGATACAGCCCTAGGGGGAACAAGCAAGGGCTGTCTATAATCTAAACCTGGCACTCAGAGGTTGCTCTCGTTTTCGGGCCATGCAGGATGGGGATTCTGGGAGCTGCAGTCCAAAAAGAAAGACACTTTCCAAGCTCGGTCTTGTCATCCAATTCTACCTGCCTGCAGGGCAGCTAAGAACTAGCCTCTTGCAGTTACAAAGCTGGGAATACCTATTTGCATTTTGGAAATGTCCTTGTTGCTCCTGAGTTGCTTTGCCTCCGTGCATAAATTCTCCTACACGTATGTAAGTTCCCCTAAAGAAGCAACTAGACATGTTTGGAAGGTCTGCATTCACTTCAAGGCTGCAGAGGCAGGCCTGCCTGGTTCTGCAGAGGACGGACACATTCGTGTGTCCAGCTGCACAACTCTGTCCTTTAATCCAACTCTAAAGTAGCACAACCAATCTGTTAATTCCCCACACGGAAGCTGATGCTAAGCAGCCCTGATATAGGATCTTGGCTGCTTCTTTAAAAGGTTTAATGCAGCGCTGTAATGATTACAACACCAAAGCACTGGGATTTTCTGATTAGCAAAGATAACAAAATCATCTGCAAGCCCATCTCAGACTTGTATTGTCTGAGATTTCACTACAGTCCTTGCAATAATTGGAGGCAGAAGTTGATTTTCTCAAGATGGGTATTTTGTGCAAGCTATTCCTGTTATTCTGCAAAGTAAGAGCAAGATGCCTTTCTTGAATAGACAATTAAGAGCCCTTAGCTTTACAAAAGACCTGCTTTAGGTGGAAGTGGAACTGGCTAGAGCTGATGTATTGACTCTGAGGTTAACTGTTAGTCCTTGGTTAAGAGGGAACATGATAGCCATGTTTAAATATTTGAAGGGATGCCACGTCGAGGAGGGAGTGGGTTTGTTTTTTGCTGCTCCAGAGACCAGGACAAGGAGCAATGGACTCAAGCTGCAGGAAAGGAGATTCCACCTGTACCTCAGGAAGAACTTCTTGACGGTCAGAGCTGTCCGGTAGTGGAAGATGCTGCCTCGGAGTGTGGTTGAGTCTCCTTCTTTGGAGGTTTTTAAGCAGAGGCTGGATGGCCATCTGTCGGGAGTGCTTTGTGGGTGTTCTTGCATGGCAGCGGGTTGGACTGGATGGCCCCTGGGGTCTCTTCCAACTCTACATTTCTATGATTCTATGATTAATGGCTTGGCTGGCATGATGTGACCTGCAGCCTAGCTAAAGAAATTAAGCCGTTGTGTTATTTTCCTATCCGGGGTGGGTGAGGGACATGGCAAGGAATGCTCGACTCCTTCCAACAGCAGGAGCCAAGAGAGATCCCATTGCAAGGACACACACACACACACACACACACCCCACTCCTGAACTTTGCCGCACATCGACCCCACCCCACTGAGTATGGCTGACGATGCCACCCCCTGCCCCTCACTGACCAGGCACGGAGGTGCCCAGCGCCACAAAAACCACCGCCGTGACAGAGTCCTTGAGGCCGATGGTGCAGCCGAAGTGGGCGGCCAGGTCTCCGGTGAGGGCGGTGAGCACCCCGATGAGGCAGATGGAGACAAAGAAGCAGGCCCAGCCGCACCAGTACTCGGTGGGCGGCACGAAGGCGAAGAGGACCTTCCAGAAAACTGTCAGGAAGTGCATGATGTAGTCGAAGCAGGAAGGGAGGCGCTCCTCGCCCGAGTCGTCGTCCTCGTCATCACCTGTGGAAGGTAGGAGGTTTATTTATTAATTAAGTCTTATTCTTTTAAATTGCCCCTCCGTTCAATGAACGTTCAAGGCGATTTGCAACCGTTTGGCAAAATGCAGAACTTGGGAAATGTTCCTTTTGGGGACAACCTCTCTTAAACGGCCACGCTAGTTGGGAGGTTCTGGGAGCTGCGGAGCAAAAAGGAACATTTCCAAGCTCTGAAAACGTAACAGTAAAAAAAAAAACTTGCACCATTAATCACTAAGAAGCACGCAAACCTATCCTGCCCATGATGAGATTTCCACAACTGAGGGATTTCCACAATCTCCTATACAGAAAGCTGACATGGAGACAGAAATTAAGTCCCTCTCCAATCTGTAATACTTGTAATTCCTAGCAAAGGATGGTGACAAATCTGAGTAACGTTTGAGTCTTATATTTTCCAAAAAAAAGGGAGATCATTTCTTCCTCCGGTCTCTTTTGGGAACAGTCCCCGGTGCAAATGTGGAACCATCACCCCGGTAAAGCCACATGGAGACAATTCTAACCTCCTTCCATATTTTGTCTTAAGTCTGTCTTAAATGCAAAAACTCCACTAGGCAGATTTTCTGTTTCCCCTATCTCTCCTTTTTGCTTTGTTTTACCATCTAGCTCAGTAAAGAATTTGCTAAAAACCTGCACATTTTTCAACCTAAGCCTTAGAAATGTCTATTTCAAAATTTATGGTTTAGTTTTTAGCTTGTTTTTTTTTTAAGGAAGAAAATACCGTGCACAGTGATCTACTCCTTTCTTTCACTCAGGCAGCTGTCAAGTCCCTTGGCTAGCTAGGGAAGCAGAAGGGCAACTTGGACGACAAAGAAGAAGCTGGTCTGAGCTGTGAGGGGAAAAGAAACCAAAGCGCACTTTCTCTTCTCTCCCCTTTGCAGCCCGGGCCAGCTGCTTCTTTGACATGAGTTGGCTCACTGTTCCCTCTGCTTAACAGCTACTCGGACTGAGGCTTTGTGCAGGATGCAAGGGGCTAGAATGGCGATTCCCAAAATTTGGTCCGCTAGATGTTTTGGATCTCTGTTCCGGAAGCCCCAGCCGTAACGGTCAGATATTCTGCAACCTAAAGTCCGAAACATCTGGAAGACTAAAATTTCGGAACCACTGGGGTAGAAAATAGCTCCCACTTCTGAAACAAAACATGCGCACGGGTAACTCAGAGTCACACCAGTTGCAGAGCTAGCCGTCCCATTTAGACATGGACTACGTAACCCCTCATTCCCAGTCACCCCGGTCTCACCAGCGCTGACAGTGACGGCACTCACAAACTGCTCCCTCCAACTGCTGCTGCCAACGACAAGTGCCAAGTTGGTCTTCTTGATTAATTTGTCCACCGTGCTCTGGAAAAGAGGTGGGGAGAACGGGAGGGCAGGGAAAGAGTTTAAATGGGGTGAAAGGGGCAGAAGGGGCTGCATGCATCACACTGTTCAGACAGATGGGCATCTACCCACCCACCCATCCACCTCCCTTCCTCATTGCCTGTGCCATAGGGCACCAGCAGCCTCGGACGTCCTGGGAAAATGTCACAGCATCTTCTGGCAGGTTGCTCATCGCTCCTAACCAGCCATGAC
Organism: Cyclura pinguis; assembly: GCA_030412105.1. Classification (NCBI taxonomy): domain Eukaryota; kingdom Metazoa; phylum Chordata; class Lepidosauria; order Squamata; family Iguanidae; genus Cyclura; species Cyclura pinguis. The sequence goes on from CM059611.1 coordinate 5,610,276, forward strand.
AAGAAGGGCACTGGAGCATAAGATGGCGTAAGAAAGAGGGAGACGAGTTCAATAGGGATGGGGAAGGCAGAGAACAGCTACAGCGTGGCACAGGGAGAGGTATGGTCATCCCTCCACATTCGGTAGGGTCAGGGGCACAGGACCCCCGTGAAAATGGGAAAACCGTGAATAACTCTAGGCCCTCCCAAACCATATTTAACACACCAAAAAAGTAGGATCACCCTATTCAACCCGCTGTGGGTTCCTTTGAGGCATCAGGGTTCCTTCCCAAGGCAGAAGTGGGGGGCCGGTGGGGCTTCCGGCCACCCCCCCAGCTGCCCCACAGCATTTTTAAGAGGGACGTACAAGCCTCGTTTGCAGTTTCTCAGCCTCGCGAGGCTTGCAGTCCCTATTAAAAATGGCACAGGGAGGCAGCAGAGGGGACAGCAAAGAATCCGTGAATAATCAAATCCGCAAAAGTGAAACTCGCAAATGTGGAGGGCGGACTGTACTTTAATAATGATGAACGTGGCATCGGAATGGAGGTTTGCCGTCCTCAGATTTGATTAGCCAAGGGACATGAAACTTGGGAGCCCCTGGCCCCCAAAACATAGGTCTAGGCTAGGGAATTCTCGTAGGGAACACCTTTCTTTTTCTTTTTTAAACTTTTTTTTAATTTGAACTATAAAGGAAAAATTTACAATATAAATAGAATATTGTATAATATGAAATAAACATTATGCATAGTAACACATTCTCTTAATAAAACAACCTAATCAATCAATGGGTAAGCAATGACCTATTTCATTTCCTTGACATAAAGGAAATATAAACAAACTATAAAGAACAAATTTACAATGTTAATGCAATATTGTATAACGTAAGATAAAGAAACATTATGCATAATGACAAATGCTCTTAATAAAACAAGACCCCAGAGATGAGAGTTCGATTCCCTGCTTGGCATGGAAACCCACTGGGTGACCTTGGGCGTGTCACACACTCTCAGCCCCCAGAAAACCCCATGATAAGTTCACCTTAGGGCTGCTGTGAGTTGGAAATGCTTTGAAGGTACACAACAGCAACAACAAATAAATAGATTCATGGATGGATGGATGGATGGATGGATGGATGGATGGATAGAAAATTTTTTTCAGAAATCCAGAATTAGATGTTTGGAAGGGCAAAGGAGGAGAACTAGAGAACCACAGAGGTGCTGGAGGTGTGAGGAAGGAGTTTCTGGTGTAGAATTGGGGGGTCTCTAGGAATTTCCAAGTAAGAAGAAGGACTGTCTCATTACCTTGAACTCATAAGACTCCTCAATAATAACTTCCAGTTTGGCGTGCTCTCCCAGACTGGGGCACCCCATTTTGGCAATTGCCTCTTCTTCACCTCCCTCGGGCAGCCGGTTCTCATTGGAGTCACCTGGGGCAGAACAGTGGGCGGAAAAACATTTAATATCCAACATTTCTTACTGCTCTCCCCCAGCCCCAACCTATGGATCCTCTTTTTCAGAGCCTAGAACGGTCACTTTGTTGGATTACAACTCCCAGAATCCACCAATGATCAGTAACATAGATCCACAGTCTGCTCTTTGCCATTTCCAAACTCTCCGACACCTCCTCCAATCGCCTCTATTTTTGATCCTTCTTTCCAGCTGCCCCACTTCATTTCCCCTGTGACTTTCGCTTTGCTCAGATTCAGTACTTTTCCAGCCGCAGCTTGGCAGAAATTCAACAGGAGAAGCTTTTCCTATCCTTTCTCCTCGCCGCCATAAAAATGAACATTGCCTGCTGAATTCCGACACGCCGGGGGGCTGTTTAAAAGTCACAGCAACGCAGCCAGGGCCAGAAACGTACCGTGTCTCCTCTCATACCTTACGCTCCTGGTTTATTTAATAGGAATAATTAATAAGAAGAACTAGATAATGTTGCAAAAAAAAAAAAAAAAGGCTGTGCTGTATCGCCATCAGTTTTTCCAGATCTGTTTCTGGCCAAAAATGGGTCAGGGTGAGCCACTTTCACCACTTATCATCATCTTAAAGTCACGTAGTTCCAGCCTCCTCCTTACTTCCCTATGCTCTGTGTGATTTCTCAGTCCGTACCCCTCCCCACTACATCCCCTAGCTGTCTTGGGCCATTTCCGCACTACACTGTTATAGTGCTATTATTCCACTTTCAGCATCCTCTGGAATCCTGGGATTTGCAGTTGAGGGAGGGGCCTTTAGGATTCTCAGCCAGAGAGCTCTTTGGCCTCAGGAAACTACAAACCCCAGAATTCCACAGGAGGTTGAAAGTGGAACGATAGCATTATAACAGTGTAGGGTGGAAACGGCCTTAGAGCTTTATCACACCAGCCTGTTGCAGCAATCATGTTGCTTAAGGAAACAGAAACATACCGGTACGGAAACAATCACTATCCCCCCATCTCTACCATAATGTTATGCCGCTGGTTTGGTGGGGCACCTTCCCACAATCGGTCTTCGGCGCCACTCCGCTGACCCACCTCCCTCCCCGCATCTCCGCTACCTAGCACATGCACTCCTCCCCAAACGGTGCAATTGCACAATTCAGCTTGTCACGGGACTTTCTCCCATCTTTTTGACTTTGTTTCTTCCTGTTGCGCTGCCACTTTGGAATTTTGTTCTGCAGGAGTCACGGTTTTCCCATTCTGCCACCATTTCGGCATTTCACTCTTCCAGAGTTGCAATTACGTTGAAAGTAAAAATGCGGCCAGCCTTCCACGTTTGCTAGGGTTAGGGGTGCAGGACAGTGGGAAAATGGCAAATATCAAAGTGTGTGTGTGTATCTTTAGGAAGGGGCTGAGGCATGGTGGGGAGAAGAGCCTCCCAAGTCAGGGAAAGGAGAGGGAAAGGGAGTGGGTTGGCATCATGACCCTATCCTTCCTCTCTCCTCTCACCCATCTCCTTCCTTGAGGGGCACCAGGAGAGGGTTTGTGGAGCTGAGAAATTGGGCTATGAGCCATCCTCAGTTGGCCAGGCAGTGGCTGGCGGAGGAGGAGGAAGATGGAGGGGTTGGTTTTAAAGATCTTCAAGGTTTCGTCGGAGCTGTTGAGAGGGAAGGTTCCCCTGGAAAAGAAGCATTTGCAGGGGGCAGGGGTTGGAGAAACTTGCAAATAATCAATTCTGTGAACGTCAAACCTGCAAATGTGAAGGGCTGACTAAAAACAAAAAAAAAGAACCGGGGAATGAAATAAAAGCGACGTTGTTCATTTCCTCATCCCGCTCGGGGACAGGGAGGGGGGGAGAGAGAACAATGTCCACGGATACCGCGTGACCGCCGCAATATCAGGCTGAAAGGGTTGCAGAATGAAAAGAGACAACCCGATAACGGCGGGAATGCAGTCCGGCCACGGAAGAACGACGGCACCGTGTGATAAGTGGAGACCAAACGCAGAACTCAGCAAGTGCAGTTGTGCAACAAAGCCCGTGTGCGATAAAGCCCTTAGACCTTCTCTTTTGCAAAACCGTGCCCTCTTGTTTCTTCTCCCCCGCCACCAACTTCCCCCTCTAGTGGCAGAGCTTGGATGTGTGCGGGGGGGGCGGGGGGGCTACGGCCGTGGTGCATGGGGGCACGGCCAGGGCCACCTACCCCATCGCCCCCCCGTCCCTACACAGCTGTCCCCCTCCCTTCCTCGCCACTCCTCTGCACTGACCGTGCTGTGGGCCCGTGTCCAGCAGCTCCGGTGGTCCCAGCTCCAGGTGGAAGTTCTTGTTTTTCTCATACTCCTCATCATCGATAATTTTAATTTCGATGTATTTCCTGGGGACGAGAAGAAAAGAAGCCCATCTCCCGGGGAGACAGGCGATAAAGAGGGTGGTCGGTCGCCCAAACATTTCTAGACTGGACATAATAAAATAAAAAGTCATCTTCTCCAGGTGGCGGACACCTCTTCGTTCCTTCTTTTTTCCCTCTTCCGGGGATGCTCTGAGGCTTTAAGAGCATCCAGGCAAATGGGCAGGTAGCAAGCCAAACTCTCCGTGGCATGGAGATACAGCCATAGGAGAAGCGTGGTAAAAAGGTGAGTCAAGTTTTATTACTGTTAAAGAAATGTACAATATATTACTACGACACCATGATACCGTATTCAGCCTCATAGGCTGGAATCCTGTGGGTTACTTACTCCAATCGTTAAAGTTACATTGGCATAAGTTGCTTTTTTTTTTTTTGTACCAAGGTGTAGCAGCAACATGAGGGAATGGCGGTGAAAGGTAGGGCTTTCCTGCTGCCACTAAAGCAGCTGTCATTGCAGGGGCCATCCCTCCTTCTTCCTCTGCCATTATGGCACTCCTGGTGCTATTGTTCAGCTTGTAAAGACGATCTTGGCCAGGGGTTCCAGTATATTACCCAGTTGTCATAGAATCGTGGAGCTGGAAGAGACCACACGGGCCATCGAGTCCAACCTTATTCTGCCATGCAGGAATATACCATCAAAGTGTTCCCAACAGACGGCCATTTAGCCTCTGTTTAAAAACCTCCAAAGAAGGAGACTCCACCACACTCCCAGGCAGCGCATTCCGTTATCAAACAACTCTTACCCTCGGGAAGTTCTTCCTAATGAAATCCTCTTTTCCCGAAATTTGAAGCCATTGCTCCATTGTGTCCTCATCTCTGGAGCAGCAGAAAAAAAAACTTGCTCCATCTTCAGTATGACACCCTTTCAAATATTTAAACATAGCTATCAGGCCCCCTCTTAACCTTCTCTTCTCCAGGCTAAACATTCCCAGCTCCCTAAGCCATTCATCATAGGGCAAGGTTTCCAAGCCTTTTACCATTTTGGTCCCCCTACTCTGGACACATTCCGGCTTGTCAATATCCTTTTTGAACTCTGTTGCCCAGGACTGGACAGAGTATTTCAGGTGGAACATGATCGAAACAGAATAGAGTGGTACTATCACTTCCATTGACTAGACAATATACTCCTATTGATACAGCCTAGAATCACATTGGCTTTTTCAGCTGCCGCATCACACTGCCGACTCAAGTTCAGCTTGTGGTCTACTAAGAATCCTAAATCCCTTTCGCGGGTACTGTGGTCAAGCCAGATGTCGCCCATCTTATATCTGTCAATGAACTACAGAAGTATTAGTGTTTCCACAAAATCTTACCACTTTTATCCTTGACCCGATGTTGCTGGAGTAATTTCTGCCTAACGGGCAGCTGTTAAAAGACACAGGAGCAGGGCAGCAAAAAAAGCTGGCAACTCTTTATCCAACAGCCTCCTGATAGCCCCCTGCTTCCACACACACGTACACACACACACACACACCATCTCATCTCGTGATAAAGAACCCCACAGCTTCTCCCTAGCCAAACTGCATGCCCCGACAGTCATGCTAAGCCAGACACGGCAGTCGGGGTCCCACTTGGCACCCGCGTTCATTGAGGATTTAGATCCTACGGGGCTTGGAGAAGGGTGGGCCTGCTGTCCTTACTCACGGCCGACTCCAGGGGCCTCAACTTTATCCAGGCGTGTCATAGGTAGCCAGATATGTCCCCAAACTGTGCAGCGTGTATCTCAAAAATGCTGACTTAAGGCCAAAATCTCTTTTACCGGCACAGCTCCTGGGTTCCTCATGGCACCCCAGCACCCAAGCAGGAAACAAGCAAGGCTTCTCTTGGGAAGGGAAGGTGGCAAAAAGGATAAGAGAAGCTTACGAAGTTTGATTCCTTTGCGCCAGGTTGCTGCTAGAAGGTGCACACGCTTGTGCCATTTTGAAAAAAAGATCATCGAACCCTTGACGTGTGTCTACTTATTTTTAATCTCTGAGCATCAACAACACCGAGAGATTTTGTTTTTTCTCATTTAGCTCAGGTGTGTGCACATGGCTGTGCCCCCAAACCCCCACAATGTTGCGCACATTGATTCACATCTGCCACCATGCTCTGGTTCTTACTTTTCACACCTCGGCTCACTCCTATGCACGCCTGCTTATTCACGCACAAACATTTGCCTCTGCTCACGTTTGCACCGTTGCCGTTACGCATCCGCTCGGGGCCTGCCGGCCACTCACACTCCCGCACACGCGCACACGTGCTTTCACGCTCTCTGGCCCAAACCGTTGGCCGAATATGACGCTCTGCTTCCCTCTCCCCGTTCCGAGCACCATTGCCGTCACCGCACTTTCCTCCCTCTTGTGCAATTTAGGTCAGAGCCTGTCAAACTGGGAGCTGGAGGTTGCTGCGGCCCTGCTTCGGCGGGTGAAAAGATTAAAATTTCCAGAAATTAATTCCATGTGTCTGGCGGAGCCGGAGGGAGGGTGTGTGGGCGGGTTTTTTGGGGGGGGGCAAGGCAGCCAAGCAGAAAATGATGAGAGGATTTCTGAGATGGATAGATAGATATCTCTGTGCGTGTGCACTCGCCTGCACATCGGTGCGTTTTCAGCTTCTCCGGGAACTGCGTTGGCTGTGAATTTTTATCACAAGGAAAAAGCACCGCTGAAAATGCCTAGCGTTGTTGTCTAGCAGAACCAGGGTTGACAGAGTGTCATGTTGGCTTATTTTTTATTAGCAGGGCCTGCATCATCTCCTGCCCACGTCAAATTTCCGTGACCCATCTAAATTTAGCAATTATCCTCACTATTATGGGGGGTGGGACCATTTCTCCCATCTCACTCCGAGTCACAATATATATTTTTGTCAGCTATTGCAATTCAAATCATTCTGAGAGGGCACGGTCTCCGCTGGGCAATCTCGAGACCTGTTCGAGCTTTACCAAAAACCTGTTCCTAGCGGAGATGAAAAATGCTACAATTTTTTGGCAGGGGTATGAATTCAAGAATTAGAAAGCTGACGGGAAGCAAATCAATTCCTTTGAAATCTGGTGCCGGGGAAAAGTTCCACGGACACCCTGGACCGCTAAAAGGACGAATGAATGGGTCCTGGAGCGATTCAAGCCTGAACTCTCCCTAGAAGTTAAGATGGCTAAAATGAGGTTGTGGCAACTTTGGCCGTTGCATGAGAAGACAGACTTAACTGTCGTAAGAAAAGTATTTATCTACCTATTTTCCTCTTTTGTTGAACCAGGTGGTTTTTATTTGAGTGGCATTTTCCATGCAACTGGAATCGATGCTCAGGGTATGCTTAATCCCATCACCATGGGGATCGACATCACTAGGACGTTGTTAAAGTGATGTAGGGTATCTCGATTTCAGTAAGGCCTTTGACGTGGTCCTCCATGATATTCTAGCAAACAAGGTAGTTAAATGGGGGCTAGACAAAGCCCCTGTTAGGTGGCTTTGTAATTGGTTGACTGGCCGAACCCAAAGGGTGCTCCCCAACAGCTGTTTTTCATCCTGGAGAGAAGTGGCTAGCGGGGTGCCACGGGTTCTGTCCCGGGCCCAGGGCTGTTCAACACCTGCATCAATGACTTGGATGAAGGACTAGAGGGCATGCTCATCAAATTTGCAGATGACACCAAATTGAGAGGGGTTGCTAATACCCCAGAGTATTGTGATCAGGATTCAAAATGAGCTTAACAAAATGGGAGAGCTGGGCCAAAACTAACCAAATGAATTTTAACAGGGAAAAATGTCAGGCATTACACTTAGGAAGAAAGAATGAAACGCACAGATGTAGGATGGGTGACATCTGGCTTGAAAACAGTACGTGTGAAAGGGATCTAGGAGTCTTCACGGACCACAAGCTGCACATGAGCCAACAGTGTGATGCAGCAGCTGAAAAAGCCAATGCAGTTCGAGGCTGCATCAGTAGGGGTATAGTGTTGAGATCAAGGGGTCTATTCTGCTTTGGTTAGACTTCACCTGGAAAATTGTACCCACTTCTGGGCACCACAATTCAAGAAGGATATTGGCAAGCTGGAACATGTCCAGAGGAGGGTGACCAAAATGGTGAAGGGTCTGGAAACCATGAAGCCCTATGAGGAGCGGCTTAGGGAGCTGGGGATGTTTAGTGGGAAGGAAAGGAAGTTAAGAGGTGACATGATAGCCATGTTTAAATATGTGAAGGGATGTCATGTTGAAGATGGAGCAAGCTTGTTTTCTGCTGCTTCAGAGACTAGGACACAGAGCAATGGATTCAAACTACAGGAAAAGAGAGTCCACCTGAACATCAGGAAGAACTTTCTGACAGTAAGAGCCACTTGACAGTGGAAGATGCTGCCTTGGAGTGGGATGGAGTCTCCTTCTTTGGAGGTTTTCAAGGAGAGGCTGGATGGCCATCTGTCAGGAGTGCTTTGATGGGTGTTCCTGCATGGCGGAAGGGGGTTGGACTGGATGGCCCCTGGGGTCCCATCCAACTCTAGGATTCTACGATAGTGGAGTGTGATAACGATATGTGAGGGTATAATTCTAAAGATGTCTAAATCGAAAATCACTTAACTTCACCGCTGATGTTTTCTGACAGGAAAAGGAACCTTGGAAGACAGCAACGCAAGGACAGATTATTTCTCCCTCCGCCTCGCTATGGCCCGCTCTGAGGAGAGCTCTCCATGCTTCGCAGTGGAGAAGCCTCTTTCCCATCTCTTGCTAATGAGCCCTTTTAATTAGAGATGCCTAGCAGCTTCCCCAGGCAAAGTGCACACTTAGCCACTTAGCCGCAGTTCTCTCTCCATCCTTTCTACCTTCCCTCGCCCCCCTCCCTTGTTTTTCTCCTCTCCATGTTTTTCTTCCTCAACTTCTCCTCGGAACAGAAGCAGCTGCTCCCCTCTCAATCTTTAATTCCAGTTAATAACACACACACACACACACACACACACACACAGTGTTCGTTATCAGTTGCGGTATAATTCTGCAGAATGCTTCCAGTTTTTCCTTTCTGTCTTTTTGGCTCTGCTGTTTTGCTACTCTTGCTCCTTCCTCCATCACCGGACGCTGCAAAATTAAAAGACAGTTCTGCTTCACGCTATCTTCCAACAAAGACAAAGTTGTATATATTTAAACAGCCATTACGGCAGGGCTTTACTCTCAAGGACTGAGAACTTCTGACAGTGGTGTTTAGGTGAAATCTCTTTTCCTGCAGTTTGAATCCACTGCTCCGTGTCCTAGTTTCCGGAGCAGCAGAAAACAAGCTTGTTCCATCTTCAATATGACATCCTTTCAAATATTTAAACACGGCTATCCTGTCTTCTCTTAACCTTCTTCTTTCAGGCTAAAAGTACCCAATTCCCTAAGCCTCTCCTCACAGGGCATGGTTTCCAGACCCTTCACCATTTCGGTTGCCCTCCTCTAGACACATTCCAGCTTGTCAATATCCTTCTTGAACTGTGGCGCCCAGAACTAGATGCATCTCTTGTTGAGCTGAGTTATGCTTTTGAACTGCAGCTTCCAGAATCCCCAGCCGTCTTGTGAGAACCGTAGTCCCCAAAAGTAATCTGCCTATGATAGATACGAGTGAAATATATTGCATTTTTATATACGGTAAGTTATAGTAATAATTTCCAAATTGGCATCTCCCTGCACATCCAATAGCATATGCAAAATTTTCTGTAAACCTCCATGCTCTACAGCTCCTTTTTTGGCACTGCGTTTCCTTTCTTTTGGCAAAGGCTAAGTAGCCGCCATACAGCCAACGCATTCCCGCACCCCACCACTTCTGAGATTGTTACTTTGGTCTCCATCCCTTTTTTATATTAGTTTGCTTATTACAGACATTTCTCACACAGCCTTCAAGCAAATCCCCAGCTTACGACCCCAGCCCCTCGTCACGAAAACAAATGAAAAGCAGTTAGAAACCTACAAGCAACATATTAAACCAGTAAATTTCTTACTAAAGGAGAATCTAATACTCTGAGCAGAGAGAACCAGTTAAATTAAGCAGTTATGAATTCTAGGGAAGGGAGGAATGTAAAGTTTGCCTCTGGGGCCAAACTGACCTGAGAGTATAGGTTTCCTGCTCTTCTCTGACAGGTTAGGGACCGGAGCCCCGTCAGAAAATGGAATTGGTTGAAAAGTGGAACCCGTGTATTGTACCGTAGGGAGCATGAAGGACTTACGGAGGCTCACATGCGCGTATGCTGCTTGCAAAGTCTCTCGACTGGTTTAGTGCCGTTTTTCCCTTCTCAGCTCACTTTGCAAGCAGCTCTCCCATGTGCGCAATTTCAAGCAAGCCTCCATAGGCAAGAAGAACCGCTGAAAGATCAGAACCCCCATCAAATTAATGGAGCTTGTCCATAATTTGGAAGCGTCAAAAGAGCAAGTTGGCACATAATGGGGCATCAAGAGATAGGGGCTTTGTGGCACAGATAAACCACTCTGACGAGATAGTCAGGGTGGAACCAACAGAACCATAGAGCTGGAAAAAGCGCCAAAGGCCATCGTCCAACCCTCCGCTCAGTTCGAGATCTCCAGCTAGAACATCTCCAGCAAATAGATGTCAAGCCTCTTTTTGTCACCGTTAGTCATCTGCTGTATCTCAGTTAACAAATCCTGTGGCAAAGAAGCTTCACTGTACAAAGTCTTTTTGTACCCGGCCAAAGCCCTCCTCACCCTCTGTCCAGCTGGGGGTTTTTAAAAGCAGCATTGGCATTGGGAAAATGGCAAAAGAGGACTGAAGAAAAGCGGAGTTTCAGACCTTGGGTTGCATTGTTTGCTGCATGTCTGCAGTAAGCAAGGAAGAGAAATTCTTTTCTCTTGCCCATCTCCTTCCTTGGGTGTGGGAAAGCATTGGGAGAGGGTTTGTGGGGTGAGAAATTGGGCTACGAGCCATCCTTAACTGGCCAAGCAGCGGCTGGTGGAGGAGGAGAAGGACCAAAGGCAGATTTTTAAAGGGCTGCACAGCCTGATCAGAGCTGCTGGGAGGGAAGGTTGCCCTGGAAAAGAAGTGCCTGAGGTGGGTTTCGGAGAAACTCACAAATAATCAGATCTGTGAAAGTAAAATCCATGAATGTGAAGGCTGAGTGTAATATCAAACAGATCTTCTTTAACCCTATAAATCTCTCCATGAAACTATCGTCTGACACAAGCTTCCACACATACCTTCTCCTTTAAACCCACAAAATTAACAGTCCGTCTTCGCCCGCCTTCCCGCCCTCCCCATTCTCCCACGTCTTACATGGTCTCGTCATTCTGAAACTCCACCTTGCCGGCGACCTCCTCGTAATCCTCTCCAGCCTTAGCCGTGCCTTCAATGGTGTGGAAGGGTATGGCCACTCGCCCACGGGCCCCCGAGGTCCTCAGTACTTTGATGCGCACGGCACCCACACTCTCACTGACCCGCATGGAGGGTCCCTCAAAGGTGAAGATGCCGGCATGGTCATCGTCAAAGATGGTGACGGTAGCCATTTTGGAAGGCCCAAGGCAAGCTTTGGGGGCAGGTTCAGGCCCCGGCTCAGCCCAGGCAGCCCGCACGTTGCTGAGGTGGACGTAAAAATACTCGTCCTCCTCAAAAATGTCATCGTCGATTATTCCAACCCGCACTTCCTTGTGGGTCTCCCCTGGCTTGAAGAGCAAAGTCCCTTCTGCAAACTCGTAGTCCGAACCGGCATTGGCTGTCCCGTCCTCGGTGCGGAAGTCCACTCGCAGCGTGACGCGGCTGGGGTCCCCTCCTCGACGGGCCACGGTCAGCACCACCGAGCCACAGTTCTCAAAGCACTGGTAATGTGCCGGCTCAAAGCCGACTTTGGTCACCGACTCGTCTTCTTCCACACGCACTTCCTGCATGCTTATTGCTTTGCGGGCTTGGTCGGCTGCGTGTTTCTTGAGGATATTCCCGGCTCCGATCATCATGCGAGTGGCCTGGATGCGGTAGAAGGCCCTGCTTTTCTGCTGTTGCACCAACACATGATAGTTAGCCATCTCGATCAGTTGCTCCATGTCCTTTTCTGGATGTTTCTGTTTGAGGTCCCTCAACGTGCGGGCCATATCCCGACGAGCTTCGTCATCTTGGTCCTTTTCCCCATCCACGAGGCCTTCGGTCCCCTCCTTGAGTGAATTATCCATCTCCATGTCCAGTTTTGGGTAACCTGTATCCCCCTCGGTCTCGATTATGAGGCCTCGAGCCTTGTCGGCACGGTATTTCTTCTGGACGTACTTGTAGAAGAGCAACCTCCGATCTGCGACCCAAGCCTGAACCACGCAGAGAGGGAAAAAGAGAAAAGTAAGGAGCCCTTCCCATAATTCCACCACGCCAGGAGAGAACCAGGCCAAGATGAGGTACAGCCAGATGTAGGCAAAGATGCTCCACGCGGCAGTAACAAAGAAGACCCGCAGGTGTTTGATGCGCCGTACCTCGCCCTCGGGCACCACATGGATGCAGACGGCGATAATGATGAACATGTTGAAGGCGGCACTTCCGACGATGGTGCTGGGCCCCATATCTCCAGCGTTGAAGCCGTGGCCCACAATTTCTATGATGGAAAGAAGGATTTCGGGCGCGGAAGAGCCCAACGCCATCAGGGTCAGATTGGAGACGGTCTCGTTCCAGATGCGGATGGTGGTGGTGGTGGTCTCGCCGTTGGGCTTTTTGATGGTGATCTCCTTTTCCTGGGAGGTGATGACTTCGATGGAGGCCATGAAGCGGTCAGCAATGATGGACATGCCCAGGAACATATAGATCAATGCCACAAAGTAAACGATAGCTCTTGCCACTTTATCGCCCACCGAAGGGTTCTGGGGGAGCCACACCGGCAGGATCACACCTTCCTGGCACTCCGTGCTCTCCTGGCACTTGGTGCTACGGTTGCCACCATCTGGAGATGCTGCCCCGGTCCCAGGTGGACCCCGGTTGTCATCTACCGTTGCCAACGGCGAGGGGAGGAACAAAGCCAACAGCAAGACTGAAGCCTTCAGGCGAGACAGGCGCAACATGGTGAGGAAGACAAAACCTGCGAGGGAGGAAACAGAGTGTTACTTGAGGTGACGGCTTGTGGCTAGCATTTTGATCTGTTCAGCACAATATGTGAGGTGCCAAGGCAAGTAGCTTAAGTATGAGCAACTATGGCCCTTTCTGCACATTACCAGATCCCAGCGGCATCCCCTGGGGATGCTGGTAGAGCCTCTCCCGGGAGGGGAGCGTGACAGGAGCAGTCCCTTCCGCACTGGCTGCCTGCGGGAATGGAAGAGGCACCATGGTCACACCTCTTCCTTCCGCAGCCAGCCAGGCACTGTCCCCGGTGTGGCCATTGCACTTCCTGACCCTCCACAGCTCAGGTCACTGGAGAGCTGTGCAACCACCAGTCACTGATGGCAAAACCTGTCAGTGATTTGCAGTGCGATTGTACCGCCTGGGGATGGGAGAACAACAGGACACAGATGATGTTGTGCATAAGCGCCGTCCGGGTCCTGTCCTTGTCCCATCTCCACAACGTCCTGCAGAAAGGGCCTATGGCTCCCCAAAGGTTCTGGACTGTAGCTCCCATAATCCCACTCCACTGGCTAATTTCGCTCGGGCTGCGAGGAGCCGGAGCGTTCATTTCCCCCATCTCCCCAGGAGGAGGCATTTGTGGGCGTTTATCAGACAGTCCAAACATAGGTCTCATTCACATTTGCACATTATCATGATATCTTCACAACATAGTGGAACTGAGTGAAGGAGGGTTTGCAAAAACTTGCAAATCATCAAATCCATGAAAATGACAAACCCGCAAACGTGGAGAGCCAGCTGTACAAGTAACTGGCCAACCTTTCTGAGCCAGGCCCAGTTGGGTTCCCAAGGGCTATCGGCCCACTCCCCTTTCTTTCCCTTGATGCCATGTCCCATAACCTCCCTCAACCTGGCACCCTCCAGATCCATTAGACTACAACTCCCATCATCTTTACCCAGGATGACCAATGTTGTCTGGGGAGTGTGGGAGCTGTAGGTCCAACATACCTGAAGGGTAGCAGGTTAAGGGAAACTGATGCTTCCCCTTCTGTTGAACAGGCCTTCCATCTCCTTTGGTGTCTCTCTCTCTCACACACAGGCACACAGACAGCCATTTGTCTGTAATCCTGCTTGAGGCTAAAACAGTGGATGGTGAGAATCTGGGACATAAACATTTCCAAAAGAAGATCTTACTCATTCTGTCTCCCTCCTTCTTTTCACGCCTTTTCTGCAAAGAAGAGAAATCAGCCTCCCTTTCCCCCCTGCCACCATCACTGCCACTAACCAAACCTGATAAATATATCCACATTTCCCGACTCCTCCCAAGTCCAGGAATAGAAAGCCGAAGGTATGAGTTGCATCTACCCCGCACGCATACAGATGCAAACTGGCAACGCAAATGCAAGAGCACACCCTTGAATCCCCATTCATCAATCCAGAATAACTAACATTTCTTGAGTCCTATATCTGCAGTCTCCACATTGGACCAGAACCCAATTATTAGCTGACAGCCTTGATGTTTGTGGTGAGCCCCAGAAATACACACTGAAAATAAGTGAGTGGAAGAGAATCAGTGCAGTGTCATGGTTTTAGTCTAAGGGCCTTTCCACACTACCGTGTTACAGTGCTATTATTCCACTTTCAACCTCCTGTGGAATTCTGAGGTTTGTAGTTTCCTGAGGCCAAAGAACTCTCTGGCTGAGAATCCCAAAGGCCCCTCCCTAAACTGCAAACCCCAGGATTCCATAGGAGGTTGAAAGTGGAATAATAGCACTATCACAGTGTAGTGTGGAAAGACCCTAAGACTCTAGGATGCTAGGGTTCAAATCTCTATTCATCCAAGGAAATCCACTAGGTGAACGAGGGAAAGTCACACTCTCTCAGGTTTAGAGGAAGCGAACAGCAAACTTCCTCTGAATCAATGTTGCAGGGAAAAAAAAGACATAAATCAGAGATGACTTCAAGGCACACAACAACCGTGGATGGGAATCCACAACCTTTCAAACTTCTTTTCCCCCTCTTTCTCTAATTGGCCCTATCTTCTGGTAGATGGCCAATGATAGCTTTACAGGCGGGCTATTATAGATTGTCTCGGTGCATAACCTGCACTCAAGACAAGAGGCTACTGTTAGGAGAGAATAAGAAAGAAACGGAGTGGTTTCCAGTTGGCAAGGGGGTCCGGCAAAGCTGCCTTTTATCACCCTATCTGTTAAACCTGTAGGCTGAATGTATCATACGTAAAGCAAGATGAGACTCGGAGGAAGAAGGTGTGAAAATTGGAGGAAGGAGCATCCACAGTTTAAAATGTGCAGATGACAAACATACTGCCAAAGACTTGGAACGATCACTGAAGAAAGTCAAGGCAGAAAGTGCAAAGGCAGGCTTACAGCTGAACGTTAAGAAAACAAAAATAATGACCACAAACGATTTACATAACCTTAAAGTGGATGATGCAGACGCTGAAATAATTGAAGGTTTTCCATACTTTGGCTCAGTCATCAGGATGGAGATTGCAGTCAAGACATCAGAGGAAGACCAGGACTTGGAAGGGCAGTGAGGAGGGAACTAGAAAAGATCCTCAAGTAGGAAGATGTATCGTTGAATACTAAAGTTAGGATTGTCCCTGCCATCATACATGCAATTTCTATGTGTGGTTGTGAAAGTTGGGCAGCGACGAAAACAGAGAGGAAGAAAATCAACTCCTTTGAAAGGTGGTGCTGGAGAAGAGCTCTACGGATACCCTGGACTGCTAAAAAGACAAACGAATGGGTCCTTGAGCAAATCAAGCCTGAACTCTCCCTAGAAGCCAAAATGACTAAACTGTCAAATTTTGGCCATATCACGTCAATACCCTTCTTGAATTGTGGTGCCAGAACCGGACACGGTGTCCCAGGGAGATCTGACCAAAGCAGACCCCAACGTATGAGTCTATCATCCCAGGCAAGTAAAGAATTGATAGAATAACATTTTTTTAAAAACTCTTCCATACCCAGAGGCAGTCTGGAAAAGCAAAGGGAGAGCCGTGGTTTTCACAGCCAGCTGTGAGCACAGAGGAAGGCAGGATTCTAGATTCTAAACCAGACAATTCTGATTCAGCAGAGCTCAGACCCGTCCCGTTGCTTTCGTTTGTCCTCTTGGGAGAGGTTTTGGAGATGTTTTAAATGACCTTTGTGAACCCCAGAAGTGGTTTTTCAGATGAGAACCTTCTCTCGCAAATCTGCCAAGCAAAGGGCAGGTCCGCATTGCTTGTGATGCGCAGACTGTTCGGCACATGCACACGCCGACGTAACATGCCGGGGGGCCCATTGCCTCCCTCTGCTGCCCTGCCCCTTCTCCGTAACCGCAGATTGCAAATCCCGCTGAATGCATTTTCAGTTCTGTAACAAATACAGCTGGATCTGCAGTCGGATTAAGCATTCTGTTAAACATTCTTAAAGTGTTTTTCTCTTCGGGGCCTTTTTTTTCCCCCCATGGAAATGATGACGACCGGTTTACTAATGCATTCTTCAGAAAGCAGCTCGGGAGGAAAGAATTGTACGCGACTAATGCTACTATTAGGCAGAGTGTTGTGAAATTGTTATTGTTATTTAATTTTGTTGTCAGGTGTTTTTTTTCCTTTTACTGTCAGGGACGACAAGAGATGTTTGTGCGGGGTTTTCCCTGTCTTATATTCCAAAACCAATTTATCTTTATTTATTCGTAAAATTTAAATCCTGCCTTTCTTCGAATGAGAACAGGGCAGCAGGCCTGGGTCTGGTCCTTTCCAATTTTATTGTCACAACACTCCTGAGAGGTAGGTCAGGTTCAGAAGTGCCCCAGGTCATGCTCTGAGTTTTGTGGCTCAGTGGGGACTTGAACCGGGAGGGTGGGACCAGGTCTAACGATTTTCGGTTAGAAGAAGGTTGAATCATAGAAACATAGAGTTGGAAGAGACCACAGTGGTCATCGAGTCCAACCCCATTCTGCCATGCAGGGACACACACTCAAAGCATCTCTAGCAAATAGCCATCCAGCCTCTGCTTAAAAACCTCCAAAGAAGGAGACTCCACCACATGCCAAGACAGCATATTCCACCGTCGAACAGCTCTGACCGTCAGGAAGTTCTTCCCGAGGTTGAAGTGGAATCTCTTTTCCTGTAGTTTGAATCCATTGCTCCATGTCCTAGTTTCCAGAGCAGCAGAAAACAAGCTTGCTCCATCTTCAATATGACATCCCTTCAAATATTTAAACATGGCTATCACATCTCTTCTTAACCTTCTTCTGTATTTCAGTTGAACATTAGAAGGAGGTTCTTGCCAGTAAGAGTGGTTCAGCCATAGAACCACTGACCTAAATGAGCTGTGCTGTCTTTCTTTTTGGACTTCTTCACAAAGAGGCTGGATAGCTACCAGCCGGGGAAGCTCTAGCTCATGATCCCACATTGAGCAAGGGCTGTACTTGGTGGCCCATCGGGCCCCTTCCAACTCTGTGAAGAGTGGCTTAGGGAGCTGGGTGTGTTTAGCCCAAAGGTTAGGAGGCGACATGACAGCCACGTTTAAATACTTGAAGGGATGTCATGTCGAAGATGGAGCAAACTTCTTTTCTGCTGTTCCAGAGACTAGGACACGGAGCAATGGATTCAAACTTCAGAAAAAGAGATTCCATCTGAACATCAGGAAGAACTTCCTTACGGTAAGAGCTATTCAGCAGTGAAACATGCCGCCTTGGATTGTGGTGGAGTCTCTTTCTTTGGAGGTTTTTAAACAGGATGGATGGCCATTTGCTGCGGGTGCTTTGAGGGTGTGTTCCTGCATGGCGGGGGATGAACTCGATGGCTGTTGTGGTCTCTTCCAACTCCATGATTCTAGGATCCAATGATTTTCGGATCTCACAAGTCCCAGTCCAACATTCTTAACCACTATGCAACGTTAACTATCCAAAAGCAGCTGGTTTGGGGATACTGTGCACCTTGACCTGAACGGATGAACGGTTAAGATAGTAACCGTCGTGTGCCTTCAAGTTCTTTCCGACTTACGGTGAAACTATCACAGGGTTTTGGGGGGCTGAGAGTGTGTGACACACCCAAGGGCCTCTAGTGGTTTCTGTGGCCAAGTGAGGAATTGAAACCTGGTCTCCAAGGCTGTAATCTAATATTCAAACCACTACACTGTGCTGGATCTAAGGTCGACGGATGGGCATATACTGATTTGCTTTCAGCAGCCACATTTCCCAGGCCACAAAGTTAACAAGCCCTGTTTCGTCTGGAATACGCAGTTTGTGAATGTTCCTCATTAGGTATGGAAAGCACATGAGAGGAAGCAAGGCAGCATCATAAAAACCCAACGCTTTCCTGGGTTGTCATAACTCTCCGGGCAGGGCTTGTACCTCTTAAACACAGTCATTATTGCAGCACCAGGTGCTAACGTTCTTTGTGAGTGCTAATATTGATCTTATAATTAATCAGTCGCAGGAGACCGTTCGATTGCGTGGCTTGGAAAAGGGGCGTGAGGACTGGAAGTAGGTCTAGCAAAACCAAGAGGAACTGTCTCCCAGGCCAAGAAGGAGGGTGTAAGACCTGTTCTGTCCTCGATTTCTCTACCGTGCACCTTTATTTTCCATAAGGAAACCCCCACCTTTTGACGCACTTTTATCTGCCGACTTGCTTTTGTTGCTTCCAAATTGAGGACAAGTTCTATTAATTTGACTTTTTAATCGGTCCTTCTTGTCTACGAAGGTTCACTTGGAACTGTTTGCACGCACACACCGCTTGCAAAGTGAGCTGAGATGGAGGTTGCCAAGGCAGGCGAGAGACTTTGCGAGCGGCACACGCATCATCGGTCCCGAGCAAGCCTCCGTAAGTCCTTCGTGCTCCCTCCGGTATAGTGCGTGGGTTCTGCCTTTCAACCAATTCTGTTTTCTGACAGTGCTCTGGTCCCTAACCTGTCAGAAAAGCGGAGGAAGCCTGTATTCTAGAACTTAATAATTTTTTGAGGGGAGAGGAGAATCTCAGATGGAGAGATTCCTGCAGTGTTTACAGAAAAAAAAATTAAACCATGATTTTACTTGACTGCTTGCTTTTAGCCACAAATTCCGTGACTAATGTTCTGCATTAAAGGGGACAGTGAGGGGCCTTTGGTTCTGTGTAAATTTTGGTCAGCAGCTTCCACCATCCCTCACCATTGGTCATGATGGGTAGGACAAGCCGGAGCTATTGCGCCAGAATTTTTGAATGTCTTACTGGACACCGTTCTCCATTGAGGCTTGTCAGATCTATTTGTTCTCACTGGACCCCACTGGCAAGAGCTAAGGTGCCCCTAAGCACATCCCTGTCATCCGTTTGGAGTCAGAAATCCATAACAATCCATTGCAACGCGCACAGAGATTTGTCTTCTGACACTGTCCCTCCAATTCCGTTGGAAAGTCTATCCAGCGGAGGTGGCCATGGAAAATTTCTCACTGCAAGAGCTCATCATCATGACACCCAGGGAGAAAACCACTGTCTGAAAAAATCAGTAGGAGCAATTTCTATCTCCCCCAGGGACGGGTCTTTTGCGACACAAATGGGTCTTAATTTCCCATTCAAAAGCAAACCCATTTCCCTGCCCAAACCCTTTGCTCTGCAAATAGGCGTAACTTACAATAATGTGACTGTGAGGATGCTGGCTAAGCAGGAAAGTCCAAGGGAGGTAGGGTGATGACCTCATCATCCTGTTAATAAAAAAAGGACCCTGCAAGTCCTGATTCCATTACACCACTGCTGTCCAGCTCAAGTCCAGTTTAAACATAAAGACTTTGAGGTTGCCCATCCAAAATTAGCAGCCTCAGGATGGCAGACTGAGTAACCAGGCTCAAACGGCAATTGGTTTTTCTTCTTCCCCACATTGGGGCATATTGTATAAATCACGGATGGAAAAGTTCAGGCCCTGAGGCTGTATCTGGCCTTTCTGATGTACCAGTTAGCAATAGCATCTTCCTGACAACACCATAATTTGACATTTTCCCTGCTTTTGTACAGACCC
Organism: Cyclura pinguis; assembly: GCA_030412105.1. Classification (NCBI taxonomy): domain Eukaryota; kingdom Metazoa; phylum Chordata; class Lepidosauria; order Squamata; family Iguanidae; genus Cyclura; species Cyclura pinguis. Next base: position 5,630,032 of record CM059611.1, read on the forward strand.
CCCCCACCAAAAGGCTGCAATGCCTCTTCTGAGGTTAGTGCATTTCCACACTAAACTGTTATAGTGCTATTATTCCACTTCGAAGCTCCTATGGAATCCTGGGGTTGGCAGTTTAGGGAGGGGCATTTAGACTTCTCAGCCAGAGAGCTCTTGGACCTCAGGAAACTACAAACCTCAGAATTCCATAGGAGGTTGAAAGTGGAATCATAGCACTATAACAGTGTAGGGCAGAAATGGCCACAGAGATACACACATCAAGGCTTACTTCTTTATCACATTTGTTGCCCTTGCAGGCTGAATTTTCACAAGCTCCCTTTAAGCAACTATCGCGTTCCCCCTCTTTAGGATCCCGCCCCACAGTTTGAACCTCTGTCATAGGGTTTTCTTAGGCAAGGAATACTCAGAAGTGGTTTTAACAGTTCCTTCCTCTGAAATACAGCCTACAATACCTGGCTTAGGTACTGGAAGTAAAAGGTTTAAGGTCACACTTGCTGGCCCTTTTTTGGCTCCAACCTTCTGCCTTCAGTCCCGCTCGCCACTGAGATATGGCCCTCAAAACCTCACCGGAAATTGAATTTGGTCCGTAGGTTCCTTATCTTTGGTTTCAACTATACTCCTCCTTTCTATGCTTACAATCATAGGATGCAAACGGGTAAATCCAAATGGGTCTCCTTTTTTCTCCTTTTGGTGATGCATTTGCTCTTTTTGATCAAAGCATAAGTGGCCAGTCTTCTTATGCTGTGGGTCATCCTTTCCAGCATCCTTTCCAGCGTTAGACTACGACCCCGGAGACCGGAGTTCGATTCCCGCTCAGCCATGGAAACCTACTGGATTACCTTGGGTAAATCACACACTCTCAGCCCCAGAAAATCCCATGATAGGTTCACTTGAGAGTCACCACCGGTCAGAGACAACTTGAGGGCACACAACGATGTAATAGCAACCCTCTCTTCAGAGCACTAAGGGAAGGTCATCCTGACAAGAGAAGGGGATTAGTAGCCCCCCCGTGCTGACAGACAATAACTTCCACCATCTCTCACCACTTTGCTGTACAGGATAGGGATAATGGGAGCCGCAGTTCAGCAACATCTGCAGGGCTGCCCACTCCTCCACGGCTTCACGACTGGGCTTTCAAGCCCTGCAGGCATGAGGCCGTTTCCAGATTCCTGGCCATCCGTGTGCATGTTTTACGGGTGCTGCTGTACGGAACAGAACATAAATTCTCCTTCCAGATATGAGCGTAATGCCCCGGTTTAATATTCGTAGTTTTGAGTATGTGATAGCTTGATAGCATGTGTCTGCACGCGTGCTGGGAAATTACGAATACGGCTGGGCTGATTTTAATTGTCGTTGTCGTTGTTGCATGCCTTCAAGTCGTTTGTGACTTATGGAGACCCTAAGGCGAACCTATCATGGGGTTTCCTGGGGCTGAGAGTGTGTGACTCACCCAAGGTCACCCAGTGGGCTAACATGGCTCAGAAGGGAATCGAAGCCTGGCCTCCAGGGTCGTAGTCCAGTGCCCAAACCATTACACCAGATTGGCTCTCTGTGATCTTAACAGTAATATATAATTAGTAGTTAATTAGTAGGTAATAATTAATAAATTAAAAAAACGCTTTCATCTGCTTCACGACATATCAACTTCCCCCCAACACAGTGTCCTTCAGATGGGCTGAACTACAAATCCTGGTTTCCCTCTGCCACCATCTGGATAGTACAAAGTCAGAGCAGCCAACTGTATGCTGTCACTGCCATCCATCCTCACAACAACCCTACCAGGTAGTCCTCTCCCACTGCCTCCTCCTTCCCGCCAACGCTGGAGGGAATGCTGAAAAAATCCCGCTAATAAATCCATAGTGAAACCTGAACTGGGATCTTCTTGTCCCACGGCTCGCCTTCCTGGTCACTGGCCATTTCCGCACTAGCCTGTTATCGTGCTGTTATTCCACTTTCAACATCCTCCCTAAACTGCAAACCCCAGGATTCCATAGGATGTTGAAAGTGGAATAATAGCACGATAACAGGCTAGTGCGGAAATGGCCACTGTTCCTCTCCGTCAGTGGCTTTAAGAGATAGTTAAAGTGGAAGGAGAGAAAACGAACGTTCAGAAGGAAAACAGGGTATTTATGAGATCTTCACCCACTATGCGGGAAAAGTTCAGCTCCCATGAGAGACTTGCCCCCCTTTCTCCATCTTACTTTCTCCTGCCTCCTTCCTTCCCCCACGTCTCTGTCCCGAATCGGCCCTTGCGTCCATTTGTCTAGGCAATCTGTCATATTGTAATCCCTGCTGGTAATCCCGCGGCTGCTTGTACTGGGCTGAGGAGGGCTGGAGGGAAGAAGGAATGATCCCCCTTTATTCTCCGGCTGTTTGCCCTCCTCCTGGGAGGTCACTTGGCTAGCCGCCCCTCCTTCTTGTCTTCCTTCTCCCAAAATGTCTGGCTCTCCGAAATATACAGGCGGTCCTCCACGTTTGCTAGGGTTAGGGCGCAGGACCCTCGCAAAAATGGGAAAATCTGTAAATATCAAAAGGTATTTGTGTGCGGTTCTGGATAACGTGGGCAATGGGCACCGAAAAGGAAAAGGGGACTGAGACGCTGCTAACAAGCCAGGGCATCAAACGCATGGCTCGGAAAGACTGACCGTGTGCAAGGAGCATCCATGCACAATTAACACTCAACCACAGCGAGGAATTTTTTTGTATACCGTCAGCCCCCTTGTATTTGCTAGGGTTAGGGGCACAGAATCCCTCCAACAGGGGGGAAAATGCAAACATCAAAACGTGTATGTGTCTATAGGAAGGGGGCCAATGCATGGTAGGGGAGAGCAGGCACCCAGGGTCCAAATCAGGGTCAGGGAAAGGAGAGGGAAAGGGGGCGGGTTGGCACGGTGGTCCTATAGTTCCTCTCTCTCGCCCATCTCCTTCCTTGGGTATGTGTGGGGCATTTGGAGGGGGTTTGCGGTGCTGAGGAATTAGGCTACGAGCCATCCTTTGCTGGCCAGGCAGTGCCTGGTGGAGGAGGAGGAACAATAGAAGTGCGTTTTTAAAAGGCTATGTGCCCTGATCATTGCGAGAGGGAAGGTTACCCCAGAAAAGAACTCCAGTTAGGCAGGGGTTAGAGAAACCCACAAATAATCAAATCCGGTAAGTGATGCCCGCAAATGTGGAAGGCTGACTGTATAGGAATGTATGGATGTGAAAGATCTGAGCACATGCAAGATGTAGCCAGGGGTAAACTGACTCATGAAGACCACAGACGTATATTTTGAGGAGATTTTGTTTCTTGAATGGGAAAGGTTAGAATTCAAAGAAAGCCTATCTGGAAGCCACGCTCGGCGGTTGGGGATTGCATCTCCGCCATCACGAAATGCGAGGCCTTGTGGGGCCACGCTGGACCGGAACGCTGCACATGCTCAGATGCACTCTTTTGGAACATACCAACAGTGATTCGGGGTGTTCAAAGCACAAGCTATGGTGCTGGGGAATGAGAGGGAAGGATGCCCCGGAAAAGAAGCACTTGAGGTAGGTGGGCAGGGAGGGGTTGGAGAAACTTGCAGATAAATCCATGAAAGTTAAACCTACAAATGTGGAGTGCCGACTGTATGTATGTATGTATGTATGTATGTATGTATGTATGTATCTGTGTGTGTGTGTGTGTGTGTGTGTGTGTGTGTATTCTGCGATGTGAAAAGTGGCATGGATTTCTGCAGAGGCCCTGGATGGTACACAACTCCATTAGTGCAGTACAGTAATTTGGAAGCTGGACTTAATGGTCTTATGGTGAGGGTGGTAAGTTGGGGAGGATGAATGGGTATTGATTCACTTTGTTTGAAATGCGGTATGTCAAGCCTGGGGGGTCTTCCTGCCTGGAATTCTCATGCATAAGGCCCCCGATTTCCACTTTGTTCTCCTGGCCCAAGGTACTGCTGCAAAAATGGTAAAGGCAATCTCTGCCCCTTTAGCACAGGGATGGACCCTGCAAGGCCGTTTTGGGGGCCTCAAACCCTCCAGTCTTGATTTCCTGGGCTCCTCTTCTCCCCTCTCAAAAAAAATAAGAGTGAATTGCCTCTTCTGGGAACCTTCGAGAGTAATAACTTGCCTTTAAAATAGATTGCACGGCATCCGTGCGTTGTTTAATGTTAAGAAGAAAAACGACCTAAAAACTCATTGTTTCAAAACCAGAAGCAGATCTCTCTCTCTCTCTCTCTCTCTCTCTCTCTCTCTCTCTCTCTTTTTTTTGTTTTGTTTTTGAGGAATCTTTGGCAATCTTAGCCATCCCAGGGGCAGAAAGGAAGCCTTCAGGCTCACTGCATTGCCTACGCTGCTTTGACATCTGACTCTAAACCTGTTTCTTGAACTTACATCTATTTACCACAGTGTTATCTGTTGCAAAAGCTGCTGCCTCTCAGGGTTTCTCACCAAACACGCAGCAAACGGACATGTGTTTATTACAAGCGTATTGGGTATGCGCGGTCAGTAATATCTGTCTCGAATATCCAGCTAGTGTGAAGTGGCCAATCCCAGGGAGACAACAGAAGTAACTGGATTCATTTGGAGGAGATTAGGAAGGCAGAAGCTCTAGAAAACGAGGTAGATTTGGGGGTCCAAGTGTACAGAGGGAACGCTTTAAGGGAAGGGGAGCAGACAGAGAGCAGGCGTACAGTTTGGGAGAACGGATGGGCTAGGACTACTGGGGAAATGTCCACCAGGGATGGGAAGCCTTGTTCTTTCAATCTGCATGAGCCGGCGATAAATGAGCTCTCAGGAGCCGAACAGTTCTGGATAACACGGGCAATGGGTGCCAAAAAAGAAAAGGGGACTGAAACGCAGCTAACAAGCCAGGGCATCAAATGCATGGCTGGGGAAACTGACCGTGTACAAGGAGCATCCACGCACAATTAACACTCAACCACAGCAAGGAATTTTTTTGTATACCATCGGCCCTCCATATTTGCTAGGGTTAGGGGCACAGAACCCCTGCAAAAGGGGGGAAAATGCAAATATCAAAACCTGTGTGTGTCTGTAGGAAGGGGGCCAGTGCATGGTGGACATTAGAGCAGCACCCAGGGTCCAAATCAGAGTCAAGGAAAGGAGAGGGAAAGGGGGCAGGTTGGCACGGTGGTCCTATAGTTCCTCTCTCTCGCCCATCTCCTTCCTTGGGTGTTGGGGAGGCATCAGGAGAGGGTTTCTGGTGCTGAGAAATTGGGCTTCGAGACATGCTTAGCTGTCCAGGCAGTGACTGGTGGAGGAGGAGGAGGACCAGAAGTGGGATTTTAAAGGGCTGTGCAGCCTGATCAGAGCTGCCAAGAGGGAAGGTTACCCCAAAAAGGAAGAACTTGGGGTGGGGGGGACAAGGGTTGGAGAAACCTGCAGATAATCAAATCCATGAAAGAAAAACCTGCAAATGCAGAAGACTGACTGTGTAAGAATGTGAAAGATCTGAGTGCATGCAAGATGTAGCCAGGATTAACAAATCCACGAAGACCCCAGGCATATATTTTGAGGAGACTTTGTTTCTTGAATGGGAAAGGCTAGAATTCAAAGAAAGCTTATTTGGAAGTTGCACTTGATGTTTTGGAATTGCATCTTTCCCATGAAGAAATGCAAGGCCTTGTGGGACAATCCCGGACAAGAACTTTGCACATGCGCAGATGCACTCTTTTGGAGCATACCGAGAGTGATGCCGGGTGCGCAAAACACAAGCTATGTTCCGAGAGGATGCAAGATGGAAGGGCGAGATGGAAGGATGTGTAGCATCCAAATAAGACGTGCACTCCGGGAGGGAGATGGATTGTGCTGCAGTCGCACACACGCACGCACACAAACGATGCCTACAGCATACCAGACAGGGTAGTCTTTTGGTCCCTCCTGGTTGTAACCTCTTGCTTGTGCAGTAATGTGTGTATAATTTTCTTTTTCACCCAACATTAAGGGCCCAACGCTGTGTTGGTTCTCGTCCAACAGAGCCACTGGCTGTGACAACAGCTTCTGCCAAGGGGGCATGAACAGACAATCCCGTGCCAGGCGTTGGCTCCGTCATGGCATCCCAGGAAGTCTTCCGGGGGCGGCGGGGGTGAGGGAAGTGACATATGTCTAGGGCCCCTTGGCACAACAGGCCTGACTTGGCAGGGAAGCTACTGGCTGGGACCTGGCCAGTAATGTTGCCTCCAGCCAGCCCCAGGCCACGTGGGGCCCGCCCGCCCCGAAGCACTAGGCACAGCCAGAATCACAGGCACCCTTCTTTTCCCTACTCTGGGAAACCCGCACAGCCTTCTGGGAGGAGGGATCTCTTGCATGCAGAGCTTTAGGAATCCAGAGGATGAAAGGATACCCCCTGTCCCTTTTTGCTCACTTGTTTCAAACTGCAAATTCCCCCCCCCAGCCACCGCTTCGTGCACGTGCCCCACACGACGCGCAGTGCTCAGATCAGAAGGCGCTGAGTGTCCGCGCATGTGTGTGGACATACAAAGGCCAACGTGGTGTGTTTAGCATGCTGCCAACACCAGCCCAATGCGTAACGGCACACGCTGGCGCTTCCAATCGATACGCAGTGCCAGCTGCACATTTTTGGAAGCAGAACCAACCGAGCCGCTTTTGCAAAAGCCAGCAAGCCTTCACACAACCTGGATGTTCCTCTTGCGTGAATGAACCTCTTTCTCCCCCTCTGGAAGGTTCTTCAAGCGCCTGCATGTCCCCACCGGAGCCCAGCGCCAGGCTCCGGGGGGCAGCCACCATGCACGGCAGCGCAAGCTTTGTCCCGTCTGGCCGGCCTTCCCTTCGGGTGCCAGGCGGTGCACCCACGTGCCGCCTTGCCTCCTCACCCCTCCTGCCCTGGGGCAGTTTTGCCTAAACCCTGTTGCTTCCAAACCCCCCACCCATAGTCACATCTGGCCACAGTTCACCTTTCAGGCAAAGCTGAGATGGGGGGAAGGGAATCCCCCTGATTAAAACCCCTGGCACGAAAGGATCCAACAGGGAGCCTTTTGTTGTTGTGTTTCTCTGAAAGTGGACAGTGCAAAGGGGAGGGTTGCGATGGGGGAAACCAGCCAAGAGAAGGCAGAGCCAAGATATCTGCAGTGTGTGTGAGTGAGATTTGGGGGTGACTGTGGCCACTGAACCCTAAAACTTGTCTCTCTGCGCGCGCGTTCCAATGAAAAAGCGTGCCCCAAATTTCAAGGAGGGGAGATGCTTGGGGGGAAGGAGGAGGCGCTCGCCGCCGGCCCCCTCTTTGCTAACACCATTCCCCATCTCGCCCCAGTTTTCGGTCCTCCTTCCAGCCGGTCTCCAAAGCCCGGACCACTCAGATCTGGGTCTCATCTTGGCTGCTTCCTTTTCTTAAACCCCAGCTCTCCTTTCTTTGACTTCCTCGCTCAAGCGCTCCCGCCGGGCTCTCTGGATTTCCTAGAACTTGTTCCGGCTTCTCCCCACCACCACAAAATGCCTCTCGAGGCCCCCCCCCCCAAGCTCTCCTGCGCCTCGCAGCGCATCCACGGAGCGCCTTTTTTGCGCACGAACGAAACCAGTCCGGCCACAATCCCCCAAATCCGTCAACTTTGTTCTCCGGCGGGGGAGCGAATGAACGGAGCCCACCGAGGAGGGGGAACCCGATCGGGCAAACCTTGCAAGCGACGCCCCCAGCCCGGGCCCTCCCCGCTCCAAGCCTGCCCCCTTTCCATTCCTCTTACCTGGTAGCCAGTAGGTCTTAGGCGATCCGGAGGAGCTGGCGGGGCGGGGGGGGGGGGTCTTTCCGGCCGTCCTCCCTTCCGATCCCACCAAGCTTGGAGGGAGAGCAAAGGCGGGGTGGCGGTGGCGGTGGCCGTGGGGCGGCAGACACGGCAGGGAGGACGACGCGGAGTTGTCTGCTGAGATCACTCCATGTTGCAGCCGTGGGGATCTGGTCCCCCCCTCTCCCCAGCTCTCTCGGCCCCCTTCGCCTTGCACAGCATGAGTGGGTCTGGGGGAGGGAGGCAAAGAGGTGGGGGGGGCAGGAAAACAGCTTTGGGTCCTTTCCCGCCTCTCTTCCTCCTCCCTCCCCCGGCAGATGCTCCTGCTTGGAAGAAGATGCTCGGCTTCTGCGACCAGCAGCCGCCTCGCTTGCTCCACCCTGGAGAGAGAGAGGGAGAGCTTTGCAAAGAGGCCGCGGGGTGGGGTGGGGGGGGACACGCCGCTTCTGCAATGGAGAGGGCGGGGGACGAGGCGCCTCTTCCCACCCCCTCCCTTAGAGGACCCTCATCTTCCCCTTCCTCCGTCTTCCAAGCAGGAGATCCTCTCCCCCCCCTGCTCCCAGTCCCCCAAACTCATCCCAGCCCCAGCCAGGGCGTCCCAGCATCTTCATGCATTTATCCTCTCATCCAAGGGTTGTGGACGCCAAGCGGGGCAGGGACCTCAGAGAGGAGAGAAGGAGAGAGGAGGGGGTAAGATTGGTGGTCTTTCTAAGAGCTCACAGGTCAGGGTCTTCTTTATAGGGGGCTGGAGAGACCCGGGGACCCCAATCTGCTCCCCCCCAATCAGTAACAAGGACCCCAGTTCCTCCTACCCGCCAATCGGGGTCCACTTCCCATGCCCCACTATTGGGCAGCAAATTTCCCCACTCAAGAAAAGGTAGAAAATTGTGATGTAATTTGCCATGATGATTATTATTATCCTTTTCCTGCCAAGGAGGTGTTTGTGGGATTTTCTGCCTCGCCAGCCAAAAGGACTTGGCTGGCTTTGGGGCTGGCTGCACCTCGACCTCAGAGGATGGAGGGGGATGTATTTGATTCCGCCACCTCAGGCGGCCTGAGGCCTGGGGTGGGCCTCTGGGTCCCTGACTCGCCACGGTGAGCAAGAAGGAGGGCCCAGTCCGCCTCTTTTGAAAAGGTCCCCCAGGAGAAGTGAGGAGAACTTTGTTTGGCCGTATGCTGTGCCCCCTGGATGTTTTGGACGACGCTCTTGAGGAACCTCAGCCCATCTGGCCCATTTGCGGGATGAGGGAGGTTGTAGTCCGAACATCTGGAATCAATTGGGTTGGGCATGATGGTAGTTGTCGTCCAGAACATCTGGAATCAGCCGGGTTGCATATCCTGGCCGAAAAAGTTCTGGATACCACCCAAAAACAAGTCACCAGAAGCCTCATCTTTTTGGTGTTGTGTTCCTTCAGGTCATTTCTGACTTACAGCAACCCTAAGGCAAACCTATCATTGGGTTTTCTGGGGCTGAGAGTGTGTGACTCACCCAAGGTGACCCAATGGGTTTCCATGGCCAAGTAAGGCATCGAACCCTGGTCTCCACACTCTGTGATCCTAGGCTCCAACCACTACACCGCGCTACCTACAAGAGCATCCCTAACCCCCTTCAGATATAGGGAGGCGGCTGGGTGGTCAGTTTCGTACTTTCCTAGCAGGGAGCAGGGAGAGATCCTTGTGGAGTTTTGGCATCAGGTTCCAAAACAACTTGGTTGGCTTGGAGTGTTAATATCTTGCCTTGGAGAGGTGGAAGGAACCATTTGCTATTTCGTCTCAGATAACAAAATGACCCCGCCTCTGATTAATTTAGGAGGAGATTCTGTTCCCCATGATCTCCCAGAAAAACCCTACCCCACGATCCTTTTTCTCCCTCCCCCCACCGCCCAAGACACAAAGGAAGAGCCCCTTTCCCTTCATCAGAATTAGCTTCTCCTTCCACCAAAGAAGATCATTTCTTAAAAATGTGATCTGGGAAGTGGAGGGTGGGCTTCCTCCTCAGTTAATCCAGCCTGGAAGCAGGGGCGGTCTTTTCAGTACACGGCCGCTTGGGGAGGGCCACCGAAAGGAAGACTGGGGTCAGCGGGGCTGCTTGCTATCGCAATTCTTGCTGCATCCTCGAGGCGGCACTCTTTAAGTCCCAGCAGTGTTGGACCGTTTCCGCCCTACACTCTTATAGTGCTATTATTCCACTTTCAACAACCTATGGAATCCTGGGGTTTGTGGTTAAGGGAGGGGCCTTTAGAATTCTTAGCCAGAATGTTCTTGGGCCTCGGTCAACTGTGTCTGTCTTGAATAGGCCAGCTGCTACAGAGACGAGGCCTAACAGCAAGGAGGAGGGCAGTGTATTCCCTCAGGAACCCAACCTCTGCATGTGAATAACTCTGAATGCAGATTGGATTGGGGAATATGGGGGAAAGCTACAGATACTGGACAGGACCGTTCGGGGAATTAGAGACACAGGATCTCAAATCTTTCTAACAGGGCTTACCTATGAGCAAATAAAATCCCTGGCAATGCTGGGTATATATGCTAGTAGCACTGTAAGAGTGTAGTGCAGAAATGGCCTTGGTTTGGGTTTCCCCCCTACTTGCCCCTAAGGGGGGAGAGCAGGGCTGGGGGGTCTGAGTGTTGGGGGCCAGAGACCCCCCCAAACAGTGGCCAGTTCCTGCTTTCGCCGCTAGGGGGCGCCAGGAGAGCTGTCTTGGCCGGGCTTCTGTATTCCGGGCACGAGAGCTGAGCTTTCCTTGCCTGCAGTTTCTCTCGGCTGCCTTTCCATGCCAAGCTCTTGGGGGCGGGGGGGGGGGCTGGAAGGAAGCAGGAGAAAAGGGGGAGGAGAGGGAGGGAGGGGGGCCAGCTTTGTCCTGGGCTGCTCCCTGCTTTCTTCCTCCCTCCCTATGTCGGGATCATCGCGCTTCCTTCCGCACTTCCCCTTTTTTGCAACGCCGTTTTTGCAAAGCCACGCTATGCAGGCTTCTGGCTTTCTCGGTGATCGATAGAGACAGCGAGATCATAAAATATCTCGGGTCTCAGAACGCAAAGCCGGTCGGCTGTGCGCCTCGCCTCATTCACCAAATTTTTCGGTGGGGTGGGGGTACAGGTAGGCATCCAGACGTTGCGGTGTCTTCCCTGGCCCCCCGTTTCTTCATCCAACTCCCCCCCCCAGCCGCCTCCCCTATGGGAAAGCTCCCCAGAGGTTTGGACTCTATCGCCCATCGTCCCCCGTCCTAGCCGGAAAGCGCCTGAGGTTTGGGCTCAGACCGCCCCGGAGAAACCTCTTTGTCTGCAAGCACCGACACGTGTCTGCCTGCGCGGGTGGGAGGGGAGGATTTCCCCATTCATGGCATCTGGAGTTACAACGATCATTCACATCTTTTCGGGTCGGGAGGAGAAGGAGGAAGGCGGGCAGAGCCCCCGTTTCATGATTCTGCAGCTAGAGAGGAAGATGGCCAGAGGATTTTAAAGCTGAACATCCGCACAGCATCCGAGAGATCTTTCTCTCCCCGCTCCAACCTCTCCCAGGAGGGCTGATTTATTATTAGGAACCGGGATGGGGTTTGGGGCTCTCCAGAAAATGGCACAAAATTGACACAGTAGGGCTCATTGTGGGTGCGATTTTACAGAATTGTATAGAATCTGGAATTTTGTGGATGCGATTTTACAGAATTTTATAGAATCTGGAATTCGGGATGCCACATGCATTGTTTGGGGGTGCGAGGTATATTACGGAACCTGTAATTGGGAACGCAAGAAATTATTTGGGGAGGCAAGATACAGTATAGAAACTGCAATTGGGGTGCCAGATACATTATTTGGCGGGTGCAAGATGCATCATAGAATCTGCAATTAGGGGTGCATTGCATCCTTTTAAAGGGAAGGAGGGAGGAGGGAGAATGATAATTCCAGCCCATCCAAGTGGGACAGGTATATCTTCCTTGCTCACCCTCCCCATAACTGAGATTTATTTTTGACCCAAAAAGTGGTTTGTGGTTCCCTCTGCTGGCTCTTTGTTGCCACTGTAGACAACCTTCCCTTTATTTAAATGTTGAGTGCCCCTCTTCCTCTCCTCCTCATGGCCCGCAATCTTCTTTGCTGGCAGGAAAAGGAAAGGAGGAAAAAAAAAACGACGTTGGCAAAAGCATTAAACTTACACAACCTCTCCCGGTATCTGTCAAATTCGGATCTGATGAGACTTTATTGGAAGGACAACTTGGCTCCACCGTGCCAAGTCCTTCAGGTGGAACGTTAATTTGGTTATAGCGAAATAATGGGAAGAATTAGATTAAGGAGGGACAGTGGAGACAATGGGCGAGGAACTTTCCATGAGCCCACTAGGAAATCGGAGGTGCTATTCCAAGAAAGATGTCTAAGGAATGTACGAGCGGTTGGATCTGATCTAGAAAGTCCTGTTTTCCACCCAGAGAACCCTCGATCCCACAAATTTTCCTGCTAGCAATTCGTATTCTCTCTAACCTCCCCACTTTTAATACCAAATTTAGCGACAAGCGCCCACAGAAGTGCAGCTGAAACAGGCCCAGCAAAAATGGGGGGGACGTATCGCCGCGCTCGGAGGGAGAGCTAGAATCCTGACGTTTGCTGAATTTGGGGGGGGGGCTTAAGATCTTGGGGGACGATTCTTGTCGTGTGCCTTCAAGTCTTGCAAATATATCATGTGGTTTTCTTGGCAAGATTTGTTCAGAGACCGTTTGCCTTTGCCTGCCTTTTTTAAAAATTGTGATTACAGAATTATTGCAGAAATTAGTACCAAAGTTACAGGATTGCGTGCCAATAAGAAGTTAAAGTTATCTGTAAGAGACTTCCAAACTCGAAAGAATAAATCTAGTACTGAGCTGTGTATAAACAAAAGAGTCATGCCATCGAAGCTTATACTTGTATTAGATACAAATGATACGTTTGCAATAGTATTACTATGCTGTTTCCTAAAAATCTCTTACTTACATAAGATCCCATATAGCACTAAGCGAATTCTCTCCTATAAACTTATTTGTCTTGACATCCTCAAGTATTTATGAGAATTATATAAAACCAAAGTTTGTGGTGACATCTTTCCTTTGGTCAAAAATACCTCATTTATTTTCTATTTTCTTACTGTCATAGCCACATTATGCTTTTCGTTCTTTAAAAGACGTTGCAAATGGTTCTCTACCTAAATGGTCAACTAAACATTCCCACTGTTTTCTGAAGTTAGTTATAGATTTGTCTTTTAGAAATATTGTTAATTTATCAGTTCCTGTCACTTCATACATCCCCACCTTTGCCTTCTTCCTTTGAGGCTGAGAGAGTATGACTCGCCCAAAGTCACCCAATGGGTTTCCATGGCTGAGCGGGGATTCAAACCCCGGTCTCCAGAGTCTTGGTCTGGCATTCAAACCACTACACGACACTGTCTCTGTTGGTTCTCACTTGGAAAAGAAAAACAATGGAAAGGGAGTGAAGCGAAATATCTTCTTTGGGCTTTGGCCTACCTCACAGGGCTGTTGTGAGAAAGCGGTGAGAAAGACAAAAGTTTATCCTGTCTTGCATTTGTTGGAGGAAAGGCAAGATGTAAATGCAGCAAACAGACAAAGAAATAAGTACCGTATTTGCCGACTCAATTTTTTCCCCCAAAAAATTGGTGTTTGGTTATAAACGGGTGCGTCTTATATGCCAGCAAATACGGGTAAGCTTATAACATAGGTAAGCTTATAATAACAGCTAGTGAGGAAGGGACTCTAATGATATTCTTTGTGCCTTTTTTTTTGAAAACAGTCTATGTTTTTCAATAGTTTTAAATTGAATTCTTGTTCTAATAATGATAAATTGATTAATCATGTTTCCTATTAAGACATATTGTGTTTTCGCTGTATCTGTTTCCAATCAGACGGTGAGCTATCTTGTGCCCCAGTCCTGCAAGAACGGTAAAATATAAATGAGCCAATAAAATGTCCCTGCCGGAAGGCAAAGCTGTCTGGCAGGAACCTTCAATAAGAACATTTCAGTGAGGAGGTGAAGATCTCGGCCATTTCCGCACGGGACGGTTATAGTGCTATTATTCCGCTTTCAACATCCTAGGATTTGCAGCATCCTGGGATTTGCAGCATCCTGGGATTTGCAACATCCTGGGATTTGCAACATCCTGGGATTTGCAGTTTAGCTCCTCCCTAAACTGCAAACCCCAGGATTCCATAGGATGTTGAAAGTGGCATCATCGCACTATAACAGTTTAGTGCAGAAACGGTCTAAGTGTTAAGTTAGGTAGTTAGTCGGTGTTTGCTTAGTAAGTGTGGTGTTTATAATTATGTCTTTTTGTGTGTGTTTTATTCTTCCATGTGTGTTGCTATATATATACACTCTAAAAGTGCCATTGCATAAAAATGTTATAGAAAAGAAAATGCTGACATAACTCCAGAACTTGTACCCAATAGTCACATTTTTGTGGTGTGGACCAAGAAGGAAAAGCAATGCTCCTCCGGCTCCATTAAGCAAAGAGACGGTGGCTGGCCTGAGGCCAGGACGTTGGTTTTTGGCTGAGCCGGTCCTTCTCAGACTCGGCCAGGAGTTCCTCTGAGAACTGGGATTCACGGAGTTGCTTCCGCACTCCATTGTTCAGCAACAGAGCGTGGGAAGTTAGCCCCGAATATTGGGCCCCAGCGTGCCATGGATGAACGGCTGCCCTTTCCGCCCTACACTGTTATAGTGCTATGATTCCACTTCCAACCTCCTGTGGAATTCTGGGGTTTGTAGTTTATTGAAGCCCAAGAGCTCTCTGGCTGAGAATCCTAAAGGTCCCTCCCTTTAACTGCAAACCCCATAGGATGTTGAAAGGGGAATCATAGCACGATAACAGTGCGGTGCGGAAAGGCCCTGAATCTCCATGCAGTTCGAAGGAGTTAGTTTCCGTTTTCTCTTTCTTTGAGCCAGCAGAAAACAACCTCACTCCGTCCGCTACGTGACAATCCTCGAGATCAGGGCTTTCCAAACGGTGTGCCGTGAGACGTTCGTGTGTCGCCTGAAGCGTGTCGGGGTGTCGCCTACAATCTTGGCAACGCATGTTATTATTTATAAATCATATGTTTTTAAAAATATATGGAAGGTTTTCGTGAGATACGTTGTGTCCCGGTATATTTCGTTATTACAATTTATGTACGCGTCTCTATCTCTTATCAGGGGTCAGTTTAACCTCCAGTTTGCTAGTAAAACTGAATTACTGTGTCGCGAAATGATGCGTGGCTAAAAAAGTGTGTCCACAACATGAAAAGTTTGGAAAGCTCTGCTTTAGATACTGAAAGATGGGTATATGCCGTCATCTCCCCATTTTCTCCAGGGTTAAAAAAAAAACCCACAGGAAGAGTTCTGGTCACTTCATGGAAAGATGTCAGGTCACACACTTCTCAAACTATCTGATGTGGGAGGTAAGTTACATTGATGGGACCGGCAAGACATGCTGTGGAATGCCACAATATTTTCGCCCACTGGATCCAATTCTTTCTTTCCCAGGAACTTGCCAGAGACTAATGGCACAGGAGTCCGCACCAGTCCACTTTGAGTGGAACTGGTGTGAAAGATAGAACCGGTTTGTTTTCTTGTTGCTGGAAAGGAAACCCCTTCCGCACTACACTGTTATAACGCTATTATTCCACTTTCAACCTCCCATGGAATCCTGGGGTTTGCAGTTTAGGGAGGGGCATTGAGAATTCTCAGCCAGAGGGCTCTTTGGCCTCAGGAATCTACAAACCCCAGAATTGCACAGGAGGCTGAAAGTGGAATCATAGCGCTATAACAGTGTAGTGCGGAAAGGGCCACAGATTCAAATCGCAAGAAAAGAGATTCCAACTAAACATCGGGAAGAACTTCTTTACTGTTAAGAAACTGTCCAACAGAGGAAAAGGGTGCATCGGAAGGCGGTGATCTCTGCAGATCTTTCAACAGAGGTTGGATAGTTTTTTTGTACATTAATTGGTCTATTCCTGCCTATTTAATTGGTATATTTCTTGCATGGGAGGGGGTTGGAATAACAGGTACCTTCCAATTCGAAGATTCTGCATCTATGAAAAATAAAACCCCGCCTTCAGGATAGCGCGCAAAGGCAGCGCGATAAGTTGCGCGATCCTACACCCCCAAGCTGGGCACCGCGGGTGTGAATTCGCAGTCGCGCATGCGCACCCGAACCCCTTGCTTTTTCTACGAAAGGGAAAGCGGATGCTCTTCCGCACTTTGGCGACTCCGCCCCCGTCCCTTCTCCTCGCGCGGTGATTGGACGGGAGCGGCTGTCCATCCCGGCTCCGGCGCCCGCCCACTGGCGTCTACACTTTCCTGACTCGCTATGGCGCAATCGGGGCGAGAGCTTCCTAGATCGTGGTAAGAAAATGGTGCAAACACACCTTGTTTGCAATGTTTGTTGGTATTAAAACGGGAAAGGGGGTTTAGATAAGCAAAACGAGTGGTCTCTGCGCCCCTATTGCACCCCCCAGAAGGGTCGGTTCTCCTTTTCTGCCCCCTCCCAGCACCGATTTTGGGATCCTGGACCACTTGGTGTCCCCCCCCCCCCGAGCTTTGCAACGTAAACACATTTCCTGGGGACGGAAAAATTGAATTGGCTGCGGTTTTCCCACTGGCGAAGACATAGGAGGAGGGAATTGCTGGTTATCCAGCTCTTTTGTACTCTATCTCCCATCATCCTCCACCCTTGGCCGATGGGAACTGTGGTGGAAAACATCTGGAGGAGGAACAGTCCCCTCTGCTAGTAAGTGAGGCCATTTCTGCACTGTTCTGTTGTAGTGCTATTATTCCACTTTCAACCTCCTATGGAAATCCTGGCGTTTGCAGTTTGGGGAGGGGCATTGAGACATCTCAGCCTGAGAGCTCTTGGGCCCCAGGAAACTACAAATCCCAGAATTCCACAGGAGGTTGAAAGTGGAATAATGCCACTATAACAGGGTACTGTAGAAATGGCCTAAGTCTGGCCACTGAAACCATACAGAAACAGTTATTTTCCCCTTTAGAAATGCTCTTCAAATTTGCTTTTTAAATTGGGTCCTGAATTCTGAATTAAATAGAGCATTTAGTCGGGTTAGATCAGTGGTTCTCATTCGTTCATCCTCCAGGTGTTTTGGTCTTCAGAAGCTCCAGCCAGCTTGGTCAGGGATGCTGGGGGTTGAAGTCCAAAACATCTGGAAAACCGAAGGCAGAGAATCACTGGTTTAAAATAATAGAATCATAGGCCATTCCTCCATTATGCTGTTATAGTGCTGTTGTTCCACTTTGAACTTCCTGTAGAATTCTGGGGTTTGTAGTTTCCTGGTGCCAAAGAGCTCTCCGGCTGAGAAGTCTAAAGGCCCCTCCCTAAACCGCAAATCCCAGGATGGAGAATGGAGCAAGCCTTTTTTCTGCTCCTCTAGAGCCTAGGACATGGAACAATGGCTTCAAACTTCAGGAAAAGAGATTCCGTCTAAGTCTTAGGAAGAACCTCTTGATAATAAGATCAGTTCCACAGTGCAATATGCTGTCTGGGAGTGTGGTGGAGTCTCCGTCTTCGGAGATTTTAAACAAAGGCTAGATGGCCATCTGTTAGGACTGCTTTGATGTGTGTTCCTGCATGGCAGAGCCGGGTTGGACTCGATGGCCCTTGGGGGTCTTTTTCCAGCTGTACGATTCTATGCTTACATACCATCTTTCATAAGGAATTAGAACCAATAGGTGAAGAATTCAGGAAGTAACTCGTTATAAGTTTGTATGTCTTTTTTTCTTCTATCCTGCAAGAGTGTAGTAGAATATAGAACGTAGTAAAATGTATTTTTATCCATGCAAGGCAAGATCTGTTGGGATATTTTATGCGTGCAAGGTAAGATTTTATGTGTGTAAGATCTGCTGGGATATTCTGGGTATGGGTGTGGGTTTTGTGTTTTTTGTCCTTAATATTTTTTTCCTTCTTTTCTCCCCCACTTCTATTTCTGTTGATGTCCAACTGACATCAAGGTTGTGTGTGTTAAGATAGTGTGTGTGTGTGTGTGTTAAGATAGTATATTATGTTTGTATAGGTGTGCTTTATGTTAATTTATTTTTAGATGTATTAAATTAATGAAGAATATTTAAAAAAAATGTACATCCCATCTTTCTCCCAATATGGGACCCAAAGAGCCTTACAACATAAATGCAGCATGCATACTTCTGTTATCGTTAAATCAGCTGGTGGGGGATTTAATGGTCGGGTGTATAGGGGAGTATAACCTTAAAACACCATCGTCTTCTGCCCTTCCCTTTCAGGCTGCCAGAGCAGACAGTATGGCTGAATGCGGGCATTCCGATGCCACTTCTGGGTTTGGGTACCTTCCGCCTGCGAGGAGAGGAGGCAGTGCGTCTCAGCCTGGATGCCGCTTTGGAGAACGGCTACCGTCTGGTGGACACGGCGGCCGTCTACGGCAACGAGGCCACCATAGGCCGAGCACTCGGTGAGCTGCTGCCCCGCCACGGCCTCACCCGGGCAGATATCTTTCTTACAAGCAAGCTGAGCCCGAGGGACCACGGGGAGGAACTGGCCGAAGCTGCCTGTCTCCGGAGCTTGAGGGAACTGGGCTGTGACTATCTGGACCTCTATCTTATCCATTGGCCGGGCACTCAAGGCCGGCCTCAGGAAGACGCAGGGAACAGAGAGCGAAGATGGCAGAGCTGGAGAGCCTTGGAGAAGCTGCACCAATCCGGGAAACTCCAGGCTATCGGGGTCTCCAATTACACCATCCGGCACCTCGAGGAATTGCTAGCAGAGTGCCGCGTGCCTCCAGCCGTTCTCCAAGTTGAGTTCCACCCGGAACTGGCTCAGTCGCCGCTGCTGGACTTCTGTCGCCAAAAGGGCATCCATCTGCAGGCATATTCTTCCCTGGGGGCGGGACACCTTGTGGGGCGGCCGGAGGCGGTGCGGGTTGCCACCCGCCGAGGGCGCACGCCCGCTCAGGTCTTGTTGCGCTGGGCTCTGCAGCAAGGCGTGAGCGTGATCCCCAAGTCGGCCTCCCCGAGCCACGTGGCTGAAAACGGTCAGCTCTGGACTTGGGAGTTAAGCCAGACGGATATGGAGGAACTGAGCACCATGGATTGTGGGAAGCACTATTGCTGGGATCCCAGCAGTGTGGCTTAGCAGCATGTGGGAGACTTGGAAGTTTTTGGGGGAGGAAAAATAGCACGCATATACAAATGGGGGGAGAACTTAGTTCGGAAAGAAATATCCACCTAGGTCGAAAATCCAGCCATTCCTCCAAATTTGAAACTTGTCTTTTTCAAATCGCTGCTTCCTAAACCAGCGATGCTTAACCTGGGATTCGGGGACCCCTGGGGGTCCACGGAGCCCTTGCAGATGGGCCGTGAAGCCCTGCTGCTGGATAACCAACAGCTGTGGCAGCAAAAGGGACTTGGCCGTGGTCATCCAGTGTCTAAGCGAGAATTTGAATCCTAGTCTCCGGGAGCCACAAAGAAATAAATAAATACTTGAATATTTAAATACATATTTGGATATTTACATGTAAATGGAAGTATTTAAATTTTGAGCTAGATTTTTGGGGGTATCTGACAACAAATTATATTTACAGGGGGTCTCTGGTAAAGAAAAGGTTAAGAACCGCTCTCCTAAACAGATTTAAATTGGAGGGAAAAAAAAACAGGCTGCAGATGAGAAAACTCAGATTTTGCTGTCCTCTACACAGTCTACTAGGACACAGAAAATGAGCCACAGGAAGGGTTGGAAATCATGCAGCCCTCCAAATATTGCTAACTCCCAGCAGCACAAGCCAACACAACCAACGGCAAGGATCTGCCGTTCCGTAACATCTGGAGGGCCGCTTGATTTCAACCTTTTGCACTGGGGTGGCAACAACAGCATTTTGTGAATTTGAGGTTTTTGTATATTGGCCATTCCTGCACTACACTATTATAGTGCTCTTATTCCATTTTCAACATCCTATGGAATCCTGGGGGTTGTAGTTCAGGGAGGGGCATTAAGAATTCTCAGCCAGAGACCTCTTGGGTGTCAGTAAACTACAAACCCCAGAATTCCACAGGATGTTGAAAGTGGAATAATAGCGCTATAACGATGTAGTGTGGAAACGGCTATTCTTTTTGAATACAGCCAAAGCCTCTTTGTTGCCTCTTCTGGAGGACACCACATGCCAAGAAGGTTGCTGATCAGCTGCACCCAGCTGCCAGAGTCAAAGGAGTCATATTGGACAGTGACCTTCCCAAGGAACCGAAGTAACAATATTTAACTTTAATTAAAAGTTCATACAAATTTCTCCATAGGAAAAAGAACAAAAAACACCTAATAATTCAGGACTTTTACAACAAAACTTAATACAGCATGGGCTTTTTTTTCTTGTAGAAAGATACTCTTGAGAAAAGGAAGGGCACAGTTCTTCCCAAAAGATGACTAAAGCTCTTATACATCATATGATATAGTGTGAGGCAGCCTTTTGTCAACCCGGTGCCCTCCAGAGATGTTGGGACTAAACAACACACCAGGGAGGCACCAAGTTAGTGTGAAATCTAGGGAAAAAAACATTTTCAGGGGAGCAAGTACAGATGTGCTGTGGAATCCGGGATCCTGCCATCCTGAATTCCTTGGAACACTTCAGAGAAAATGTGCCACTTTGACCCTATAGATTTATCCTCCTGGTGTAACAGACAGCAGCAAAAAACACAGTCATGAAGGACTTGTAGGGGTGCCATTCCCTGGGGAACTTCGGCGCCACCAAGACTGCAGAGTTGCCTTCCAGCCTGACGTTGGGTGCATTTGGGAGGCCATCCCCGCGCTCTTAGGACGCGGCAACTTCTGAGAAAGAGAGGAAAATGCATTATTTATTTCTCTGAAGCACTGTCTGTTGCCTTTCGATGCATTCCGAAGTAATGGACAGTGGAGGAAAACATTTAAAATACTGAATAAAAACATTTAAGAACAGGCTACAGCCACTCTTTGGAAACAGTTATACAGTCTGCCCTCCACATTTGCTAGTGGTGGGGTGCAGGACCTTTTGAAAAGTGGAAAAATCACAAATACCAAAATGTGTGTGGTGCTGAGAAATTGAGCTTGCGAGCCTTCCTGAGCTGGCTGGTGGAGGAGAAAGAGGACTAGAGGCAGCTTTTTAAATGGCTGCACAGGCTGATCAGAGCCACCACGGAGGAAATTTCCCCTAGAAAAATGATTCTGTCATTTTATATAAGGGACGCCATTTTACTAGACCATTGTACACAATGGGGACTTGAGCATACACAAATTTTAGTATGCATGCAGGTTCTGGAACCAACCCTAGCGGATACCAAAGGCCTCCTTTATTATGCCTTAATCTTGTGGATCTAATTCCCTGTTTATCTGCCATGATTTAAATAAATCTTTAAATTACTCACACGGTGAACAGCCTCAGGGTATTTCCAGTTACACGTCACCCCCACCACCACAGCAAACATTGTAAATGCAATACAGCAATGGTCATTAGCAAGCACCCTTGGTGATTATAGTGGATGAACTGAATGGGCTTTACAATCAACTATGTGTGCTTTATTTCTTCCCAGTAATAGGCAAGCATTCAAAAAAAAGCACATCACAAATCCACCTTTCTGGAAAAAGCATGCCTGGGTTTCTCCTGATCTCACCTGCAGCGCACCATGGAATTCGTCGCTCATCCTGCGCAGCTCCCGTCCGTACCGCTGCGCAGCCCACAAGATGGGAGGGGCGGAGCGAGAGCGTGCCCGGAAAGTGCCCACCTCATCTGGGGCCTCTGGGTCTGGCACGGGGGGGTCTGATCCTATTCGGCGTCTCAGCTCTGGTGGGGGAGAGGGGAGAACGTGAACAAAAGTTTTTACAGGAGTTTACAGAAGTTAAAGCATGCTTACGGAGAGGCAACCTTCCCCTGACATTAGCTGATGTGAAGTTCTTTCTGACACAGAACTGGTTGCCCTTTAGATGCATCAACCATGTACAACAGCCGGGGATGATGGGGATTTCAGTCCAACGTATCTGAAGGACACTAGGTTAAGGGAGGTTGGGATAGAGACGTACACGTGGATGGGGCAGACTTATCCCGAAGCATACTAGATAATCAGCATATTGCAGTCTTCCTGTCGTGGAAATAGAAGGTTGTGAATTCTTTTTCTTTTTTTCAATTTTATTTTTTGTAACAACAACACATGGACAACAAAAACCAACCAAATAACAACAGAATTTATAACAACAAAACAAATACAACACAAAAACTCAATCATTCGAATGGTTACAACGCTTTCTAAAATAACAAAAACAAAGGAAGACATAGTCTCCTTGCAACTTCCTTTTACCTATTACATGGATTTCTATAATTCAAGATTAAGCAAACTCCTATTTTTGTCAAATCCCCCACTCCTAACCTCCTGTGGTCTGATATGCCCTTTTTCCTATCCTAACACAAGTGATTTGCCTTTGCAAAGTTATAGACTGTAAGCAGTTTCCATCGTTATTATATATAATAATCTCATCCAGAAATGGTAAGAATACTATAGAATCTCATATCTTTTCTCTTGCGTATTCCACCTCTCCTTCATGCAATTGGTGCCCATTCTTCTTTTAAGAAGGCTGTGAATTCCCACAAGCTCCATGGAGTGAAGACAGTGTGACAAAGGCTGTGACACAGGCCATTTCCACATTAGACTGTTACAGTGCTATTATTCCACTTTCAACATCCTATGGAATCCTGGGGTTTGCAGTTTCGGGAGGGGCCTTTGACTGCAAACTCCAGAATTCCATAAGATGTTGAAAGTGGAATAATAGCACTATAACAGTCCAGTGTGGACATGGCCACCGTGGACTAACTTTAGGGAGATTTACAGAACATGTTTGCTTACTTGGAAGTACGTTTCAATACACTGAGAATGAAAACCCCCATATCAGTATATAGGTTTACAACTGTTCAGTTCAAGGAGGACTCACTGAACAAAATGGGGCTTGTTTCAGCGTACCTTTCTATAGGATTGCATAAGCATCAGAATGATAAGATATACATTTTGTTAAAAAATATAAATACATAACCCCGTTAAGTCACCCAAAGGTGGCCGTTTTCTCCTTTACATGGTTAGAAAAAAGTTATACGGCAATAATTCTTAAGTTTTTTCTTTATCATGAACCCCCTTTAATATCTTTTGTTGTCATGGACCACTACAACTTAACTCAAGATTTAAAATCCTAAAGTGCTACGAAGGTGGCTTCTGGGTGCATGCATGGTACCCAAAAATGTCACATGCTTTCAACCAACCACTAGGTGTCATTCACTTGCACGTTCTCACTATGTGCAGAAGTAGCAAGTACTGAGTACATTTTTTTGTTATTCAACAGTTTCTTTTCGTAACTTGTGAATGGTTTGAGATATGGTAATAAAACCTTGTACAAATGATGTCTGTCGCCAGCAAAAGACTCCTGCTCTTTTGAGATTAATGTATGTATGTATAAAAGTATATCTGTCACTTGTCTTTCTTCCATTCAGCCATTCATTCATTCATTCTTTCGTTCATTCACTCTTTCTATTTTAACTGTAAAAGCTCTTAACATTTCTTCAAGCCTTCATAGAAGAATGTTGCGTCCCCTGAGCGATCCAGAGACCACAGGTAAAGAAATGCTATTATAGGGGACGATCCTTTCTGAACTGTATCACCTCAGATGGCAAGCAGGAAAAAAAATCACAATTTTGAATGCAATCTTTTAAGAAAGAATGTTGCTTCCAAGAACGGCAAAAACAATACCGACATTTCCGAGTTTTGATCCAAACAGACCCTTGCACTAAACAGTTGCTTAGAGCATATTCTTCATTTTAAGCAAGCGTCGCTCGGATGGAGTTGGTTGACCCTGTGGTTCTGCTATAACATAAAGTAGGTGCGGAAGCCCCACCTGGATTTTCGCCGCTAGCCGGGCTGCCGGGCACCTTGGCTTCTCCTGCGGGTCCCGGAGAGATCAGCTTGGACTCCTGGGGTTCCTTCTCGGCTGTCGGAAAAGCGTCATCATGATACTCGTCAATCTGGAACATTGTCAGGGGGCTGGCATGGCCCCCGCCCCGTAACCCACGGCTCTGCAGGGGTATGCAGGGTTGTTGGCTTGGCTGCAGAGGAGAAGGAAGTACAAACAAACTCAAAACAAGAGGCTGTCGCAGAGCTACAGGAGTGACTAAGCGGAATGGCCATGAACCAGGAAGTCTGATTCAAATTTCGCTCCAGTTGCAAACTTGTCAGGGCAGAAACTTCTCCAGCTGGGCAGGGAGAATACTTTTCTAGCCAGCACTGTTAGTGAGGATTCCTGAGATACCTCTACAATATTACCGTGATACAGGAGGAAAAAAAAAAAAACGCCTTTCGATGCCCCGTGATGTGATGACTCACGCTTTCAACACTTCCAAATTAAGGACAAGTCACATTCATTACATTAATTCAATTAATTACATTAATTCAACAGGGTTTCCACTCTTCCAACAGTTCTTCTTGCCTATAGAAGCTCCCCTGGGACCACTCGCGTGCACATGCTGCTTGCAAAGTGAGCCAAGAGGGGGGGAAAAGGCACCAAGCCGGCTGAGAGACTTTGTAAGCAACATCCACACGGTCGGCCAGTCCCAAGCGAGCCTCCGTAAGTCCATCGTGCTCCCTACATTACACGGCTTCTCCTTTTCAACCAGTTGTGCTTTCTGACAGGTCCCTAACCTGTAAGATAAGCAGGGGAGCCTGTATTTTTACCTAAGGCTAGCCCAACTGGATCGGACCAATCATCGATCAAATCCAGAATGTGGAAACAGTCTGGCGATTGTTTTTTTCCACAGAATCTTCCAGCCGGCTTTTTCCAAGGTCTGATCTACTCTAGCATCTTCTTTTCCCCAGCTACCAAAGGAGAAGGACACAGCTTCTGCTTACGGAGGCTCAACCCAACTCCCACCTGGTTATCCTCCCTAAATTTGCCCAAACCCCTTTCCGCACTACATTGCTATAGTGCTATCATTCCACTTTCAACGTCCTATGGAATCCTGGGGTTTGCAGTTTAGGGAGGAGCATTTAGGATTCTCAGCCAGAGAACTCTTTGGCCTCAGTAAACTCCAAACTCCAGAATTCCACAGGATGCTGAAAGTGGAATCATAGCGCTATAACAGTGTAGTGCGGAAAGGCCCTAAAAAGCTACTGTGGTTTAGCATGTTAGTTGCATCTGGCGCAAAGAAAACTTCCTTGCCTTGTCTGTCGGCCCTGCAGGTATTGCAATTCCCATTCCACTTGAGGACATCCTCCTTGCCCCAAAGACTCGAGAGGAAAGAATAGGGGTTGAAGGGGGAGATTACTTCGAAAAGGCAGACCCTTTTCTTTATCACAGCATTGTCCTTACCCTCTGTACCACCAAGCCAACCCCTGTCATCCCTCGCCTGTCCGACAGCCTCCCGCTTTTGCCTCCACCCTTCGCCTACAAATCCCAAGCCCCCAGCCCTTCTCCCCACACCCTGCCCCACATTCCAGAGCTTCATCTTTCCTCCCAGTTCTCCCACCATTCCTGCAAGCCCTGCTTCCCTGGCGCCATAATAACAGGGGACATTTCTGCACTACACTCTTATAGCGCGATTATTCCACTTTCAACCTCCTATGGAATCCTGGGGTTTGCAGTTTACGGAGGGGCCGAATGGCCCCTCCCTAAACTGCAAACCCCAGGATTCCATAGGAGGTTGAAAGTGGAATAATCGCGCTATAAGAGTGTAGTGCAGAAATGGCCATAATGGGGGCTTCCCATGGGCCTTTCCACCCTACACTGTTACAGTGCTATTATTCCACTTTCAGCCTCCTATGCAATCCTGGGGTTTGCAGTTTAGGGAGGGTCCTTTAGGAGTCTCAGCCAGAGAGCAAACTACAAACCCCAGAATTCCACAGGAGGTTGGAAGTGGAATCACAGCGCTATAACAGTGCAGTGTGGACATGGTCCTAAGCCAAGCCCTTTCACCCCTCCCCTGTCTGACAGCCCCTCACCTTTGCCTCCACCCTTGGCATACAAACCCCCAGCCCTTCTCCCCATCCCCTGCCCTACATTCCAGAGCTTGATCCTTCCTCCCGGGTCTCCCAGCATTCCTCCAGGCCCTGATTCCCTGGCCCCATAATAATAAGTTGGGGGCTTTCTATAGCTCTAGGGTCACTGCCACACTACACTGTTATAGTGGCATTACTCCACTTTCAACCTCCTATGGCATCCTGGGATTTGCAGTTTAGGGAGTGGCATTAAGAATTCCCAGCTAGGGAGCTCTTGGGCCTCCGTAAACTGCAAACCCCAGAATCCCCCAGGATGTTGAAAGTGGAATCACAGCGCTATAACACCGCTGTGCGGAAAGGGCCTAGGTTTTTTTTCTCATTCTCTCCTAATCTTAAGCCATTGTTTCCTCCTTTGGCTGCCTCCCTGCCTGACGCATCCTCTCCCTTGCCCCTTCCTTGCTGTCCAAGGTGAGCATCTCAACCCCTCCTTTCCAAGATTATTGCACGTTTCCCCCCATTTTGCAAACCAGCCCGCCCCCACCCGCCTGACCCCCGATCCCCATCACCTGGGGGGCTCCCTCGGGGGCTCCTCTCCGCAGATTCCTGTTTACAGCCCGCAAAGTCCCAGCCGCGGTCGCCTCGGCAATGGAGAACTGCCACCTCCCGCGACCAATTAAGTGTGGCAACGTCACGGGGCGGGGGCAGAGCACGGCCCTGGATTGGCTCCTCCCATCTTCGTTGCTCCCCCCCCCCAATGTTGCAACCTTTTCTATCTTTTCCCACGTTCAGTTGCAGGAGGCTGGAAATGCTCCCGGTGTACACGTGCCTATTCAGCGGACCCTCCCAATAGACTGTCTCTGCAGAGCTTTCTCCAATGCACAGAATCATAGAATCCTCATCTATTTCCTCCAATGCATAGAATCATAAAATCATCTATTTTCTCCAATGCACAGAATGGTAGAATCCTCATCTATTTCCTCCAATGCATAGAATCATAAAATCATCTATTTTCTCCAATGTACAGAATCGTAGAATCCTCATCTATTTTCTCCAATGCACAGAATCGTAGAATCCTCATCTACTTCCTCCAATGGACAGAATCATAGAATCACAATCTATTTTCTCCAATGCACAGAATCATAGAATCCTCATCTATTTCCTCCAATGCATAGAATCATAAAATCATCTATTTTCTCCAATGTACAGAATCGTAGAATCCTCATCTATTTTCTCCAATGCACAGAATTGTAGAATCCTCATCTATTTCCTCCAATGCATAGAATCATAAAATCATCTATTTTCTCCAATGCACAGAATCGTAGAATCCTCATCTACTTCCTCTAATGGACAGAATCATAGAATCACAATCTATTTTCTCCAATGCACAGAATCATAGAATCCTCATCTATTTCCTCCAATGCATAGAATCATAAAATCATCTATTTTCTCCAATGCATAAAATCATAGAATCACAATCTATTTTCTCCAATGCACAGAATCATAGAATCACAATCTATATTCTCCAGTGCACAGAATCATAGAATCCTCATCTATTTTCTCCAGTGCACAGAATCACAATCTATTTTCTCCAATGCATAGAATCATAGAATCACAATCTATTTTCTCCAATGCATAGAACGGTTACAGAAGTCAGAGACAGAGACCCACGGATTAAGGAAAAGCGTTTATTGTCGCCGGCACAATGTCAATCACAATCTATTTTCTCCAATGCAAAGAATCACAATCTATTTTCTCCAATGCAGGGAATCATAGAATCACAATCTATTTTCTCCAATGCAGAGAATCATAGAATCACAATTTATTTTCTCCAATGCATAAAATCATAGAATCACAATCTATTTTCTCTAATGCACAGAATCATAGAATCACAGTCTATTTTCTCCAATGCAGAGAATCATAAAATCGCAATTTATTTTCTCCAATGCACAGAACCATAGAATCACAATCTATTTTCTCCAGTGCATAAAATTATAGAATCACAATCTATTTTCTCCAATACACAGAATCATAGAATCATAATCTATTTTCTCCAGTGCATAGAATCACAGATTCATCATCTATGTTTTCCAATGCATAGAATCATAGAATCCTCATTATGATCTCAGGAAGAAATGCAATAAAATTATAAACAGATAAAAGAAAAAACATTTTAAACATTCAAATCATTAATTCATATGTGCATCGTTAATAATACAAAACTAATCATAGAATTATAGATCTGGAAGAGACTACGAGAAAGACTCCAACCCCTTTCTGCCGTGCAGGAATATACAATAAAAGCATTGCTGACAGACGGCCATCCGGCCTCTGTTTAAAAACCTCCAAAAAAGCAGCATATTCCATGGCTGAACTCTTACCATCAGGAAGTTCTTCCCGAGTTTCAGGTGGAATCTCCTTTCCTGCAGCTTGAATCCATTGCTCCTTGTCCTAGTCTCTGGAGCAGCAGGAAACAAGCTTGCTCCATCCTCAACATGACATCTCCTCAAATATTTAAACATGGCTATCATGTCACCTTTCAACCTTCTCTTTTCCAAGCTACACGCACCCGGCTCCCTAAGCCTTTCTTCATAGAGCATGGTTTCCAGGCCTTCTACTCCTCTGGCGTATTGAACCCACAAATATATAACATGTGTGTTTATAGTGATTCTGTATGACTGCAACTGTTCTCCCCCTGAAAGTCACTCTGAATACGAGTAGGAAAAAAAAGCACACACAAGGAAGAAACGATGAATACATGTAGTGCTATTATTCCACTTTCAACCTCCTGTAGAATCCTGGGATTTGTAGTTTACTGAGGCCAAAGGGTTCTCTGGCAGAGAATGCTAAATGCCTCTCCTTAAACTGCAAACCCCAGGATTCCATAGGAGGCTGAAAGTGCAATAATGTGCAGAAATGGCCTGAGAATAAAAATTCCTGTGTTCCGTGGCCAGAGAGTATTTATACAGCAATATATTAATCTGGGGTCTTTTAAATTGGCATTTATTGACACAACTGGGGCTTTATATATTAACTTCCATTGCCGCGTGGGGAAATTTCCGTGCAAAAGGCACCCTTCCCCAGAGCAACGGCACAAAACTGGCAAATAATGCAAATAACTAGGGCTGCATATCCTGGAAACAAACAGATATATTGGCAAGAGGAGAACGAAATGGCCTTCATCTGCCCACACGTAAGATGGCGGCCGGAAAGAGGCGAGACGCTCTAGCCGGAGCCTTCTCTGCTTTCTATGGCATTCACGACGCTATTTACGCCCTTCCCGCGACGGAAGGCGCCGGCTGCTGGAGGAGGCGGCGCCGCCGTCACGCCAAGCCGGTAAAAAAAAAAGGGGGGGGAGGAAGGGGCGGAGCTTACGCACTTTGCGCAGCTTGGAGCGGCGGGGGGAGGGATGCCGCTGGGGTTGGCTTTAGGGCCGGGGACGTTTTTCCCCCAAATTGGGGGGCGAAGGCGGAGGGGGAGGCCTGCTGGCGCCTGTTGAACCAGAAGCCGGAGGGAAACCCCACGCTGGGAGGGCTGGGTAGGCTCAAAGGGGGCAGGTAGCAGCCCAGGGGGGGAGAGACACAAAGGGGGACCCAGGTATCTGGGGGGAAGAGGGTCCCAGGCCCCAGAGGATCGAAGGAGGAGAAGGGGGAGGACCCCAGGGACCCGGATGTCTGGGCTCCTGGGGGTCAGGGGGACTGATACTGGAGAATTGGGGGCTCAGGGGACCCCTTGGGGTGGGAGGAATTAAGGATCCAGGTATCTTTCTAGCTGGACGGGAAAAGTGGGGCAGAGAAGCAATCTAAGGCCCCTGGGGGGCCATCTGGAAACCAATTTGGAGGGCTAAATGTCAGATTAAGATTCTTTTTTATTCTAGGGAAGAAGCTCAGACTCCTAGGTTGGGGGTCTCTCCTTGAAACCCACCTGCTGGGTAGGTATAGGAGGGGCTTTGCTTCCTCCAGGCAGATATAGGGGGTGTTTCTTGCCCCCATGCGTTCTTAGCAAAGAGGTTTGGGTGAGTGGGTGCCAGCCCCCATTCCCCCCCCCATTTCTCATGGAACGGGCAAATTGCCTTTGATCCCTTTGCCGGAGGGGTTGGCGTGCGGCAGCCCCCGAAGGATGTAACCCGCCCTCCGACTTGGGGGGCAGCTCCGCCATCTTAAGCGATTTGGGGGTTGTGGTGACGCCCCTTGGCGCCCGCGTCCGGAAAATGATGCCCTCCTGACTGAACCGGACCCCCTTCTCGCCATGTTCAAGATGGAGAAGGTCGTCGGCAACCTCAGCTCCATCGTGCCGGCTTCCCGCCTCACCCCGGCCTTCCCGCCCGCGGTCAAGGTCGGACTCACGGCCCTCTACACGGCCCTCTACGCCTTACTCTTCCTCTCGGTCTACGCCCAGCTCTGGCTGGTCCTCTTCTACCGCCACAAGAAGTTCAGCTACCAGACGGTCTTCCTTTTCCTTTGCCTCTTCTGGGCCGCCTTGAGGACCACCCTGTTCTCCTTCTACTTCAGGAACACCCTCAAGGCCAATCACTTGAGCCCCTTCTTCTTTTGGCTCCTCTACTGCTGCCCCGTCTGCCTGCAGTTCTTCACCTTGACCCTCATGAACCTGTACTTCGCCCAGGTAAATGTTAAAATGGCTGCACTTGGCCAGGTGGGTAAAGAGGCTGATTATGGAATGCAGAAGGCAACCTTCTAAGCACTGGATGGGAACGCGGAAAGGGCTCCAGTTAAATGTGGGGGTTATGCTTTCACATAAATTTCACATATCTGCCGAGGTTTGGTTCTGAGACCCCCCAGGGATACCAAAATTTGTGGATGCTTGAGTCCCATTACAGTTGGCCCTCCATATTTGCTAGGATTGGGGCTCAAGGATACCAAAATTTGTGGATGCTTGAGTCCCATTACAGTTGGCCCTCCATATTTGCTAGGGTTGGGGCTCAAGGATATCAAAATTTGTGATGCTTGAGTCCCATTACAGTTGGCCCTCCATATTTGCTAGGGTTGGGGTTCAGGGATGCCAAAATTTGTGGATGCTTGAGTCCTGTTACAGTTGGCCCTCCATATTTGCTAGGGTTGGGGCTCAGGGATACCAAAATTTGTGATGCTTGAGTCCCGTTACAGTTGGCCCTCCATATTTGCTAGGGTTGGGGCTCAAGGATATCAAAATTTGTGATGCTTGAGTCCCGTTACAGTTGACCCTCCATATTTGCTAGGGTTGGGGCTCAGGGATACCAAAATTTGTGGATGCTTGAGTCCTGTTACAGTTGGCCCTCCATATTTGCTAGGGTTGGGGCTCAGGACCGCTGCAAAAGTGGAAAAATCATAAATATCAAAATGTGTGTCTGCATCTGGGGAAAGGGAGCCAAGGCGTGACGGGGAGAACGGGAACCCGGGGTCCAAATCAGGGGAGGGAAAGGAGGTGGGTCAACATGGTGGCCCTATACTTCCTCTCTCTCATTCATTTCCTTCCTTGGGTATGTAGGGAGCGCATCAGGAGAGGGTTTGTGGTGCTGAGAAATCAGGCTGCAAACAATCCTTAGCAGGCTAGGCAGTGACTGGAGGAAGAGGAGGAGGGCCAGAGGTGGGTTTTTAAAGGACTGCACAGTCTGATAGGAGCTGCTGAGAGGGAAGGTTCCCCCACAAAAGAAGCCCTTGAGGTGTAGGGGAAGGGGCTGGAGAAATTCACAAATAATCAAACCCATGAAAGTGAAATCTGCACGTTTGGAGGGCCAGCTGTATATACAGTGATGTTAAAATGGCATCTCCTTTGTAAAATGGCAAAATCAAAGTTTGCCTTTGGGAACGTATATGGATGGATGCATGCATGTGTAGGAATATTTTCAAGGCATGATTGGTTGATTCCGTGGGCACAGAATCCACAGATATGGAGGGCTGAGTGTACTATAATTTATCTCAATGTTTTCTTTCTGGCGTATTACTTCTAGAGTAGGAGTGGGCAAAGGGCAGCCTTGCAGATGTTACTCAATTGCAGTTTTCTTCTCCATTAGCATAGCATGGGCAATGGGGAGAAACATTGGAAATTATAGAGTCTAAAACACGGATGAGGCTGCAATTTGCCCAGTCTGTCCCAGAGTCTAGAACCGTGGTGGGCAACACCGGCAGCAGTCAGTAGTTCCCAGATGCCCAGAGTAAATTGCAGACTGCCTAATTTTCAGCTGCAGATTACACCTGCAAGTAACAAGAAGCCTGCTTCTAGTTGCACCATCGTTTTGGAGCGGTGGTGTGGGATGTTCAAGGGCAACTGTTGCTACTGGATTCCTCCAGAAGAAGCAGGTGGCAGTTTGGAGAAGGAGGGAGGAATCATCATTTTCACTGTCATCATCGTCGAGGTTGGACCTGATGGCCCATAGGGCCCCTTCCAACTCATCGTCTTTATTTATACCTTACCGTTTTCCCAAAAGTTCCCCAAAGCGACTTACAAATTAAAATACAATATTGTTACAAGAGACAAAACATGAAAGTGGAACTAAATTGCCAACAACCTAAAGAATTTAAACCTCACAGGTAAAAGGATAAAAAGTAGCTTAAAAAAAAGAATGCAGTCAAAACAATTTTACACCCACCTCACATTTAGAGAACGCAAGGGCTTGGGGGCCTGAACATAGGTTGGGGGCCGCATGTAGATCACAAACTAAATTTTTCTCACCTCTGGTCTAGAAGGTGATGTTCATCGTTTAACTATAATAAGACAATTATAAGCAAGTAATTAACTGTATTAAAATTTAATAAAAGAATGCAGTTATGGTGGCAGGGTTGTGTTAAGCTTTGGATTTGTACACTGGCAGGGATGGGCTACATGACCCTAGGGCCCCCTTCTAACTCTATGATTTTGTCATCCTGTGTTATTGTTAAAGTGAATGCTGATTTCTAGACCCCAAGAGTTGTCGTTAATTATTTCTGACCTGTCTGATATTAAGTAGATAGAGTAAAATTGCAAACAAGGGTGGAAAATAATAACACATTAAAGTATCGGCATGCAATTTAAAAGCCACAGAATTACCAAAGGAAACACAAAGGCTGTGATGTAGAAATAATTAAAAATGTCAGCAGAATGAATTATTGAAAAACCACCTAGGCTGCAGTTCTGTGTACTCTTATTTTGGAGTTAATCCCATGGAACCCACCAGGGGCTTGCATCTGGGTAGACATGCATAGAATTGCACCGGAAACATAGAATCATAGAATCCTAGAGTTGGAAGAGACCCCAGGGGCCATCCAGTCCAACCCCCTGCCATGCAGGAACCCACATCAAAGGATTCCTGACAGATGGCCATCCATCCTCTGCTTAAAAACCTCCAGAGAAGGAGACTCCACCACACTCTCTTGAGGCAGCAGATTCCACTGCCAGACAGCTCTGGCCGTCAGGAAGTTCTTCTCGAGTTTCAGGTGGAATCTCCTTTCCTGCAGCTTGAATCCATTGCTCCTTGTCCTAGTCTCTGGAGCAGCAGAAAACAAGCCCGCTCCCTCCTCGACATGACAGCCCTTCAAATATTTAAACATGGCTCTCATGTCCCCTCTTAACCTTCTCTTCTGCAGACTATACATACCCAACATTTTTGTAGTTTCTTGCTGAAAGACAACCTGGGGGGGGCAGCCAGTCATAATTTCATGGAGATCATGCTCCAGAACTTTGGCATCATCACAGAGGAGGCCCTGTTTCTGGAGTCTTCTTTCCTGACCCCAGTGGACATGGCACAATGGGGTGGGCCTCCAAAGCAGGCCTTAAAATGCAGGTAGCTTGGAATGGGAGCAGACTTACCCATGAAAAGAAGATATCCATTTTGTAGTACAGATTTTATTACTACCACCAGCCCTCCATATTTGTGGATTTGACTTTCATGGATTTGATTATTTGTGAGTTTCTTCAACCCCTGCCCTCCCCACCTCGGGCACTTCTTTTCCTGCTTGGTGGCTCCAATCAGGTCGTGTGGGCCTTTAAAAACCCACCTCTGATCCTCCTCCACCACCACCAATTACTGCCTGGCCAGCTAAAGATGGTTCACAGCCCCATTTCTTAGCAATACAAATGTTCTCCCAATGCCTGTTTCTGCACACTCAAGGAAGGGGATGGGCAAGAGAGAGGAAGTATAGGTCCACTGTGCTGACCCACCCCTTTTCCATCTCTTTCCCTGACCTGGTTTGGACCCTACATGCCCATAGTCTCCTCCATGCCTCAGCCCCCTTCCCACAGACGCACATTTTGATATTTGTGCTTTTTCCACTTTTGTGGGGGTCCGTGCCCCTAACCCTAGTGAATGTGGAGGGCCAACTGTATTTCCTTTTTTGTTTACAGCCAGCATGCTGTAGTGGTTTGCGCATTGGACTGTGACTCTGGACACTAGGATTTGAATCTCCGCTCAGCCCTGGAAACCCACGGGGTGGCCTTGGGCGAGTCACATTCTCTCAGCCTCAGAGGAAGGCAAAGGCGTTTTGCAAATCTTGCCAAGAAAACCCCATGGTAGGTTCACCTTAGGGATGCCGTAAGTCAGAAACAATTTACAGGCACACAATAATATTTTTTTGATAAATAACAGAAATAATTGGGTTGGCCATCAGTTGTAAGTATAAAACAGGAAGCCTCTGGAGATTCAAATCTCACTTTGCTCTGTGCCCCCTTCACATCTGCAATACAAGGATCATTATCTCCCAGCTAAGGTGTGAAGAATCTGTTCCTCAGACTGATGGAATGTCATTCCCATCATCTGCTACCATTGAACAGATTCACAGGCTCATGGGAATTGGAATCCAGCAGAACCAGAGACCCATGGGCTCCCCAGTCCTATTCTAACCTGTTTTCCAGAACTGATACCAGAAATCACAGATGTATATATTTCAACTGCTTAGAATCCGTAAACTTGAAAACCACTGCATTTCTTGACCTCTGAGGAAACAAGAAAAAACATAAGACTCTGCCAGCTAAATAGGTTGTATTTATTGATCGATTGATTGCATTTATATGCCACCTTTCTCCCAGTGTGGGACCTGAGGCAGCTTCCAGAACAGTTAAAAACATTAATAATTTAAAACAGCAATTAAAATCAACTATATTAAAACAGTCTAAAATCGCTGTTGTGTGCCTTCAAGTCATTTCTGACTTATGGCAATCATAAGGTGAACCTATCATGGGGTTTTCTGAGGCTGAGAGTGTGTGATACACCCAAGATCACCCAGTGGTGTGCTCACGCACACTCTCTCTCTCAATATTTTGTATGAGAATATACAGAAGTTTTTTAAAAAAACAGATAAAACAGCCTAATAAAAATACAAAGCTCTCCTGTGCACACATTAGAAGCCAGCTCCAACAGAAATGATCTGGATGGGTTTTCACTCTGGCCAAACAGACCTGATCTCCCATACTCCCCTGACAGATGTGTGTCAACTTTCTACATACATCGTCATAGTGCGGCTCCAAAGGTCTCTGTAGTTTGTTGGCTACTGATTTACTTTCCTGGAGTGAGTCACTTGGGATAACATTCGTGTTTCCCAACTGTAGGGGTCTTTTGCCACCAAGCGAAAGTTTATCTTGGACCTTGGAGTGTGGAGATTATGGATGGTTGTGGCCAGACAAACAGGAGCCTGTCCCTCTTGGGACCAGGGCACACCGCTCAGAACTAATCTGTTTCCTTTGCTACCGTATTCTTGGGCTTCAGGCTCTATGGTGGTGGGTGGAAAGATGAATCAGTTCCCTCAAGCTGATCTCTTTTTCGTAGTTCCTGCTTCTAATAGCGAACTGATTGGTGACTGCCAATGGAAACTGAGCTAAAAAGAGTCACCAAGAAATTGGAGGGGGGGTATCGGCCTGCTCGTGAGGATAGGAACTACAAAATGGTCATGGTTGTCATCACAGTTCTGGAACAAAGCCCACTGAAAACATCCCGATGAGTTTTTGATGAGCGTGCTTAGTAGCCACAGGATTTTAATGTCATTTGGAAAAGCAGGGGGGAGAAAAAAGGACATGAAAGAATGGAATGCCCTGGTTGGAAAGCTTGTCTGTCTGGAATCCTTTTCCAGGGTCATTCCTGTTAGGAGATGAGGCTCTGCTGCAATGTTTTGTTTGCTCGCTGTCCCTTCTGCTTTGCAAATGCTAATCACTGCCCCTTTCCTCTTTGCTCCAGGTGGTTTTCAAGGCCAAAGCCAAGTACCGCCCTGAACTAACCAAAGGCCTGTGAGTATCTGTGTGTGTCTGGGGATGCTAGTGTAATATCATGAATCTTAACTCTGGTCTCCAGAAGTGTATGTAGGACTGGAACTCCCACTACCACAGCCACCGTGTGTAGTGACTGGCCTGATAAACAGCCCCCCTCTCTTTCTCTCTCTCTGTCTCTCTCTCTCTCTTTCTCTCTCCTGTTCCTCCTCTTCTCCTTCTCTTTGTCTTTGCATGTATGGGAGAGATATGGAGAACCCTTAATGGAGAGGAGCAGACAAAATAAAGACCCCCAGTCCAGCACATCTAGAGGACTAGAGGCCACCAGCTTAGGAAGGCTGACTTATGATCATTGTTTTCCACACATTCCTCCTTATGGGGCACTGTGGGGAAGGAACTGATTTTAAAACGTGAGTCGGCCCTCCACTTTCGCGGGTTCAGCACTCACAGATTTGATTATTCATGAGTTATTTTGTTTATTTATAAATTACTCTGCTTACCCCTGCCACAGAAAAAAGTGTCTTTTGTCTAGGAATCTCTAGGTCCTCCAAGGGCGATTCTATGACCCACTTCTGGCAGAAGTGGACCATAGGGTCGGGCTGGAAGACCAAGAGTTTGCTAGAGAAGGTACTTCTCTAGGCATTGCTACATCCTCCAACGTGACTCTATCACCCACTTCCTCCAGAAGTAGACTATAGAATCGTGTTGGAGGACCTAAAGATTCCAAGGGAAGTGTTGTCACATTTTTTTTTAAATGTGATTTTTATTTTCCTACTGTTGGAGGGGTAAATACTATGAGCCGGATCCCAACATCTCTCTTTTCTCCCATCCCTTCTTTAGATTGGTCGTGCGGGGGGCATGCCTGGGTGCCAGTCTCCTCTTCCTGGCAGTGAACGTGGCATGTGCTGTACTAGTGCGAGCACGCCGTGCTGAGCCCTGGGCGGTGGTCCTGGCACGAGTACTCATCAGCGACTCTCTCTTTGTGCTTGGAGCAGTCTCTCTTGCCCTTTGCCTATGCCTGGTGGCCCGTGGCTCTCCCTCGACCCGCATCTATCTGGAAGCAAAGGTATGTCTGCATGTTGGGAGAATCCTGTTATTTTGTAGAATCATAGAATCATAGAGTTGGAAGAGACCCCAGGGGCCATCCAGTCCAACCCCCTGCTATGCAAGAACATACATCAAAGCACTCCCGACAGATGGCCATCCAGCCTCCATTTAAAAACCTCCAAAGACAGAGACTCCACCATGCTCCAAGGCAGCATATCCCACTGCCAAACTGTTGGGATGCCCTCCAGATTATAGTAATGGGTTATGTAGTAGGTTTTAAGTTAGCTGCCTGCTTGTAACGAAGGTATGGGAACCAGGGACCGTTAGATAAACAAAAGCTAGGAATGTACTGATAAGTGCTGCCAGGCTCTCACTGCTGCAAGGTCTCTTGCTAGACGGAGGGAAACCTCTTGGGATTTTTTGCTTTTGAATTTGCTAATTGCCTTTAGTCCTCTCGCTGAAGTCCTGTACGAAGTATCGCACCCCAAATAAATAGTGTTTCTGCACTGTACTATTTGTGTGTGTGAATTCAGTTCCTGACATGAACAGCTCTGACCATCAGGAAGTTCTTCCCAAGGGTTAAGTGGAATCTCCTTTCCTGCAGCTTGAATCCATTGCTCCTCGTCCTAGTCTCTGGGGCAGCGGAAAACAAGCCTGCTCCCTCCTCGACATGACATCCCTTCAAATATTTCAACATGGCTGTTATGTCCCCTCTTAACCTTCTCTTCTGCAGACTAAACACCCCCAGCTCCCTAAGCTGCTCCTCATAGGGCTTCATGACTTAGCAGACCCTTCCCCCATTTTCGTCGCCCTCCTCTGGACATGTTCCAACTTGTCAATATCCTTCTTTAAATGAGGTGCCCAAAACTGGGCACAGTATTCTGGATGAGGTCTGACCAAAGCAGACAGATATCTCTGGGGAAGGTTGGAGCCTCCTGTTTTTCATTTCTAATGCTCTAGTAAATTGCATAGTGGTAAAAAGGCCCCTTCTTCTTCTTTTTTTTCATATTATCTAGTCTACATTTTACAGATCGTTCACATAAATAACCCCCCTCACCCACTATATAACCCTTATTCTGTGTTTTCTCCATATTATATACTTTTTGCCAGTCTTCTTGATCTACACCTGTTTGACATGAAACATCCTTCTCTTCTCAATCATCAGAATATTTTTTTATATACATAGTATACATTAGTGAATGGTTATCATTATTGATTCCCCTCTTTTCTTTCCCACCTTTATTAACTCTTTAATGCCTTTCCTTACTTTTAACCCAATTCACAACTGATCTTCATTCTCTCTCAAATTGCTGAATTAATTTCTCTTTTGTCAGATTTGATCATTTTTCCATTTGCATCATCTCCATAATTTTCACTTTCTATTCCTCGATTGATGGTTCTGCTTTGTCTTTCCAGTGTTTGCACATAGCAGAATCTGGCAGCCGTAATCAAATATAAAATGATCTCCTTGTTTTTTCTTCTTTTTGGTTCCCAATAATATTTAGTAAATACATTTCTGGAATTCTAAGTGGAAATGTCAGGGTCTGAAACCAGGGCCTTCTGTATCATGTGGTCTCAAGCAAGCTCCACCTGACCTCTTTCTTTTTGCCTCCTCTGCTTTGGAACAGAGCTTGGAAAGTTAGTTTTTGGATTTCAGCTGCCTGAATACCCCAGCTAGCAAGTCAGTGTTGGCTGACGGATTCCAGCAGCCGTAGTCCCGAAAGGTTATGCTTTTAAATGCTGCTCTGGAGTTAGAGGAATATACACCTTCACGTTGGGGTGATTTCTTTGGCTGCATAGCACAATGAATTATGGCTTGCAAATCTTATGCCTTGGTAAATGTATTAAAGATTCAACGAGACTTGGTTTGGAGTTTCCCCTAACAGGCTAATTGCCTCTAACCCTTTAACTTCCCCTTTTCTCTTTTGTAACAGGGCACCACGCTGTGCCAAACGGCTGCCATGGGTGGCACCATCGTCTTGCTCTACGCCAGCCGGGCTTGCTACAACCTGGTGGCCTTGGCACTTTCCTCCCGCACCCGCCTCGATTCCTTTGATTATGACTGGTACAACGTCTCTGACCAGGTGAGCGGGGCAGGGACTGAAGTACAACCACATCTCGGCTCTCCTTTTCCTAGTACTGAGCCAGCCCTCACCATTTCGGTACCTAACAGATGTGTGGGGGCTGTGGTCTTAACACATCCAGAAGGTACCATTTTGTTGAACGTTATACAGGCTTGCCCTGCTTATCCGACGGGTAATGTACCGGAGCACTGTCAGCAAATGGAATTGGCTGAAAAGCGGAACCCATGTACTGCACTCTAGGGAGCAGGAAGGACTTACCAAGGCTCGCTGGGGACCGACTGCACGTGTGCCTCTTGCAAAGTCTCTTAGCCAGCCTAGAGCCTTTCCTCCTTCCTTCTCAGCTCATTTTGCAAGCAAGCACATGTGTGCAAGTAGTTCCAAGTGAGCCTCTGTAGGTAAGAAGAATGAATGAAAGAAGAAAGAATGAAAGAAAGAACATTGAATTAATGTAACTTGTCCTTAATTTGGAAACATCAAAAGAGTGAATCGTCAGATAATGGGGCATCAAAAGGTGGGGGCTTCCTACAAGTGACATGCAGTCCCCATACCAATTTTTGTGCTTCCCAAATCCCTGCGTTGAATGGCGGGGGAGCTGGATTTAGCAGCCTGCAGGCCCGCTTCCAGCTCTATAGTTCTATGATTCTAAACATATTTTTATCCTTGGTGATAGAGAGGAACTGTCAAAGAGGAACTGTCAAAATGACTAAAAGGAGAATTGCCACTCCTGGAAGCCTTTAGGAGCAGCTGTTTCCTCTTCAGAGAAGGTCCACGTGTCCATTTTGCTTTGCTCCCAAAAGGGGTACTGTGATGCTGGAACCGGACTGTTGACCACTTCCAGCCAGCGCTTTGAAGGGTTACGTGGGGTCCCCATGGAGAGAATCGGTCTTTGGATCCCCAGACCTTGCTCACCCTTCCACTGCAGGACCCATTATGTCATTATTTTTCAGCACCATAGTTAGGGTGGGGTGGGGGAGTAACCTGTAGGTTTGAGGATCTGTTCCCTCACTTCTGAGGCATCTCCCTACTCTGTCCACTTCCAGGCAGATCTGATTACAGACCTAGGAGATCAAGGCTACGTTGTCTTTGGCCTCATTCTCTTTGTTTGGGAATTGTTGCCCACGACATTGTTAGTTGGCTTCTTCCGGGTACACCGGCCAGCTCAAGATATGGTGAGTGCGGGGATGGTTGAAGAGGAATGAACTCTTCCGGAATGAAAAGTTGGGAGAAGGAGACCAGAAATAGAAGGGAAGTGTGTATGTGAAAACATCTTTTATTGATTGGATCTTTCCAATAGTTGTAAGCACATTCCATAATACAGATCCCACTTCAGGACTTGATGCCTTAGCCTTCTCCACTGTGTCATTTTTCTTAAAAAGTACAAGATGTTCATTGTTGCAGTGTGGAAAGCACAAAGTAACAGTGTATTTTTGGAAGTTCCCAAGTTTTAGTTCCCTCTGTATTCTCCTTCTGGAGTGTATGTGTGGGGCACATGCTGACAAGATCCCCACCTCTTTGCCCTCTCCCCCATCAAGAGCACAATCCACCAGGTGTGTCTTGTAGATGAGTCCTCCTTAAAATGGTGGCACTGTCCTGGAAGAGAGACTTATTGTGCCAGTCTTGAAGGACAGGA
The DNA here is from genome assembly GCA_030412105.1 of Cyclura pinguis. Taxonomy (NCBI): domain Eukaryota; kingdom Metazoa; phylum Chordata; class Lepidosauria; order Squamata; family Iguanidae; genus Cyclura; species Cyclura pinguis. Next base: position 5,670,660 of record CM059611.1, read on the forward strand.
TAAGGACATTCAGTTTGGAAAAGGCCTTTGTGGTAATGACTTCTTCCTTTCTTTAGAGTGCCAGCCGTGTCTTCAACCGGCAGCTTGGAGTCTCCCGTTCTTACTTCTTTGATCACCCTGGGCAACGGGACAGTGAGGGACTGACTAGCAGGTAAGTAGTCTTTTGTCTCATTGCCACAATACAGGCACCATGATACCGGCCCCCTGCTTCAAGAGTTTAGGAAGTTAGCCTTACCAGAATCAGATGTTTGATCTAGCCAGCTCAGTGCTATCTAGACTGACTCACATTAGATCTCCGTGGTATTACACAGAGTTTTTACTAGCCTAGCATGCAAGCTACAAAGCCAAAAGGAACCCTTTTCAATCACAGCTCTCCCTGGAGATTCTGGAACTGCAAACTGGGTTCTTCTGTGTTTAGAACACAGGCTTTGCTTGCAAGCTTATGGTCTTTTCCCCCAAAATAAAATGAGATTCCAGTTCTGGTTGTTTTGGTTTCAGGAGGAATGTGGGAAGGTGCATAGATCTTTACTCTGTGTAGATTATGTAGTCTGCGTAGACTATGTAGCCCATTGCTGGTCTATATAGACCTTTAGTCTATGTAGGCCAGCAGTGTCTGCACTGACTACCAACAGCTCCTGAGGGTTTCAGATAAGGATCACCTTCACAAGCACCTGAAGCTGCCTCCATGCAGACCAGAGTCTCTGCCGCTAAGCTTTAACTCTTCCTTTGAAAAATATAGTGAGGTGTCAGTCCGTATGGTACTGCCTTAAACAGAAAACCTGGAAGTTGATTTATATCGTGCAGCCAAGTACTCTCCAACTGATCGCCTTGGTTCTCCAGGATACTTCTTCCTGGTGTCACAATATCTGAGAATGCCAGGGATCAGGTCCAGAGCCTTCCGAATATGAAGCAGATGCTCTACCACTAAGCTGTGGCCCATCCCGACCTTGATGTGGACTTGACCATCTTCCTTTTTTCAAAAAGGGAGGTGCCAGTTGCTCACTCTGCTCACTTGTGATGGATAATGAGAGTTATAGTCTTGCCAAATGGAAGGGCACACATTTCCTGTTCTTTTAGTCGTTACCAGCTCAGTTTAATACTGAGAAAGACTGTAGTGTTGATAAGGACCACCCTATCTCAAAAGGTTCTGCCCCACCTTTGGAGTAGGGGAGGATACCACTTTTTGGGCAGCCCTACCGGAGAGCGGATGAGCAAGTAGAGGTTCCAAGATTTCCAGAAAAGGAGCATTCTTCTCTAAGGCAGAAAGTGTGCAACCTCACCAAGCCACAGTGAACTTTAACTTCTTTTTCCCATTCATTTCCTTCCCCCACCTCACCTCTTTCTTCCGCCCCAATCCTTTTTTTCCAGCCTGACCGGACGACTGGGTAGCGGCAGCTGGTACGGCTCAATCAATCGCAGCGGGGATCAGGACTGGTTTGGGGCTCACCCTCCCACGGCTCCCCTTCTCTTCTCGCAGGCAGCGGTTCCCGGCGGCCATCACCACAGCCTCTATTCCACCCCGCAGAACTGAGGAATGTGGGAGGAGTTCCAGTTGGTGGGGGAAACATAGAGTGGAATGTGGCAGTCCAAGAAATCGCTACTGACGCAGGACTGTGTGTGAGTGTGTGTGTGTGTGTGTGTGTGTGTGTGAAAAAACAGGAAGGGCAGGAACCCACACTTGGTATGATAACCACCACCCCCCATTCCACAGTCACTTTAGCCCAGAAGACCCAGCTCGATCCATTAGCCTTGGGGCTGGTTGGCTATTTTCCAGGCTTCTTGGTCTGAATGCTTGACACCCCGCCTTCCCTAGATACCTGTCTGTTCCTCTCCCAAGTATTTAACCAATAGTATCCCTGAGAACTCTGGCACTTTAATCAGGAGAGGGTCAGATTGATCTGTGCTGTCCTTGTTTCAATGAATTCTGATCAAAATGGGCTGTGGGGGGGCCCTCTTTTTTTCTCCCCCAGTCCCCCGGTGAGCTGGTAGCTGCAGTGTTTTGGAGTAGCATTTTTTTTCTCCTTTTTTTTGGTCACATGTTAGACATGCTGCAGTTTTGGTGCTGTGTGATTGCCCCTCCCTCACTCTACAATAAAGTCAACTTTGTGTTAGTGACACTGTGTGTGGTGCTTTTGTGGTTGTGCTGCGTACAGGGTGAAGTTGGTGCAGCGGATATCTGAAGTGCAGTGTTCTGGACAGAGATAGGAAAGTAGAAAAGGCTTAGTGTCGTGATTCTAAACTTTTGGTCTGGGCCCTCCGTAAACTGCAAACCCCAGGATTCCATGGGATGTTGAAAATGGAATAATAGCACTATAACAATCTAGTGCGGAAATGGCCAGAGAGGAAGAGAGAGGAAGAAAGGAAGAAAGATGGTCATACGGTGATTTCAGAGAGCAGGAGTCTTTTGCCAACGGTCGACATGATTTGCACAAAGTTTCATTACAACATCTCAAACTGTTCAAAAGTTATGAAAATAACTGATAGAACAAATGTACTCAGCACTTGCTACTTCAGGATGTGGTGAGAAAATGCAAGTGAATGGCGCTGGGTGGCTGAGAGAGAACACCCGACATTTCTTGCCACCTTGCGTACAAGCCAGAAACTGCCTTCGTAATAGGAGTGTGTCAATCCTATTTCTCCCTTCTCTCCAAATTTGAAGACTTTTGATAAGCAACTTAAAATAAGTATTTGATGCACTTTCAGTTTAAATCTTGAGTTACATCTTGGTGGTCTGCAGCAACAAAAGATATTTAAAGGGAGTCTGTGGTAAAGAAAAGGTTAAGAACCACTGGCTTAGTTCATTTAGTGATTTGTTAGTAAGCTAAATATCTAATGTAATTCCCTTTGCATTAGCACAGGGACAATTTTAATTATAAAGTTTATGTTAAGTCGTCATTTAAATTTAAGTTAAATGCCTGCACTCACATTGCCTTCCCGGAATGAAGCTGGAAAACACTCCTGCCTTCCAGCAACCCAGTCCCTGTTACGAATTTTAAAGAAAAGGAAATAGAAGTATTTTTTCATGTCCCTATTTTTTGTTCATCCCACTAAAGACTCAATTTTGCTTTCCTATTCTTCCTTCCTTCCTCCTTCCTAATCTCGTCTCTTTACTCCCATCCATTTCCTGTACTGATTTCAAACTTGATCCTAGCATAAGTCCCAGGGCTAAGAGTGTCAGCGTTCAGTCTCCTGGGACAGATGTGGAATCTCTGTGCAGCATGTGGTGTTGAACACAGGAGTACTATCTGGATGCAAAGATCACCGTCTACCGCACTGCTTTTTGCTACTTATTGGGCTAAAAGAAGGTTGGAATTAAATAAATGATCATACCTTTAATTGTGAACTGAAATAAATATCTTGCCTCTTATAATCTAAACACTGTCATTCCCCAACCCTGACAGACTAACTGCGAGAAGTAATTTTGGAAGGAAAAACAAAGAGAAGGAAACCTCCATACGGAACCAACTGGGAAATGTAAAATTTATTGGCTTCTTTGCACCTTCTCTTTAAAAAGTTAATTCTCAGATTATTGTTAAAATTCCTACTTAAATCAAACAATTCTATTTAAAAAATATTATTTTTGACCCTTTACACTAGAGCGTTTCTGTCTTAATACCTTCATTGATTTTAACTAGCTTGGCTCTTTTTTGTTAGGTTGGACTCTGGAAGCACAAGCTTTGTTGTTTTTGTCTGCGCAACCTTCATCCGTGTTCAAATATGAGATTTCCAGGGACTTGCATAGAAAATGCGTCGTCAGCTGTTTTCCTTTTTAACTGAACACAGCAGAGATGGAATCCTACATTAACTTTTTACATCCACGTCATAGTTATTTGTTATATCTGTCTTTTCCTCCAGTAAGCTCGAGGTGAAGAGCATGACTTTCCTCTCCCCACTTAATTTTGAAATCAAACCTGTGAGAATAGTTCAGGCAAAGAGAGAGAAATGTGCTTAGCCCAAGGTCGTCCAGTGAATTTCATGGCTCAGTGGAGATAAAAACCTAGATCTTCCCAGTTGGGCCAGAGTGTCTCCCTCATACCTGTTTTTTCCCGGGTACAGTCAGCCCTTCAGATTGGTGACTTGACTTTGATGGATTTGGTTATTTTTTACTTTCTTCAATCCCTGATCCCACACCTCAAGCACTTTTTTCCAGGGAAACCTTCCTTCTCGGTGGCTCCAATCGGCTATGCAGCCCTTTAAAAACCTGCTTTGCTCAGACCTCATCTGGAATCCTGTGTCCAGTTCTGGGCACCTCAATTCAAGAAGGATGTGGACAAGCTGGAACGTGTCCAGAGGAGGGCGACCAAAATGGGGAAGGGTCTGGAAGCCATGAAGCCCTATGAAGAACGGCTTAGGGAGCTGGGTAGGTTTAGTCTGCGGAAGAGAAGGTTAAGAGGGGACATGAGAGCCATGTTGAAATATTTGAAGGGATGTCATGTTGAGGGAGCAGGCTTGCTCTCTACCGCTCCAGAGACTAGGACAAGGAGCAATGGATTCAAGCTGCAGGAAAGGAGATTCCACCTGAACCTCAGGAAGAACTTCCTGACGGTCAGAGCTGTCCGGCAGTGGACTCTGCTGCCTCCATGGAGTGTGGTGGAGTCTCCTTCTTTGGAGGTTTTTAAGCAGAGGCTGGATGGCCGTCTGTTGGGAGTGCTTTGCATGGCAGAATGGGGTTGGACTGGATAGCCCTGCGGTCTCTTCCGACTCTGTGATTCTATGATTCTACCATTCTACCCGGTCCTCCTCTACCAACCACTGCGTGGCCAGCTAAGATGGATCGCAGCCTGATTTCTCAGCAGCACAAATCATCTCCCAATGCCCCCAACTTCCAAGGAAGAAGATGGGTGAGAGAGAGGAAATATAGGGCCACCGAACAGACCCATCCCCTTTCCCTCTCCTTTCCTTGACCCGGTTTGGATTCTGGGTGCTGATTCTCCGTACCATGGCTTGACTCCTTTCCTACACTTTTATATTTGTGATTTTTGTGGGAGGGGTCCTGCACCCCAACTCTAGCAAATGCACAAGACTGGCTGTATTGTCGTTCTGACACTCTCAGACGTGGTTCTATCGCTATAATGTGGTGGTAAGTTTGATAGTCATTGTGAATATAATTCAAAAATAAAGATTCAGACAATCACATTTAAATTGCTATATTTTTGAACAGCTCTCTCTCTAACCAGGTACTCTCCAGATGTGTTGGGACTTCATTTCCCATCATTCTTAAATAGCATGCCCTCTGCCACTGGGGATGATAGTAGTTTAAAACCAAGACCCCACATTAGAAAATTCTGTGTGTCTGTATTGCCAGTTGCTTGAATGTCACCAATGACTTCCAGCGTCTCTGCAATCTTAGCGGTGGTTTTTCAGAATGAAAAATGGTACGATTCGTTACGGGATGGCACATTCCTGTTGGCCCTGCTGCTTCGCCAGGTGAGGATCCACCTTTTTGTCACACCTTGGGTACTAGAGTATTTGTGAAATCAAAACTGGGCAGTCTACCCAGTTGTTTGTACAGGTTTCCTCCACTTACCTGACAGTTTAAAGACCGAAGCACTGCCAGAAAATGGAACTGGCTGAAAAGTGGACCCCAGGTACCGTACTGCAGGGAGCATGAAGGACTTAGGGAGGTTTAGTTTGGACCGTGTGTGTTGCTTGCTAAGTCTCTCAGCTGGCTTGGTACCCATTTCCCGCCCCCCTCATCTTGCTTTGCAAGCAGCGCGTGTGTGCAAGTGGTTCCAAGCAAGCCTCCGTAAGCAAGAAGAACTGATGAAATAGGGGAACCCCTGTCGAATGAATGGATCTCGTCTTTTAATTTGGAAGCATCGGAAGAGCAAATCATGATATAACAGGGTGTTGAAAGGCAAGGGGCTTCCTGTAATAAGGAAGTGGATGGCAACCGTTTTACAATGCAAAGGTACAGTCCCTGTTAGCTGAGACGAGATTAATTCTGAATGTTATCCATCTGGGAACCGGCGTAAGGAAGGTGTTCCTTGTCAAATGAACCTTGCAAGACATGCAAGCATCTTCTATCCCAACAACCTATGCTGCTGAAAAATTCTGGATTTCAAGGTATAGATCTCTAAAACCTGCCAGTGCAGGACAACATAGCTCGTAACACGCGTGACTTTGGAGCTCTGGAAGGTAAAGGGTTGGGTGTGTTTGTCAAGCCACAACAAACACCATTTTTGACAACTGGTGCTTCCTCTCCTCGCTTGAACTAGAATGGATCAAGCTAAGAAAAGTTTTTTTCTGCTCATATTTCCTGTTGAAAGCTCTCTGAACCCAACTGACCTCCAGCAGAGGACACCCTCAAAGTTAAAGATATTGCCAATCGATTGATTATCAGCTTTCAGAGGTAGCTACAATGATTTTTTTGGGAGAGGCTTTTTTCTTTTTTGAACCTCCACCCTGTTAGGCAAGGGGTGAGGCCTGTTGAAGCTGAAAGGGAGACTTGTTGGCACTTCATAATTAAAATTTGGTCCTTTTTTTATACAGTGGGCCTTTGGTACTTGCCAAGGAGTCGTTCCAGACCCCCACCTGCCGGCGATACCAAAATTTGTGGATGCTCAAGTCCCATCATGTATGATGGTGTAATTAAATGGCATCCCTTATATAAAATGGCAAAATCAAAGTTTGCTTTTTGTATTTTTTAAAAAAGATATTTTTCAAGTAGTTTTTGTTGCTATAACTTTTGCTATGGTTACATGGGATATTTTTATTGTTTATTTTTTAAGCTATAAATATTAAGCTATAAATATTAGGAGCAACCACAAATAATTTAGATCTTAGTTACTGAGTTTGAAAGGAAGTTAAGTACAATTATTTTAGAAGGAGCTGTTTGCAATAAGGGTGAGAACAATTTTTAAAAAATTATCTATTTATTTGTTTAGTGATAGTTTAATCATAGCTTGTTGCACTGTTGGTTTTGCTTCGTTCTTATGTATGATTTTGGTATTGCGTGATATTGGTACTTTTTTGTGTGTCTTTGTTTTGGGGTAACGTTTAATAAAAATTTATAAAAAATTTTCAAGCCATGGTTGGATACAGATTTGGATATGGAGGGCTTACTGTATTTATGAACAAAAGCCTGGACCTTTTCTTCTGGGCATATTTGCCCCCTATGCTAATTCCCATTGGTTTTAAAAATTATTTATTTGATGCCTCTGCTGGCTTGATACCCCGTTCTCCATCCACTAGAGAAAATTTGACTTTTTCTGATAATGCATTGTGCTTGAGAATTTAAGAAGAAGCCTCAAAATGGGTGCCAAAGGAACAGACGCAGCTGTCAATTTGCAGTAAAAAAAACAACATGGCCTCTAGTTTTTAAGGTGCCACAAAACTCTTGGCAACACAAGACGGTTTGAAATATTAGAATAGGGAAAAGAATTGAGCTGAGTGGAGAAATGCACTCTGATTTGGGTTCAGATTCTCAGATCATTTGACCTCCAAGGCCATTTCCGCACTAGACTGTTATAGTGTTATTATTCCGCTTTCAACATCCTATGGAATCCTGGGGTTTGCAAACTGCAAACCCCAGGATTCCATAGGATGTTGAAAGTGGAACAATAGCACTGTAACAGTCTAGTGTGGAAATGGCCCAAGAATGAGGTTACTCCTGCCTCCCCAAAAGTTGAGCCTCTTTCCCTGCAATCTAGGAATTCTTCGCACAAGCGGAAGTGTGACAATCTTGTGCAATGGCGCTTTAGGTGCCGCCTGGCCGACCCACGCCTGTCCCCATCTGCTGCTTCCGTGGGCAGGAAAGGATCCTAGCGGCTCTGTTGTGACGCCACCCTAAGCCCAGCTGCCTTTTTAATCCCAGCAATCTGTCCTTGGAGGCAGGAGGGAGTGAGCGTGGAGAGGCCTCTCCAAGCCCGGCCAGCCCGGTTCGACTGCAGGTCCGGCCAACATGAGTTGGCCAGGCGAGGAATGGAAGGTGGGGTTGCCTTCCCAGGCCTTGAGGGCCATCGCTGAAGTGGAGCAAAGGCTGGAACGTTTGCAAAAGGAGCGCCAACAGAAGCAGGTCCAGCTGGACACCTTGGAGGCTGTGATGCACAAACAGCGGCAGAAGGTAACGGCAGCAATGGCATAGGTATGGCTCGGGTTGCTTGCGTAGGGTGGGTTTAAGAGCTATGAAAAGTCCCCTGTGGGACTACAGTTCCCAGCATCTTTCAGGCAGCAGGTCTGTTCCAAAGAGAGAGCTTTTTTCGGTATCTTTTGGAGCTTTTCAAAGTCATCCTTACGATGACCTTGTAAGGTAGGCCCACAATATCAACCACTGCCGCCCAATCCTACGCACGAAATAGTTCCATGCGTGCCCCTCTTGTAGCAGTTCGTAACCAGACTAAGCACTGAACCCGAGTGCTGTAACCAATCAAATATATCATAATTGTTGTTTTTGCAAATGCTCTGTAATCCTGACACAAGCCTGCAAGGTAGCTGGGCAGCTCAGTATTCATTTCTTTGCTGCATGGGCAATAAAAGCATGATTGCCTTCCGGTTTTGTTCCTGGAAAGGAACTTAGAAAGGCCCACGTATTACTTAAAAAAAAAAACAAAACAAGCAGTGTCCCAGACAGCAGACTTAGAGTCTGCAGAAAATATAACAACCAAGGAAAAAAAGTATGGGAAAAGAAAAGGAGAAGATGAATACTTGAATACAAGTTATTAACATTCTTGATGTTGGAATGGTTGGTGGATGTCTCTTGGGGAGAAGCAAAGACTCGTGGAACTGGTAGATTTTTTTCCCCCAAGAGTCGGCCACGTTGGTCTGTTTCAGTTTCAAAAGGGCAAGGGGAGGAATGGAGGAACAGAGCTGCATCTGTGAGACTGAGGCCATTTCTACACTAGACTGTTATAGCGCTATTATTCCACTTTCAACCTCCTGTGGAATTCTGGGGTTTGTAATTGCCCGAGGCCAAAGAGCTCCCTAGCTGAGAATTCTCCCTAAACTGCAAACCCCAGGAGTCTATTGGATGATGAAAGTGGAATAATAGCACTATAACAGTGTAGTGTGGAAACGGCCTTAGTTACTTACCTCTTCAGATGCACCGATGGAGCCGGAAAATGCAACCAACAGGCGTTCGGGACGTCCAAGTTTGTGGGAAACTCAAAGTCAGGGAAACTGGAGCGTGAGGTCAGCCTGTAATAGGATATAGAAACATGCAAATAGTGACTCGGGTCGAAAGCCTTCAAACCCTTGTGAGATCTGATCAGTGTTCCTGTTATTCTTTTGCTCTTTTTCCCACAGCCTGGTGGAATAATATTAATTACCATCATCCCTGCTCCCATAACTGAACTTCTATGTTTCACTGCTGAGTTATTGGAACCAAGCATATAACTCCTGCCCTTCACCAGGGAGCTACCTTAGTTCTAAAAATACACCATTGTTACTGCTGTTGTTGCTTTTGTTGTGTGACTTCAAATTATATCCAGCTTATGGCGACCCTAAAGGGAACCTATCATGGGGTTTTCTGGGGCTGAGAGTGTGCGACGTGCCCAAGGTCATCCAGTGGGTTTCCGCGGCCGAGCAGGGAATCGAACCCTGGTCTCCGGGGTTTGAGTTTAATCCGATACTTAAACCAGTGGAACATGTTGGTCATTTTATTGTATTTCTGATGTGATAGCTTGAAGAGAGGAATACTCATTTTCACCAAGATCGTCTCATGTTAGGACAATGGATGTGGGTGGGGAAAAAACCTATGAGCATCTAAGGGTTTTCAAGTCATCTGAGGAAGTAAGCTTCTAGTCCTCATGACATTAACAAAAATTCCCTTGCAACGCGTTCTTCTTCCTCCTCCTCTTTTTTGGCAAGAAAGAAAAAAATCCAAGTTGAAAATCCTTAATATCGAGGAGCTCATGTAGAACTATTAAAATTTGTATGATTTCTTCGTGTGGACATCTGGCTGATGGGTTTCAGGTTTTGTGGGCACATGACTGGGATGTTACTAGTGATGTTCCTCACGCAGCAAGTTTTCGGACAGCACTCCCTTTACTGTTGTACGCCTCCGAGTTGTTTCCAACTCACGGCAACCCTCAGGTGAACCTGTCAGGGCGGTATCTGGGGCTGAGAGTGTGTGACGCACCCAAGTTCCTCTGGTGATTTCCCTGGCTGTGCAGAGAATTGAACCCGGGTCGCCAATGCTTCCTTTACATGGAGTTATTCTTCCGTTGTCCCTTGCAGCACGAGGAGGAGAAGGCCTCGTGGGCGCTCCTCTCGCAGGAGAACCGCAGCTTGGCCGAGGCTCGCGAGCGGACGGAGAGGGCCCGCCAACGCTTGGCACAGGAGCTGCAAGCCAAGGAAGCCCAGCTGAGCTGCGTGGAGGCTCAGCTAGCTCAAGCCACCCGCCGCCATGCCGAACTCGAAGAAGAGTTGCGCAGGTAAAAATACCGGAGGAGAAAAAGTCAGCACCGGAGCGAGCAGTGAGATTTGAGCAGGGAAGGAAAGAAACTGCCCTTGCCACGGTCTCATTCGCTCTCGTCAGATAAAAGCAGAATCTGGTAGACTCAATATCCTAGGAATAATTTTACGGAGAACCGGTACGTTTCTACCCCTTCAGTCTGCGTAGAAAGAACGCGGCCAATGCTTGGTGAATTCACTGAAGCCAAAACTAAAAACTTAACAGGGTTTTCAGAGGTCGAGGAGCAAGGTTTCAATACTCTGTTGAGTAAATTGCTTCGTTTGATGACTCACAGGAATCAAACACATTAGTTCAATTTGCACATTAATGTGCACATGAATGTTCAATGCCCACCTTAATGTTCAATGTGCACATTGCACATTAGTTTGATTTGTCTAATCTGTGCCAAAGTCATAGAATTCTTATTTATCCTGGTGCAGAATTCACCTGCATTTTTTAATAACCGTGCTTGGCAACGGCACTATTTATTTACATTAGTTCAATAATCCTTACAATAGGTCGTAATTATCCTCTATATTGAAGTTTTTGGGTAAGATTGAGACTAAGGGCCTTTCCGCACTACACTGTTATAGTGCTATTATTCTACTTTCAACATCCTATGGAATCCTGGGGTTTGGAGTTTAGGGAGGGGTATTTAGACTTCTCAGCCAGCGAGCTCTTGGGCCTCCGTCAACTACAAACCACAGAATACCCCAGGGTGTTGAAAGTGGAACAATAGCGCTATAGCAGTGCAGTGCGGAAAGGCCCTAGGAGTTTATCCAAAAGCCATCTTTGTCTTTTAATATCTGCTCCAAGGTGCTTAAGGTACTATGCAAAGTTTCCGACCCTTTCTGCCCACAAGTCCATTTGATCTCCACAACAACCCTGTGAGGTAGGCTAGGCCAAGAGATAGTGACTGGGCCAAATTCTTTTCAAGACTTTTATCCTTAAGTGAGGTTGGAAACTCAGGTCCCGTTTCTCACACTTAGTCCCCAAATCTTAACAACAACACCCATCCTCAAACTGGTGCATCTCAGACTTCTTTGACTTGCGCAGTGGATTCTGGGAATTACATCCCAACCTGAAGAGCACCGGCTTGTGGAAGGCTAAATTGCCCAATTTAAATGCAGGAGAGTGCTCCCTAACTATCTATGTGACATCTTTGGTCCCTGGCTTTTCTCCTGTCTCCTTCCCCTCTGCCTTACAGGTGCCAGCTAGAACTGGAAAAGTTGCAACCCCGATCCGATTTGATTCTCCTGCCTCCCCGCTGGGGATCCCCCACGCCGTGGGCCGAAGGTAAAGAATCCAAAAAGGGAAAATCGCAAGGGTTTCCTTAGGCCGCCGTTAGCAAGAGCCGCTCCTTCCTCTGCCGTCCTCGGGGGATTAGACACGCTTAGCCAGATGGAGGTGGAATTAGTGGCCCGGGGACAGAAAGATCCCCAGGGCAGCGTGGCTTCATCATAGCGGGTGGTGAGGAGGAGGAGGAAGAGAAGCCTCTTGGGAGTCAGAAATGGCAGGACGGCACACCCACCTTGGCAGTCTTGAAGCCCAGAGCTTGGACGTTCAGTTTTAAAAAGCAATTTCAACGCATGTATAGCTCCAAGGCACCCCAATATGGTTATTTCCAGGAGGATAGCTGTGTTGCTCTTCTCCAGCATGAGAAGGATGAGGCTTGTGACATCTTAAAGACTAACCAATTTAATCCAGTGTGACCTTTTTGTGGACGGTAGCCCACTGAGAATCTTAGAATCATGCGGTTGGAGGGGCCACCCAGTCCAACCCCCTGCCATGCAGGAACATGGCCAACAGGAAGATGGCCATCCAGCCTCTGCTTAAAAACCTCCAAAGAAGGAGACCCCACCAGACTCCACGGAGGCAGCAGATTCCACTGCCGGACGGCTCTGACCGTCAGGAAGTTCTTCCCGAGGTTTAAGTGGTATCTGCTTTCCTGCAGCTTGAATCCGTTACTCCTTGTCCTGGTCTCTGGAGCAGCGGAAAACAAGCCCGCTCCCTCCTCGACATGACATCCCTTCCAATATTTAAACATGGCTCTCATGCCCCCTCTTCACCTTCTCTTCTGCAGACGAAACATCCCCAGCTCCCTAAGCCATTCCTCATAGGGCATGGCTTCCAGACCCTTCACCATTTTGGTCGCCCTCCTCTGCATACGTTCCAGCTTGGCCATATCCTTCTTGAATTGAGGTGCCCAGAAGTGGACACAAGATTCCAGATGAGGTCTGCCCAAAGCAGAATAGAGTGGTACCATTACCTCCCTCGATCTAGACACCATACTCCTATTGATGCAACCAAGAATCACGTTGGCTTTCTTGGCTGCCACATCACACTGCTGACTCACGTTCAGCTTGCGGTCCACCGAGACGCCTAGATCCCTTTCACACGTACTGCTATCCCGGCACACGTCCCCCATCCTATATTTGTGCACTTTTAAAGAATCTGACTGCTTCAGGACACTGGCCTGCGGTACAGAACACAATATCCTCCTGCCAGCATCATCATTGCCTCAGCCTCCACAACCAAGCATGGGGCACAGCATATCCAGCATTTGAATCGTGGGCTATCCCTCTGGAACTGTTTAATGAGGTCCAACCATTGTGGGGCCATTTCTGCACTACACTATTATAGTGCTATTGTTCCACTTTCGGCATCCTATGGAATCCTGGGGTTTGGAGTTTAGGGAGGGGCAGCTGGAAGTCTCAGCCGGAGAGCTCTTTGGCCTCAGGAAACTACAAACCCCAGAATTCCACAGGACGTTGAAAGTGGAATAATAGCACTATAACAGTATAGTGTGGAAACGGCCTAACTAAACACATAACTGGAGGGCTGCATGATTCCCACCTGTGAAAACAAACCAGGGTCCCCCATAATCTGGTCTCTTTCCGTCCTACAGGTGGTGCTGAGGCCAAAGCCGAGCCCAGCAAAGGCCTCGAATCTGGAACCGATGTAAGTACCAGAGTTCCCCAGCCTCTTGAGTGTTGCTTAATTTTGTCCAGGGCTTTATTTTATTTATTGCATTGGACAGAATAAATCGTTAAACATTTTTATACCACCATTTTTGCAAAAGAGTAAACAAACAGAGCAAATGAAAACAAGAGGCAATAAAACAATTGCTGCAAGTGATAAAACGGTGAAAATAATAACGCAAGTCATTAAAAATGGAAAAGCTGGTCCTGGACCATGCTCGTTTCCCTTTCTAGAAGACTCAGTGCGGCAGCACCTCGCTTGGGGGTCCCGGTGGGAAGGAGATCGGGCAGCGAGATGCTGCTCGGAGCGCCACGGAGAACGGTGAAGAAGGCCGATCAGCGGCGCCAGAGCCGACATCTGCGGAAGAGAGTCTGAGGACAACTAACCACGGTATTGGAACCTTTAACCCGTGTGACTTGGCTCACTTCTTGCTCACAGGCTCACAGAGTTGCTCACAGGGTGGTTTTTTTCTGTGCTGCCTTTGCTGTTTCTTTCACTGCTTGCTATGGTCTGAGTTGCTCTTGCATAAATTCCTTCTGCTTTTGGAATCATAAGGAAATAGGCTTAGCAAGATGGGGAGAAATATTGGTCCTAGCCAGTTGCTCAGTCTCCAGGCTTGGAAACCAGGCATCTCCAAAGCTCCAGAGCAGTAGCTTTGTAAATCGGTTAAAAACAAGACGTGTACCTTCCTTTTGGTTATCCGCTCCCCTTGCTAAAATTTTCTTGGTAACCGCAAGGGCTACTTTCTTTCTTGTTGTCTCTGCTGCTCCCTTCAGTGCCACCCCAACCTCTTTCTTTTGCCTCTCTGGTCCCTTTCACACTAGGAAATTATAGCACAATGGTTGCATTTTAACTACCATGGCCACCTCTTAGGTAATGTTGAGATTGCCAGTTTAGCGAGGGAAATCTGGAATTCTCAGTTCAGGAGCTGCAGTGCTTCACCAAACATCTCCAGGATTCTAAAGGATGCAGCCTTGGTTGAAGTAGAATCAAAGTGCTACAGATGTGAAAAGTTCCCCGTTTTCTGATGGCTCATTAGGATGGGTCTTTATGCCTTCTTGCCAGAGGCTTGTTCTGACCGATTGCAGAAGGCTATGTGAAGTTAAAAAAAACAATAGGCTTTAGCACTGTAGGTTGCCCACTCTGGCCTAGGGCCTTTCCGCACTCCCCTGTTATAGTGCTCTTATTCCACTTTCAACATCCCATGGATGTGCAGTTTAGGGAGGGGCATTGAGACTTCTCAGCCAGAGAGCTCCTGGGCCTCAGTGAACAACAAACCCCCAGAATTCCACAGGACGTTGAAAGTGGAATAATAGCACTATAACAGTGTCGTGCGGAAAGGTCCCTAGAAAATGTGCTCTTCTGAAATAGGCACCTGTGGCCCTCCAGGTGTGGTTGGCCACAGCTCCCATTGTCCCTCACCACTAGCTATGCTGAGGACGGCTGATGAGTATATATTCCCCATCACTCCTCTACGACAGTGTTTCCCAAACTCTGGTCTTCTGGGTGTTTTTTACTTCAGCTCCCAGAATCCCCAAACGCTTGCCAAGACAGCAGGGACTTCTCAAAGCAAAGTCCGAAATGCCTGGAGGGCGAGGGTTCAGGAATCGCTGATCTAGAGCAACGATGAGGGCTCCTTCTTGACATTCTCTTGCTCTCTCGGTCTCTTCGGCTAAGTAACTTTTCCCCTTCCCGCCCGCCGCCGTTCAGAGTTGAGGCTGGCCCTTGCCAAAGCGGAGGCCCAGGCGCGGGAGAAGGACGAGGAGTTGTGGACCTTGCAAGGGCAGCTGGAGCTGATCCAAGCCGAGCTGGCTCCGTGGAAGAAGCAGCAGGGCGACCAGGCAGAGGTAAGGAAGCCAGAAGTGCTCAACTGCTCGTTTCTCAGGCCATTTCCGCACAACACAGTCATAGGCCATTTCTGCACTGCACTCTTATAGCACGATGATTCCACTTTCAACATCCTATGGAATCCTGGGGTTTGCAGTTTCGGGAGGGGCCGCGCGGCCCCTCCCGAAACTGCAAACCCCAGGATTCCATAGGATGTTGAAAGTGGAATCATCGCGCTAGAAGAGTGTGGTGCGGAAATGGCCACAGTGCTATTATTCCACTTTCAACATCCTATGGAATCCTGGGGTTTGCAGTTTAAGGAGGGGCATTGAGACTTCTCAGCCAGAGAGCTCCTTGGCCTCCGTAAACTACAAGTCCCAGGATTGCACAGGAAGTTGAAAGTGGAATAATAGCACTATAAGAGTGTAGTACGGAAATGGCCTCAGTCTGCACCACTCGGGAGCCGAGACGTCTCTGGCAGCCTGCTGGACCCTCACCTCCTGTTCTTGTCAAACTGGGCCGGCATCCAATGTAAATGTTTAGCAAAGCCCTGGATAACAGACAAGAGGGTAAAGAGAGAGATGGGGGAAAGTCCCACAGAGCAAGGGATGGTTGTGAGCAAACATCTAATCCAAGCACAATGTGTTAAGTTATCTGCAATGCTATCTTTAAAAAAAAAAACACCTTTATATTATATATATTTTTTTGCTTTTATATATATAAGGAAATAGGCATTAAATCTGCACTTTTAAGAGGCTGAAGAGCATCGTACTCCATTCAAGGAATCTCCTTGCATTTATCCATGTCTCATTTATTTAATGGTGTATTTCCGTGGGATGGCTCGCCGCGATGACCTTGTTAATCTCCTTGTTAAGCTCCCAACACGATCTTGCAAGGTAGGATATGATTGGCTGTCCTTCCTCATTTGTTTAATTGGCTTCTTAATGTCCTTAATAGGCCAGTTAAATGAGAAAAGTGAGCCCACAAGATTTTCCTTTAGACCGTTCACGAAAGCTAATGGACAAATGGAGATCTGGGCTGATACAAACCCAGCAGGGTCCACTTTTTGTCTAATTGAACCTCGGGAGGGTAGGTGAGCCCCTGGGCTTTGCTTGTCAACAACTGAAATATGAAGGTAGGAAGAAAGTAGTATTATTCTATAATTTTATGAGGAACGGTGAGTCAATACCCTCAGGCAGCAGATGTCTGTAGATGGCAGCAAGCCATCGGAGAAGCCAGCGTTTGAGGCTGCTTTGAGCTCCAGTGCTTATTTTCTTAAAGTTATCCTACAAAAGGGCCAGGGATTACACCGTTGCAAGGCATGCGTTATTGGCACCACAGAGCTTGGAAATAAATTTTGAAGCAAATTAAAGCAGAACAAAGCTACATCACGGCTGCAGCATCACAGCAGATAGCTTCTGTCTTGATGTGATATAAATCTGTTTCTGTAAGTACAGGGCGGAGTGAGCACAATACTTGGGTGTCTTGTATTGCTGGCTACACACAATGCAGCTACTAGCTTTACGGTCTTTTATTGAGAAAAATAAACCTTTTAGTGACTTTTGGGTAATGACATGCTCAGGAATTGCTTTGTTTTGAAGTAACTGTAGTGGAAACTAAGGCCATTTCCGCACTACACTATTAATAGTGCTATTATTCCATTTTCAACCTCCTGTGGAGTTCTGGGGTTTGTAGTCTCCTGCGGCCAAAGAGCTCTCTGGCTGAAAATCCTAATGGCCCCTCCCTAAACTGCAAACCCCAGGATTACAGGGGATGTTGAAAGTGGAATAATAGCACTATAAAAGTCTAGTGCAGAAATAGCCTAACTTGGGATGTCTCAAGCCATCACAGCTACATGGAAGTTGTGTCCTATAAAATTAGTTATTTATGTTAGTTTCAAGTGGCCACACTTGCTTGGGGATTTTATGAAACAGTAGTCCATTCACTCCAGCTGTCCTGATTTGACAGAGACAGTCTCTGTTAATTCTCTATCATCCCATTTTTTTCAGCTGCTTTTAAAATGTCCCAGTTTTCCCTCTCCTCTCCCCCCTTTCTTCCCTTGTCCACAGCTTTGCTGCAAACTGAGGCTGTTTCCGCGCTACACGGTTATAGTGCTATTATTCTCCTTTCAGCATCCTTTGGAATCCTGGGGTTTGCAGTTTAGGGAGGGGTCTTTAGACTTCTCAGCCAGAGAGCTCTTCGGCCTCAGGAAGCTACAAACCCCAGAATTCCACAGGATGCTGAAAGTGGAATAGTAGCACTATAACAGTGTAGTGCAGAAATGGCCTGAGTTCAAAGTCAAAAGTAGTTTGCACTCATTTAACTCAGTAGAGGAGGACGGGAGAAGTGGAAGGGTGGAATCTTGCCCCCTTTCAGGAGGCTTGGGCAGAAACAAATTATTGCAACCCTTCTTAATTTGTGCAATTTTCTGTTCTAAAAATTTTTGCCATCTTCACCATACCCAAATGTTGGTTGGCCCCGTGTCTCCCGTTTTTCATCAGTGGAAGATTGGAGGGTAGGTTAGTCCAGAGAAGTATTTTATCACAACTCTGCGCTGGGGGGGGTAGGGGCTTGAAACTATAAAGGTAATTTTCCAAGCTATAGTCCCTTGTGAAGGTGCTATCAAGGATCCCAGTATGATAACTGCTCACCTATGGGAAGGGAAAGGAATGTCTCCTTATAGAGCAGCCCCTGCCCTTTGAAAACCACACCCTTGAGCTCAGCCCTTATGCTGCAGCTTCAAGTCCAATGACAAAGCAATCTCTTTTTCCCCCTACGTTGTCTGACATCTTTACGAGGCCTCAAGTTCTCCCCCCTTGGCCAAGCAGCAGACAATGTTATTAGCTTCATTAATTATCCCCCATGTTTATTTGCAGAAATTGCCACTAAAGGGTGGCTGCCAAATATTTTTCACTGCCCTCCTTTGCACCCAATCTCTGGGCAGATGGCTTTTAACAAGGCCGCAGCTCATCTGCAGAGTGCAATTTTACAAGCGCCTTGTCTCAAGGAACAGTTCGAGTGTCTCTTGGCCGCAGTGGCATTTTCATGAGCGACGTTGCTTGCAAGGCAGCTCGGTCCAGTCTGTAGAAAATCAAGATGCTGCTTCAGTAGCTGAGAAATTTGTTATTGTTGTATATCTTCCAACTTACAGAGACCCTAAGGTGACTCTATCATGGGGTTTGGGGGGCTGAGAGTATGTGACATGCCTGAGGGCATCCAGTGGGTTTCCATGGCTGAATGGGGAATCGAATCCTGGTGTCCAGGGCCATAGTCCAAAGCTCAAACCACTACCCCACGCTGGCTAGATTTACACTGGCAGAAAGCATGGGCATGGCATTCCTGCTTTTTCAGAATTCGGGAATGTTTGGCCCTCCAGATGTTTTGGACTACAGCTTCCACAGTCCCTTAGCAATGGCTGTGCTTGATGGCGTTTCTGGGAGTTGCAATCCAACACATCTGGAGAGCCATAGGTTGTTGACCCCATCAATGAGGTGTCACAAGAGTGAGATCCGTTGCCCAACAGAGGGACCAGATTAGGAAAGTAACGTGAGCGTGGAGTTAAGAAAAGGCAAGGTTTATTTCCACAGGAGAAACAGGTACATGCTTTTTGGAGATCCATACGAGACAAAACACATTTCCATGCGCCCAGCTTATATGCACTAAACAGGTGGGTTTCCTCATGTAAACATTCAGAGAACAATTAACACTAAGGTAATTTCCACACTACACTGTTATAGTGCTATTATTCCACTTTCAACTTCCTGTGGAATTCTGGGATTTGTAGCTTACTGAGGCCCAAGAGCTCTCTGGGTGAGAATTCTAAATGCCTCTCCCAAAACTGCTAACCCCAGGATTCTATAGGAGATTGAAAGTGGAATCAGAGCACTGTAACAGTGTCGTACAGAAATGACCACAATTCCAAGCACATCCTCTCTGTCTGGTATCTATCAACATTAAACTGTCCCAGCCTGTGACTCCAGCACCGTTGCTTTTCTTCTTTTATATGAAAAAACCAGTGAAGCTTTGAAAGCTTGCACGATGTATTTTCTGCGTTTGGATTGGCCAATAAAGGTATCCCTCTTGGGCCGATTTTGGATTTTGTTGTATTTGGCCCTGCAAGGTGGCTCTGCGAGAGTTGCATCTATTGCTAAGCTGCATTTCAGTTTATGGCAGGAAAGTTGGCAGTTCCTGCATGTAACTGGTTGTTTTGTTTTGTACCAGGCCGGCCCCCTGGGACGCAGAGGGAGACGGCTGTCGGAGGATGTGGGACACCTACGCCGAAGCAGGGAACAACAGAAGGTGAGCATTAAGTCTCCACAATATTCTACATTGGAAGTAAGCAGCCATTTTTATTTCCTGTTGTGGAATCAATCCCTTGGAAGGCAGGCTCTCTCAGGGGGTTGCATTCTAGCTGGGGGTGAGGCAAGGGCCAGCTTCCCTCCCTCTTTCTTCTCACATCTATCCTCTGGGGAAAGATATATGATGCTTGCCCAGGTCTGCATCAATCACTTGCAAGAAGGCTTTGGAAATTTGTCCGAGGGCCACACGACATGAAACCAAGGAGCACACGCAGCCCTGGGTTTGCCCATACCTGTTCTGCACACAACTCAATCTTTCTCTCTTTTATTGATCATTGGGAACACCCTTCTGTTTTCTCATACAGGTGAAATCCAACGGGAAACGACCAGGCAATGCTATAATTCAGGGCAAAGAATATACAGTAGTCAGCTCCTTCCCTATGATCACACCAAGCTAAAAGTTACTTTAGCTTTGTAATTCTGACACTGGATGAGGCTTCTTCCCTTCCCAAATTGTCACTGTGGGGTTTCTGACAGAGGCCCCTGTTACCCTGACTTCTGGGAATGTCTGGGGGACGCTCGGATTTGCTGCAAAAATACGAAGATTGGGGAAATTAGCCGAGCGCTGCTTAGCAAAGCAGAGGGCAGGGCAACACAGCGAGGCCTTGATCCCTATGTCTACGGAGTCAGACCACATGAGAGCCAGGCCAAATGTCCAATTGTCAGTAGTTTATTTAGCAGAATTGGCAAAATGTCCACACACATACACAGAGCGAAGCAGTCACTCACACAAGCGCACAAGGACTAATGAGTCGGAAAGATATGAAGATCGGGAAAAGCGGAGGGAAAGAGAGCGGTTCATACTGCACCTGATCCTGAAGCTCGGGAAAAAGCAAGGCAAAGGTGGCTCAGTGGAGGAAGAATGCTGAAGGGAGCTCTCGACCAGCAGAATGCCGGGGCACTAGTCACTAGTCACATTCCTTGGGGGGCAGACCCTTTCCCGGAAAAAGACAATGACCAAATCGTGCAAATGGACCTCGTTTTTGTGTTTCTCGCTGTTGCAATCATTAACCTCATCCGGAGGACATGTAGCCCCTCAAGGTGTCATTGTTGTCGATGGCCCATTGTGTGTGTATGTGCCTTTCGAGGTTTCCCTCTTGGAGACGTGACTGGGGGAGCGTTGGTCTGACCTCACTAGCTGTGCTTCGGTTTTAGACCCGGATGTCTACGTTCCTGTCCGGTGAACCTCTGGCTTAATAACTTGGGCTATTAAATATTATGCTCCCCTGGGACTGGGACTGCCAACAGGGGTTATACCCTAATGTAGGAGGTAGGGGGATTTTAAACAATCTGGATCTTATTGTGGCAAGATAGGCAGCCTGCACCTAAAAGTTTTTCCTATGCTTCATTTTTCCTTTTATGTCAATTTCTCAATCAGGGCCTTGCGGGGAGAGAGTTGGTTCCTTCCAGTGGCAGCCGCCGTAGTATCAGCTCCTCCCGCTTGGAACAGCGGGCTGAGAAAGGAGGAACGGCCATTAAACAGAAAGGCGAGTGATGGGGTGTGTGTGTGTGTGTGTGTTTGCACTAGACGCCACACCAGGAATGATACTAGTCTTCATGTGTTATTTGTTTTACGTTCTGCTAGTTGTTTTGCAAATACAGAAAGCCCCCACCTTTTGATGCCCCAACAACTCGCTCTTTGGATGCTTCCAAATTAAGGACAGGTTCCATTACCTTGACAAGGGTTCCTCCCTGTCATCAGTTCTTCTTGCCTACGGAGGCTCGCTTGGAATCATAGAGCTGGCAGGGACCACAAGGGCCACTGAGTCCAACCCCATTCTGCCATACAGGGATACACCATCAAAGCATTGCTTGGAAACCATGCCCTATAGAGAGCTGTAGGGAGCTAGGTATATTTAGCCTGGAGAAGAAAAGGTTATGAGGCAACATGATAGCTATGTTTAAATCTTTGGAGGGATGTCATATGGAAGATGGACCGAACCTGTTTTCTGCTGCTCCAGAGACTAGGGCCATTTCTGCCCTACACTGTTATAGTGCTATTATTCCACTTTCAACCGCCGGTGGAATTCTGGGGTTTATAGTTTATTGAGCTCTCTGGCTGGGAATTCTAAATGCCTCTCCCTAAACTGCAAATCCTAGGATTCCAAAGGATGTTGAAAGTGGAATGATAGCACTATAACAGTGTAGGGCAGAAATGGCCCAGGACGCGGAGCAATGGGTTCGAACTTCAGGAAAAGAGATTTCATCTATACGTTAAGAAGAACTTCCTGATGGTAAGAGCAGTTCAACAGTGGAATACACTGTTGTCTGGGAGCAAGGTAGAGTCTCCTTCTTTGGAGGTTTTTAAACAGAGGCTTCCAGCACTATGATTCGGTGCTTTTCAACCAATTTTATTTTCTCACAATGCTGTGAGTTGGGGGAGCCAGTAGCACCTTTCTGCTTGCATCTCCCAGCAATTGATACACAAACTGCTATTGGTACTAGAGAGAATATATAATAAATTGAGGTCTAGTGTGATAAAATGCTCAGAATGCTGGGCTGCAGCTTGGAAAATTCCCGAGTCCCTACTGAGCTATGAACCTTGCTGAGTGACTTTACACCTATCCTGAAGGGTTGTTTTGAGGATAAAATTGGTGGAGAACCATGTCTTGAGCTTATTGGAGGAAAGTGAGCTCTAAGTCTAACTGAAATTTAAATAGTGTAGTGGTTTGGGCATTGGATTACGACCCTGGAGACCAGAGTTCTGTCCCCACTCAGCCATGGGAACCCACTGGGTGATCTCAGGGGGGTCACACACTCTCAGTCCCAGAAAACCCTGTGATAGCTTCGCCTTAGGGTTGCGATAAGTTGGAAACTACTTGAAGGCAAACAACGACAAACCCACCAAGCTTCCAGCACCCCCCCCCAAAAAAAATCATACGAAAAAACCTTATTTTTTCAGATAAAAAAATATTCAGAAAAAAATATTCAGACATAAGCATATGCTGTTAACGGGGTCCCCTACACTGAAACAGGAGACTCCCCTCCTCCCCAGAAAGCAGAAAAGAAGAGAGCCACTGTGATGTAGTTGTCTGAATGTTGGACCATGATCTTGGAGTTCAATTCTCCACTCGGCTATGGAAATCCACAGGGTGACCTTGGGCATGTCACATGCTCTCAGCCCCCAGAAAATCCCATGATAGATTTATCTTAGGGTCTGTATAAGTTAGAGATAACTTCAAAGCACACAACAACATATCACTTTTAAGTAGTAGCCACTGATAGTCTTTCCGTATCTCCTGATATCGTCAAACTTTTCCTCATCTGTCTCTCTTCAGGACTTCTGTCTGTGACTCCCCGGGGCCAGAATACTGAGAGGGGCCGGGAGGACCTGCAGGCCCTCAAAACTGAGGTCTTGACCCTCCGCCGACGCCTGGATGCCTCGGAGTGCCAACGCAAGACCCTCCTGGAGACCTGCTGGCACCAACAGAGGACTCGAACCTGGGCATCGGAGAGGCAAGCACCACTGTTGGGACTCAGAGCTATTTCCTGGCAGAAGAAGAGGGATGCCCAAGAGGACCAGTCAGGGGGCAAAGCATGGGTCTTGGATGGAAGGCACGTGGCAGAGGAGGTTGAGGGGGATGGAGGGAAGCTTGGGTCGGAGGCTGAGAAGGAAAAGGAGGTCTCAGCGAAAGGAAAAGCAGAGCTGGGAGTTCAAGAGGGGGTCCAAGGAGAAACAGAAAGACAAGTCCCAGCTGTGGAGCAGCCCCAGGGCAAAACGCCGCCCTTGGCTGAAGAGGAGGACCTCAGCAAGGACCAATCTTTGGCCGAAAGAGAGACTCGTGCCGAAGGGAAATTTGAGCCGGAGGGAAACGTGGAGGCTTTGCGTGAGGACCTCCGGGTCTTAGCGGCCGGGAAGGCTGAAGCCGAAGCCCAAGCCAGCTTGGTCCAGCGGAAGCTCCAGGACCTGCAGGCCACGCTGGGGAGGCAGACGGAACGGTTGGCGCAAGCCATGGAGACCCAGAGCCATCACGTGGAGGAGTTGCTGGCCGACGCCGAAGAGAAGGAGTGCCTTATGAAAAGCCTCCGCCAGGAGCTGGAAGACACCAAGAAGGCCTTGGAGATGGCTAATACTGAGGGCCAGAGGCTACGGGCGTTACTGGAGCAGAGAGAGGAGGAAGCACATAAAGCCAACCCTACCACGGAACTCGGCATGGGAGGTGCCACAAAGCCCCAGGCTCAGCTACAGGAAGGCAAAGGAGGTGCTGGGGCCGACAGCCTGGCAGACAAACATCCTCCAGAAGCAAAACTGTCCCAGGTACCAGTAAGATTTTCTGTGCAGAGAACCCAGGGAATATTAAAACCATTTCAAGAAAGAAGGCATCTCTGGCATGGAAAATGTGAGAGCTTTTTTCATAGCCAAGATACACGCAGTAAATAAGTGTCTATGTCCATTTTTAATTTGCAGAGTGCATCCTAGTCTTGCATTTGCTGGCTTTCATTTCGGGGTTGAACCAACTGATGGGTTAGATAAATGTTATTTTAAAAGCTATGGATTGGATGATCGATGGACACATCATGCAAACCTTGCATTCATGTGTGCAGAGGTTGTCCCGGAAGAGAGCACACTATAAACAAGTTGGGGAGGGTTAAGAGAAGGCCAACGAGTGAGATCAGAGTTATGGACTGCAAAACATATAAGGAAAGATTGAAAGAGCTGGGCGTTTCCAGCTTGGTGAGGAGAAGACTGAGCGGCAAACATTAAACATTAGAAAGAACTTCTTTTTTTAAACTTTATTTTTATTTATTTATTTTGTTGTATTTCTAAGCCACTTTTCTCCCAAAATTGGGACCCAAGGCAGCTTCCAACAATAAGTATACATTAAAATATAATATAATAATATTATAATACTAGTAATAGTATTAAGTAGTAATATACTATTACTATTAATAGTAATATAGTAATATATTATTACATTAAATAGATTGAAAACATTAAAAACAATTAAATGAATATAAAATCATAAAAACACTTAAAACGATATTCTAGTACAACAATTATTAAATAAAGCTGCCCGGCTTACATGTAAGCCTGTTGAAAGAGAAAAGTTTTTGCCTGTTGGCGAAATGAGAGCCGGGAGGAGGCCTGCCTAGCTGCCTGTGGAAGAATATTTTGTTTTATTTTGTTGAATAAAAACACAAAATACAAACAAAAAAAGAAACATAAGAAAAAAGAAAGCGTATATTAAAAAGTCAAAATAACAATCGACAAAACAACATAGGACATAATAACAAATGATAAAAATAAACTAAATAACAAAACCAACAAGAAGCAAACTACAAATATCAATCTAAACTAACAAACAGCAAACTGTACACAACTAAAAAATTGGTTCTCGCCCCTGCTGCAAGCGACGAGTAGTAATCCTACAGTAACTACTAGTCCGATAAATCACAATTTGTTATTAAATTTAACATTTGTTGCCTACATTTATTACTACAATAAGTCATTATGAACTGACTGAATTGGTCTCTACTTTGTAGTCCTAGATGGGTTATTAATATTTATTCTGATTTAATTAGTAAGTACCTTTGTTTTCAAGGCTTCGTTATGACTTAATTGCTTATTACAAATTGAAATTAATACTTCTTAAGTATAAAAATAATGTATTTATAGTGAAATCATTCTATTTCCTAGCTGATTAATTCTAAAAATTACTTAATTTTAACCCAGTTTTGTTAAAGTAACCTTACTTATTCGTACTATATTTATAAAAAAATGTTATCTGAGCGACAAATTAAAGTCATCTCTTATTTTCATAGTACCATTCATGTGATAGGGGGGAAGAAAGGAAATCCAAGGATGAAAGAAGGAACTTCTTGACAGTAAAAGCAGTTCGTGAATGGAACCGACTGTGGGGTTTCTTTATCTGGACGAGTTCAAAAAAGAGGATGAAGCGTTTATCTGCCGGTGATCCTTTAGCTGGAGGTGTTGCATTGAGGAGTGGGTTGGACTTGATAGCCCATGAGGCCTCTTCCAACTCAATAATTTGATGAGTTTGTGGCTTGTAGATCCCATCTTGATTTTCTTCCAGCGTCAGGGACCTGGTGGAGAATCTAGCCCATGGACCAAAAGCATCCCACCCGCTCCATCACAATTAACCCAACGATGATGAGATGGTCAGACTCTTGCTTTTCTGTTTGTTTCCAGCCGGAAGCCTCTCTCGCGCAACTTGTGCAGGAAAACCAGGCCCTGCGGAACGAACTGGCACGTTGGGAGGCGAGGAGCCTGGAAGGACCGGACGATGGCATCCCTCATAGCCTCAGGTCGCTTTGTTCGGGAAACGATGGAGAAGTGGAGGCCGCAGACGGTGAGGAAAGGCGAGGAGCGGAAATACAAGGAAGGAATCCAAAAAACCAGGGCAAAGGGAGAAGAGAAGGAGAGGTGTAGGTTTCGTGCACCTAGTCCAAACTGGCAAGATTGACAAAAAAAATTCACGCCCTTTTTATGGGGGAAAGGGAGAGGCAGAAAGGGGATGGGTGCCTTAGAGATATACAGCCCGGTATGCAGATCCATTTGGTCTGTGTTGGTTGGTTGTGTTGAAACACTTGGAAATACTTACGTCCAAAAGACGGTTGCCGTTTTTAACGAACCTCTTAGTTTTGCAGGAAAAAGTTGTCCAGGAGTGCCGCAACGAACCGTGAATAATTTTTTTCTGTTTAATAATAAGTCCCTTTAATTTGGGTATTGCTTAATGTAACCAAAGCAGCGCCGTGAAGGTTCAAAAGATTGGTTATGGGCAAACTCAGGAAAACCCCAAGTGTGGAGAAATGCAAAAAGACAGAAGACAGAAAGCATTGAAGACAGAAAAGTTTATTAGGGTACCCGGGGCCGGGGGAAGCCCAGTAAGAACTGAGCCTGCTCAGTCACGAAATGCAGATTGCTTGTTCCAGAGGATGGGGGAGCAGACAGGAAATGAGAGGGGTGAAAATGGAAGGCGGTGCCTGCAATCTCAAATGGCAGTACTGCAACATTTTGTTGCAGATCACACTGGCCATATGCTGCTTTTTGAGTGTTGAGTGTTTTGAGTGGAAGCTGCCTTGGGTCTCATTGTGGGAGAAAAGCAGCATAGCACCTATGCTGTTACAGTGCTATTATTCCACTTTCAAGATCCTGTGGAATTCTGTAGTCTACTGAGACCTAGGAGCTCTCTGGTTGAGAATCCTAAATGCCCCTCCCGAAACTGCAAACCCTAGGATTTCGTGGGAGATTGAAAGTGGAACAATAGCACTATAACAGTGTAGTGCGGAAGGGGCCACGGTTTAGTCGTTTCATTTCCACCTTCTTAGGGGTTCTTTGTCTTGCAGCTCTGAAAGCTGCCCGGAAGAGGGAGTCCCTGCCGCAGGGGAGCCGGCGAGATGTCCAGACCCAAACAGAGGGACCCGAGAGTGGCCACCGACGACGGGAGCGTGTGTCCGTGGCCTTCGATGACACCCAGTACGAACCGTATGGGCTTCCCGAGGTGGTCATGAAGGGTAAGTGGAGAAAGTCGAGAAAGAGTGGTCACCAGGCAGGTGATGTAGAAACAATATGTAACCAGGCAGGGAGATTGGAGACTCCAGGCCTTTCCACACTACACTTTTATAGTGGTATTATTCCACTTTCAACCTCCTGTGGAATTCTGGGGTTTGTAGTTTCCTGAGACCAGAGAGCTCTCTGGCTGAGAATGCTAAGGACCCCTCCCTACACCGCAAATCTCAATCTCAAGAGTGCTATAGGATTCCTTTATGTCTACTTAGCAGAAAATAACTCCTCTTCAGTTTCACCTTCTCTTCCCTTACAGGATTTGCTGACATCCCATCCGGCCCTTCCTGCCCTTACGTTCTCCGTCGGGGCATTTTGGGAAGTGCCCCCGTTGCTCAGCTGGCACCGAGGGCAGAACCCGAAGAGGATTCTCTCGAGGCGGATGAGGGGACAGGCGTCTAAGGGTACAGCCCGCTCAGTGAGAATTTATGGTGTGAAATAGCTGAACTATTGTAGAGTCAGCTGCATTTGGGGCATCAGGCAGGAGCGTGATGCGGCGGCCAAGAAAGCCAACGTGATTCTTGGTTGCATCAATAGCAGTATGGTGCCTAGATCAAGGGAAATTATAGTACCACTCTATTCTGCTTTGGTCAGACCTCACTTGGAGTACCGTGTCCAGTTCTGGCCACCTCATTTCAAGAAGGATATTGACACGCTGGAGTGTGTCCAGAGGAGGGCGACCAAAATGGTGGAGGGTCTGGAAGCCATGAAGCCCTATGAGGAGCCACTTAGGGAGCTGGAGATGTTTAATCTGCAGAAGTGAAGGTTAAGAGGGGACATGATAACCCTGTTTAAATATTGGAAGGGATGTCATGTCGAGGAGGGAGCAGGCTTGTTTTCCGCTGCTCCAGAGACTAGGACAAGGAGCAATGGATTCAAGCTGCAGGAAAAGAGATTCTACCTGAACCTCAGGAAGGACTTCCTGACGGTCAGAGCTGTCCGGCAGTGGAATCTGCTGCCTCAGTGGAGTGTGGTGGAGTCTCCTTCTTTGGAGATGTTTAAGCAAAGGCTGGACAGCCATCTGTTGGGAGTGCTTTGATGGGTGTTCCTGCATGGCAGGGGGTTGGATTGGATGGCCCCCGGGGTCTCTTCGAACTCTATGATTCTATGACGTCTGTTTAAAGCAATTCTGCATTACTTTTCTAATAGAGACAAGTGATGGAAAAGAGTCCTGGGGAGAGAGCTGTAGCTGAGGGTTCAGTTTTTGGCATCTCCAGTTTTAAAGGAATAACAAGCAGGGATGGGAATTGATCACTGTCTGCCCATGACTCCAGAAGGTTGCTGCCAACTAAACCAGACAGTCCCAGCTTAGATGGACAAACATCTGGCTGCGGTAAGGCTATTGTTGCTCCCGTTTCCAGACTTCCTCATGATGCTAAGCGGCAACACAGCTCCCTTCTCTTTAAGAACAAAAAGATAACCTTTATTTTGTCTGCTTTTCTCTTTAAACATTTCAGAGCTGTCCCGGTCAAGCCATAGGTTCCGCGTTCGGCAACACCGGGGATGTTTCGGTCTGTGCTGATAATTTTTTGCACCAACCACTGGAAAGATTAGCAGCTGTGACAAAGCACGCACAAACCCACACTCCCTCGCCGCCGGCCCGCCTTCCTTGTTTTGAAGCCTGGCTGCTCCGGGAAGCTGCTTTGTCTCTCCCGTTGATGAGTTAAGGTGCATTGAATCTCTCCCTTTGGTCCTGTGGAAGGATTTGCAAGTTCGTGGAAGGCGATGGATGCTGCAGGAGGGACTCGAAGCTGAAGGAAATATTCCAGTCAATCGGTCTGTTTTTTTCAATTGAGGAAGGTATTTGGGAAGGATCAGTTGGAAAGGACTGGAAGAAAGGGGGATGGAGGGGAAGATTCCCTTCCTGATTTTGCTGCCCCCTTGCCCATCATTGGATGACAGCATCTTTCCATGGTGACCATTGCTATTTGACAGC
Source organism: Cyclura pinguis (assembly GCA_030412105.1). Classification (NCBI taxonomy): domain Eukaryota; kingdom Metazoa; phylum Chordata; class Lepidosauria; order Squamata; family Iguanidae; genus Cyclura; species Cyclura pinguis. The sequence continues at coordinate 5,699,681 of CM059611.1, forward strand.
CAATCGTGGACCCACTAGCTCTGGTATGTTTTTCTTAAGAAGCCAATGGCTAAGAAGATTGAACTTTGGGCTGGGGGGATTGGTGTCCTCCCCTTCCCAACCCCACCTTTCTACCCACAATAAACAACAGGAGGACTCAGTTGATATCTAGTGCATTACTTTGTCGAAGATCCACACACACCTATATATATATATAAATACATGTGTGCATACATACCGGCACAATTTAAATAGCAAATAGCAAAATACACAAGGTGATAGTGATGTTTAAACATGTGTGGCAACTGGACATATAGATTGTTGGGGATGCACATGTGTGTTCATGCCGACAACATGTGTGGTTGTAACATGGGACAGCATACATGGGGTTTATCCAATATTTGCAATACAGTCATCCCTCCATATTCACGAGGGTTAGGAGCCCCGTTTTTCCGTGTGAAAGTGGAAAAACTGAATAACTCTAGGCCCTCCCAAACCATATTTAACACAAAAAAAAGTATCACCATATTCAACCCACTGTGGATTCTTTTGAGGTACCAGGGTTTCTTCCCAAGGCAGAAGGGTGGCTCTGGGGGGCCCCCTCCACTGCTGCCCCACACCATTTTTAAGGGGGACTTACAAGCCTCATTCGCAGTTTCTCAGTCTCACGAAGCTTGCAGTTCCTATTTTAAAAAATGGCATAGGTAGGCAGCAGAGGGGACAGCAAATAATCCATGAATAGTCAAATCTGCAAAAGAGAGACCTGCAAATGTGGAGGGCTGACTGCATTTTCAGTCCAAAAAGTTTTGGAACTTTTGGCAGCCCAAGAGGTGAAGACCCTGTTCCCCTAGGCCAAGGGTCGTTCATGCCACTGATGCCCACAATCTTAGGGTGTTGCTGGTGGAATTCACACAATGGGTTCTGCCACGCAGAACAGTTTTCAACATGCAAACAGGCTTGGTGGCTGAAGCGCAGCAGTATTCTCCATTACCACTTTGCATGCAGAATCAAATAACTAGACTCTTCGAATATTGGCATCTCGGCTGCCTCCTGCTTCTTTCCTGGGAGTCTTAAACTGATGAGCAGAGCGCATGTTTTGCAGGCAGAAGGCCTTGGATTCAATCCCAGCATCTCCAGGCAGCATTAGGAAAGGAATAGTGTGTAGAATTTAAGAAGCTGCCTTAGAGCTAGATCTTTATGGTCAGCTCTGGTTCTCTCGGATTTCTGGCAGGAGCGTCTCTGGAGATCATGCAAGTACTACCCATGCCTGACCCTGCTTAATTCCAAAATCAACTGCAATCGGATGTGTTTAGTGCGATCTGTGGAGAGCCACTGCCCACCATTGTCAACAACGGAAGGGTAAGCATAGGTACATTTCTGTGTTGCTAAAAATCTCTGCACTGAGATAAAGTTACTTGCATAACAAGTCCATTTGCCTTCTATACTGCCTGAGATCCTTTTGTTGAAGCTGGCCTTCTCCATATTGGTCTCCTCTAGATGCACTGGAGCGCAAACTCCATCATCCCTAAAGTGGCCGTTGCTGAGTGGGGGTGGTGGAAGTTGTAGTGCCACACAGTTGAAGCACCATGTTGCAGGAAGTCGAATTGAGGGTTTTAATCCATGTCAACCGAGGGTGTCGTACTTTGGCCATATCATGAGAAGACCTGACTCACGAGGAAAGACGATAATGTTTGATAAAAGTGGAAGGCAGTACGAAAAGATGCAATACTGATGGATAAACTCAGGACCTTTCCGCACGATGCTGCTATAGTGCTATGACTCCGCTTTCAACCTCCTGTGGAATCCTGCGATTTGCAGTTTAGAGAGGGGCCTCGAGGATTCTCAGCCAGAGGGCATTTTGGGCCTCCGCAAAGGACAGATCCCGGAATTCCACAGGAGGTTGCAAGCGGAATAATAGCACTATAACAGCGTGGTGCAGAAAGGAAGAGGGGTCCCTGAATCTCCAAGACCTGAGCAGGGCGGGTTGAGGATGGAGGGGTCTGGAGATTACAGGGTGGCCACAAATCCAGACCGGCTTGAGGGCAGTTAACAACAGCAAAGGGGTGTTGGTCGGCAGGGGATGATGGGAGTTGTATTCCAACATGTGCCTAGGATGCTGGGTTGGAGGAAACAGACGCCACTTTTAATTTTTCACAGTGCTTTGGTCACAAGCTTTCTGATGTCATCCTCCGCCCCCCATCTATTACTCATGAATAAATAGCTGCCCCCCCCCCCAAATAGGCAAAACCAGCCAACCGCCCCCCTCCCCACGCTCAGGATCAGTCCTGCGATCCCGCCACCTCCCCCTCTCGGCTCCCCGCCCGCGTTTCCCCCCTTGTCCTCGCCCCCTTCCCTCCCCTCGAAGGGTTAACCCCCGGCGCCGCCACCTCGCTTGCGTCCGCACGGTCTAGCCCGGAATCCGCCCGCTCTAAAGCCGGTGGCAGGGCCGGGCGAGGGCGATCGGGTGGGCGAAGGCGGGGGGCGGAGGGAAGCGGGGAGCAGCATCACCTGCGACCGGGAGCCAGGGAGGAGCCGCTGCGGAGGAAGCGAGGAGTGAGTACACCGCAGGGATGCTCGGGCGGGTCCCCGGTACCCTCTCCAGCCCAGAGCCTCCCTCCGAAAGCCCCCTTCCAAAAGATTAGGCATCCGTGCCCCCCCTGGACTTCTTTGCATCCTTGCAAAGGGGGGGGGCAGGAAGGGGAGGAGGGTGCCTCGCATGGGGAAGGGTGCGTGTGTGTGTTTTTTGTGTGCGTGTGTTGGAAAGGAAGGCTGTGAGCATGAGACAGAGAAAGATGTGTCACCACACAAAGTGTGGCGAGGTGGCCGGGAGGGCGAGGAGAGAGTGAGACAGCATTACGGGGTGGTTTTGGGCACGCCGGAGAGACCGGATCTCTGGAGACCGGAAAAACAGAAATGCAAAAGGTACGGTTTGCGAAGGAGCAGGTCCCTGGGATTTCGGCAGGGCTGCCGATTTTGGATGGGTGTTTTGTTGTTGTTGTTTTTTTTTGTGGGGAGGGGGATCGCAAGGTCCCTGTGGTGTAAAGGCTGTGATCTGTGCGTGTTTGCGTGTGAGACAGAGAAGATGTGCACAGGCTAGGGAAGGAGTAGCAGTGGAGGCTGCAGCTGAGAGATAATAGCTGGGAGCTTGGACTGAGGCAGACTGGAAGCTGAGAGGGCGTAGCTGTGAGCTTGAACTGGGAAAGACTGGAAGGGGACAGAGAACAGCTGGGAGCTTGAAGTGGGACAGACTGGAAGCTGAGAGATCGTAGTTGTGAGTTTGAGCTGGGACAGAGTGGAAGCTGAGAGAGCATAGCTATATGCTATGTACAGGGACAGACTGGAAGCTGAGAGAGAACAGCTGGGAGCTTAAAGTGGGACAGCATGGAAGCTGAGAGAGCATAGCTGTTGAGCTTGAACTGGGACAGCTTGGAAGCTGAGAGAGCATAACTGTTGAGCTTGAACTGGGACAGAGTGGAAGCTGAGAGAGTGTAGCCATGAGCTTGAACTGGGACAGACAGGAAGCTGAGAGAGCGTAGCTGGGAGCTTGAACTGGGACAGAGTGGAAGCTGAGAGAGCATAGCTAGAAGCTTTGGACAGGGACAGACTGGAAGCTGAGAGAGAACAGCTGGGAGCTTAAAGTGGGACAGACTGGAAGCTGAGAGAGCATAGTTGTGAGCTTGAACTGGGACAGCATGGAAGCTGAGAGAGTGTAGCCATGAGCTTGAACTGGGACAGATTGGTGTGTGGGAGGGGTGGGAAAGCGATTGAAAAAGTGGAGAAGAAGGGCAAGAATGGCACAGTTTGTGTGTGTGTTTTCATGCCAGTCTGATTTCGAACATGGGAGGCCAAATGTGTCATGATAGGTAGGAAGAACAAATGTTTGTGTGTGTATAGCAGGACAGGGACATCCCAAGGGTGTGTTTTAAATTCAGGACTGATCTTGGGGAAGTGTGTTAAAGGGTTGAGACATGCAAGTCTATTTTAGAGATTAATTGTGTGTCTTTCTCTCGGTCCGCTCTAGACTGTTATAGTGCCATTATTCCACTTTCAACATCCTATGGAATCCTGGGGTTTGCAGTATATAACAGTCTAGTGCAGAAATGGCCTTTCTCACATACACACACAGAGAACAAGGTTTTCACAAACATGGCAAAGAGGATAAGAAAAGTGTGTGTGTGTAAGGAGCACATGTGTGTGCGAGAATGTGCGTGCATATTTCCTTTTTAGTATGAGATGTGTAATGCTCTAAAACTGAATGTTTTGGCCTAAAGGGAGAAAAGATGTATGAGTGGGTGTCCGAAAGAGAGAGATGGACACCAGAAACTAAAATATGGCGTTGGTGTCTGTGTGTTTAAAGAGAGGCTCTCTCTTTCTGTGTGAATTTGAGTGTGTGCCTGCACATATGCACGTGTATGAAAGGCAGACACTGTGAAAACGTGAGGGTGTGCCTTATGAAACTGAGTGTGTATGTGAAAGAGAAAATGTGTAAAAGAGAACAGGACGGAAGTAAGAAGAAAGAAAGAGAAAATGGAAGTAGCACTTGTAAGAGTTCAGGGGCAAAGGGAGAGTTTTGCTTTGTTTTAGTGGTGGCAGTTTCCCCACATATTTTACCACACAACTACACTTGACACATAGAGAGGAGCTTCCTTGTTATGGATTGTGATGCGGCAGCTAAAAAGGCCAACACAATTCTAGGCTGCATCAATAGGAGTGTAGCGTCGAGATCAAGGGAAGTAATAATACCATTCTGTTCTGCTTTGGTTAGACCTCACCGGGAATACTGTGTCGAGTTCTGGGCACCACAATTCAAGAAGGATATTGGCAAGCTGGAATGTGTTCAGAGGAGGGTGACCAAAATGGTGGAGGGTCTGGAAACCATGAAGCCCTATGAGGAGCGGCTTAGGGAGCTGGGTAGGTTTAGCCCGACAAAAAGAAGGTTAAGAGGTGTCATGATAGCCATGTTTAAGTATTTGACGGAATGTCTTATGGCAGATGGAGCAAGCCTGTTTTCTGCTTCTCCAGAGACTAGGGCATGGAGCAATGGCTTCAAACTTCAGGAAAGAGATTCCATTTAAACATTAGGAAGAACTTCTTGATAGTAAGAGCAGTTAGACAGTGGAATATGGTGCCTGGGTGTGTCGTGGAGTCGCTTTCTTTGGAGGTTTTTAAACAAAGGCTGGATGGCCATTTGCTGGGGGTGCTTTGAGTGTGTGTTCCTGCCTGACAGGATAGGGTTGGACTCGATGGCCCTTGTGGTCTCTTCCGACTCTATGATTCTATGCCTACCAAGCTGTCCCAGGGCTCACCTGCTTTGTCTTTGCACACATGTGTGAGAGAGTATTTGTGCATACAGATTTGCTAGTGAAGGCTTCTGTATGTGTGTGAGAAAGAGAGAGAGAGAGAGAGAGAGAGAAGTTCGTGCCTGAGATATATGTGTGTATCTTGAGAGCTTGAGATAATGCATCTATTTAACAATATCTGAGGCCATTTCTGCACTAGACTGTTATAGTGCTATGATTCCACTTTCAACTTCCTATGGAATCCTGGGGTTTGTAGTTTCGGGAGGGGCCATATGGCCCCTCCCGAAACTACAAACCCCAGGATTCCATAGGATGTTGAAAGTGGAATCATAGCACTATAACAGTCTAGTGCAGAAATGGCCAAACACAAATGACAGTAGTGTGCGTATGGGATGTATACACCCACAAACAAACAATTGTACGTGCAGAAGGTCAACAATGGGTGTTATAAATGCTACGGAAAGGATGACCGTGGTGCTAAGAGACTGTCTCAAAGATATAGTAGACAAGACTCATAGGATTTATGGACACTGATTTTGCCAAAAATTAGTGTAGCACGGCTATCCTTCATGTTGCACAGAACACTTCTGTAGGCACCATGCAGAATCTCCAAGTATAGCGAGAACACACAGTAAGCCACAGATATCCCATATGCTATCATTTCCAAAAGTACGATTCAGGCTTTTTACGTGGGCCTTTCAATTGAGAAAGGAGAATCTTTATAGCACAGGAAGTTACTCTGTTGGAAACATATTCTTACTGGAGATAGTGGCCATTTCTGCACTATGCTGTTCTAGTGCTATTATTCCCCTTTCAACCTCCTGTGGAATTCTGGGATTTGTAGTTTACTGAGGCCAAAAAGCTCTCTGGCTGGGAATTCTAAATTCCCCTCCCTAAACTGCAAACCCCAGGATTCCATAGGAGGTTGAAAGTGCAATAATAACACCATGATAGTGTAGTGCAGAAATGGCCGGTCTTTTGTATCGGCTACTAAGTGCAACACTCCATCTCCTTCCCTGCTGACCTATTCCATGCTCACCTTTAGTTTAAATCCTTTTCCCAGCTCTCCAATTCTGGGATGCACCGACCTGGGAAATGGAGAGGTGCCCAGCAGAGCCAGGAGTGGTTCTCTGGCAAACTGGAGGGAGCACTTTGCCGCCTCTTGCGGTTGCCAAGAGAGCTGGGCTTGGAGAGGAGGTAGCCTTCAATTGAATTGCCTTCAATTAATTGAAGTCATCTTTGGTTCTGGGGACTGGCAGGGGGCCAACGGCAGTGCAGGGTTTCTCCCGCCACCCCCTTGCCCTGGCTAGTACAAGCCTGGGAAGGGCTGGTTGCTTCCACATCAGACCCCCAAGGGCTCTCCCAATTCTCTGCCACAGAAGAAATCTGTTTGTACAGTAAGCGTGCTGTGTTTCCAATCCAGGACGGCCTTGGAGGTGAGTATAAATGAAGGGAGGATGACAGAATGAATCGAGGGAAGGGTTCGTAAGCTTCCAGCATTCTTCTAATAATTTCTCCCCACCCTGAAAGTCACGGCCAAAGGCGGAAGGATTCTTTTTCCTCCCACCCATCAAGCTCTGAGACCTACATTTCCAAGCTCAGTTTGGCCCTTTCATGGATGCTGCGTTTTCCAAAAGCAAGATTGGCTGTTCTGTCTTATTCCAGGTCTGCCTTCTTTTAGTTTTGGCAGTTTTCCTTTGAGCCAAGTTGGTTGGAAGCAGAAGAGGGGCAGTGAGCCATACGGGAGCGGGCAATGCCTAGCTGTGGGGTGCCAGTCCCACGGCTTTGAAAGCTAGACAGACATGGGCAACAGATGCCAGGAGGACAGAAAGCGTATGCCTCTTTTAGATTTTGTGCACATTTTGTTCTGAATGTATGCGCCTTTGTTTTAAGCTATCTTGGAGGAGAACTTAAAAAACATGTAGCATTAAGGCTGTGACATTTTAACAAGGGTACAATGCATGTTTACTCAGAAATACATCCTATTGAATCCAGCAGTGCTTATTCCACAGGTAAATGGACGTAGGATTGCAGCCTGAACCATTTCAAACAGGTAAAGACTCTGGAATATAACCTTTTAAAATAATGTGAAAACTGGCTTTGGTGTCTTACACTCAATATTGGGTCAATTGCTTCTTTCCCCGTGTTCGGTTCAATCTAGCAAACAGGCTTGGTGGGAAGAAAAAGTCAAGTATAGCATATAGGTTGTTGTTATAGGAAGACTGGAGGCATCTATATATCTAACCCTGCTGCTCGTTCTTTTGCCACAGGAATAGTTAAATGGAAAGCTCAGGGCTTCTTTTGTGTATGTAGTCTGATCTGGAATAAACTAGGCGAAAGTGGTATGCTTAAGTAATTTTAAATCCTGGACTATTATTTAAATGTTGCTTTGCACTTCAGGTGTTAATGCATGTTGCTCCACTAAAGTTCAAAAAGTGGTAAGCCTGCAGTGTTTCTAGTGTCCTTTTGCTTGTTCAGCTTAGTGAGCGCTCGCTGACCCAAGACCCAAGCCCTGACGGAGTGATGGAGATCTGTGAGTTGCGTACTGCCTGTCCGTCCGCAGCCGACGGAAGCAAATTGGACAAAGAGATGGACGCCATGAGGATTTAGGGACAGAAGGCACCCTGAGTATGCAGCAAGAAGAGATGGGGAAGCAATGTGGCACGAGATCAGCTTGTGCTCAGCTTTTAGGAAGGAAAGGGGTTACCAGAGCAAGAAAAATGATCTAGTCTCAAAACTGCAGTCCTCAGATGCTGTTCCCGTTCACAGTTACTGATGCAGCTGATCAATATTATATTATATGACCAATGATTAAAGGTTAAGGGGGAAAAAAATCAGACGTCTATTAACTCAGCAGGGAGAGGAGAGATTAGACCAGAGACGTGAAATCCAAATAGTTCTTGTTTTAATAGAGTTGGAGCTGCACTCTCTTTTCATAAACATAATCCTACCAGATTAAATCAAACGTCTGTCTGATCAAGCAGCCTGTTTTGAAAAGAGAAGCCCGCTAGCCAGGTAAGAGGGTCGCAGGTTTCCATTGTCAGCTCTCCCTTCCGTCTGGTATTCTACAGGCAGAATGCCCCTGATTATGGACGTTTTATTTATCGTGCCAATTAGTGTTTGGCAGATCTATCCCCCAGCCAAGCTTGTCTCCTCAAAGTGGACCAAACTAGCAGGGCAAGGCTATGATGACACTCTAAACTGTGTAAAATTTAAATCTCCATAACATTACCTCTCCCTTCCCGTGTGTATTATTCCAAGAAACATGTAAAACTCAAGCATTCATTTATTGTTAGGGGGGCAGATTTAGAGGCCCATCATAATCTCAGGTCTTTCAATGGTACTTTGTGTAGCTTGTTTGTAAATTCAGCATTACATAGAATCATAGAATCCTAGAATCATAGAAATGTAGAGTTGGAAGAGACCACACGGGCCATCCAGTCCAACCCCCTGCCATGCAGGAATACCCTCAAAGCACTCCCGACAGATGGCCATCCAGCCTCTGCTTAAAAACCTCCAAGGAAGGAGACTCCAAAACACTCCGAGGCAGCCGATTCCACTGCCGGACAGCCCCGACTGTCAGGAAGTTCTTCCTGAGGTTCAGGTGGAATCTCCTTTCCTGCAGCTTGAATCCATTGCTCCTTGTCCTGGTCTCTGGAGAGGCAGAAAACAAGCCCTCTCCCTTACATGCTAGTGACAGTGAGTTCTAGAACATAACCGTACAAATGAGGAGCTGGCTGTGTTAATTTAAAAAAAACATCAAAGAAACTCCTACGTCCACATTTTGATATATTATCAGGCCAAACAAAGAGGCACAAAAATTGCAGCAGTAGCTTTCAAACCCCACATTTTTTCACCAGGCAAAGATTTTTTTTTTTTTTAATGAAGTGGTGAGCAGGATAGGGGAGAGTGATGATCTTGGAGTCGCAAGTCTCTCCCTGGTTGTTTTCGGATGATACGCAGGGGCTTAATTTAGGCTCATCTGTCACCTTCACCACAACCATCGCCCTGGGCCTGTTAGGAGCAAGTAAAGCAATAAAAACAGAGTGATAAAATTTGGTTTTCCACTTGAGAATAGGAAGGCTCCCTCGAGGTCTTAACCCCATCTGTATCCAGTGCGGAGCTCACAGGCTATTTTGTTGGAAGAGAGAAATGAGTTGCTGTCAGGCATGGAGGAGCACATCTTTTGAGTCCATCCTGATCTTATCTGCAGTTTACTTCAAGAAATGTCTCCGAACTTCCCCTTTAAGTCCCCATAAGGACGGATGATGGGGGGGCGTGACGAGGGTCCGTGTTCACCCTGCCTGAGATGGTGAGATCTCTTCCTCTGAACGTCTCTGGTGGGCAGCTCTCTGTTGGAAATGCCATAGCCGGAGTTCCTGAATTGAGCAGCAAGTTGGACTCGATGATTTTTGGGGGCTCCTCCAAAGCTACAGTTCTAAGATTCCGTTTTTGTGTCCTTCCGCAGTGAATTATCCGCCGCCGCCTCTGCCCCCAGCCATCTGCCCTCCCGACCACCATGATTCCATGCCCGTGGTCTGCTACCCGTCCAAAGAGTCGATCCTGAGCCCCAGGCCTCCGGAACGCACAGCTGTGATGCGCCGCACCACCGTCTTGGCCCTCTTCTCCGTGGTTCTGGTTTACCTGGTCACGGGTGCCTTTGTCTTCCGCCAGCTGGAACAGCCCTATGAATTCCGCCAGCAGGTGAAAGTCCAAGCCCACCTGGAACAGTTCTTAAAGCTGCACCAATGTGTGGCTGCTGAAGAGCTGGAGGACCTCATCCAGGTGAAAGAGGGCGGCCAGAGGGGTGGGCGGGAGGTTCTGGGCGCAGTGTGCGGGAAAGTTCCTTTCTTGGACGACAACTCTCAGCCGTGGGTTTGCCATTTAAGAATGGAAGCTGCAGTCCAACTGCAGAAACTTGCAGAGGGCCCCTGGTTGGGGAAAGCATGCACGCTGAATGTGTGATGCATTTCATATATCAGTGTATCTGGGTTTCTGGGTTTTTAGAGACATAACTTGCATAAGCTGAAATCTGGCTGCACTTTTTTCCAGGGTCTCACGGCAGTAGGAGAAGAAAGCAGGCAATGTCTTCCACCTTTAAGCAGCCAGTTTCTCCATTCCTTGCCACCTTTCATAGCTGTTGTGCCCAGGGTAACACTGGCATCGTGCACCAACAAGTTTTCACCCATTGTTTATATATTCCTCAGTATTTTTCAGTGCAAAGATAGGGGCATTCTTGTGAAAATGTCAGATCATACATAGAGGGGTTTTTTCCCTTAGTCCTGACCACTAATATCTGTCACCAAAGGTTCAACTGTCCTTTTTGTCCCCTACATTCATTTCTTCTGCAGTGCCACTCTTGCCGTTGGATCTAAATGCCATCTAAAATGTTGCCTTTTTTTTCCATTTTGAAAAAAAAAATCTCTCAATACTGGAGGTTATTGGAAGTTCAAGACACCATTCGGTGGCTACCCATGGGAACAGCAGGCTTATACTTTCGTATGGTGATTTATTGCAGCCTTATGCATAACCTCACAAAAAGTCACTAGCCTATAGAAATGTTTACTGGCCTGCTAAGGACTGACACAGGGGGGATGGAGAGCTGTATTATCTGTGCTGGATGTAGAGATGGGAATGCCAACCTCCTAGCAAGTTGCTTGGTGCAGAGAGGAATGGCATAGTCCTCTCTCCTCTGCTACCACCAACCTATTTGTGTGCAATTCCTGGTCCCCTGTTGCAACTGGGCAAGTGGTTAAATTTAAAAATTGTGCAGGGTTCAAATCTGTGCATTCCCAAACATGTGCCTTCATGGTATCGCCTCCTCTTATCTTTTGACACGCTATTTGAGATGCCACTCTTACGGTGGGCTAGGTAAAATCTGAAGCTTGGTGGCATGCTGGCAACTCTGTACTCTTATTTTCCAGTATACCTATTAAGGTATTTCCTTTGCTACACTGAGCATAAGGCAGCAAGTCAAGTAGAAGTAGTGGCTATTGTTGTTGCTGTTATTAATGATGATGATCCAAACAAATTTGGGAACAAATAGGAATTGATAGATCCAGCCTGTAGGCTAGAAATATGGTCTGTCCTATTCCCAATCCAAGCATGAGGGGAGAGGAGGGTTGAAGCGGATGTTCCCACTGCACAAATTTCCCCATGCAAAGAAATAAACACAAAGCCTTCTTTGCCCCTTGCTTCCACCCCTGTAAGCGCCTTCCTTCCATCAGTGGCAATTTCGGCACAGGAATCTGCTAACTTACGCAGCAACCATTTATTCAGTCACCCGTTTTCGTTCACTAACTAGCAGGACAATCCCATGGCGCTTGCACCAATTTAAGGGCTTTATCACACAAGCTATACTCCTAAACGGCATTATGAACTATAACATACAAATGTGCAGACATAGTATACACGTACATCAAAACGTTCAGGTACAAAACAATCTTTTACCAAGCTACACCTTTTGATGAAGATACAGCCTACGGTGGTCTTATCTTTGTTAAAAGGTGTATCCTTGCAAAATATTGTTTTGTAACTCAACATTTTGGTGTACATGCATACTGTGTCTGCACCTTTATGTGTTATATTTTATAACACAAGACAACACACATACATGGCCCCCACTGACAACCTGGAGCGTTCACACTTTTTGTTTTACGCAAGGGTTCTTGGAACGGAATTCCCACATATACAGAGGGCACACTCGATCGCCAAAGCTGGTCTCGACCTTTCTTTTCACCAAGATTGCTTGATAAGCAGTCATTAGTGCTCGATACATACTTTAAATACATCTAATTTCCATTTTTCCAATGGCATGTTATTGTTTTTCAAGCTACACATTCTGTGCCCGCCTGCACATTTTGTGTGCAACGGCACACTCAAAACAATCTTGGAGCAGGAGTAGGCACTGGAAATGTCAACCTTGGCTGAGTATATTTTTCTTTGGGGTGTTTGATGGGCCCTCCCCACATGTGGGCTTAATCGTTCTCCCTGCCCTTCTACCTAGCAAGTAAGCGAGGCTATGGGAGCCGGAGTGAACCCTGTCATCAACAGCACAAACCTCAACAGCTCACGATGGGATATGAGCAGCGCCTTTTTCTTCGCTGGCACTGTGATCACCACCATCGGTACGCGGGGACTGATTCTGGCACGGGTGGCGGGAAGGGATGGGACGGCAGAGATTGCTGGGGGAGGATGTCGGGTGACAGTGCGGTTTTGACAGAGCTCGGAAACAGTACCATGAAAACTCATTCCGTTAAAATGTTCACCAAGGCGTTTAAAATATCTCACGTTAATTGTTAAAAAGCAGCCAGAAAATTACTGTTTCTTGTTGCTTTAATTAAGTTCTTGGACACTTTGAGTGGTTTTAGATTGCAAGAGAATTAAAATTACCTTGCTGGCTGGGGATGATGGGGGTTGTAGCCTTCCACCTTTGGCGGGCACGCCGCTGAGGAAGACTGAGCGCCTTTCCGCACTATAGTGCTGCTATTCCAGTTTCAACCTCTGGAATCCTGGGGTTTGCAGTTTAGGGAGGGGCATTTGAAATTCTCAGCCAGAGAGCTGTTGGGCCTCAGGAAACTACAAACCCCAAAATTCCCCAGGAGGTTGAAAGTGGAATAATAGCACTATAACAGTGTAATGTGGAAAGGCCCTGAGCTAGAGAACTGGGATAGACAAGATCAGTACTGAGGAGTACTTAACGTTTTTGGTGATCCTAAGTCTTCACTGTTCCTGCCCGACAGGATTTGGGAATATTTCCCCCAAGACGGATGCTGGCCGGCTCTTCTGCGTCTTCTACGCTCTTGTGGGAATTCCACTTTTTGGGATGCTGCTTGCTGGGGTTGGAGACCATTTGGGGTCCTCTCTCCGGAAAGGCATTGGCAAAGTGGAAGATGTTTTCTTGGTGAGCAAAATTTCCTCTCCACCTTGCCTTTATTCTTTCATTTCCACCTTGGCTTGTATTCGAAATACCTGGATTTTTTCCCTGGTTATAAGTTTGGGGCTTATAATTCTGGGGCGGGGGTGGGTGGGTTGGTTGGTTGATTGATTGATTGATTAAGTTTTAAGTATATACACGGAGGAAATACAAACACCATTTGAAACTATACATCTGGGAAAAGGGAAAAAAAGGTAAATGAGACATAATTAAACTAAACTAAACTAAAAATTATACAACCTTACAGTTAATAAACAAAAACCAAGACATATTTAAACGAAACTAACAAATTTAACTACACTAAACAAAAAAGAAAAAGCTACAACTATTTAAAAGTGGTTCCCACTCTTGTTGCTAACAGCTCTACTTGTATAAATGTACTTAACTTAATATCATTACTTAAAATTACTATTAAATTTGTTGCTCATTATATTTATCCTCCTAAACTATGATAAATTCTAAATTTCTTTTCAACCCAGATATCAGTATTGTTAGTCAACACAAAATACAAAAACATTATTATTTCATTCCAAAAACCATTAATTAATTCTCAGTAAATCTATTACCTCGATTAAACAAAACATACGTAGATTGAAAAGATTGATAGCAATAACCTATAGTCATATTTAATGGGATTTATAATTCTTATATGGAATTTACTTCTGCAAGATGTTGGCAGCAATGGTAGCCTTAGAAGAAAGATACTTGGAGAAGAAGTCTATCAACTTTAGGGCACATAACCTAAATGATGTTTAAATAGAACTTCTGTGTGCAAGAGCAGTCTATCTGTATAAAAGATGTTGGAGACATAGGAAGGTGTCTTTATACTGAATCAGATTATAGGCGTATCGACGTACTGTCCATAGGCTACACAGGGTCTTTCCGCACTATACTGTTCTAGTGCTATTATTCCACTTTCAACCTCCTGTGGAATTCTGGGGTTTGTAGTTTACTGAGGCCCAAGAGCTCTCTGGCTGAGAGTTCTAAATGCCCCTCCCTAAACTGCAAACTCCAGGATTCGATAGGACATTGCCATGGCAGTTAAAGTGAAACGATAGTGCTATAATCGTGTAGTGCGGAAAGGACCACGGACGGCCTGAAGCTTTTCAGGTTTTTAGTCTTTCTGAGCCTTATCTGGAAATGGAGATTGAACCAGGGATGTTCTGCGTGCAAATCAGGTCCTCCTCCACTGAGCCCAACAACGGGGAGCTATTGTTCCGATGCTCCTCTTGCAAATGTCCCAGAGCATTCTGTCTGACCTAAACTGGATTGGATGAGAACTTCACGTATAGGAGCTGACTCCTTTTTGGAGAGGGCGTGGGCTTCTTGCATTCTCTGGCTCCCTTCTTCCCCACCCCAGAAGTGGCAGGTCAGTGCCACCATCGTGAGAGTCCTCTCGGCCTTGCTCTTCATCCTCATCGGCTGCCTCCTCTTCGTCTCCTTGCCGACCATCATCTTCCAGCGCGTGGAAGGCTGGACCCTCCTGGAAAGCATCTACTTTGTGGTCATCACGCTGACCACCATTGGATTCGGCGATTACGTCGCAGGTGAGTGCCTGGGGACGAAACGTCGTGGGTTATTTTCGCCTCCACCACCTCTCCTGGGAGATCAGGGGTAGTTTTCGGAGCAGGCTGAAGGGGGGGGACACTCTCCAGATTTAGGGGGCGTGTGAAATAACTGACCGCCTAATCATCTTATTTGCTAGGAGGGCCAGTGTGTTGTGTATGCTCATGAATATGGCCATTTCCGCACTCGAGCGTTTTAGCGCTGTTACCCCACTTTCAACATCCTATGGAATCCTGGGGTTTGCAGTTTCGGGAGGGGCCGTCCGGCCCCTCCCGAAACTGCAAACCCCAGGATTCCATAGGATGTTGAAAGTGGGATAACAGCGCCAGAACGCTCGAGTGCGGAAATGGCCTAAGTCTAGAAATTTCAGTCAAAAAATCAACCCAAAAAACCTGGGTTGAGTTATTCATGTGTCAATGTAAGTACTGTACCTTGGCTCTTAGCAAAAAAAAAAAAAAAGGAACCGTCCCCTTCTCTGAGTCGGATGGCAAAAGGCATAAAGCTTGGGCCATTTCTGCACTACACTATTATAGTGCTCTCATTCCACTTTCAACCTCCTGTGGAATTCTGGAGTTTGCAGTTTCGTGAGGCTAAAGAGCTCTCTGGCGGAGAATTCGAAATACCTTTCCCTAAACGGCAAACCCCAGGATTCCATAGGAGGTTGAAAGTGGAATGAGAGCGCTATAACAGTGTAGTGCGGAAATGGTCTGTCCCGGGAGAACCCGTCTGGCCAGCTAAGGATGGCGCACAGCCCGATTTCTCGGCGCCACAAACCCTCTCCCAGTGCTCCCCACACACCCAAGGAAGGAGATGGGCCAGAGAGAAAAAGTCTAGGGCCACCATGCCAACGCACCCCCTTTCCTTCTCCTTTCCCTGATCTGGTTTGGACCCTGGGTGCCGGCTTTCCCCATCATGCTTTGCCCCCTTTCCACAAACACACACACGCACATTTTGATATTTGTGATTTTTCCGCTTTTGCAGAGGTCGTGGGCTCCTTACCCTAGCAAATGTAGGGGGCCAACTTATGTCTTGTCTTCCTTCTCCGATGGAGCCGACAGTGGCGGACATAAGATCAGCGTCATACCAAGGCGTTTTGCTGCCTGATGCAAAGGCCAGGGTGGCGACTCCCTTCCTTCCACGTGTGGAAGGCGAATGGATTAGTTGCCGCAGTTTTAATGCTAGCAATTGGATGGTGCCCACTACTACGCATGAGGGCAGGAGCCCAACTTAGGGGGGCATAGAACAGCCTGCCTGGCACACAGATTTGTCCCCAAAGAGAGATAAATGCCTCGTGGGGGAAGGAATGTCTTGGGAAGATGCCGTTACTGCCCGCCAACATCTTCCACCTGAGGCGGCTGCCTCACTAACAATAAAGTCTGCCTGTGCGGATTTCTGGGAGTTTCTTCTGCCCAGGCGCTGACTGTATCCAAATCTGTTAAGCTTCAGCAAGGTCGCGGCTCCCCTGCCATCTCCCTTTGCAGGTTTCGAGGGTTCGGAGGTTGGAAAAAATATTAAAAAGTGTCTGTCTCCTTCTAGGTGACACGAAAAGCGAGGAGCATATATGGTACCAGCCACTGGTGGTGGTCTGGATTCTACTCGGTTTAGCATATTTTGCTTCCATCCTCACCATGATTGGCAACTGGCTGCGGGTGTTGTCCCAGCGCACGAGGGCTGAGGTGATGATACCGTGTTCAGATCCTACAAGCGATCACTTCTCTCCCTGCACTCGGCATTTTTGTTACCCTACGTTTCCCTGTGTTACCGTAGTGTGATGGAACACTGTCATTCCACTTTAACTGCCGTAGCTGCATCATGTAGACTCCTGGGATTTATAGTTTGCCAGAGCACAAGAGCGGTGGACCCTAACCATTGTTCCTCCAGGTGTTTTAGATTTCACTTCCCAGAAGATCCAGCCAATGGCTCCTGGGATTTATAGTTTGCCAAAGCACAGGAGCAGCAGATCCTAACCTTTGTTCCTCCAGGTATTTTAGATTTCACTTCCCAGAAGATCCAGCCAATGGCTCCTGGGATTTATAGTTTGCCAAAGCACAAGAGCAGCAGATCCTAACCTTTGTTCCTCCAGGTATTTTAGATTTCATGTCCCAGAAGATCCAGCCAATGGCTCCTGGGATTTATAGTTTGCCAAAGCACAGGAGCAGTAGATCCTAACCTTTGTTCCTCCAGGTATTTTAGATTTCACTTCCCAGAAGATCCAGCCAATGGCTCCTGGGATTTATAGTTTGCCAAAGCACAGGAGCAGCAGATCCTAACCTTTGTTCCTCCACGTATTTTAGATTTCACTTCCCAGAAGATCCAGCCAATGGCTCCTGGGATTTATAGTTTGCCAAAGCACAGGAGCAGCGGATCCTAACCTTTGTTCCTCCAGGTATTTTAGATTTCACTTCCCAGAAGATCCAGCCCATGGCAAAGGGAGTTGAAGTACAAAGCCAGAGGGCAACACAAATGTTGAGAAACATTGTATTAAAGCCGAGGTTTCTAAATAGACTTCCCCACATTGTGAATCCCAGGATGCCATAGGATTGGTTGCCGTGGCAATTAAAGTGGAATCATTGTGCTGTAATTTTGCAGTGTGGAAGGGCAATACGTTTCCCAAAAGCCAATGGAAAGTGTTCTTTCCACTAAGCTATCGTTCCTCCTCTTTGTTGTTGTGTGTCTTCAAGTCATTTCTGACTTATGGTGACCCTAAGGCGACCTTTTCACGAGTTTTTCTGGGGCTGAGAGTGTGTGACATGCCCAGGGTCACCCAGTGGGTTTCCATGGCCAAGCAGGGAATCAAACCTACATCACGCTGCCCCCGACTCTCCCTTAATTTAAAAGGCTTCAGGCCAGCATACCTAGGGGACTGCTTCCTAAGAATACGTCGTAATTTTAGCTCTAATCTTGTCCAGTCCCCTAAGATTCCAGGATAGTGGATGATGTGTTTTCTGTAGCAGCATCTCAATTATCACAAAGACTCAGGTCTTTTGTTCTTTATATTAGGGACTTGTGGTTTTGTTTTCCCTCATTTTGGGGCCCCTGCGGGCAGCAAAGCAATTTTGAAATCCTGCATAGGAACCAGAGAGATTTGTAAAAGTTGGCAATCCTGTTCCTAGAGCATTCCCTCTCATCCCATCCACGTACACACACCGCCAGAGACTGAAGGTTCATAATAGCGCAGGAGAAAGGCAGGAATCGACAGACTTGACAATTTGGAGCCCCTCCAGTTTTGTCAATTAAAGAACCAGATGGCATCCATTTGGCCTGGCAGTTCATTAAACAGCTTTCCTAATTGAAAGGCTTTCTTTCTCATTGACCCTGCTGTTCAGATGCAAGGTAATAAAAAGAAGGATAGCAAAGGCAGTGAGGGTCTGTTTTTGATTGTTTGTGTTTATTTTTGGTAGGGGAAAGGAATTTGGAAATGCAGGCGCAGTGTGGATGAGAGGGAGAAGAAAAGTGTGCAGAGTTGTTTTCAACTTTTTTTTTCCTTTTCTTTTCTGGTAGCAGCTCTGGACTTTTTGGTGGAAAGGAAGAGTGGCATAGGCCGTTTCCTGACTGCACTGTTGCAGTGCTATGATTCCACTTTCAACCTCCTGTGGAATTCTGGGGTTTGTAGTTTCCTGATGCCCAAGAGCTCTCTGGCTGAGAATTCTAAATACCTCCTTCCTAAACTGCAAATCCCAGGATTCCATAGGATGTTGAAAGTGGAATAATAGCACGATAACAGTGTAGTGGAGAAGTGGCCTTAGTCTTCAAGGGAAGCAGCTCTTTCTGGTGGCTATGCTTATGCAGTTACGTGTCACTCCCAAAATGTCGTGTCTGTGGCCAGTGGCATGACAGGAGCAGGTTCAGAAGAAACCGGAGGAAACAATTTCTAACACAGCCCCATAAGTTAGCTATGTTAGCTTATTTTGGCAAAAGAGCGGGGCAAGAGCCTTACTGCATTTAAAAAACTTGCATATTTATTGCAACTTTGAATTTGTGGCATCCAGGAAAAGAGAGAGGACATGATCTCCCCACATCTTCAGCAAGTATATATGAAATACGCTGGAGACAGAATCATAGAATCATAAAGTTGGAGGAGACCCCAGGGGCCATCCAGTCGAACCCTCTGCTATGCAGGAACACCCATCAAAGCACTCCCAACAGATGGCCATCCAGCCTCCGCTTAAAAACCTCCAAAGAAGGAAACTCCACCACACTCCGTGGAGGCAGCAGATTCCATTGCCGGACAGCTCCGACCATCAAGAAGTTCTTCCTGAGGTTTAGGTGGAACCTCTTTCCCTGAAGTTTGAATCATTGCTCCTTGTCCTAGTTTCTGGAGCAGTGGAAAACAAGCCTATTCCCTTTCTTTATGACACCCTTTCAAATATTTAAACATGACTATCATGTCCCTTCTTAACATTCTCTTCTGCAGACCCAGGAGAAGGGCATCTCTCTGCTTCTCCCGGCTGCAGAACTGATGCTGCTTGGGCATGCCCGCCATTTCTGGAGCATCCGTGGGCTTTGGGGGTGCACTCTGGCATTCAGAAATTAATTTGCACTGGAACAGAAGGGGAAGGGAGGGATAGAAGCAGGCCTGCAATATATCCCATCGTTCTGATGTAAGACTTTGGTGTTCCCGTCTAGAGTGCAAGAATCCAGCTAGCTGTTCTAAGGAGATCTTCCACAGGCGATCCCAGCAAGAAGGGAAATGGGGCTGAATGGGTGATGGGGAGCAACCATGCCATCTGTCTTTTTTTTTTTCTAAAATATTTTTATTGAGTCCATAAATTTACAATCCTTAGATCAGATCATATTACAGTCAAAAGTTTAGAACATCCCAAATAGTTCTAAAGTTATTACATCTCAGATAACATAAAATACAAACCCAATCTTTCTGTCTTTTACCCTCTGCTCACTTCCTTCTCTAAAGTTTTCGGTGCTTCCTTATCTCTTATTTGCTCCGGTATACATTCTTAATCTTATATAACTTATATCTCTACATTAAAGGGTTAGTAGTTCCCTTAATTTTTACCTATAAATATACATATTTCTGTCTATTTCATATGCTTTGTGGTTCCCAATATAGTATTTTAACACAACAGGAAATTCATATATATGCTTAACCCAAACTTCAAAAAAGAAAATTTTAAAATCCATAGAGACCGGAGTATATCATAACCTTACTCCATATCCAATGCGTGGAAGATGGTTCCCCCTTATGGGGAAAAACAGTGGGGGAAATTAAAGACAGTGGAAGATTTTAAGCATCTATGTGTCTTTTTAATGCCTTCTTTTCAACCCTGCTGCAGATGGGAGATCTGACTGCACATGCCGCCTCTTGGACAGGCAACATGGCATCCCAGCTTCGTGTACCAAACATGGCGTTTCCAGAAAAGCTGCACAGGGTGGGCACTTTGAAAGGGAAGCCGTTGTCCCCTTCGGCCATCACTCAGCAAGGGGAAAACCACGAGCTGGCGATGCTTCCACCCCCACCGGAGAAGTTGCCGTCACCGTCGCCAGCTGTACCACCACTTCTGCCTCCCCCGCCGTGCCCGAGCCCATCTCCCGCTACCACGCACCGTGTGGCCCAGATGAATGCCCGCAATGCCGTCCCACTACGACCGATAGACTACGCCGGTGAAAACCTGGCATTCATCGACGAGAGTTCCGATGCACTGAGCGACGGGGGGCCGCCGTCAGCTAGGCCGCCCCGCCGCCTGCGTCCCCGGGCTCGGCACCGTGCCAACACCGGCGAGCCACCGGGTTTGCCCGTGATTCTGCTGAGCTGGACTCGAGACAAAGGCGAGGCGGTTTAAGGACCCGATGAGGATGGCACCTGGCTCGGAGCAATTTCCCTACACACGGTGCGGTTCCCTTCCCTCTTTCCTGTGCCCGGCAAAGTAGTGCTCAAGAGGTCTGAGTTCTTCTTTCCACGAGGTGCTAACTGGAGTGTGTCCTTACACAAACCCTGTCCCCCTCTTATACTGCCAGGTAGATGCCCTTCTTGCCACTCAACACAAGGAATCTTCCCCTCTTTTGCAGTGCCAATGGAATTCCTTGATTTGGGTGGGATGAATTCTGGCATTGTGGTCCTCCTTTCCTTTTGCACGATGCTCCCAACTTGGCCTTTCTTGCACACTACGATCCCCTGCTTCTGCACTCCAAGTGAGAGCCTCGTCTCAGGCCATTTCCACACTAGACTGTTATAGTGCTATTATTCCACTTTCAACATCCTGTGGTATCCTGGGGTTTGCAGTTTAGGGAAGGGCCTTTCAGACCCCTCCCTAAACTGCAGACCCCAGGATTCCATAGGCTGTTGAAAGTGGAATAATAGCACTATAACTGTCTAGTGCGGAAATGGCCTCAGTGTGTTGGCCTGTTACATTTTTCTGCCGTCCTCCTTGACTCTGTTTGAACTGCACCTGCTGGAGGCTCAGCATCACCCCCATTCATCCCAGCTCCAGATGCCAGTCCGGCCTCCTTTTGCATGCCCTCTTCAGCACCACCGCCGCCGTCCTCAAGCGCACACGCACACAACTCCCCGCTCCTTTGTGAGTCACATTACAAGCATATCTGCACAACAGGTGAAAGTTAAGCAACTGTCTGGGTTGTTCCTTTCCTGTGGGGTCGGAGGCACAGCATCCTAGGACACTCCGCTCCTTTAGCGTTAAACAGACAGGGATGCTCTAGGAAGAATTTTCGGCATCTTCATCAGGCTGTGATTTCCAACACTCTTTGTGGGAAGCCATGACAGTTCCACACCGTTCTGGACCAAGTTTGCAGTGAACACAGGCCCATTGGTTTTTTTCCTCCCCTGCACTTGGGTGTTTGAGAAAGGCAGTGCGGAGGGAGTGTTTGTCTTCAGAAAGCCAGCAACGAAAGATAGGATCCTGTTACTGAGACAGGGGTGCATAACTTGAGGTTGCGCGTGCATCTTTCTCTTTTTGGAAGTTGTGCCAAGAGCGCCTCAGTAGTTCCTCGTGCAACTCCCAACCGCCTCCTGAAGGTAATAGTAATAATAATACAATCAGCCCTCCACATTTGTGGGTTTCACTTTTGCAGATTTGATTATTCACGGATTATCTGCTGTCACCTCTGTGGCTTCCCTGTGCCATTTTTAACAGGGACCGCAAGCCTCGTGAGACTGAGAAACTGCCAACGAGGCTTCTAAGTCCCTCTTAAAAATGGTGTGGGGCAGCTGTGGGGGTGACAGTAAGCCCCACCAGCCCCCCACTTCCGCCTTGTGGAGAAACCCTGAGGCCTCAAAGGAATCCACGGTGGGTTGAAGATGGTGATCATACTTTTTTTGCATGTTAAATATGGTTTGGGAGGGCCTAGACTTATTCACAGGTTTTTCACTTTCATGGGGGTCTTGTGCCCCTAACCCTAGCAAATGTGGAAGGATGACTGTAAACAACAACGACAGTTTTAGTTCTTACGCACCTCTCCCCAAGGCTCGAGGTGGAGTACAGCATAGATTAAAATGCAACGAAAAACACATAAAGCTATTTAAAATCCGTAATTAAAAATTGACTGGGTAGGCCTGCTGGAAGAGATAGGTCTTTAGTACTTTCTAAAATTCAGACAACCTATTTTGCTGTCAAATCTCTTCCAGCAAGTGAGTCTATGGGAAGCCGACAGAAAGGGGACACCGTTGCCAATCTAGTCCTTAGATAATAAGCACTCCTGTCGTGCTCCAAGGGTGCTCCCACCCATGTCATGCCCCAGTCCCAGAAACCAGTTACAAGAGCCTTCCCAACAGCGACAATACCTTTCTGCACTACACTGTTATAATGCTATTATTCCACTTTCAACACCCTATGGAATCCTGGGGTTTGCAGTTTAGGCAGAAGCATTTAGAATTGTCAGCCAGAGCAAATTCAAGAATTCCACAAGATGTTGAAAGTGGAATAATGGCACTATTAACACTGTAGTGCAGAAATGCCCACAGAGAAATGATAACACTTACTGCAGGCTAGTGTAGACAGGAAAAGGAGAACCTATGAGACTCAGAGCACTTATATAGGGAAGTCTCATTAATCAGGCAAACCGGTATGGGAGGCTGCTGGCCAATAAATACCAGGAATGGGGTGGAGAGAAGTCTGTTGCAGACAACTGCCATTTCCAGCGGAAGCAATGTGTTCTTTTGATCCTTGGCTTGTGTTTCTGGAAAACCTTGACCCTTGCTTTGTGTGCTGACTACGCTGCTGGATATTCCCTTGAACTGGCGCTCTGAGTTTATTGCTGACCTGGACTGCTGGAACAAGAACAGTAATTGACTGAAAAGGTTATGTAAAGCTTGCCTGTGGCTGCTACTGTAGACTCTGTTTAAGGTCTGTGAATTGTGTCTGGCTTTCTAAACAGACACACAGTCATTTACTGGCTGGGGGGCAAAGGGTGGGGGAAATGACCAAGCAGCCCCCATTCCAGCTGCAGTTTGCAGGTCATAGTCACTGAATATCCATTTATTTTCCCTCAGCACAGCCTGGTTGCTTCCCTCTCCCCCAACCCGCCAATAAATGGCTCTGGTAGCACCCCCATAGCTTGAAAGCTGCCTTGGGGAAGGAGAAACATGGAGCTGAGCATGTGGTCCTCAGATCTCAACCTGTGTGTCACATTGCCTAACAAGAAGAATCCCTTTTCCCCATGAAACTTTACTGTTGCCACCCATAATGGTGGAGAGGAATGTAACATTGGAAATGCAGAATATGTGCTTGCTCACCTCCGTCTTTGCTGGACTTCCCCCGGGGCTGTTGCATCAAACGTGGGAAGTGCTCTTCAAGGCTGGGGAGAACCAAGTGTGGGCCCGGGGGGAGGAGGGTACCCATCTCTTCCCATCTTCCATCCTTCACTTCACAGATGTGCCTGTTCTTGACTATCTATCTTGGAAGCATTTTGGAGGGAGGGGGTCTTTGTCTTCCAGAAATTAAAACCAAAACTACACAAAGAGTTCTTCTTGTCTCCGTGCTTGCCTCAAGACGGGTGAGTGTCCGTGTGCGTAAATACCTTAGTCCAGGAAGAGCTGATCCAAGAGGTTGTGTTGCCTGAGGCAAAGAATAAGCTGGTGGCGTGCCTCTAGGGGAAAACTCTCCCAGGACCTGAGATTTCAGAGGAAAAATCTGAGACCCAGGTGTGACTTTGGGATGGCACAAAAGGTAGACCCTGGTGATGGTATGTGGCGGATGTTAGAAAGCGCAGCTTCTGCTAAGAACGACCGGTACACAGAGTATACCATTGGAGTTTAAAACATCAAGACCTAAAGCCCGTTGTTAATCCGAACTAAAGTAAAGCCATTGAATCAATTGGATTTACTTCCATGTTGACTCACTGAACAACAACTGATTCAACAGGTCTTCTTTAGTTGGGACTAACCAGCAGTATTTGAGCCCAAGTTTAACAAAATGAAGAACAAGTGTATACAGTGTGCCAACCATGTATGCAGGGGTTCCATTCCAGGAATCTCTGTGTAAGTAAAAAAAAAAAAATGCAAGAGTTGCATCCCATTGTAGTCAACGGAGGCAACGTGCCTGCCACATCCATTGACTATAATGAAACTTGACGCTTATAATCGGACACAGGGGCCATACCAGAAGAGGGTACACTGTATACTTCCAGGACCCCCTGTCAGTACCAAAATTCATGGATGCTCAAGTCCCATTATGTACAGTGGTGTAGTAAAATGGTATCCCTTCCATGAAACGGCAAAATCAAAGTTTGCTTTTTTAAAAATATTTTCAAGCTGTGGTTGGTTGAATCCATGGATACAGAATCCATGGATATGGAGGGCTGACCGTATATCTCAGTGAGTTTGCAGAGTGTGTTGTCCAGTTGCTAGCTGCAGACAGGCTTCACGACTCTTTATAACAGGTTTTCAAAGAGGAGAAGCTTTCCATAGGAGGACTGTTTCCGGGAAGGCAGCTCTTCAGACAGACGTCTGCCCTCTACAAAAGAACAGGCGCGGATGCCTTAGACAAATAGCATGTGATCGTCTGTATCTCTGCGATGGCAAGTGCAAGAGTGATTTCTGAATTCAGCGGTTGAGAGAGAGATAATTCAAAAAGGAGCCAAAGGACAAAGGGAGAGGCAAAGCGAGAGAGAGAGAGAGAGACAACAGGATGCCCCCGAGGACTTGTAATGGGCTCCGTCTTCCATCTAATAGATTTTCTAATGATCTGCCAAGGGGGTGGGAGCAGGAAATGGGGGACTGTGAGCAAGTGAACTTTCCAAGTAATGCAAAAATCACGTTCTTCTGTCGTGAGGACTTTTTTGGAGCTGGGACACCGGCCAACCATTACTGCCAGGGATGCTGAGCTCAGTGCTAGGGCCCCGAAAGGAGTGTAGGCTCATTTCCGCACTACGCTGTTACAGTGCCATGATTCCACTTTCAACCTCCTATAGAATCCAGGAGTCTGCAGTTTAGAGAGGGCCCTTTAGAATTCTCAGCGAGGGAGCTCTTTGGCCGCAGGAGACTACAAACCCCAGAATTCCACAGGAGGTTGAAAGTGGAATCATAGCACCGTAACAGTGTAGTGTGGAAATAGCTTAGGCGCATACATGAAAGAAGAGCCAAGGGTTCTTTGCTGCCAGAGGGAGCACCCGTTCCACATCCACAAGTCAAATGGACTGCCAACCGAGCACGAGCAGTGAAATAACATCGTTTGCCACACGAGATTAGTTTTGGAGAATAGGACAAGCCTTGGACATACGCAGAAGAGAATGGCCAAGGGGCTCGGTCAAGGATTGCTATTACCGCCTTCCAGCATCCGCCACCTGAGTCACGGCTGTGTTGTTGCGTACCTTCAAGCCATTTCCGACTTATGCAGGGCTGCATAAAGGTTTCCATAAGCCCTAGAAACGCTTGTATTCGACTCTCTGCCTTGTATACCACTAAGGACAAAATGTTTTGTTAATCCTGTTTTCAAAGACTCTAATTTTTTTTTATTAATCTTGTTTTCATAGGCCCTAAAATTTTCATAGGCCCTAGGCACTGTGCCTAAAGTACCTAATGGATAAGGTAGTCGTGGACTCATGGTGACTCTATAGCAACCCCATCACAGGATTTTCTGAGGCTGAGAGTGTGTGATGTGCCCAAGGGGTTTCCATGGCTGACCAGGAAATTGAATCCAGGATTGCAGTCCATAGCTCAAACCACACCATGCTGGCTCTTGACTTACCACATGATTAATCCGTTAATGACCTTCTTTGCAAAAGAAAGGCTTTCCAAACTATCTCCCATTTCCTACCGGGAGAACAACAGAAGAGGAACTAGGTCAACTAGGTCAGCTAAAGACACTATTATCAAATGACGTATTTAAGTCTTTTACTCCAAGTCTCAAGTCAAGTCTCAAATCTTTGCAAGATACTTTCAAGTCAAATCTCAAGAATGGGAGCCGACTTTATAACCCAACCTATATTGCGGAATTTCTGGACAGAGTTGAATGAGGTCAGTTTTAACAATTTAAGTAGACTTGGCCCTCTACCTTTGTGATTTTTGCCACCTGCAGCTTCGGAAGTGGGAAATAGGATCCTTCTTGCTTCCCATTTGCAAAGCTGGAGGCTTTTTCAGAAGTGGGGAATAAGATCCTTCTTACTCCCCATTACTGAAGCTTCAAGGGCTTTAGAAGGAAGGATCCTTCCTCCTCAAGACCACTGCCTAACACATTTTTCTATTCCACTCTGAGATACACACCCTGCACTCTGGGCATGAGTCTTGCCTTCTGCTTTTAAGAAAAGTTTTAGAAAGCTCCTCCTATATGTAGCGGGGACAGGCTGCTGAGCAGTCCTCACCCCACCTCAAGCCCGTTGCCTATCCCATTTGCGGTTCCCTCTGAGAAACGTGTCTACACTTTGGGCTTGAGACAGATCGTCATGGGACCAGTAAGTTGTAAGGTTTCTGGATGAATGTGTTGTGTGACTGAACCAAGGGCAGCAAGTCAGTCACTAAAAATATGCAAGTCTCAAGTCGGAGTCGAGTTGGTGTGTAATTTTTGCCGAGTCGGGTCACTGAAGTGACTTAAGTCTGACTTGAGTCCAAGTCTATCGACTCGAGTTTAAATCACTGGAAAACCCTGTGATCTCTCTCTGCCTAGTGGGAAGGCCAGCCCCATCTGAGAACCAAAGATTGTAAAATGTTCATGTGAAGAAGAGTCTTCGTAGTCCCTGGGCTGTTGGGGTGGAGGAGAGGACCGAGTGCCATGGCCGTACGACCTGCATCTCCATCCTTTGGCCCTTGTTGCCCCAGTGAGAAAAGTTAGCTCTGGAAGGGGGCACATGATGAAATTCAGAGAATTTGTAAGTTGAATTTTGAAATTCAAAATTCAAAACCCGGATTTTACCTGTTAAATATGCTAGGGCAACAAACAGAAATAAGAAGTCACCAGAAGATATTATTGTATTTAATAACTCCGGCAGGGTTAACATATGCGCAACAATGGAAAGAAAAGAAATATATTGATGTTCAGGCGTGGAAGTTAAAAGTTCTGGGTATGATAGAGGTGGAAAAAATCAGCATTTTCTTTGAAGAATAAATCTACCCAGAATTTTGAAAAAGAATGGAAAGAAGCATTGGATTGGGCAAAGATATAAATGTATAAGAAATAAAGAAGAAATAATGGGATCGTTCTCTTCTCTGTAAAATGGAAATTATGTTTGCATGCAATGGAAATAAGTAATTGCAACTGGAAGATTTAAGCCTGGAAGTGTGTGTGGGGAGGTATTTTTGAGATTAAATCTTTAAAAAAATTATTACCAAAAAAAAAAGAGAGAGAGAGAGGGGGGGGGAGAGAAAAGTTAGCTCGACACACAGAAGTGAGGTGGATGGTATCGCCTCAGGTCTTGCATGGAAAAACAGCTGTATCTCGAGGAAGATCAGGGCCAGGAAAATTAAACTGCTGATGGGGAAGCTTTTCTAATTGACTGGAAATTTCCACAGATGAAATGCTCTGCCACATTTTATTTATTTATGACTGTAACCTAAAATATAAAATATTTTAAAGGCATTGTTATTATTAGCCAACCCTGAGAGCTGAATTGATGATGATGACGATCGTGGAAAACGAAGAAGGCAGGAGGGAATTTGAGAATAATGGTGTCTAGGACAGGGAATACTTAGAAAAAGCTTTACCAGTGTCCGTAGTGTACCCACACTTTTTAAAAGTTGGGTTTTAAAACCCTTCTCCTGCCTCCAAGGGATTATTGTTCTCTTGGAGTGATACTTTCTTTAAACTATCTGAGATGTCTGTGTGTGTGTGTGTGTGTCTTCAAATTACCTGTCAACTTATGAGTTTTGTAGGGTTTTCTTAGGCAAGGAATACTCAGAAGTGGTTCTGCCATTTCCTTCCTCTGAAATATCGTCTACAGCACCCGGTATTTGCTGGCAGCCTCCCATCCAAGTACTAACCAGAGCTAAGCCGGCTTAGCTTCCAAAATCAGACGGGATCGGTCTGTTTGCCTGTTTGACGAGATGCGTCAAACAGGCAACTTTTTGCTCAATGTGCCAGGGACTATATTTGTTCTCCCTGGCCACAATTCTTCCTTTCTTCCCTGGAAATTGTCCAGGACCAGAGCGGAGGGCTCATTGACTGGCGGCATCCACCATTTTTCAAAAAAGATTATTTTTACTAAGAAAATCAATTCTTGAAATATTTACATATGTATCTTGTAGTTTAGCGTAATGCAGAACAAAATCCAGGATTTGAGCAGATTGCACATTTTGTATTACACATTGAACATAAAAAGAGAAAGCAACTGATAGAAGAAAACAATTAATTGTATTGATTGACTCGATAAACTGATACTAAAAAGCCAATTGGATAGAAGATACAAGAACCAAGAGGGGCACTGTCTTCCCTATCACACTGCACTGTTATAGCACGATTATTCCACTTTAACTGCCTTGGCAACATTCTATGGAATTTTGGAGTTTGTAATTTATTGAGGCCCAAGAGCTGTTTAGCTGGGAATTCTCAATTCTCCTCCCTAAAAGTGCAAATCCCAGGGTTCCTTAGAATGTTGGCATGGCAGTTAAAGTGGAATAATAGCGCTATAACAGTGCAGTGTGACAAGGTTTGGTTTTGTTACAGTTTCGGCCACGAAGCTCTGGGGAATATATACACCATCCTCTAGTTTCCCTTCAGCTCCTCAACGAAGCAAGTTAATGCAAAATGTGTGTGATAGAGACATCACCCGTCTGCCTCCTCCCCGCCCATAGAATGATGGTGTGAGAAATTGGGGCTTTTCTATTCTCCCCCAACCACTCCTAAGTGTGTCTGCGGGAGCTGCTATGAAAGGGGAGGAAAATGGGCTGGTTTAAAAAAAGGAAGAAGGAGCCAGGAGGAAGGGATGAAAACCGGAAAGGAAGGCGAGAGAACAGACAGAACTGTGAGTTCCATTGTCTTCTGTTGCCGTGGTTCTGTTTTGAGTCTCCTCCATTCCTTTTCTGGAGCAAAGGAACAGAGTGGCAGTTTTCTGCTCACGCTCTACCTCGCAGGGTGGCGGTGGGATAATTACGCCCGGTTGCAAAAGGTGGGTGCCATTAGGCAAAGTGCGGCAGCCGGCTCAGGTGGCACGTACCGGATAACATAAGAGGACACCAAATTATTAGTTGCAATTCATTTTCTCATCACTTCAGTTGGCCCTCCCTATCTGTGGATTCTGAATCCACGGATTCAACCAACCACGGCTTGAAAATATCCCCCTCCCAAAAAAAGAACTCCGAAAAGCAAACGTTGCCGGTTTATACGAGAGATCCCATTTTACTACTCCATTGAACAGAATCGACTTGAGCATCCACAAACGCTGGTATCATGGGGAGTCCTGGAATCAAATCCAAGTGCCTACGGAGGGCCCAGGGTATATTCTTACCGCGAGGGGTGAAGAAAGATCCACACTAATTTTCTCTTGCCCCCTTTACCATGGTTTGGTGGTTTGGGGTTTGCGTTATTTTCCTGGAGACCAGAGTTCAGTTCTCTGCTCGGTCATGGAAATCCACTGGGTTACCTTTGGGGCACCATACTCTCAGCCCCAGAAACCTCTGTGAATAAGTTCACCTTAGAGTCTCCATAAGTCGGAAACAAGTAGAAGCCCTGTAGCATCCCCAAACTCGAGCAACTTGGCTGCCTTCACTTTGACTTGGTGGGGCCATTTGCTGCTCTGAGTCGGTCAGGAAGATATCTTGAACCGGTTCTAAAGCGGAAAAGCAACAGCTGCAGTTCACCTTGTTAGGTGCGTGCAGAGGATACTTCCAGCACCTGGACATGAGACTGAGCAGCCAGGCCTGGAGAATACAGAGTCACCGTCCTTCTCCGTTAGGGAGAGATGTATCACATTTCTATTGAAATTGCAATTATTTTCAAACTGGCATCTGTACTCTTTATTATATCCTTATTTTAGACAAATAGTGTATCTTTTCCTGCCTGCTCTTTCTGGCAGCAGGGAAGCAGAAGTGGGGGCCCCTTTGGGAAGGGATGGGCGTTGGTGATTCTTGGGTCTGCTCACATTTCTCTTCTCTATGCCATCAAGAGGCTTCCGAATGGAGTAACGTGTGGCCACCATGGAAGAACCTGGCGCTACTATGGCGACCTCAAAGCAGGTGAGAAGGCGTGGGGTTTTGTCCTTTCCAGTAGGCTCAGGCAAAAGGAAACTGCCGCAGCCATTCCCCACCCATCTGTTCTTCCTCATTCATAATGTTTGCTGTCTCGATCACACTCTGCTGTTGCTCGGCCACACATGTCCCAGGTTTCACCTGTGAAATCATAGAATCTTAGAGTTGGAAGATGTTGGGAAAAGATTGCTGTGACTTTTGCCCTCATTAAAAATACTTCTGATGCTTATGTGGGGAAGCACCTAGAGAATGACTTTGCAAGTCTTGAAGTAATCCCCAAGGGACGGTAAGGCTGAGTCATACTGATACGAAACCCTGCGAAGGGTTACATCAGCCATGGTCCCCGTACATAAGAGGTGAGCTCTGACGAGCTTTTTCTCGGTCTCCCCGACTCTTGCTGACACCGGAGCTCTGTCCAAGCAAATCTCTGCCTGATGTGATGATGGAATGCTGAACCTTTGTTTGAGGATCTGTGATGTACAGATGTACATATTGGAACTGCAAGAATAAAAGCCTCCAGGTATTTTTGGATGACAATACTGTGTGCTAGTGTTCCTAAACAGTGGGTAGTTTGGGGTCAGAGCTAGTGCCGCATGTTACACTCTGCTGCCCATGCTTGTTGTGGCTGTGTTTTCTAACTCTGCTATATGTTTGTTTATGCTTACCTCTGGACACGTTTTGTTCAGAGTGCAGTGGTATGAGGGAGGATGTACTACAGTGTGCATAAATCCCATCATCCACCTCCCTTGACAGAAGAGACCACAAGGGCCATGGAGTCCAATCCCATTCTGCCATGGAGGAATTCATGAAAGCATTCCCTTTGACACATGGCCATCCAGCCTCTGTTTAAAAACCTCCAAAGAAGGAGACTCCACCACACTTCCAGACAGCATTATATTCCACTGTCAAACTGCTCTTCCTATCAGGAAATTCTTCCTAATGTTTAGATAGAATCTCTTTTCCTAAAGTTTGAAGCCATTGCTCCATGTCCTGGTCTCTGGAGCAGCAGAAAACAGGCTTGCTCCATCTTCCATGTGACATCCCTTCAACTGTTTAAACACGGTTATCATGTCGCCTCTTAACCTTCTCTTCTCCAGACTAAACACCCCCAGCTCCCTAAGCCACTCCTCATAGGGCTTTATGGTTTCCAGGCCTTCTACCATTTTGGTCGCCTTCCTCTGGACACCTTCCAGCTTGTCAATCGCCTTCCTGAACTTTAGTACCCAGAACTGGACACAGGATTCCAAGAGAAGTCATGTGGAGGGCATCCGTTTGCCCACCCTGGCCTTAGAAGAAAGTTATGTACATTGCAATGAGTCCACCATGGAAGCCAGGCAGTATATAAATGTACTAATAAATCAAATAAATCATGGCAGTTTTCAAGCTCATTTCTTAATATTGCAGGATGAAGCAGAGGAGGTTATATCAGAGGAGAGGGAGGACGCGGAACCTCTGCTAGATGACACCAAGGAGGAAGGAGGACAAATAAAACTGCAGGGAGAAAGAGAGAAGCCCACTGAGAAGGAGAGGTTCAGGGGGGGAAAGGACCATGTAACATTGCAGAATGAGGGAGCATCGAAATTAATGGAGGTCAAAGAGAGGGCATGGGACAGTATAACTCTGCAGGATGAATTATCGCCAGTCTCCGAGGATGATGAAGAGAATGAAAGCGACCGTCTCACTTCACAGGTTAGAGAAATGAAGCTTACAGGGGAGGAGGGGGAATAGGGAGGAAGAACATCCCACAGGGGCATAGCGAGACACTTTTTAGAAGAGTTTGGTTATCGGTCCATATAAAAGTCATTTCTGTAGAAAAAAATATTTTCATAGCGTGACGGAGCCTGGGGATGCGGCTAGCTTGAGCGGTAGGGCAGCCTTAGCAACAGGTTGCCATGTAACCGAAGTGGCTCTGTTAGAGAGAGAAACCCAGCCCATTGGTGAGAGGGAAGGGCTGAGGTTTGAGAAGAGAAGGTCTATATATAAGACACAAGAAATGCCCCCCCAATGCTACACCCCTGATGTCCCACTTTGCAGGATGAAGTGTTCAGAGCCATGATGGACAAGGAAGAGAAAGAGAAGGAAGAGGAGCAGGCAAAAGAGACCTTGAGGTGAGAGAAAGGGAGAAATACAAAATTTGAGGCCTCCTCCTTTCCGCACTACACTGTTACAGTGCTATTATTCCACTTTCAACCTCCTGTGGAATTCTGGGATTTGTAGTTTCCTGAGGCCCAAGAGCTCTCTGGCTGAGAATTCTAAATGCCCCTCACTAAACTGCAAACCCCAGGATTCCATAGGAGGTTGAAAGTGGAATAAAAGCACTATAACAGTGTCTAACTCCTAGTTCATTGCTGGCCTAAACATGACACCCAGTTTTCTGGAGTTTAGATATACAGTATCATACAGTCCGGATTCTGCATTTGCAGGGTGTTTTTTAAATAGATATTTTTATTGATTAAAAAAGGAATACAAACTATTAAAGAAGGATTTCTATAAAACAATATGCCATAACTCTATAAAGACTATCGATTTACAAAAAGAAAGAAAAAGAACCCATTTTTGCTGGCGGATAAGAAGCACCCGTGTATAAAATGCACCCCATTTTCAAACAGTATTTTTCTGGGGGGAAAATTAGTCTTATATGCCAGCAAATATACAGTTCGCCGATCTATCCTGGTATTCAAGATAGATCAATATTCTCTATTTTAGCTTAATAACCTGCATATGAAGTATCTATCTAATAATAACATGATCATGTTGAGATGTTTCAGTATAGTAGCAACTTCATTTTATTTCTTCCTAACAACCCTTCCTTTCTCGCGATTTCTTACCTTCAAGATGTTGAGTGATTCACTATATGTCATTTACCTTCAAAGTAACTTGTTTACTTGTACTTTTGTTAATGCTGGGTCTTCTTTCTTGATGCAACACTGTGGATTTGACTTGCACAGATTTGATTATCTGCAAGTTTCTCCAATCCTTGCCTCCCCATCTCAGGTCCTTCTTTTCTGGGGGAACTTTCTCTCTCGGTGTCTCCGCTCAGGCTTCGGAGCCCTTTAAAAACTCACCTCCGGTCCTCGTCCACCAGCTGCTGCCCAGCCAGCTAAGGACGGCTTGCAGCCTGATTTCTCAGCATCACAAACCCTCTCTTGATGCCACACACGCACCCAGAGAAGGAGAAGGGCGAGGGAGAGGAAATACAGGCAGTCGCGTAGGGACGGGGGAGCGGGAGGAGCGGTTTGCCCCAGGCAGCAATGTTTTGGGGGTGTCCCGGCCCGTAGCTATGCCCCCGTGTGCCCTGGCCACGCCCCCATGTGCCCTGGCCACGCCCCCATGCACCGCGGCCACGCCCCCGTGCACAGTGGTCACGCCCCTCACTCCATAGCCCCGCCCCTGCACACTCTCCAAGTTCCATCACTGAGTACGGGGCCACCGTGCCGACCCACTCTCTTTCCTTCTCCTTTCCCTGATCTGATTTGGACCCTGGGTGCCTGATCTCCCCACCGTGCCTCTTCCCACAGACAAACACGCGCATTTTGATCTTGGTTATTTTCCCACTTTTGCAAGGTTCCTGTGCCCCTAACTCTAGCGCCAAACTTTCCCAACCGCGTGTCGTGACACGTTAGCGCAGGGCTGCCCAAACCGGGTGCCGCGGCACGTTAGTGCGTCGCCTGAAGCGTGCAGGCGTGTCGCCTCCAATCTCGGAAATGTATCTTATTCTCTATAAATTGTATATTTTCAGAAATATGTGAAAGGTTTTCATGTGATGTGTTGTGTCCCCACACATTTTGTGATTATAATTTATGTACGTATCCGTATCTTTTGTTAGTTTATCCGCTGGTTTGCTAGTAAAACTGAATTCCTGTGTCGCGAAATGGTGCATGTTTAAAAAGTGTGTCACCAACATGGAAAGTTTGGAAAGCTCTGCGTTAGTGTGTCGGCTGCAGTGTGTAGGTGTGTTGCCGTTGCCGCCCCGGGACAAGAAAGACCCTGGTGAGGGCGGTGGTTAGTTAGTTTAACCTCTGGTTTGCTAGTAACTGCGAACCCATACATAAATTGTAATAACAAAATGTATGGGGACACAACCTATCTCATGAAATCCTTTCATTTCTATTTTTAAAAATTTAATGAGGTATGATGTATTGATTGATTTATAATCCATAAAACTGAAGTACTGTGTCATGAAATGACGCGTGTCTAAAAAGTGTGTCACCAACGTGAAAAGTTTGGAAAAGCAAAAACTGGGAGTGCAAAGTGTTGGAAATGTGATGCAAAGACGGGGTCCTTTTTTCATATGTGGTGGACCTGCAGAATAGCACAAAACATTTGGAAGGGGATACATGACGAAATCCAAAGAATTTGTAATTTGAATTTCGAGATGAAACCGGAGGTTTACTTGTTAAATGTGTTAGGGCAACAAAGGGAGATAAGAAGCCATCGGAAGATATTATTATATTTAATAACCGCTGCAAGGTTGACCTATGCGCAACATTGGAAAGAAAGGAAATATATTGATATAGAAGAATGGAAGTTAAAAGTTCTGGATATGGTAGAGATAGAAAAACTAGCATTTTCTTTGACGAATAAACCTATCCAGAACTTTGAAAGGGAATGGAGAGGAGTTATGGACTGGATAAAGATATAAATGTATAAGAAATGAAGAAAGAAATAATGTAATTGTTCTTTTCTCTAATAAGCGGAAATTATGTTTGTACGTAATGGAAACAAGTAGATTCAACTGGAAACTTTAAGCTTGGAAGTGGGGAGGGTTTTTGTTTTGTTTTGTTTTCGAAATTAAATTTTGAATAAAAATATTTTAAAAAAAAAAGTCTGGAAAGCTCTGCTCTAGCGGATGTGGCGGGGCTGACTGCATTTACATAGGATTGGCTCTAACCTTCGGAAGTATAGTATGCATATAGTTTATTACTGTTGCCCCCAACACTTTTCCTC
Source organism: Cyclura pinguis (assembly GCA_030412105.1). Classification (NCBI taxonomy): domain Eukaryota; kingdom Metazoa; phylum Chordata; class Lepidosauria; order Squamata; family Iguanidae; genus Cyclura; species Cyclura pinguis. Next base: position 5,734,992 of record CM059611.1, read on the forward strand.
TTATCTGAATCCCACTCCCTTCTGATTTGTGTTTTCCAGGCCACCTCAAAGCTTATGGGCTCAATGCAGAGAGGTAAGAAACCTGGGGGAGATTTGGGAGACCCCCGCATCCCACCATCTCTGCTTGGGTTGTAAAGAAAAGGAGGCGTTGCGATGTTGGACAGGCTTGGGCATACAGGCCATTTCCGCACTGGAGTGTTATAGCGCTTTGATTCCACATTCAACATCCTATGGAATCCTGGGGTTTGCAGTTCCGGGAGGGGCCGGCTGGCCCCTCCCGGAACTGCAAACCCCAGGATTCCATAGGATGTTGAATGTGGAATCAAAGCGCTATAACACTCCAGTGCGGAAATGGCCACAATGTGAAAGGCACTCCTTTAATAACTTGCTTCAATTTCTTTTGCAGAAGATGAGAAGTTCTGGCATATTTGGCGGTGGCGGTAGTGTGAGCGAAGGGAAACAGACGTCGATTCTCAACGTTGGCTACCTTTCCAAGTGAGAATTTCTCTAGATCTGTTCTGCTGCGGCCACCTACAATCCTTAGGGCCGTCGTGCATCCCAACTGTTTGATCGTGCTGTCTATCCTACTCTCCATAAATCAAATTTCTTTTTTCAAATAATTTTATTGTATTAAAAAAATCAAATAGATATATACATTCTTCATTTAACAAAAAGCAAATATTTACACATCCTTCCATCCTACCTCCTTCCATCCTCCTTCTTATAGAATCACAGAGTTTGAAGAGACCCCAGGGGCCATGCAGTCCAACCCCCTGCTATGCAGGAACACACATCAAGGCATTCCCAACAGACGGCCATCCAGCCTCGGCTTAAAAACCGCCAAAGAAGGAAACTCCACCGCACTCCACGGAGGCAGCATATTCCACTGTCGGACAGCTCTGACCGTCAGGAAGTTCTTCCTGAGGTTCGGGTGGAATCTCTTTTCCTGCAGCTTGAATCCATTGCTCCTTGTCCTAGTCTCTGGAGCAGCGGGAAAAAAGCCTGCTCCCTCCTCAACACAACATCCCTTCAAATATTTCAACATGGCTATCATGTCCCCTCTCAACTTTCTCTTCTGCAGACTAAACATCCTCAGCTCCCTAAGCCGTTCCTCACAGGGCTTCACGGCTTCCAGACCCCTCACCATTTTGGTCGCCGTCCTCTGGACACGCTCCAGCTAGTCGATATCCTTCTCGAAATGAGGTGCCCAGAACTGGACACAGTATTCCAAATGCGGGCTATTTCATTTGCCATCACCTCCCTCGATCTAGACACCAGACTCCTATTGATGCAACCAAGAATCATGTTGGCTTTCTTGGCTGCCGCATCACACTGCTGACTCATGTTCAGCTTGTGATCTACCAAGACTCCTAGATCCCTTTCACACGTACTGCCACATGTCCCGCATCCTATATTTGTGCCTTCCTTCATTATGTACATTCCGTTTATATATTTTTAAAACTTGAAATAAACTTTATCAATATGTCTAATGCCATCTTCCTTAAATTAAGAAAGAGAAATTGCTATACAAAACTTCTACTGTTAATCTTAAGAATTCCGTCAGATATCCTCTTATTGCAATACACAGGTCAAATATCTTGGCTCAAATATAAATATGATTCCTTTTTTTTTCCAGATGTTTAAACATCTTTGCTAATATATTTAGTAATTACTTCCCATTCTTTCTCGATCTTGTAACATTTACCCATTTACCAGAACTGTAAGCTTTTCCATTTCGATCATAGCTAACATTTTTAATGACCAGTCCTTTAGTTGGAGTACTTCCAATTCTCTCCATTTTGGGGCCTATATGATTCTTGCTGTGGTTATGATAAATAGTAATAAGGATGGTGATGATGATGATGATGATGATTTGCTATTTACTTCCAATTCTAAATCTTTATCAGTTATATTTAACAGGTACATTTCTGGTTTCATTTCAAAAGAAACATTTAAAATCCCGGTGATTATGTCAGGAATTTGCCTCCAATATTTCTTTACTAGTTTGCACGACCACATAAATCAAATTTCCATCAGATCACCCCCCGTACCTTTCCCTTCCCACAGTTTCTCCTCCTCTTCCCTACCTCTGGTTGGCATCCAGTTTCCTGGAACAAAAATTAAAGGTTCCACGGAAGCAGCCAGAGATCAGTTTTCACAACTCAAAGCCTTTTAGCCAGTCAGTGCTAATACAATTTCTGGAGGTAATTCCTTACCTGCGGAGATCATTGTGTACAGAGCTTCCTCTTAACAAAGTTCATAAATAAATCAATAAATTTCACCCTCCTTCCAGACTCCGAGCAGTTTAGAGAATCTCAATAAGCTCAGAGTCCATCTTCCAGGGCTAGCCTGAAGCGAAGGACAAAATTTTATTTCCTTACTTACCTATCGAATTTATATGCCACCTTTTCTCCCCAAGTGGGACCCACGGCGGCTTCCACAAAGTTAAAAAACATGAAAAACATTTAAACAGTTTAAAAATAAAGTCGAAGGCTTTCACGGCTGGAATCCATAGGTTGTTGTGGGTTTTCCGGGCTTTGAGGCCGTGTTCTGTTAGTGTTTTCTCAGGAGAAAATACTAATAGAACACAGCCCCAAAGCCCGGAAAACCTACAACGACCTAAGTTTAAAAATATTTTTAAAAAACTTATAAAATTTAAACTTACAATAAATTTTAAATACGCTAATAAAATAAATAAAAAGCTCCCTTGATCACCCATTAAAGGCCTCCTTAGAAAGAAATGTTTTTGCCTGCTGGGGAAAGGAGAACAGGGAGGGGGACAGCCGGGATTCCTGTGGAAGTGAGTTCCACAGGTTGGGAGCAGCCACTGAGAAGGCTCTCTCCCGTGTCCTCACCAGATAAGCCTGGGACGGTGGCTGGACCGAGAGAAAGTCTTCCCCTGCAGATCTTAGGGCTCTGGCAGGTTTGTAAAGACAAACATGATAAAATGGTGCAGCTCCCCCCAAGCTCTACATACAGAGGCTGACTGGCATTGCAGTAGCCATCGTCCACTGCACAAGGCACGAGGCCAGTTTAGCGGAATAGAGGAAGCTGCGTGGGACATACGGGCCCATCCTCCAGCAGAGCAAAATGATCAGGTCGCTCTGGAGTAAAAACCAAGGCACTGCGGCTGCTGCCGCACCCCCAGTATCCGCTGCCTGAGGCAGCCGGCTTCACTCTGCTTAAGGGTCGTGGCGTAAGCAGGAAAAGATTTCAGGACCCTGGGTCGCTCTTCCCCAGCAATTCCCCAGTCTACTCTGCAGGACGGCTAGAGATTCAGCACCCTGGACAGTTCAATTCATGGCACATATCGCCTGTGCCTTGAACAGAAAGGGACATGTTTCCCTCCTTGGCCATTTCCGCACTACACTGTTACAGTGCTGTTATTCCACTTCCAACCTCTTATGGAATCCTGGGGTTTGCAGGTTAGGGAGGGGCATTCAGAATTCTCAGCCAGCGAGCTCTTTGGCCTCAGGAAACTACAAACCCCAGGAGGTTGAAAGTGGCATAATACCACTATTACAGTGTAATGCGGAAATGGCCCTTCTGTCTTTTGTTGGCAAGGAAGACGTGGAAAGGAAAGATTCCCCTTCCCGCACACTTGGCTAGACCCCACCTTCAGTTCCAAAGGGAAGATGCATATTTGACCCGGTTTTTTCTCTCTTTCACGAAGTATAGCAAAAGTCTTCGGCTCGGACGGTTCTTCTGCTCAGGAAAAGGTGAGCCCGTGAATTCCCTCTTTTTTTTTCTTCCACTGTTCCTGCCTTCATAGTATATTTTAATATCAGGGAGGAAGGGCAGCAAAGTTGCCAGGGGCTAACCTGGAAAATGTGTCCGATTCCCTAAGAGTTTGGGGTGGCAGGAGGAGAACAGGAAGAGAAGGTTGTAAAGAGGAGAACAAGAAAGTAAGGTCCTGCCTAATTTATACAGCATTTGCGGGTTTGACGGTCATGGATTTGATTATTTGCGAGGTTCTCCAACCCCTTCCCCCTCATTTCGAGCACCTCTTTTCCAAGAGAATCTTCTCTCTTGGTGGCTCTGATCAGTCCACACAGCCCTTTAAGGAGTGGGTTTTTAAAAGGCTGCAAACCCTAGGATTCCACAGTATGTTGGAAATGGAATAATAGCACTATAACAGTGTAGTGCGGAAAGGGCTACACATTTTGATAGTTACGATTTTTCTCCTTTTGCAAGGGTCCTGTGCCCCAACCCAGTGAATTTTGAGGGCTAACGGTACATCTCATGGTTGCTGAGAAATAAAAAAAAATAAGCAAGACTTCATAATTCGCATTGCCATTATGATGCGATTGTATTATGCTCCATCGACACTTGGGTGAAGGAGCTGTTGCCAGATAAACGGGGTTTGGTACTGCCTAATAATTTGCGCTTCAGAACTTTTTAACTTACAACTCCTCGTGTCCTCTGGCCAGCTGATATGGCTACAATAGAAGAATTCTGGGAACTAGGATCCCAAAAAGAAATGTTTCTAAGTCTTCTTAATAGCAGTGCCTCTGTTATAAGCAACAAGAGGCATTATATTGGCTCTTCCACACTAATGTGCATGGCAGGGGATTGGACTCAGTGGCCCTTGTGGTCTCTTCCAGTTCTAGGATTCTAATGGGAATATTGTGTGTATTTATGTAAAAAAAAAAAATCACAAATTAGCTTATGCAAAGAAAATAAGGTCAGGTTGCTTAGGTTGCACAAATTAGTCTTGCTTCAAATTTAGCGCCTCTTTTTGTGTGATGCACTTAACTTTTTTCATGCTTGTGTGCTTTTTGGAGCTATCTAGCCAGTTGCTGGTACACGCAGACCACCAGACTGGAGGGGTCTTGGGCCATTTCCACACTACACTGTTGTAGTGCTATTATCCCACTTTCAACCTCCTATGGAATCCTCGGGTTTGCAGTTGAGGGAGCAGCGTTGAGAATTCTCAACCAGAGAGCTCTTGGGCCTCAGGAAACTACAAACCCCAGAATTCCACAGGATGGTGAAAGTGGAATAATAGCGCTATAACAGTGTAGTGCGGAAATGGCCTTGCTTTTCATGCAACAAGGCAGATATTATAGAGGCGCACTGGAATCCCCTAGAATGGATTCTTAGGCACTGGCTTTGATAATATGGTTATTCACATAGCAGGGTGCCTTTATATCAGGGTTGGGAGGTTGAAGAGGGGGGAAGACAAAATCCTATTTGCTGGAGAGTCACTTAAAGTCTAAAAATCTCGTTGCAGAAAATGCCAGATGCGGGAGTACAGCCACGGAAGTACCACCCAGTGTACGAGACCGGGATGAGTTTGAAATATTGTGCAGAGTTTGAAATTCATAGGAGAAATATGCAGGTGTTGCAAAAATCATGGGGATGGGGGAAGAACATAATCTGGTCATGGCACTGGCCTATGTGGGAGCGTCGGGGTCACCTGATCCAGAAAGGTATCACAACACCAATTATTTCCAGTTTGTGTGACTTCAAGTCGTTTCTGACTTATGGCCACCCTGACGTGACCCTTTCACAGGGTTTTCTGGGGCTGAGAGTCGGTGACACACTCGAGGCAGAGGTGTATCTAGGGTGGGGTAAGTCGGGCGCGTGCCCTGGGCGCCAATGCCGGGGGGCATAAAAAGAGCCACCCCCCTCCAGCCCTGTTGCTTGGGTCAGCCGGCCCAGCAGCGCACCCTGAGAGCAGCACTGTTCTCCGCCGTCATCGCAGCCCTCACCGGCGTCTTCCTCGGCCTGGGGAGGGGTGGCGGCGGCAGCAGTGGCGGGAGAGGCAGCCCCTCCGCCCGTGCCTGGCCTGCCGCCGCCACCCTCAGTGGGGTCTCCCTTGGCCTGGGGCAGCAGCAGAAGAGCAGCACCTAGGGGTGCCACTTCCGTGTTTGCGCTCGGCACTGTTGAAGCTAGATACGCCATCGACCCAAGTGGGGAACCGAACCCTTTTCTCCAGGTCCAACACTACATCACACTGGCTTTCGGCACCCACCACAGATGACGCCCGGGCCAGGGGCAAACATCCAGGGGTCACATCCAACCTGGGGACCAGAAGTTCCCCATTCAATTTTTAGAGCTCAAATGGGTACATATGGTAGCAGGTAGTTTTTTTTACATAGAATCATAGAGTTGGAAGAGACCCCAGGGGCCATTAAGTCCAACCCCCTGCCATGCAGGAACACCCATCAAAGCATTCCCAACGGATGGCCATCCAGCCTCTGATTAAAAACCTCCAAGGAAGGAGACTCCACCACATTCCCAGGCAGCATATTCCACTGCTGAATGGCTCTGACTGTCAACAGTCAGGTGGAATCTCCTTTCCTGCAGCTTGAATCCATTGCTCCTTGCCCTAGTCTCTGGAGCGGTAGAGAACAAGCCTGCTCCTTCCTCAACGTGACATCCCTTCAAATATTGAAACATGGCTATCATGTCCCTTCTTAACCTTCTCTTCTGCAGACTAAACATTCCCAGCTCCCTAAGCCATTCTTCATAGGGCTTCATGGCTTCCAGACCCTTCACCATTTCGGTCGCCCTCCTCTGGACATGTTCCAGCTTGTCGACATCCTTCTTGAACTGAGGTGCCCAGAACTGGGCACAGTATTCCAAATGAGGCCTAACCGATGCAGAATAGAGTGGTGCCATCACCTCCCTCGATCTAGACACCATACTCCCGTTGATGCAACCAAGAATCGCGTTGGCTTTCTAGGCTGCTGCATCACACTGCTGACTCATGTTCAGCTTGTGATGTACCAAGACTCCTAGATCCTTTTCACACGTACTGCTAGCCAGCCACGCGTCCCCCATCCTATAGTTGTGACTTTCATTTTTCCTGCCAAAGCAAAGCGAACACATTGCGCCGAGCCGAGGACGTATTTATGACACGTGCTTTTCTCTTTTAAAAGGCTATCCAGGTTGTTTACCTTCATAACTGTTGATGACCAGCCCAAGGTAAGCTTTTTAATTTCCCTCTTGCTTGCCTAACCTCTTAAGTACAAGGCAATGGTGGGATCGGCGTTCCAGAATGAAGTCATATTTTTTTTGTTCCAGCTCATTCATTTCGAAGTCAGTTTCTTGTTCTATCTCCCCCATTTTGTAGAAGGCAAACATGAGGAGGCTTAGAACGTGGGCCAAGAGACCGAGGGCCTTTCTGCACTACACTGTTACAAGTGTGATGATTCCACAGGATGTTGAAAGTGGAATAATAGTGCTATAATAGTCTAGTGTGGAAAGGCCCTGAGTGTGACGCAGAGGTGAGAGCTGAGGCCCGAATTTCAGCAAGGATTCCGTCTGCATCCTCAGTAGGTGGGCGGTGTGGAAAGAGATGGTGCTCCTTTGGATACTCAGAAGCCATGGAGGGCTTGCCTAAAAATGGAGACGGGTGCCGTGCAAATAGGCGCAGGTAGATGAAGTGATTTTCTTGGCTGGGTGAAATGAGGATGTCTTTTGGCTCTCGGGATCCTTTCCAAATTTGTTGGTATTGTTGCAGAAAGCAGTCCTGAGGAGACCGACGATGCTTCAGAAAGAGAACTTACAAAGGTACAAACGCCTTCCGGGTTTCCGGGTTTACTTTGGTGGGTAACTGACATCATTTCCGCACTAGGCTGTTATAGCGCGATGGTTCCACTTTCAACCTCCTATGGAATCCTGGGGTTTGCAGTTGAGGGAGGGGCCGGCTGGCCCCTCCCTCAACTGCAAACCCCAGGATTCCATAGGAGGTTGAAAGTGGAACCATCGCGCTATAACAGCCTAGTGCGGAAATTGCGTTGGGATTGTACTGAGGCTGATGGGAATGTACGCTGCTTTTATACGGGGGCGGTCTGGCCTGTTAATTTTGATCTTTTGTAGTTTTAAAGTATGACTGTACACCATCTTGAGAGGGGTTACCCTAAAATACGCGTCGGTGACTGTAGTAGGTCCAATAGTTGAAGAATGGAAGTGGCCAGATGTCTGCAGGCCTTTCTGCACTACATCTGCTTTTGAAAAATAGGGTATTTAAAAACTAAACAGCACATGGAGAGGGGGGAGCTGCAACTTCTTTCACAGGCAGATTCCTACTCTTTGAGTCTTACAGGAGAAAAGTCATCCTTTTGGGCCAAGAAAAAGGCAGACCAGGGCCACTTCCGCACTGCACTCTTATAGCGCGATTATTCCACTTTCGACATCCTATGGAATCCTGAGGTTTGCAGTTTAGGGAGGGGCCAGTCGGCCCCTCCCTAAACTGCAAAACCCCAGGATTCCATAGGATGTCGAATGTGGAATAATCGAGCTATAAGAGTGCAGAGCGGAAAGTCTGGAAGGTTCATGGCTCAAAGAAACAGCCCCAGAGTTGTACTTAGCCTACTCCCAGCCTCAGAAAGTGAGCTATATCTTCTTAAATAAATCAGTGAAAGCAGTGCTTTCTTACCTTGTACTGGATGAAAATTTCCAATGTTCGTCAAACAAAAATTGGCTAACAATTGGGTGGCTGGGATTTACCAGATTTGGAAGACCAGCCTAAGAGGAAAGAACAGCCCAAACTAACTATATCTCACTGTCAAGAGGAAATGACGTTTCTTTCACCGGGGCTTCTCTCCCTCTTAAAGGTTGTCTAAGATCCTGAGTATGGATCTACGTCACGGCCAGGATACGGTAGGTCTGTGAATTGTTTCACTTCGTTATCCAGGATTTTAAACCACGAAAGATGCTCGGTGGGTTTTCTGTCTGCTTTCCCCCAATCCTGCACGTGAGAGATTTTTGTGGTGAGAGCGGTCAGGGAAAGCATACCGAAAGGAAGGAGGGTAAACGATGGAAGAACGTTGGTTCTCCGCCTTGGCCCTCTAGACGTTTGTGGTTTCATCCCCCAGGATACCTTACTGTCTATAAGGCCAGGGTGCTGGAAGTCTAAAACATCTGAAGGACGAAGGATTAAGAACCATTAGCTAGAGAGGAGCTGGGAACTGGGGGAGATCTGAAGTGCCATGACTTTCAGATTAATGAGGATGCTATCATTGCACTCCTACAGTCAGATAACCTTCCTTCTTCCGTTCTTAGCTGCAGTCTGGGGCCATTTCCGCACTACACTGTTATAGTGCTATTATTCCACTTTCAGCCTCCTATGGAATCCTGGGGTTTGCAGTTTAGGGAGGGGCCTGGCTTTCTGTCGGCCCCACGACCATCACAGGCTGTCTTGGAGAGGACATGAAAGCCTTCCCGGGGCCCTATCACACTACACTGTTATAGCGCTATGATTCCACTTTAGTTGCCATGGAAGCATTTTGTGGAATTCTGGGGTTTGTAGTTGAGTGAGGTCCAAAAGCGCTTTGGCTGAGACTTCTAAATGCCCCTCCCTAAACTGCAAATCCCACGGTTCCGTAAGGCATTGCCATCGCAATTAAAGTGGAATAATACCGCTATAACAGTGTAGTGTGACGGGACACCCAGTGGCTGCTCCCACCCTCTGGAATTCCCTTCCAAGAGGCTAGAGAGGCCCTTCATGCTCTCCTTTTGCCGGCAGGCAAAGACTATTTTGTTTAAGCAGTCTTTTAACATCTAAGCAGGGAGGCTTCTTATTGGGGTGTGCGCTTTATTTATTTTTTAAAAACTTTTGTATGTTTTTAAATCATGTCATGCTGGTTTAAATGTGATGATTTTAATTGTTTATAAAATTGTTGGTTTCTGATCAATTTTTTTTTCTGGGCTGCCTCGAGGCCCACTCTGGAAGAAAGGCGGCATACCAATGAAACGATTAAGTAAAACCCTTTAAATGTTGCTGCAGGAACATTCAGAGGTGGACATGGAGACTGAGTCTGAGGACCGTTCAAGGTATGAAAGTGAGATTGCCCAGCAAATGCTACACTTTCAGATTAGAAAAGACATAGGAGCAATGAAAAAAAAAAACATAGAGCTGGAAGAGGCAACAAAGGCCATCCAGTCCTATCCCATTCTGCCATGCTGGAATATACCATCAAAGCATTCCCATCCAGCCTCTGTTTATAAACCTCCAAAGGTGGAGGAGACTCCATCACACTCCTAGATAGCATATTCC